>CM067376.1:158177968-158827116 GCA_034510155.1 Eucriotettix oculatus | reverse complement strand
AAGTCCAAGATATTTTTTTAAATTATCAGTATTTTTAGGTGGTAAAAACTCAATAACCGCTTTTATTTTATTATAGTCAGGTTTAACTCCTTCAGAAGTAATTACGTGACCCAAGTAATTTAACTCTGGCTTTAGAAATTCACATTTGTCCGGTTCTAATTTAAGATTATGTTTTCTTAAGTTTTCAAATACTTCAATTAATTTTGTGTTGTGTTCTTCGAAAGTGTTGCCCAAAATTAAAATGTCGTCAACATAAACGAAACATTTGTTTCCTAACGCTTCTTTCAAAATCGTATTCATCAGTCGCTGATAGGTAGCAGGTGCTGATTTAAGTCCGAATGGTAATCTAAGATAATTCCAATGGCCGGATGAAGTACTGAATGCAGTTTTGCACTGATCTTTCTTAGCTATGGGAACCTGATGATATCCACTCGCACAATCAAGGGCTGAGAAATATCTAGCATTACCAACTTTATCTAAAATGTCTTGAATATTTGGAAGGGGATAACTATCACCTACCGTAACGTCATTTAACTTTCTGAAGTCGACACAAACTCTGTATTTCCTTATACCGGATGCATCGATTTTCTTTGGTACTACAAGAAGAGGAAAATTCCATGCACTATCACTTGGAACTATTATCTCCTCATCAAGCATTTGTTTGACTTGTCGATCTATTTCGTTTTGGTGTGCTTGTGGTAACCTATAATTTTTTAATGTTATGGCACGACCTTCTGGTATTGACGGTGTTGGTATGGTGTGTTCAACAGAATTTGTAAACGTAAGTTTATCACCGGGTAGTTTGAAAATGTCAGCAAATTCTGAACAAATTTGTTTTATTTTATTGGCTCTATTTAGATCTGCTATGTGGTCAAGTCTCAATTTGTCGCGTAATAACCTAACCCTCTGTTCAACCCTATTAGGCGGTAAAGACACAAATTTTCTTTGTTGTTCATCTTGTATTAATTTAGTTGGAGGTTTTTGCAATTTTGGTATCTTATTTAATATAATGGATTCAGGAGTTACATTTACTACTAGACATGGAAAAGTTTCACTGTCACATTTAACTAAGCTTTCCGAACAAAATATACCTGGCTGTATTTCTCGTTTCTCTATATACCTTATCCCTTTTTCATTTGTAGGAAATTGAACTAACCTTTCGGTAAAAGGTGGAATTAATTGTTTTTTTGCAAACACAACATTATTTTTAATAAGCCATTCTTGACCTATGACAACATCTATATTTCTCGGAAGTTTATCTACCACGTAATATTTACTACTCTTATCACCTTCAAAACCCTTAATATTCAACCGTACCATTCCCTTTATCTCTACTTCATTGCCTGTTATTCCCCGTATTTTCATTGCTTTACATAACTTATTAATATTTGTTACTAACGAATTTTCTCTAACCAAACTTATTTCTGCCCCTGAATCAATCAAACATCTACCACGTCCCAATTTTAACTCATCACTGTATACTTCAAACTCAAATGGATTATAGAAGTTAAATTCCCTCGCACTGTTTGCATTTCCGCAGTCATAAGCAAACATGCTCTCAGCTGTCGTCCTTGCAACCTCACACTTGTGAGCTATCTGATTGCTCTGCGACAACCTTGCTGTGTTCACACATTCTGTCACATCGTGCTTTCGTGCACATATATTAACTCTCGCCACTTTCTGTACATTATTATTATCATTATTACACACAGTTCTATCTATAGTAGCTACTCTACCCTTATTTTCAAATATCTCTCTATCACTTTCAGTAACCACATTTACTGGGCGATCCCTGCAAAGGATCCTTTCCGATCGCCTAAAGAAAGGTCCTACCTCCTGTTTCCCGAATACTTGCAATCACGCGCAATATGACCCTTCTTCCGACAATTATAACATTCTCTCGTTGAGGCTGTACTGACCTCTTTCTTAATTTGAAATGGCGCCTTCGTAAAATTATTATCTCTCTTACTGTGTGATTGTCTATTAGTCACCACTTCCCTTCTAGAAATTCCTTGTGGGAAATAATTATCCTTAAATCTCTGCGACTTTATTTCACTCTCCTCTTGAATAGCCGTTTCAACTATCTGCGCTAAACTACATTCCTCCCCTTTGGACTTTACCATATACTTAATTTTCTCGTCTTTTAACCCTGCAATGAACATTCCTTTCATAAATTCCCCTATTAGCATTTGTGCTCCTTCAACATAATTAGTATCGTCTCTTGCTTCTAAACGACCCATGCGAATTCCAACTTCTCTTCTTAAATCTATAGCAACACGATCTAAACGCGATCCCCATTGAGCAACGGTTTCATGATTCCCTTGCCTGGAATTGAATAATATTCCTGCGTAATATTCTAATGTTCTTCTAACTAAGAAATTTTCTTCAAGAATTGCTCTCATTTTCTCCCATGTTGACCTATCCGTCCTGGCCAAAAGTTTATCCTTTGCTTCCCCACTAATTTTTGATTCCACGAATTTTAATAATAAAGGATGTTTAGAAGGTCTAACTACTTGCATTGCCATCTCTACCCCATCTATGAATTCGCGAAGATGTCTGGGATTACCATCAAAAGTAATAGGAACAAGTGTTATGGCGTGTGTAACGGAAACAAATTGACCGTCTGCATTCTCATCTATAATATCATTATTATCTGCCATGATGAAATGGACTCACCCGTTACAGTTAGTAGTTGAAGTCCTCGGCGCTGCGGATCCCCTTGGCTGCTTCAACGATAGACGACAGATGTAGGGTGGATTGGAGCTCCGAAGTTCTGCTGTCCAGAGGTCCTTTGTTCAGGTGGACGACTTCTCTCGACGGATGCTGCTGACGCGGAGTTTCGGCTCTCCCCTCGGGGACGTGAACCAAGGCTCGTTTACTGCCAGCCTCCTTTCCACGGGTTAAGTTCCGAAAACAGAAAACCAGACCGCTTGCACTGCGGATTTTACCAGTGCGTGGTCACCTCGGTGAAGGCTCCGGATCCAATGTGGTGGAGTAGCTCGGAGTCCCACTGGCTGGATCTGTTGTAGGAATCTGCTGCTCTCTTCAATCCCGAATTCGACCAAGTGGCACGTTGATCAGGCGGCCGTCGATCGAACCTCACTGCATCTCACCGCTGCCACCAATTGTAGTGTTTTCCCCGCTACCAGTTTGGTTAGAAGATGGTTAACTGCAAAGTAGATGGAAAAAGCGGGCAGGAACACCACAGTATTTTAAAGGATGCGCTGTTAGGAGTTCCCTTGGAAACTCTCGTGAGGATATCAGGTTTGAAGATTGCGAACAGCTTAACCTGTTTTTAGAATAAGTGTATAATGAAGAATAAATTTACATCAAATAATACAAATTTAGAGTTTGAGCTTCTGCTACCGCTTCAGCTGCCGCTCCCGGGCTTGCATCCTGGTTTTGTTGCCCTCTCCCTCCAGAATGACTGCTTCTGGGGGTTGTTGATATTCTGGGAGGGATGAGACAACCAATCTGGTCGTTCCGAACGAAGGAGAAATCCCCTTCAAAATCACCGTAGTTGCAGTGCACGTGCCATTTCCCCTGCGCTCGCTTTGCATCAGCATGCAATTCGATCGCATGCTGAAAATGTCAGTGACAACACATTCCACAGATCACGCCATGAAAGCCCGGTGTCAGCTTTGATTCTGCAGAAGCTCAAAACAAGTCTTTACAACATAATAATTTTACATTTACATCAAAACATAAACGCAAATAATTCCAACTACACTACACATGTCTTTGGTCTATCTTTGGATACTCTGCTCCAAAGTCTCTGCTCTGTATGTTTTTTGTTCATTTAACAAATGACTGTGGGCAGTTTTGCCATATTTATAATTTAAAAAACACTATACAAATATACCAGATGATGGTGATTAAGTTTTTGGAGAAGCGATTTGTCTGAAATGTCAAACAAGGTTTCAAATCGAAACAAATTTATCCGAAAATAAAAACATAGCATAATACTTAAATATGCGATCTCTAGTGAGGTTATTGTTTCCTCACTTACGTAGAAATATAAATATTTTAAGGTCAGAATATATTATATTTTTCTTTTACCATTTCATGAAAACCAACTTTATTTAATGCGACTATTTTGTTGCAGATGTTTTTCAAATACTTCAGGGAATGTCGAATGTTTTGATTCAGGCGAACAAATCGATGCATTTCCGCTATCACATATTAGAAACTTTAGTATAATAGCTCATGTAGATCACGGGAAAAGTACATTGGCTGATCGATTTCTAGAAATGTTGGGAGCAGTAGACATTAATTGTGGCAAACATCAAATTCTTGACAAGCTTCAAGTGGAACAGGAAAGAGGTATTACCGTGAAAGCCCAGACAGCCAGTTTGAATTATGTTCATGAAGGAGAAACATATTTATTGAATTTGATAGATACTCCGGGTCATGTTGATTTCTCGAATGAAGTTTCCCGTTCTTTATCTGCCTGTCAAGGGGTGGTATTGTTGGTTGATGCAAACCAAGGAGTTCAAGCTCAGACTGTTGCAAACTTTTACTTGGCTTTTTGCAGGGAGCTAGTAATCATTCCAGTTTTAAATAAAATCGATTTGAAGAATGCTAAACCAGAAGCTGTGATGGAACAATTGAATGTTTTGTTTGGTTTTAAAAAAACTGACATAATGAAGGTAAGGTCATAGTTGTGAAAGCTAATAATACTATTGAAAACCGAAAGAAATTGTTTTTGGCTACATTTAGTAGACTTTTTCTTTGTGTAAAGATAATTATATTTGTTTGTGGGTGTAAAACACCTAAATGCTTCTGAAAAAACAAAGTACTCCAATGTGGTTCTGTGCTTAAATTAATGGCTAACAACCACTTCGGTACGTCATACTCCCACCTATAATCACTCCATGTATTTGGCCAAAAAAGCTCATTCACACATTATAAGCTCTGCTTTAAATATTACAGGTTTCTGCAAAATATGGAAATGGAGTTGAGCAATTAATAAAAGCAATAATCGAAAAAGTACCACCTCCAAAAGTATCAAGAAATTCTCCATTTAGGGCTTTGCTTTATGACAGTTGGTACGATCGACATCGAGGGGCTGTTATTCTTGTTTATGTGAGGGATGGTTTTGTTAAGGTTGGAGATGAAATTCAATCTATGCACAGTGGTAAAATATATGCAGTAAAATACCTGGCTCTCTTACGCCCACACGAAGAACAAGTTTCAAAACTGTGAGCACTTTTCTCATGTGGTATATATATTGCATATTAAATAAATGAGTTCAACAGCCTAATTTGTCAGAAATAAAATAAAATTTAATGAGACAATAGCCTAATGAGTAGTTCCTTTCATGGGAATCCATTCGCTGATAAAAAATCATAAGTCTAAGAATACAAAGTAAACCACTTTTTATAAATGTGACACATACAATTATGTGATTATTCAGGAAACAATAATTACAGTTTACTTTGTGTTCAATGCAAGAACATTGTGGCCAAAATGATTGTTAAATATCAAAGGCTTTCCCAGTGCAGTTGCTGAAGAAACACTTCTTGGGTTTCCACACTGTGTTACCCATGTGGAAACCTGAGAACTGTTTCTTCAAAATGATTGTTATTAGCATACAGCTGTTGAGCATATTATTGTTATTCAAAAATTAGAAATGGAAAATTTATTACTCTGAATAATTAGATAGTTCATAATAATAAGGAATCAATTTATTTTTTACCTGTATCCCATATTATTGTCATAATGATATACTAAATTTTCTCATTAAATTTCATTTCTGACTTAGGCATTGGACTTGTTTAGTTAGATTAATGTAACTGTTTTATATTGTTGCCTTTTGCTGCCGTAATCTCCATCAAAGACAGATTGCCAGCCTTCCAGTAGAATCACATTTAACCAATTCTTCAATTTCTTTCGAATCCTTCTTAATTAGACCCCCACAAAATCAAAGAAATTTTACTTTTCTCTCCTCCTACATTATTTACCAGATTAATTGCAGACTCTGATCCAATCTACATATTGGCCAAACTAAATTTCCTCTTTTAGAATGTATTTCTAACCACCACAATGCTGTCAGACTGTCTAAAACCCAATTCCCAAAGCCGTAACATCAAAAATTTTGAACAATACTTAACCCAACCCATATTATATATGAAATCCTCTAAAAATCTCAATAATTGAAAGACATATTGTAGTAATTCACACTTTATGCTATTTTTTAGTTATAAAATTCATTTATATTAATTGTTATGATTAGTTATTTAAATCATAATGCTATTATGTAAAACTGAATTTGAATTTTTTTAGCATATAACAATGAAACAGCTTGCTAACAGCCAATGTAAAGTGTGGCTATCATACATTGTGAATTTATCTCTTATAATAAGTAACTTACAGTTTTGCAGGTCAGGTAGGAATTATTGTTTGTAATATGAGATCACCCAAAGATGCATTTATGGGTGATACATTTCACCTGAAAGATCACTCTGTGGAACCTTTAGAAAGATTCTCACAATCACAACCAATGGTATATGCTGGTGTGTATCCAGTTGATCAATCTCAGAATATAGCACTGCGTAGTGCCATTGAAAAGCTCACCCTCAATGATCCAGCAGTTACTGTAACTATTGAGACAAGGTATTATCTTAATTAATATTGGAATTTAGTTTATCTGTTGTAAATTATGTTTTATTGTTTGGTAGGTTTAATTCGAGCGTGTATAGACTAGTGAAAGTATTTATATTGCAAAATATTGTTAATATATTTATAAATATTATGCAAAAAATCAATGAAAGCATGAAATATAAATAAAACCATAGCACAATTTTTACAGATATATTAAGCCCAACATTCGTTTTAAAAAATTGCATTACTGTATAGAGCCACAATTAAGTTTGCAGTAACCTTGATTATTCATATTGCCACAATTGGAAACTAGCAGCCATGGCTGAGGGATATTGAGCTGGACTGCACTAATATGGACTTGGGTTCGAGTCCCACCCGATGCAACCATTTTTATTTTTTTACTTTATTATTTTGTTTACTTTTCATTTCTAGTATTTTCTGTTTCAAGAATGTTCTGTTTCTGGAATATTCCATGAATGTATAAATTGTACTGGTTTCCGAATTGGAGTCAGTCTTTCGCAGTATGAGCCTTTATATTGCTCGTTGTCGTTAAATAAATATCTATAACCTCTAGGTTTTTGTATCTTACGATCCTAGAGAAATGTGACAATATTTAGTGTAAACAATTTAGATCTTTAATCATTTATCAAGATTCTGTTGTTAGAATATTTATGTAAAGTTGTTTACTTGTAATCCATACTAAGTGGACCAATATGAAAGTAATTTATTGCTGGATTATTTCAGAAGAAATCCACATTTTCTTGGTGCAATTCATTAGATTTTGGTATTTCAAAACATAATTTTATTAGAATACTGAAGTTTGATAATGTACAAATCTTTCACATGTGAAATTTTTAGATATTTATCTGATTCCCCAGCAGAAAAAGAATGTACCAAACCCAATGCCCAGTGCTGAGTAATAAAAAAATGTAAATATCTGCCAAAAAATAGCATGTGGTCTGCAATATGACTGCCATTTTTTAACAAAACACAATTAAAATTTAATGAAGTAATCTTGAACTTTCAAAATGTAAGGCAATGCACCAAGAAAGTATTATTTTATTTCTGAAATGATCAAAATGCTTGTCCATTAATTTTGAATAAAACCCATTATAGAATTTGTCAAAAATAACATATTAGTACCATTTGATAATTAACCATTCATTTAGTAAGGCATACTATTCTGGGTAGTGTGGTACTCTGGCCCACTAAACCCAGAAAACATTTTCATCTTGACAGTTAATTAATTTGGGACTAATCTTCAGTGTGGTGCTGTTCCATTATCCTGTTGGTGCTTCGTTTATTTCATGGTCCAAACCAATAATAACAGCAATAATTATCATTACCTCAATCATTATCTTCACCATTACATTTGCTTCAGGCTTAATATGACATATTATACTTCCATGTATCTATTGTGATTTTATAAATTTGATAATTTCTATCAATGAGTCTTTCTTTATCTAAGAGTTATACTATTAATACCACAGTTATTAATTATAAGAAAAATTAATATAGTAGAAGTAAAATTAGTATAGTGACTGAAATAAAAGAATGCCACAATTTTTTTTCTTTTATTTGGCATTTGATCAAATTTCTTTTTTGAAATTATAGCCCAGCTCTGGGTCAAGGTTGGAGGTTAGGCTTTTTGGGGTTGTTGCATTTGGAGGTATTCAGCCAAAGGTTGGATCAAGAATATGGAACACAGGTTGTAATTACAGCACCTAGTGTTACATATAAAGGTAAGTACTTTGAATTTATTAAAATGCTTATTAATGACCATATCTGAACTTTAGTTAAATTACAGCCGTATCTTAATACAAGTAACTTTATTTGAAAATCTCATTGTACCTATGAATTATATAAATATTTATACTAGAAATATAAATGGGAAAGAAAGTTTAGAAGATGATAGAACACCCACATGTTAAGAGTGAGACCCAGGTTTGATTCCTGGTCTGTTTGAGAATTTTCAATCCTGTTATTTCTAAATTCAGTTTCATAGCCTTCGTGTTAAGCTTCTATTGAGAACATTTTTATGTTCTGAAATGTGAATTTGTTTTGACAAAAGTGTATTCATTCAATTAAATTTTTGTGCTAGGAAGTATATTATATATGCAGCTGGCTAAATCTGGTGGCTTTGGTTAATGTAGCAACTGTTGGAACCATAATTCAATAATTTTCCTCATCAAAACTGCATGTGTTGGGTCGTCATGCTGTATTATGATAAAGAACATTTCCTTCTTGCTAGTTGTATACGTTTTTCTTCATCTTGGCTCAAATAGTCCAATAATAAGGCATAAAAGTGTCAATTTTCATCATTCTGACTTATTGTATTATAAAATATCAATATTATTTTATATTTGCTTCAATGTTTGTATCAATATTGCCAAAATTGGAAACCTGCAGTAATAGCTGAGCGGTATAGAGCTGGACTGCAGAAATGTGGACTGTGGTCATAGTCCCACTTGACACAACTATTTTTATTTGTATAAACTCCTCTCGGGTTTCCAACCAGGTCAAAGAGATTATCAGTGACGTTTCAATGGCTTGCTCTGCCATCATCGTCAGACTGAAGTATCAAAATTTTTTATAAAGCTCGAGCCAAATCTGTACAAGCACAGAGCACAACTGATTGGATAGATTTTGATGCGGGAGCGAGGGCGTCTCCCATCGGTCCACTTGCTTACTTGTGGTCTAGTCTGCAGTGGCTGCGGCCACACACCGTCCCCATTGCATTTAGAATTCCGTGACTCGGCCTCGCATTCCTCCGGTGAATCAATGGGTTCCAAGCAAGGCTCAATTGGAATCCAGAATCTCTATTTAGTAAATTCTCACCGGACCTGATGTTGATAATGCTATCCCAATAGCAATTAGCTCTTGTCGAAAGCTATTTTGTGACCAGTGAACCAGGCATGTTCGGCAATAGCTGACTATTAGGTTGTTTCAATCGTAGATGTCTGTTGTGGACCTTTACTCTTTCCTCTATGGTTCTTGTTGTTTGTCCTATATATTTAAGACCACAGTCACATGGCATTTCATAAATACCAGGGGTCTTTAAGCCTTCATCGTCCTTCACATTTCTGAGCATATCTTTTATTTTTCATTGTGTTAGAAACACTGTTTTTATGTCATGTTTTGCTAGTATGTGACTGACGGTGGCTGTGCATTTTCCGGGATAGGGGATATAGGCTCTTTTTCCGGTCGCGTCCTTGTTTTTCTTCTTCCTAGTTCCGTGTATTAACAGCAGCGTAACCATTTCTTAAAAAGGTACTTCGAAGGTGATCAATTTCGGCAGCCAAGTGGTCTATATCCAATATTCATTCTCGCCCTATGTGTAAGCCCTTTTGTGACTCGGGTGGTGGAAACTGTTAGCATGTAGGTAAAGGTCCGTATTTGTCGGCTTACGGTTCATGCTATGTCCCAGGTGTCCGTCTGGTCTTCTATGTATCAGGATGTCAAGAAAAGGTAGCATCCCTTCCTTCTCAATCTCCATTGTGAATTTAACGTTTTGGTGGATTCCATTGAGGTGCAGCAGAAAACACACTAACTTTTCCTTTCCGTTTGACCAGATGACAAAAGTGTCGTCCACATATCTGTAGGAGCACTTAGGTTTGAAAGGTGATTCACGTAATGCTGTTTCCTCAAAATCCTTCATATAGAAATTAGCTATGGTAGGCAAAAGGGGGGAGCCCATGGCTACCCTGTCTATCTGTTCATAGTACTCACTGTCGTATTGAAAATGGTTGTTAGTACACGTTTATACAGGTTGACCACATTCAAAGGAAATAATTTTTCCAATAATACGACAGTATCAGCCACTGGTACCCTTGTAAAAAGTGATACAACATCAAAACTGACCATTATGTCATTGGCGTTCACTTCTAATACGTCTAGAGTCTGGACGAATTCAGTTGAGTTCTTTACATGATGTTCACACTTGCCAATGAAAGGTGATAACTTACTTGTTAGATATTTGGCCAAGTTGTAAGTGGAGGCAATCAACATCAGGCCCAGTGAGAATTTACTAAATAGAGATTCTGGATTCAACTTGAGCCTTGCTTGGAACCCATTAATTCACTGGAGGAACATGAGGCTGAGCAACGCGGATGGGTTACGTGACCACAGCCACTAGAGCACAAGTAAGCAAATGGACCAACGGGAGACACCCTCGCTCCCGCATCAACATCTATCCAATCGGTTGCTCTCTGTGCATGCACAGATTTGGCTTGGGCTTCATAAATGCTCATACTAACTGAATTTTGATACTTCAGTCTAAAGATGATGGCAGAGCAAGCCATTGAAATGTCACTAATAATCTCTTTGACCTGGTTGGAAACCAGAGAGGAATTTATACACCAGGAATGACCTCATACAATTTTTATTTGTTTACTTTTCATTTCTAGTACTTTATATTTTGAGAATGTTCTGTTTGTGGAATATTTCATGCATCTATAAATTGTACTGGATTCTGAATCAGAGTCAGTCTTACACAGTATAAACCTTTATACAGCACTTGTTAAATAAATGTCTATAACCTCTAGCAGTGTGTGTCCTTCAGAAATGTGACAATATTCTTAAACTATTCATAATCCATATTGTCAACATTCCATTCAGTACTCACCTTGTCCTGAACTTTGCATATTAAAACTGGGATCCTCACAACTTCCCCTAGAAGATGTTGATGGTGTTAGTTGTTGATGAAATGTGATTAGTGAACACCACCCAGAACAAGAACAATTCCAGCAGCTTATTCACTGGGAAAATCTTTGGAAATTGAAAGATATTTTCATTAGAAGCAGTCAAGAATTGGGTAATTCAACAAGCGAACATTATTTTTAAGTTTATAGAACTAATTTAAGAGGAATTATATTGAGTTTGTTTCAAAAAGATACTCTCAGGTACAGTAAATTATATATATGTTGTACTATGTATAGCTTGCCATTATGCCTGAATTTTTATACAATTATTTTATATTTTCACTTATTTTTTATTCTTACAGTTAAAATTATGGGTCAATCTAACATTAAAAAGTATGGTGGTGAGGAAATTTTTATTTCAAATCCAGCTCACTATCCTGATAGAAATATTATAGCAGAAATATATGAACCGATGGTCATGGGAACAATTATCTCACCAGGTAAATTTATCAGTGGTAATATTCTATATATAATACGGTTTTATATTTTCACTTTTAATTCCTAAATGGACACCCACATTGCACATTAATGCATATTCCTTCTGCCTTTTCCCCCATTGTTAGAATATTTTCTTGGGAGAGAGGCCATCATTGAGCTCAAGGCCACTCGATAATTCATCCTTTCCACAGTCTACAACCTGTACACTATAGTTTCCTATTAATGCAGCACAGGCTGTCTTCTGAAAAAGGTGTGTAATATCCCTGAGAATTTCAGAAATTTTATTCCAATATCTACTTCAATATCCTATTATTCCTGCTTTAAAAGAAAACTATTTTATTTTCAGAATCTTGTGTGTTTTTATGTGAACATTGTTACTTAAAATAAATAAGTACTAGAATTAGCATACTTACTTTCCAAAAAAATAGTATAATTGCTGCTTTACAATTTTTTTGGTATTTAGACGATTATATTGGCACCATAATTTCATTATGTATGGAGCGACGAGGAATCCAGAAAAGTTCTGTCAACATTGATAATCACAGAGTTATGATGAAATTTTTACTTCCACTTAATGAAATAATTGTTGATTTTCATGATACTTTGAAATCAATTTCTTCAGGATACGCAAGTTTTGATTATGAAGATTATGGTTATCAAGTTTCTCATTTAAGTAAGGTAAGCGTATTATTCAACTATAATACCAATGAAGGTTTGTTTATGAAGTAATTGTTACATTCAAACTTGAGCCTTGGAAACTTTATTCCGTATTTTGAAGTGATTTTTTTAAAAAGAACCAAACCTGTACTTCCGATGTTCCATCAATAGTTTTTATTTTATACAACTCAGACTTCGAAATTTTAATGTTCATTGAATGTATGTTAAGGGAATTGTCATCCAGGACCTATGAGAAATTTTGTCTAATGTAATTATTTCTTATATATTGTCATGTTTCTGTAGGTTCGTGAGATACAGTAACACACACACACGTAAAAGTTATAGATATTTATTTAACAATGAAGCGCTGTACAAAGGCTCGAACTGTGTAAAACTGACTCTGATTAATAATCCAGTACAATTTTTACATACATGAAATATTTCAGAAACAGAACATTCTCTAAACAGAAAATACTGTAAATGAAAGGAATAAAGTAAACAAGTAAAAATGGTTGCATAGAGTGGGGTTCGAACTAGAGTCCACATTACTGCAGTCCAGCTAGATACACCTCAGCCTCCACTGCAGGTTTTCAATTGTGGCATTGCTCTCCCTCCTTTGTAAAAACAGTGTCTCACTGTTAGTTTTGTGCTGCCCTGAGTCCCCTAGATCTCGTCAATGGCCCGTTGTATGGTCTTGGGCTGGCAATCGTTGTTGCTAAATCTTTGTCACCATATGATACCGCATCGTCATCTAGTCGCATTTGGTCTTCAACCTCTCTGCGAGTGTTGGGTTCGTGATAATGCTTCATCCTCAGTACGTGGATGGTGTCACTGCTCTTTCTTCGCCTCGAATTGGGATCATAATCCTCAACTTCATAGGTGATGTCGTATAAATGTTGTAGCACATGGTAAGGACCAAAGTACCATTTGAGGAACTTTTCCGAGAGACTGACTTTGAAAAAAAGGATTAAAGATCCAGACTAAATCCCCTGGTTGGTACAAAACTGGTCGATGTCTCGAGTCCTATCGTTGTCTGTCATTTTCTTTAGCTTGGACATACGTATATGGGCTAGTTGTCGGCCCTAGTCATTAATTGAGCAATGTAAGGGTCATTCACATCGTTGGTATTGAAATGTAATATCATGTCCATTGTTGTTTCTGCCTCACGACTGTGGACCAGGAAAAATTGTGTGAATCCTGCTTTATTTTCTTGGCGGTATTGTAGGCGAATGTCACAAATGGACATATGGCATCCATTAGTCTAGACTGAAATACTGTTCCCCGGTCTGTGATTAAGGTACTCAGTACCTCAGTACTTGTGACAGACCCTCACAGCTTGAGTTGACTCTCATGGACTGTTTTGGAGCCTAATGACTTCTAGTAGCTCTCAGAGGCTGGGTGTAGCTAAACTGCCTTCAGTGATTATGGTTCTAGCAAATGTACTTGCAGGCCTTCTAATGATGGTTTTTAGACATATCCTTTCTAAAAATTGACAAAGTGTGGTTTCCACTGACGCCTGACTTTGTACAGTTATTGCACTCAGCAGTCACTATACTGTACTTGCTTGACCAGTAGTTATACTAATTACATATATGAAGTCCCACCTTCCTCTGTTAGCAAATGGGCCCCAGCAAGTCGTAAAGTCCACAAAATTCCACTAAAATCATTCTGGATACATCTCAAATTCCCCTCATTGTTCAACTACCCATTTTTGACTCCTTTCTTTTCGCCACAGCAATACTCATTATATTGCAATGATTTAAAAATATTCTCAAGTTGTTTAATTAATTTAGTACCAATAACTAAGATGGAATTATTTGACATAAAAATGGGAAAAAATGATTGATCAATAACAATTAAATATTTTAAAACCTTAAATTTTGTTAACAAACTTTGATTTCATATTAAACATGCCATATTGTATTTTCAGGTAACAATTTTACTGAATGGAACATTGGTGGAAGAATTAAGTACTATTGTTCATACTTCAAAAGCAAGTGTTCATGGGCGCAAATTGTGTTCAAAACTTAAGGAGGTAATTCCTAGGCAACTAATTCAGGTAATTTGTTAGTTCTGTGCAATTGGACTTTTGTAGACAATTGTAACTAGGCATAAAACCTTATGAACAGGTCATCTATATGATTGAATAAATAAAATTTTTATTGAAGACTGTTCATAAGGTTTTATCTGTACTTACGGTAATTTATTATTGTAGATAACTATTCCCTAAAACCCACAAAATTTAGCTATAATTAGATTTGGAGGTGTGTCAAAAATCATATGAGAACCCTGGGTTTTTTGTACCATAAAATCCAAGAAAATAAGTCATATTTCCTTGATAACCCCTACAACATTTTGGAAAACTCTGGGTTGATGATTTCTCTTCAAAATAAACACAAGGGCATTCGAAACACTGACCACATTCACTCCCAAATCCAGAATGAGTCATAAAAGACTATTGATTGCCAGTCATTTGTCTGAGCACAGGAAAAAATAAATATATGATTTAGAAAAGGTACATCAGAAATGACTATTTGGTTTTTATCCTTATAGAAAGATTGTAAAACAGGGATATATCACAAAGTCTAAACTTGTCAAGGGTGCAAATATATGAATTAACTATTTAAACTTCCTTAATTTTCTATTCACATACAAAACTCAAAAATATTACACAAATTTAAACAAGTCCCCTTTTCAAATAAAGTGCAAATACTTTGAACATTAGTCATTCCTGAATCTGTAATTATTTTGGAAACAGTACACCTCCTCAGACATGTGTATTTTCCTGACCACTGACATTATGCTGTTCTTACCTTTCAGTATAGTTATTTCTCAAGGTTAACATTAAATCAAGCCAGTCTTCATACATTATAAGTGTTCAGCCTCTCCTGATATTGCTCTGTATCCCCCCCCCCCCCCCAATAAAATTGTTTTCTTACAATTTGAAATGCTGGACATCCATTTCCTTTAACTTTGCATCATCATTCTCCCTTTCCCTGTATTGTTTTTTTTTACTCCGATATGGTCTTCATCCATTACACAATATGTTACAGGCAATTCAATGATTCTACAAGTATTACCACAATATATCTAACAGATTTCAAAAGTACATTACACTATTTAATAATTGAATATGTGATCATCAAATTTGATATATTTTATCATATTTTTTGTGTTAATCTATATGTCCAAACAAAATTTACTGTGTATTTTATACATTTGAGTTTCAAAAACTTTTTTTCTAGATAGCCATACAAGCTTCTGTTGAAGGAAGAATTATTGCAAGGGAGACGTTGCAGGCTTACAGAAAGGATGTTACTGCAAAATTGGTTTGTATTAATGAATTAAATATTGCATGAATTGACGAAGTTTCACTTTCATGGGCATTATGAAAGTTTTGCTTAGTTAATGCTCTTAAAATTACCACTGCAAGTGGTCTTGTTTCCCATTGCAGGAAGGGTTTTAATACTTAAAAAAATAAATTCTGTAAACTTACTAGTATGCCAGTTTTGTTAGAAGGTGATGAAATAAACTAAAGTATTCTGGATGCATTAATTGATGCCTAACAATGTTTAAGATAACAGTGTGACACTATTTAAGGAAGTATTATGATAATATTTAAAGTGGTTCTAAAATTTTCTAAAGTATGTTCAATGTGATGCTATAAACAGTATCTGAATAGTTTTTATCAACTCCTTTTGAGCAAAATCAACAAAAAACACATTCAAATGCTGAACAAGAATCTAACATAACTGATGTTGGCTGCTTTTAACTAACATCAGAACAGCCACAATGAATTCCAAAAATCACATTCTATGCAACACTTTAATTCCAACTTTTCAATAAACAAGCACCACATTTAAAAGTGCTGCTTTTTGGATAACTCCACAACTACTTATTAACCCCTTTTCTCAAATTTGGTTACATGTCAAACATTGAAGTGGATCTCATTTCAATGAGGTCTAATATTGTATTCTGTTCTTTTTCCAGTACATAATGTGCCAAGTCAACTGATTTAATGGTTTTATAAGAATGTAGCAACATTGTTCTATACATACTTATGTTGTTGTGGTATTCAGTCCTAAGACTGGTCTGATGCAACCCTATCTTGTGCAAACCTTTTCATTTCTGCATAACTAGCACATCCCACATCTTCCTAAAAACTGCATTGCATATTCCATCTTTGTCCTCCATCTTCTGTTCTTTGTAAGTACTTTCATTTCAATTCTTTTTAGCTTCTAGAGATTGTTTGGTTGAATGTGTGTCTGTTGCTATTTTTTTTTGCTGGATGAAATATTCTTTGTTTATTGTCTGGATAGTCATTGGATTAACTATACCATCATCATTATGATTGATGGTTGAACTAAAAATAAAAATGTTCCTTTACTCAGCAACTTCCTAGGTTTGCCCAAGAAATTTTCATTCAACATGGTAAGCCCTCATCTCGATATTGGATGTTTATTTATCCAAATGCCCCCAAATACTGCTTTATATACTCTTATGAAGTTGTTCTACTAATATGGAAGTTACAAAATAATCTTTCTCATTCAAGCAAGCTACAATATTATGCAATTCACTATCCTTCCAATAGTCAAATAATTCATATGGATAAGAATGACAAGGGTATAATGTGGTTTACCTCATTATAAAAGATGGATAAAATGAATGAATTGTGAAGACGAATTTTAAGATCAATTTGCTTCCTTGAAGAGTTAGTTGTTAACTTCAATACGAAAAAATTAAGTAAAAAACCAAGTGGGACATTCTTCAAGTATGTATTCTGCAATATGGTTACAGGTGTTGATATTAAATTTTTGAAAACTACAGGTAATTTTCAATTCCTCTCCCCCATTCACTCATATTAATATAGGCTATAAATATTAAATTTACATTATATACTTTATTACTGATCCACATGGAAATTACTTTTTCATTACTCTATTGAATATTGTGCAAGTACCATGGTATACTGTGTTCTAATTTGTCTGTATTTTGGTTACATTTTTGTAATTATTAGCTCTTTTGTTTAGAAAATGATATATTTTATTTTTCCATTATTTATCATAGTATGGAGGTGATGTAACCAGAAGGATGAAACTCTTAAGGAGACAAGCAGAAGGAAAAAAGAGAATGAAAATGATTGCAAACATATCCTTGCCTCATGAGACTTTTATTGAGGTTCTAAAAAGATAAAATGTGAGTTATAAACCATTTTATTTCTTGTAAAAAGTTCCTTTTATCAAGAGAGATGTAAATGTTAAGTTGATTAAAGGAGATCAGTAACAGCAAATTATTGTGGCACAAGAAAAATGAGAAAGTGGTAATAAAGCTACATTTGTAAATGCATACTATGTTTGCATAATGTAATATTTTATTCTTTCCCTGAGGCAAAAAATTGAATTTGTATTATTTTATTAATAGAAGCTTAGAAATTATGTGAACTACACAGCTGAGTCAAGGAATGACTACCTTATTTTATCAGAAACTTGCATGTGATGTCCTAGTTTTTATTTTAGATCATGCTGTGTGTTATATTGATAAACAAGCACAGAATGTACTTCAAGGTGCATATATTATAATTTAGAGAAAAATATAATTAGTTAATTGAGCAAGCCCTGCAAAAGTCATATATTATTAAAGTGATAGTTACACACACACAGTTCATTTTATTTCACAGTTTGTTCAGATTTTAAGTTTTTGTATCAACATTAGCTAGTTTTATAAAGAGTCATTCATTACAACCCTTATGATTATTTCTGAAATGTAACATAGTTAAGATATCTTTTGCTACCCACAATAATGTATTTTAACTTTCCTATCATAGAGCTCATTAGTAAAGTTTCAGATGATAGATTTATCAGGAGCGAGCTCTGCCCATCTCTCAATGTGTACTGTCCACAGTTTTTAAGAAACAAAATTTATTTATAAGTCAGCTGTATCACTCTCTCGTTGATATTTTGCATTACAAGCATTAAAAGTGAGAATCAAAGTAAACTTGAGAATTTTATGAATATAATTAAACCATTTAAAAACATTTATCATTACATATTCTCTAGCCACAGTTAATATTCGATAGAATATTTTGTTGGATGCCATTCTCATATTAAAATTTGTCTGCAAACTATATTATAAATTATTAATTTTTTCAAAACATAGAACCTCACCTTTTCTTTGTAAACCAATGAAATATGGGTTTCACTTACATTATTAATAATTACTGTTATACATTCTCTCTTAAAATAACTTAATTTACATTTTAAAAATATTATATTCATAATTGTTTTCCTTCAACAGAAAATTTACTGAATTTATAAGTATATAATGAACCATGACTTTATGTTAGCAGATTAGAAAATGATTGAATCAGATGAGTGATCCTCAACTACAGCTAAATGATTTCTGCATTTGGAAGCTTCAGCAAGTGAATTTAATGACTATGTAAGATATACATCCTTGTATTTCATTCATTTAGTAGATTGTTATTAAAATGAATTTTACAATATAAACATCGAAACTTAATTAATAGCCAACATTAGAGACACTCAAGTTTTGTCAATAATACACATTTATCAGCAGAAGGTACAAGGTATACCCAGTATAGCCAACTGCCAGAATGAATTGCTCTCTTCCACAGTTTTCTCTTAGTGTTCTGTTATTTTAGTGATTTTAGATTTCTGGGCAGATCGTATTCAGGAAAAATCCTGATGGCAATGGAAAAATGGAAGCCATTAAATTCTTGGAGAAAACAGGTAAGACTAAGTGCCATTTGCAAAGATTTGGGTCTGGACAGAAATAAACACATGGGGAGAAATTATCACTGCAGGAAAATTCATTCTCAAGGGCAGATAACACATGCAGACAAGTTCTCATTTGTAAACAGTAACATTTTAAGCTAGAAAGTTTTCTGTGGTACTCCTGAAAACTTTACCCTAAAGTGTTAGAGTTTTAAAAAATGGCTTGCCCAAAGCAGTTGCAAAGAGAATCTATCTAACCTACTTTATTTAACCATCTATGGGTGCTTTTTCTTCTCCTTTTGTATGTTTAGCTGCACTTAATAACATGAACAAATTTTCAAGTTTCTCCAAGTAGGTTTTATACTTGACAATGCCATACCCTTTTTAGCACTTTTAAGATTAATTCAATGAGAAACAGAAACATGATTAATTTGAAACATTGTATGTCAGAAAATGAATATTGCACAGTTGTTAAAAAGGGCAATTTGTAACTCAATGTCACTGTGAAGCCCTATCATGTCACAATTTTTTGTTTACACATACCTCCGGAGAGGTTATGTGGGACTCAGACCGAAGTCTCCTACCCACTAAACTCCCACCTCCGTTATTCTTCAGCATGCCCCATAACTTGTAATATTACATGCGTTATTTTTTAATTCTTCAGTTTTATTTCATAATCGGTCTGACATTTTTTCCCCTTCTGTAACAGTATTTTTTTATGAATACTTAATCTATATTAAAATCTATTGACTGTATAAATTCAATGAAATAATTTTGGTATTTTGTAACGAGCCCATTGTTCATTATAGGCCATTTGCCTCCTCCTGTTTCGATCTTAGTGGGAAGATTTCTTTCTTCTTTTGTATTTTCGCATTCAAATATTATGTGGTTCACTGTTTGTTCCCCTTTCTTACAGTTGCATGTTGCTTTTTTTATTGTATTGAAACTGTGTTCATATGCCTTTGTTTTGCTGTATCCTGAACTCTGGTGTGGAGAGGTATTCTTATTTTTGGTCTCTGTTCATTTCTGAATTAGTAATTTTTTGTTTCCTGATTGAGAATCCTTAAATTTATGTCTGTATTCTTTCTCATTGCTGCTTCTTTTGCCAATTCATCTGCTAGATCATTCCCTGGGAAGTTCAGCTATAGTTCTGTGGGTGCTGTCTATGGTTCTATTACATCTATGATTACTTTTTAGTGTGTCTATTGTTATCTTGCTGTCTGCATAAAAGGCTATTTGTTCTGCTTGGTTGTTTGAGCATCTTCTGTTTAATTTATATTGGAATTGTTTTTGTAATTTATTATCCATGAATAAAACTGCTGCAGCCACCACATGTTTGGCTAACTTGCTCCCATCTGTATATATTTCAATTTGGTAAATCTCTATTTGTATTTCTTCAATTTCCGTGGTGTTTGCTGAATGACTCCATTCCTGGGGTTTCATTAGTTCTTCATATTCCATTCCATCATGTTTTTCTTTGGATATCTTTTTATTTTAATATTCAACTCTGTTGGTGGTATCCCAGATACTATACAGGCTGCATCATAGGACACAGTTCTGTATGCTTTGATTATCTTGATTAGGATTAGTCTCTGGATTGACTGTAGTTTTTGTATATTTTTAGAGTTCTTAAAAGCCTCTTCCCAAACTGGTGCTCCATATGTTAAAATTGGTTCTATTTCTCCACTGTATATAGTCCTTAATGCTTTGTTTCCAAGCCCCCAGTTGATTTTGGCTGATTTGAAAGCGAGTGTATTAATGATTTTTTTCCATGCAGTTTTTCTATGTTTTCCAAAATTAAATTTTTATCCCTAAGTATTTTATACAATTCACCTGTTCAAAAAAGGTATTTGTTCAAGTAAATGTTATCTTTCTGCTATTTTTATTCCTCTTCTTGGTGACTACCAGCACTTTTGATTTATTATTATTAATCTTAATTTTTTTCCCCAAAGTTCTATTTTCTTGAGGTTTTGATTGGCAGTTTTCTGTCTCTTAATGTATTTTCCTTTTGTCATTATAATATCAGCAGCAAATACTATTACCTCCATTCTAGGAGTGTATTGTATAATATGATCCAAAATCCTGGCCCACTGCAGGACCCTTGTGGGCAACCTTTATTAACATATTTTTTTAGTGTTTACATATTTGTACTTAAACTTGCATTCCTATGGAATCTCATATATTGATGGCTGGTTTGGACAGCAGTGGACTTGAAGGCTAAATTGGTGAGAATGAATGTGAGGTTTCCTAGTCCAGAATGAATATTACAAGTTGCAAAACTTGGTCCGAAGGGTTCCGATTCTTGCTTCCTTCCCTATTTTGAAACTCCCAAATCTAGTTTGTCTGAGGAAAAATAATTTCTATGTTGGTGGACACCTATTACAAGGCAAGGTCTTTTAAGTCTGCCGCTAGGACCATTACATTCTCAGAGGAATAAGCATGTCTATCCAAGCTGCCATCTTGGCAAATTCCTAGTTTCCTTTCTTGAATAACTGCTGACAAACACTATGGTCATGTATCGAGTTTTGCTTAATTTGTATTATTTAATATTGAAGTTTTATCATTGTAAATTATTTCACACAGAATTCCTCCATGCTGTTGAATTAACTAATCAATGTTTCACATAGACTTAATACTTTTTTGTTAATTACCTGATTTGTACAGTGTGTTGGTCTTGCAGTTTTGCATCACCTGATGAAAGCAACAAGGATTGCAGATATTTATTTCACTTAATTTTGCTTGTTAGTTTGACCACTTTTGTCTGTTTACTAATTAGATAATTTTAATTATGCTTTAGAAAATAAATTATCTCTCTGAATAATTTCCAAACACTGTGACAACCCTAATTTATATTATTGGGTACTTATGTTGATAAGGAAATAGCAATAATTTTCACTTTGATGATAATGTAAACGTGAGAATTTTTAGCTTATAGGTGTTCACCCTATATGTTCTGATATGTGTACATTTTGGCTGCATTCAGAATTTTTTCTTTCCCATAAGCAAATAATTGTAATATCTCCCTTTTATGGAAAGAAATGTAAAAAAAAATATGAATCAGGAAATGTAAAAAATTCTGTGAACACAAGACTGATTATATGAAAATTTACAAAACTACAACATTACAAAATCCACGTTTTGCATCCATATGACCATTTTTAGTAATCATTTCTTAATATTCATAATAATATAAGCTGTAAGTAAATTCCTTTTTTTGTGAAAGACTTTCTTGCCTGTACTATCCTACTCTTTATGTTTACTATACTTCTACTATGAATAGTTATTATGCTGATAAGTAGCAAAATTCCTTATGTTCCTTCAAAATATCCATTCCCTGTCTAACACCCTTTGTTATTTCACTATTTTCCATATTACACTTGATCACCGTGGTTTTTCTTCTATTAATCCTCTCCAGGAAAGAAAAAATATAGAAGAGAAATGGGCAATCTTGAAAGAAGAAATGATTAAAAAAACAGGAAGAATAGCACAGACCTATATGATAATGCAAGAAGTACTAAAATGATTGATGGTGTTAATATAGAAATGAAAGAGATGAAAATGGTAAAGAGCCATACAGATGTCTGAAGAATGATAGATAGGAAGTGATAAGCAGCTCAAGAGACTTGGCTCGAAGAGTAATGCAAATCAGTTGATTTCCTGGTGAAAGGGAAAATCAAAGAATCATTTGGAGAGAAGAAAAATATTGGCAAGAACATCAGGAGAGGAGATGGGAAGTAATTTTAGATAAAGAAGAAAAGGCAGAAAGATGGGAGGAATATTTAGAAGAGCTGAATCATGGTGTGAATATAGATCAGTCAGTAATAGAAGAAGAGGAGGTGGATGATGAAAAGTTGGGTGAAAAATCTTTGAGTTTGACAGGGCATTGACACACATGAACAATGGTAAAGCGCCAGAAATTGATATCATTCTAGCGGAGTTGATAAGATCATCGAGTGAAGAAGCAATATATAAGCTCATGATAGTTTGTGAAACTTATGGAATAGGAAGAATACCACAAGATTTTAGTTACAACATAATTATAGTCTTACCGAAGAAGACTGGCACTGATAGACATGAACAGCACAGAACAATTAGTTCAGTATCTCATGCATGAAAAATATTAATGAAAACAATATATAGGAACATCAAATAGAATGTAAGTTAAGAGAAGATTAGTTTTGTTTTAGGAAGACTGTAGGGACAAGAGAAGCAATATTGACTCTGGGTCTAATTTTAGAAGACAAGATAAGGAAAAAAGAGGCCAACATTGATAATGTAAACTGGAACACACTTCTTTCAATTTGGGTAAAAAAATTATCATTCTGGAACGCTTGCTGTTGATGGCCTCACTGGCCCAGTCAGCAAACAAATGATGATGCCTATGGTCACTAACTTTGAGCTCCTGGGTCAGCCAGATCTTGTACAGGTGTAAACCTAAGCCCCTATACAAAATTAAAGTTGAAGTCTGTGAAAGGCAAAGGTCTTGTGTCTTGCCTTCTCCTGCACACTTTCATGTACTGTGGTGATGTTCTCATCTGATCGGACGCATGGTTGTTTACTGAACCGGTTGTCTCAAATTCAGGCACCAAACAATGGGCTCAATGTTTGTACTAACAAACACTCATTTAATAGTTTTATTATTTGGACATGCTACTAAAACAAATGGGCATAATGTAATATTCAAATTAAAGCAAATGTCCTCTTTCTCTCTCCCCCTCCATGTGGTTGACGGTACAATATATCAAAAGTATGACCAGGCATATTACCACTGTAGCCTTACAGAAGGATGCTGAAGGCACTAGGAAGAAAACTACTTAAAAGTAAAAATATAGTCATTTATTTTTTTCTAAAATATTTAGATAGTAACAAAAAATAAAACTTAAAAAAATCCCAGTTTAACTACATAAAAATTCTGTGGTTCACATTTGTACTTGTACAGTAACAGCCTTGGTATATTTCTTTCACATTTGTGTATTCAACTTATAATAGGCCACCAATAAGTGTAATGTACTCAGAATAATTTAGTTATTTGCAACTGAATAATATCCAAAAATATATCAGCCTTTACACTAGTTTCCTTTTTAATATATTAAATCTGACAAAATTTATACTTTACACCATGGTTTGAGTACTTGATAAATTCCTTCCTTGAAGGAAGTATGGCATTCTATATTCATATCTACCAGTCGTCCAATATCTAAAGTCGTGTCATAAGGTCTAGGTGTTTGACCAGTCTCGACGGGCGCTCCACCTGGTGAAATATGGGAGTGAGGCAAGTTGAAAACTTCGGCCATTATTTGGACCATATTATACTTTGTAAGAACCTCAGCCCCACACCAATGAAAAATTCCACATATTGAATCATCCTGCAAGCAGACATATATGTTAAATTATAATTGTTTGAATGTTTATTTTATTGACATATTAATATTTCTACCATATGGACTTATTGCCAACAGGCATATTAATAACTACAGTAAGACCCTGCTAAACATGGGGTATGTGTTCAAATAAGTTAATACTTCCTCCTCACGTACTTGTGTGAATGTGTTCTATTTTTGTTTGAGGGTTGTTAGCTTTGTTGGGCATTGATTGTTGCTGTCTAATGGCTGGTGTGCCATAATTTGAGTAATAGCTGAGCAGCAGCACGAGCACTGTCTGACCAGAGAACTTAAATTCTTGAAAATTCACATTTTTGTACTTCACTGCAAGTTAACACCTACTATCATTTTAAGATATCTTGAAGACTTTTTTGTATCCAATTTATTATATACTAGCTGGGTGCCTGGCATTTTCCAGGTGTTTCTTTTGATAATGTGTCTACAATGACTATGCAATGCTTCATTTTCAGGTGAGCCACCACCCTTGCTTTAATTATTTAGGAAACAGGAAGATTGATACTTTATTGGTTGCACATAACTTTTTAATTGTACTTTGGTATATCAATTAAAATTATTATAGTGCCTTGATTACATAGCTTATTTGATGCAAATAATGTATAAAGACAATACTTATTTCGAAATATAACTTCATTATTTCTTATTTTAGAATTATCATACCATATATATGCAAATTATAAATAAATTTACTTTAAATAAGATGCATTAACTGTACCTCTCCTTTTTTTCTTGCTAACTGGAAGCAAATATATGCTATATCATCCACATGAGATGGCCTTCGCTTTTCATAATCAGAAACTTTAATCTGTTTACTTGAATTCAAAAGGCATTCTAACAGTACTGTAACAGCACTCTCAGATAATTTTTCTACTGGTCCATATAGCACAGGAATTCGCAGAACTAAGTTTCCTATAACAAATGATAACTTTTTATACATTAGAACAATTGAAGATACAGAGTAAAATATTTTAAAGCATGTTAAAAAGACATATTTTTATATGTCACAGAACATAAGAAAGTTGGCAACTATAGCAAATTTTATAATGTAATACTACCAACTAGAAATGGATCACTCAGGAGTGAGTCGTTTAAAACACATGACTCATTTCACTCTGAACTAGAGAGTGAATGACCCTTTTTTACTTGTTTTGGTGGTTTCTACCACTATCAAAATATTCAACACTTTTTAAAACACTTTGTATATAGTATAAAGTGTATATTGAGGTGATGTGAGTTCATAAACTTGAAAATTATTTTAAAAGAAAGCTTCAAAATTAAAATATAAAGAAAAAAATTACAAGGTCAGTGAGCCATTATATGATGGTAAACAAATGCTGATGTATACAGCACACACTGACTAAACCAGATTACTAGGGTTGGAAAACAAGTAAAATTATATTAATAAATTATTGTGTACATGCCCTGTATTGTGTTAATGTAAAAACCACAATCATACTGTATATGAATATGGACTCATGGCTAAAAGCTTCTGTGTTTTAATGTAATGACAAAGAAAACATAAAATCTTTATTTACAGGACAACTGAGACAAATCAACTGCAAAGTATTAAAAGTCAATGCCTCAACAACAAAATCAGTATAAGATACAAGAGGCACACAATGATAAATTATTTAAGATGCAATATAATTATCATTTATTTACGCAGTCTGTAACTTACTAGGATGCACAGTCAAGCAAGCTTTTTCACCATCAAGCTTGGTTCTCCCATAAAAGTTTAAGGGATTCGGCTCATCAGAAATCTTATAAGGTGGATTTTTTCCATCAAAAACATAATCAGTACTAATATACAAAATTGGTGATGATATTTCTCCTGAAATAAAATTTGTTTTATAATTCATATTAAAATAAAATTTTATCCGTTTCTTCATTACATATATTACTCAATTATTAAGCGATCTATCATATTTTTCAAATGAACTGAAAAACAATTCTAACTTTTCATGCATTTATAAATTGCAATAAAAAGTACACAAATACTGGAACTGATTCTAAATAAGCAATAAATGCTTTTGTCTTCAGGATGGACATTAATTATACCAATAAATGTGAAAATTTCACAGATCCAACTGTGTTACAGTCAATAAAGAAGGAACATCTCAGAAAACTCCTGTAATATATAAGTATTATTGAGATGTTATTTCATACTTTATTAACTAAAAATAAAGAGATTCACATAAATAATTATTTAACCCATTTTTTCTATTCAGTTTTTACCTGCACAAACTGACAAGTTTTCAGTTACTTTAACATTTAAGGCCAAGGCAGCTTCCATGTCAGCTTCAACTTTCTCTGGGTATCGCTGTGCAGCACAATGAATAATGATGTTAGGTTTAAATTCCAATAATTCATTTCTGACTGCATTGTAGTCATTTAAATCCAATTTAATTAAATCACCTGATGTTCTATAATGACAAAATATTAATTAATGACTTATTGTCATATTTTAACATCCAATAAATCAATTCTCTGACAGTTAGTATAATAAATTTAAAATACAGCCAATTATCAGCAAAGATTTTTGAATTAAATTTTTTTGTTATAATTATGGCATTTCATCTATATTTGCAGACTTCATCAAGTGACTACACAAAATTTTAACAAATCAAAATTGATTTTCAATTCATATTTCATTAAACAACAGATTTACATTTTTAAATGAATAAAACTATTACAAATGAAGATAATTTTGTGTTGTGGACTGTAACAGGTAAGGCCAAAATTAATAATAACAAAGAGTAAGTAATGTAGGCTATTAATTCTTAATTATGGCAAATAAAACTAATCAAAAATTAAATTATTGTAACAAGAGTGTCTTATATTTTATGTTAATTCCTCGTTTCGTTTATTACATTGAATATATTTGGGTCATACCCAATACATTGCTTTGTGCTCTTCTTTTCTTGAGAATTGATTAATTTCCTCATCCAAACCTTCCACATTTTGCCAACCAAAAGTATGATTTTATTATAAAAATTATCATTATTCATTGAATTTTTTTCTATATAATGACAAACATTAGGTAATGTTCTGTACAGCTAAATAACTTATAACAAGTGATCCCAGTTCAAAAAGTAAGAATCGACATACTTTTTGATTATATATAATAAAGTAAAAATAATCAATGCTAAACAGTCAAATTGTCATAAAATAAAACCAAAATTACCTCGAGAATGCAATTCCTTTAACCTTCCATCCCTCCTCAACAAATTTTTTATAGACTGCTCTACCAAGTAATCCTGAAGCACCTGTCAAAAACAGACGCTGTTGTGCAGACATCTTATATAATTTTTAAAGTTGTAATCACTGACACGGATCACTTCGATATTTAGAATCTACGATGAAAAGTTGAAGCATCTCATTTCTCTAACAATCGATAACAGATCAATAATATTATTTACCTATCGATCTATTTTTTATTGATCGCGAGAAGAGTCATAACATGTTACGCACTGCAACGCGCAAAAATTGCAATATATATGTTTACTAACATAACTAGGTCTTACTCTTATAATCAATTATTGTAAAGAGACGTTTCGTACGCATCATCATACGTATTTACGTTGTTCCTGCCATGTTTTTAAACGCTAATACGTAACATAGCCTTGTTTGATAGTCATAAAATTAATGTAATTAACGGAAAGATTAATTCCAATTTTATTTTCTGTATCTAACCGTTTAGTAAAAATGTTACTGGATTTCGGATAGCGAACAATTATTAAATTATGCTTATCGAGTTCTTATCGGATCAGTTTGTTACACCGAAGAAGCCTGGGGCTGATAGACGCGAACAGTACAGGACAATTAGTTCAGTATCTCATGCATGTAAAATATTGACGAAAATAATATATATGAGGATAGAACATCAAATAGAATGTGAGTTAAGAGAAGATTAGTTTTGTTTTAGGAAGACTAGGGATAAGAGAACAATTTCGACTTTGTGTCTAATTTTAGAAGACAGGATAAGAAAAAAGCCGGTCTACGTTCATGTCATTTGCGGATTTAGAAAAAGGGTTTAATAATGTGAACTGGAACACATTATTAAGGATTTTGAAGGTCACGGGAATAAAATATCGAGAAAGAAGGCTTATTCATTACCTGTATAGTCAGCAGTAATCAGAATTGAGGATCAAGAAAATAAAGCAGAAATGAAGAAGGAGTAAGTCAAGGGTGCAGTCTGTCGCCCATGCTATTTAACATATATATATATATATATAACATGAAGAATGTTAAAACGGAATAAGGAAAAGGAATCATACTGCAAGGAGAAGAAATAAAAGCCCAACTCTTTACTCTTTTTATATTGTAGTATTAGGAGAATCAGAAGAAGACTTGGAAACCATAATAAATGGCATGAACATGGTCCTGAAAAAAAGGAATTCAATATGACGATTAATAGAGGGAAAACCAAGGTAATGGAGTGTAGTATGGGAAACAGTGGAATAACAAAGCGTGTCAGATTCGGAAGTTAATAAATTCTGCTACTTTCGAAGCTTAATAGCTAGGGATGGTAGAAGTATAGCACACATAAAGAGTAGGATAGCACAGGCAAGGAAGGCTTTCGTGAAAAAGAGGAATTTGCCTACGGGTAATATAAGTGTGAATATTAGGAAATCAGTGTTAAAAATGTTCGTATGGAGTGTGCGAAACGTGGACAATAGGAGTTGCAGAAAGGAAAAGAACCCTTGAACTGTGGTGCTATAGGAGAATTCCGAAAATCAGATGGGTGGACAGAATCACTAACGAGGACGTTCTAAACAGAATAGGGGTAGAGTGAAAAATATGTAGGACTTTGACCAAGAGGAGGGATAGAGGTCTCTGTAGCCAATCAACTGAGTTAAAAATTAATTTTCCATGAGGTTGGCGACGTTCTTTCTCTGTGTTTTGCACAAGTATTATCCAGTATTCCAATCATGGATTGGTCAAACGGGAAACTATTCCATTTATCGTTACAGTTATGCTAATTCTTTCCTATGAATCTTATTCAGTGCCCGACTGTTCGATTGCAGTATGCGTACTTTTAATGAAGAATAAAATGAGATTCTTAAATGAAATTCTCTTTTTTGTTAGTTAATTTTCAACAAGTGACCAATATGTAGGTTACACAAATTGCAAAATTTGTTAGCTATTGTTTGGCAAACACCTTTTTGTTAGATGAAGGTGAAGATGACGGCGGTGTCAGCCATGGAAACGCAGTGGACTACAAACGACAGACTTTATTATATAAATTTACTCGTAACAACGTTTCGGCATGTTTTGATGCCTTATTCACGTTTTTTCCTCCCTGTAGAGGAAAATATAGAAAATTAACCTAAGGCGGTGAAATTGATACAGATTTAAAAATATATATATAAAAAACAAAAACTTACAACAACAATTTCATAACATTGTACATTTTCTCCTACAGGGAGGAAAAAACCCGAAGAAGGCATAAAAACGTGCCGAAACGTTGTTACGAGTAAATTTATACAATAAAGTCTGTACAAGTTCGCCCATTTGTTAGATTAATAAAAGATTATTAAAAATAAAATAAAAACTGACGGAATTTCGACGTCTTTCATAACTCTGAGAAAATTACCGCACGATCCTGCATACAATATTCGATAATGTGTGGCTTTTCATTAAAATTAATTTTCTTTATTTAAATTATGTAAGTAAAAATATTTTCGTGTTAAGAATTTACACCGATTTGATTTTATATTTTTACAATTTCAAAAATTCGTTACCATTACACGTTATGTAGACGAACTTCGAAATGTTGCTTATTATGGGTTGTGGAATATCAACACTATAGATGTAGTATTATTAATATCTAACGTAAGACAAATTATTCCCTGGCCGGGTTGATGTAGGACATAACACACAAATAGACACAAGCCGCCGCTGCTCTCTACACCAGTATTTACATTATAATTTATATATTTATAGATGTTAAATCTGTTGGTCCTATGATTTAGAAATCGCCAGTCGTCCAAGCAAGATGCCAGCCGTCATATAGTCGATAATCTATACGTAAAGCAAAGCGAACAGCACATGCCGATCCTTACAATCAATACAAGGATAATGCAGTGTAACAGTGAAACTTGTGATTTCTTACACGAGTGGAAACTGAAAATCTACTTCTATTTACTTTTAAAAGGAATATCTCGTGTATATTGTATTTATGAAGCCCAAAGCTACTGTTGAGATGATTGCGGATTATAGGGGTAATGAAGTAAGGTAAGAACGGTTTGTTATTATTAAAGCTACTTGCATATGATTTTAACTCGGAGAGCTTAATTTCAAAAATAATTTTTTTTAGACAAATAACGTATGGAGCAGTAGACTCTCGATTATCCGAGGCAATGGTGGGGAAAATTGGCGGGCATAATCAAAAACTGCGGATAAACTAAGGTAAACATATATTATTTGATTAGTAATAGGCTGGAGGATAGCACTTGAATAGATTTGTCAAAGTTATATGATTTGGTATTTCATGAAATTGTGATAAGGTTTTTAATACTGTATGTTAAAGTGGGGAAAATGAATTAAATTAGATGCGATTATTATAACGGTAAATATAAGGGATTAAGAACTATAACTTTTAAACTTAAATTAGGGAAAGGTGGAAATAATAATTATTAATATAAATTTAAAAAAAGGGATTTATTTGACTTTAATTTAGTTATGACCCTCGCTGACTTAATCGGGAACATGAATTATCTTTAATCTTAGAGAAAGCTATTTATATGGGTATAATTTGCGACCAGAGGCGAGAAACAATAAAGATCGGTACGTCACCAAGGCGCCGTCGATGGTCCAGGGCGTCACTGGTGATTGATGTTGATGACTGGTGATGTCTGCGCGTCATCCCGTGGCTGCTCGTTGGTGATTTTTCCCAGATTCTGAGTTACTCAGCTCGTCACCCAAGGATGCTAGTCGATTTACGGATGGGATGTTATATCTTCGTAATGTTTTGACCCGACTACTGTTCTATGTCCCTTTAGCGATCTTTTAAATTTTGGTTTGACTGCTCCTGAATGTTGAAAGTTCCTGACTGGTTCTGACTGTTCCTGACCGTCTCTTCTCACTAAATCTTCTCTCCGAGAACCCGCTGGTTATTTTCAACATGGGCGTGTGATTTCTACGTCCACCTTATGTAGAGGCAGCTTGCAATATCTTTGTCCAGCGGGTGTCCTTCAAACTTAGTGACGCTGTTTTTCTTCTTGGACTGGTAATGTGTCGAGGCCCAATAAATTAATCCCTTAATCTTCTATTGAAGTTGCTTGGCCGTATTATTAGATTTTCCGGCCTCGTCCCTTGTTTTGCCTTTTACAATATAGACGGGCGGAAAGTCCCAATCCAGATCACTTTCCCTTCTTACCCGGGTTGACCAGATAAATCCGTAGTGCATTCCATCTGTCACCCGTCCCCCCCCCCCACCCCATTTCTGCCTCATCTGGCCTTCAAGTCCCCTCATCCAATCAGCTTTCCTAATCTTAATGTTTCCTTTTTCTGGCCGATAAGATGACAGTAATTCATCATTCAAATGACCAATCGCGTTCATTCATGGTCTCGACTTCGTCTAGCTAAGATCCTAATAGTTACATATAATATAATAATAATAAAAATAATTAAACTCATCTTACGTGATACGCAACAATCGCCTACTGCAAAATTCTCTGTGTTACAAATGAAATCTGTGAATTTGCATTAAAACATTTTAAATCATATATTTCTAATCGTCGGCAATATGCCGAAATTATTTTTAGTGATAATTTAAGGTCTAAATTGGTGAAGTACCTCATGGTGTCCCGCAAAGCTCCATTTTGGAACTCGACTTCTGGGTAACCTGCCGTTGCCCGGCATTGATTTATAATACCCCGTTACGTAACACCGATATAGTCAGGAATCTTGGACGATTTCGTGTTATCGTCGTCAACCTCCATCCACCACCTCCTTCTTTCCAACACTCTGAGACTGATGTACATGTTGAATGTCAGAATCAGACTCAGGGACTCACATTTCACCGCTTTCGACTCAAAACTATATAGATTTCTTGTTGTTTTCAAGTGACACTTGACCCCCTCTCCCCACCCATAGAATCTCTCTTCTCCCATACTGAAATTGGTGGAGATTATACAGAAATAGTGTGAAGGGAAACACTGTCAAAGTAGTAGACCAAGAAAAGTATATATTTTAGCGAATGTAATTAAAGTCACCAACGTTGAAGCCCTCTGGGGCTTGGCTTGGCCGTCACAAAGTACGAACCCGGGGTCTTAGGCATTATACGCCGGTTGTAGACCGTCGCCAATCAGGACGAGGGAACGGGATTTCGGAGCTTGGGCGCCATCGAATCTCGAGAATTTTTTTTTGGTTAACAGGCTACATGAGGGTGATCCTGAAACAGGCAACTCCCCTTTAATTGCATAGGAAGGGAATTGAAAAGGGGGGATGCGGAAGGTAGAGCAAGGTAGCCAAGGGTTGATTAGGGCCCCCTGGCTATGGTTTAAGGATCCTACCCTGTGTTTCATCTAAAGAGATGCAAGGAAAACCCTAGAAAACCTGCATCAGGTAGGTCGGGCATTGGGTACTATTCTCACGCCCTTTCGAATGATGGGAGACGAGTCTGCTGTGGGGTCGCAGCATTCCCACCACCAGTTTCAGGAGGCAGTTGGCCGACTGATCCAATGGGATTAGCGGACAACTCTTGCCATATGCCCAAGGTCTTTGACCCCAATACATATACCTCCTAAACTAGGTGAAGGTGTCTTGGCAAATGAGAACTTTGACAAAAAAGAAATACCCAGAGAGAGTGCGAGGCATTCCCGACATGATCAGGCGAGCCCTGCAGTCACTCTGGGGTGAAGCGCATGCAAGAAAACTCCCGCAGCGCCCATCTCGTTGGAATCTCGAGTAAATCAGTGGGAAAATACTTATAGGTAAAAGAATTACAGCTTAGCTCCGAGAAAATAGTGGAATGTTGAAAACATGAATAACAGATTTATTGACACTTAACCAAATGAAAGAAAATTACACAATCATAAATCGCAGGTCGTAGGTGTAAATTTACACTTTTATCGAAGTAAAACAGTTTTGAAATTAATTTATATACACAAATTTGAAGTCTCTAGAGAGATGAGAAAATTTTACGTAATATAATTCCACTCGATGCGTCAAAAGGCAACCAACCCTTGAAGTTCTCGTTGACTCCTTGAGCGCAAAGATGTACGTGTAGTCCGTTCAATGCTTCGAGGCGAAGTGTCATTTTTCGATCGGAAGAATGAACTCCTCGGATCAAAACGGGTGGGGAATAAAAAGTAGAGGGGGCTCATAATCGCCAAGTATCGATTAAAAAGGTATAAAAACGCAAATTACATGAAAATAGAAAGAATTCTTTGAAAGTAAATTAGACAATAAATTATAGAATAGTTTACTGCGTCGATTTGTATAAAAAGTAGTTATATAATTAAAATAATTTTGTAAAAAATGTAATTTAAGAGCGCTGCAGTCGAATAAGGGTTGACCCTGTGATAGAAGACTCTGCGGAGATCTTAATAATTAAAGATCAACTGCGTAGAAAACTAATCAGAATTCATTATTAAGAAATAAAATTCGACAATGCGAAAAAGATAAAGATGCTATTGATAAAGTTATTTATAACTATGACCACCTGTTTATCGCGACAATTCGATATACTGAAAAGTATAATTACAATGGGAAGTAGGAGTATTATTGAAGATTAAAGGTGCAATAAACATGAACCAATTGGAAAAAATTGGAGTTTTTTTAAATATTTTTAAAAAGGAACTCGGAAGCGAAATATTGAAAATATAGGATAAATACTGAAAATTAGCGATGTAAATTCAATTATTTGTGAAGAAATTTCTGTTCTTAAGTCAAGAGAAAGTTTAGGAAAAATTGCAAACAAAAACATTTGACGCAGTAGCGATCACTGGTCCGTCTCAATATAAACGGAATTATCAGCCGATTTTTAATATTTAAAAATTTACACACCCTCCACCCCCGCCTCTAGGGGTGGTAGACATGTCTTACTCCAACAGTGCTGATTATGCGTCACAAAGAACACGTGTACAAAAATTGGTCAAAATTGCTCCACGTGTCGTATGCGGAACGTACATACACAAACATTCATACGTACGAAATTTTAGCTCTTTCTACAAATAACGAGATTCATTTATTAGAATAAGATAGTTGATCCATCAATTTGGTCTGTTTAGTGCGAATTTGTTGTAAATTTAATGAACGAATTTGTTGTAAATTTAATGAACGTTATATTTAAGTAAAATATATAGTAATTAGTTAAATAATTTTCAATAAGTTTTGTATCTCTAGTTTGGCGCAAACGCTGCGCCTTTTAAATTCAATGCGTTGGGCCACTAACGGTTAGTTTTATTTATTAATTAGATATTAAAATATTAATAAATATTGATATTTATTATTATTGTATTATCTTTATTAATATTAAAATGTAGATTAAGATTAAATAATGAATAATAAGATTAAGATGTTAATAAAGAAAAAGAAAGAAGAATAATGACATACCTTAATTAACTGTAGAAGTTTGGCGTCATGTGCTGATGACACTACTTTATTCAACTGGAATAAAGAAGTCGAGTCGTTGCTACTTCACAATAAAGTAAACATTATTACTGTCATAACTATTTATATTGCAAACGGTCTTCAAATAAATGTTTCACACCAGTTTCCGATGATATTACTAAATTAGGCAGATCCACTAAATTCCGTGGAATTCTAGTAGATCAAGATATGCTCTAGGAAGTTCAAATAGGCCTTTGTGTGTAAAAGAACAAACTGTGAATGCTTATGTCTTGAAAAGTTGTCAACAGTTTTTACAGAAAATTTCCTACTGTGAAGTAATATAATTATAAATAACTCCATACAGAACATGAACAGATTACTGTTCATAAAGAAAGTCTTTAAGATTTATTCCTTGAATGAATTCGTGTGACTCCTGAAAGTCAATCCTCAAAAGGTGCATTATTATGACAGTATACGCATTTTTCGTCCACGAGTCTCTTCAACTTTAAGTAATAAGTCTTTCAATGCCAGATCAGACTTATAATGACTCCTCAATAGAAGGCTCGTTACTCTGACTCACACCTCAGAGCACCATCCACCTCCTCCAAATTCTGTCTGTGGACTCACTAAATCACGACGAGTGACAAACCACAACATACTCTGGCGTGGGAAACATTTTCAGTCGCCGGCAGCTATCAATCATATTTTTTTATTAGTTCACACCACCGTAGCGCATTCCTTTATTATGTCCGTGAAAATCCACAATTTATGTTCCTTTGTTTTTTGTTTATTGAGAAATTTTCGAGCTGTTGATTTCAAACATTAAGCAAATTAGATGAAGGAAATACAATGAGGGGAGAAGTGGTCCAGTGACCACGCTCCGAATGGAACAAAATGAGATGTGAATGCAATAAAATTAAACTTCACAGGTCTGTTGGCCGCTTCCTCTTCAGTCTGCGAAGTGATGTTAGTTCATTTGCTAAATGGCTGACCTCTTCATTATGCTGCCCTGGGAGATTTTGACGATAATTTACTGCTGAATCTGTGTATTTAATCTTCTGTAGTAGGTATTGCTAGATCTTCATGTATTGTTTTGTTGCTTACAAACCAGGCTGCGTTTAACATGGTACGAAGGAATTTTTGACTGAAGACGTTGAACAATTTTTGAATTCAAAGGCTTGGCGCACCCCCATAGTTGGATCCCATATGTCCATATGGGTTTAATAACGCATTTATATATAAGTATATTGTTTTCTGTTTTCAATTTTGAATTTCTGCAAAGGAGCCAATTCATTTGGCGAAGCTTATTCTTGATATGATATATTTTGAATGTTAAATGCGGTTTCCATGTAGAGTCCAATAGTAGACCAAGGTATCTGACTTCATTTCTGATGGGTAATGGTGTATTATTTATTGAGACATTTGGACAGTTGGTTTGCCTGGTGGTAAAATTTACTTGTATTGATTTATTAGGATTTACAGTTATACGCCAAAAGTTTAGCCATTATTCAAGGTTACTTAAATGATTTTGTAGGACACCAGCAGCTATAAGAGCGTCCTTATCTGCAGATAAAATTGCGGTGTCATCAGCGTCCTAGCTCATCCATTTCTTTTTTTAAAATTTTATTAAAAGAAAACTTTATCTGTACAGTGTACAATTTAGTTATGATAATATTCTTTACTGACATAACTTGACACATGTAATGGGGAAACTGCTCAATAGCAGGCCCCAGCATATGATTGTTTACAAGAATTTATAGAAATTTTTTCAATTAATGAGATGATTATTGAGGAATTAATGACTAATTGAAGTTCTGGTTTCACTGCTCCAAGAAGTCTGTTGGACGTTTTCTTTTTAGTCTTCTATGGTGCTTGGGTTGAGGAAGGTTGTTTGCAGTATCACTTATTAATAGGTTGCTGTGGCCTGTCATTGAAGTGTGGAGCTTAAGATAATTTGAGTTGATGGATTGGAGAACTGTAGGAATGTCTAAATCGCTTTGTAAGATGCTGTTTCTTATGTACCATGGTGCATCTGAGATTATTCTTAGTATTCTGTTCTGGGCTGTCTGAATTCTTTTGACTTGCCATATAGCCATATTGGCCGTATTATTGTCATATACACGAGTCTCTTTAATTTTATTGGTAGTGTTGAAGTAAACAAACTTACCTTTCCCATCTCCAAGAACAAAAAAAAGGATTTACCTTCTTACGGCTTTAACAGAATGTCTTGATTTACTCTTGAATTATAAAATTGAATTATTTATATTACAACAGAGTGTATTTACAGTATATATTGTAGGAGGGGGATTTAAATACACGTTGATTTAGAATTTACATAAGAGGAGGATATAAAAGAGAATACATTATTAAGGAAATATATACAATTAAATTAAGGGTTCGCCGAAGCAATCTGATCTCTTTAACTCAGGGTTAATACCACGGGCGATTCCCCCTTAAACGATCAGGATTGGAAACTTGGCAACGTACCTCTATACAGCTTCTATGTGGCCCCGTCTCCTTCAGCGTCTGCCAAGTCCAGCACAAGTCGACCATCTTCTCTCAGTGTCCGGAACCGAAAACATCTGCAGATGTCCACCACAAGTCGGCCGTCTCTTCCTCGATAAATCGATCTTTTTCATTCGATTTATCTATCCACGAAACCCCATTGGCCCAGACCACCACGTGGTAATTTTAAAATATTGTTTGTTTCGTCGAATTTTGGGATTTCTGAGAACAGCGCAGGTAATTTTTATACGTGCACTGACAGCATCCCATAGGATTACAGCCTCGTATCCCTGCGACAGGGAGGCGCAGCTGAACTTTCCGCTGTCGCCTTCGACGAGCCACTCAAACTTACAATCCTTTGCTAATTTCTACATTACAACTTAATAAAATAAATATCGTGCTACAATATACTATTATTTGTAACTTTTGGTAAGGTAATTCTTTAGTTATTATCTTGACGTTTTTTCATATTGTATTTTTCAATTAATGGCGAGAGAAAATATTTATTTACCTACTAGTCGACTGTAGTCCTATCGCACACCGTCGTGGGATTTGCCACTGAATCTCGTGTCCATAAAAAACGAAGAGTAGTGGTATTCCTGCACGGAGTACTGGACCCTCAAAGTGTATGTCCGCCACATTCACCCAGAAACAAGCATTGTTCATGATGCAGAAAACAACCGACCTGTGTTCGAGTTCCGCCACATATCATTCGGACTATGTTATATAGATCAGGTCGAGATATCGAACAGGTATCACGGACCTCACCTTCAAAAGATGCAAAGCCTCGTGTAGGAGTCGTTTGGACTGAACGAGTTTTCTGGTTACTAGCCATTTACTATGGGCTATTTGGGGGAGGGGCGTAACAGACTAAATTAAGGTGATCCTGAAGCTGACAACTTCCGTTTAATAGCATAGAAAGGAAATTAAAAACGGAGGGGATGTGGAAGGCGCCGGGATATAGTTTAAGGATCCTTCTAGGCGATTCGCCGTAAACAGATACAGTAAAAACAATAGAAAACCAGCATGTTAGGTCAGGCGATTGAATACTTGACTCACTCCCTTCCGAATGACGGGAGAGGAGTTTGTTGTGGGTTCACAGATTTCCCTTCTCCGTTGCTGTAGGAACATTCACCCTTCAAAATTTCCGAAGAACACTGTTCTCTGTGTATTGGAAAATTTCCCAATCTGGACAAAGTACTCACAAGGATAGCGTTTTCCCTTGGAGAAGGGATATACGAGTTTAGCTGGGAGGTGAGGAGCCGAAAAATAGTCAGGATGGTTCTAGACGTTGAGAGGGCGAGGAGGTAGAGGAGGTGTTGCCCTTTAGTGTGAAGGTATTGAGAACAAGGAAGCCAGAGGGAGGAAGGAGGAAAAACTGGGGTTTCCTCATTCACCGGCAGTACCAGGTTCATCCCACTTTCCGCAGCCAGAGGAACCATCTACAATTCAACCCGAAGGAAGAAGGAAGTTACGGTCGTCTAATAACCCGCATCAAGACTCGAATGAAGATAAAACAGGTTTGTCAAGTGAACGAAATATCTGCTGAATCCCAATGAGTAATTAACCCTGATATTTAAAAATCGTCCCCTTGAATTAATTTATTTGTTTATACTAGCGCACAGGACCCCTTTTCAAGTGATTGTTTTTTTATAAATAAATTTATATCATATCCTGAAGCACAAGCAATTTAATTAAATAATTTTTAATATAAGACCCTTATAATGATTTACAATGTATGTACTTAAGTGAAGCTTATATACGTAGGTTTCTCTTTAATTTTTGTAGTAACATCTGTAATCTGTGTGTTAACATTTATATCAGTGATGCTGTTTGTTGATGACTGTAATTATAATTACAAATAATTGTTTATTCGTCGATACCAGATTTTTTATCTTATACTTGTACATCCGAAGAAGATCCGAAACCGGGATGAATTGCATTAAATTGTTTCTGACGCGTTGGCCGTTTTGTTCGTTTATGAGCTCATTTTCGTTGTATACCGTCAGATATCAGTGCGTTTCTCTACGCATACTCGGTTAGCACGGGCTCCAAATTTCAGAGCACGGTGGCAGATGGCAGCCTCTCCACCCGCACATCGACCTGGAGCCTTGGAGCGAGCGCAGTTAGTGGCGCTCTGCCGCCGGCGCCTGACGTCCATGGCCAGCCTCCGTACGTAAGTTACGCGCACTCGCAGCTCTACGTCACACACTCACTCCGCTATAAAACTCTAGCAACGCGATTTTAATCCACAAATTATATTTAACTCCCGGGGGGAAAGTGCGAGGAATAGGAAAACACACAAATCACTCAGTGCTGTCAATCACACTTCCTAATCTCCGATATTTTCAGCTGTTTTATTTTTTAATTTTACGTAGGTTTAAATTATGCAGAACATCCAACATAGTTCATATTCCAAAATTTAATTCCGTTGAAATTGAGATAATTAACATTCAGAAAATTTACGACATTGTGAGAAAGAGTATGGCTTTTGTTCGGGTGAACTCTCCCGGTATGGAGATGTACATCAAATAGAACGTGAATAGAAATGACCACAAGTAAATATCGACCACGTATGTAGCAAATAAACGCCGGACGCAAAACCGTCGAGGCGTGCCGATTAGTGTGTCTGCGGTCTGACAGACAAATAAGAACAGCGGATAACATTTACCTCTACACATGATACATAAAGTCAGACGTGAAATTCTTTGCACTACATAAAAACCGTAATATCTATTCTCGGAGGCTTCTAACTTCCTAATTTCAACACAAACGTTTTAAGAAGGTTGATTTCTATTCATGTTTTAAAGCTATTTTTATTATAATTATTAAAAAAAACTATCTTAAATTAGTTAAATTAAAATACAATAATGTTTTTCTTACGTACAGACAAATATTAGAACGAGCTTCCGGCTAAAGCCATAATCATCTTCATTGTTATCAATTTTACATACGAGGAACTTTAAATCCAAGTGCTCAGTATTGAAGTAATACTATTTAATATACAACACTTGTTTAGACTTTTAACATTAATAATTTTTTCCTTTGTCAATTATTTTGTTGAGGTATGGAGTAAAACTAATTGTTACATACACGAAGACTTTCAATTTTTTAATTGCTAATAAGTCTATTTAGCGAAGTTATCTGGTGTTTAAACGACATCAAAACCTTTTGGAATTTTCCGAATCGTATAAACGATATGTTACGTCCCAGTTATTTAAGGAAGATCGAAAACCATAATTTTTACTCAGCAAGTAAATGCACGATAAGACACGACTACGATTATTTTTATAGCAACGGTATAATATACTTATGTCGTTATTAGAAACTAGACGTTGGAGTCGAATGTAGTAAAATATGTTTTCGACTCTCCATATCGATATTCATGGAATTGGTGTCTTTTATACAATAATTGTAAAATATGATGATAATAAAGACAGTTGTGCCTACAGTCGATAGTCTCTGCTAATTACATGCATACATTTCTTTCTATCTTATTTTACTTATAATCATAACTAGTGAAGACTATAAACATTAATATTATACTGATTCTGACATCAAGGAAATCCTAATTTTATTTCAGCTTCAAAAAAGTTTGATTTTTCATCGAATTTTATTTAATATGGTCTCACAACGGCCAGGAGAGCAATGAATATAACAAAGTAAATTGACAGCCTCTTCCCATACCTTTAATTATTTCTCTATGTAAATATTTTTACTAGCCCTTGTCTGAAAGTATTGAGCTGATCAGAAAAATTTGGGCCGTAGAGTAATTTGGACACATTCCAGTTAAATGTGAAGTGAGTCATGAGCACAGCGTAATTAGTACGTGAACCAACTAATTTATTACAAGTGACCAGTCTGCCCCTAATTATCCCCGGTTTCAACGAAATTACAACAATTTTCAATGGAATTTTCTACGCTACCTAAATGAGGAATGGTTTTAACGTCGGAAATATACTTTCTCCTAATTTCACAAAGTTTTTACTTAATAATGGCTTGTAAATCATCCTAGATATTAAAACAAATGTACTCGGTATATTTCAGTTGCATAGTACGAATTCTTCTCTAGTTAAGCTGATAATTGTGATAACGAAAATTGATGTTGAAAAATTTCTTCATATGAGATTCTTGTGAATTAAAACTTAAGTTAAAAATAATATAATTTTTTGCAACGATTATAATGGAAATATTGTCAAAGAAACAGTTTTTTTCCAAATCAACTAATTTTGATTAGTAATTGAATTACAGGCAAATTTGTCAGCAGTACATTTAATTACGATGTCTTAGTCTTCGTGGACTTGAGCAGGTAAATTTTTTAATAGAAAATAAACCATTGCGCAATGGTAAGCAACGGTTGCAGCCGGTGGACTAAGCAAGTTCAGTGTTGGAAGGTAGCACAAATTTTACTATAATGTTATTAGAAAAGAGGTTTATAATCTTATTGCTCCCACATAGAGAATCAATTCTGATTCATTAGCAAGCAGTAACCCTCAGATATTACATTAATGTTATTTATGGTATACTTTTGTAAAGTTATCAATATTGTAATAAATCCTAATTTTAGAAAACATAAGTATTTAATGAGTGTTGTTGTAATTGTGGTATTCAGTACTAAAACTGGTCTGATGCAACCTCCATGCTAACCTATCTTGCGCAAGCCTTTTACATTTCCGTTTAACTGTCGCACCCCACATTCTCCCTAATCTGCTTAGCGCATTCCAACCCTTGCCTTCCTCTTCTGTTCTTATCCCACACACTTCCGTCTAACACTAATTTTACAAGACCGTCATGTCTTAAAATGTGGCCTTTCAATCTATCCCTTCTCTTGGTCAACGTCCTCCATATTCTTCGCCTTTCCCGTATTCTGCTTAGAACTTCCTCATTAGTGATTCTATCCACCCATTTGATTTTTAGCATTCTTCTAAAGCGCCACATTTAAAAGGTTTCTATTATTTTCCTTTCTTCAATTCAAACGTTCACGTTTCACGACTCATACAACGCCACACTCCATATCATATATATCAGTGATTTCCTAATATTCACACTTATATTACCCGTAAGTAAATTCCACTTTTTATGCGAAAGCCTTCCTTGCCTGTGCTTTCTCTATACTTCTACCGCCCCTAGTTATTACGCTGCCCAAGTAGCAGAATTCATTTAACCTCCTTCAAAATATCCATTTTCAATCTAACACCCTTTGTTATTCCACTGTTTCCCATACTACACTCCATCACCTTGGTTTTCCTTGTATTAATCCTCATGCTGTACTCTTCCTCCAGTACCTGGTTCATGTCATTTATGAACGTCTCCAAGTCTTCTTCTGAATCCCCTAATATAATAACTACAATATCATCTTCTTCTTTTCCATATTAATTTTTTATTTTCATCATCGCCTGTTCTATATATAAGTTAAAGAGCATGGGCGACAGACTGCGTCCTTGTCTTATTCCTTCCTTCATTACTGCTTCCTTTTCTTGCCCTTCAACTATAATTACCGCTGACTGCCTCCTGTGTGATGATTTTTAATTTCTTTGTCGGTTGAGGTCACGAGAGAATTACGTAGAAAATACGCGTACTCTCTGCAATTGCTTTTCTGTTCGTAACAATTTACATCACATAGGACTACGCATGAAATTTGCTCTAGATAGTAATAAATCTTCCTGATCGCTGGTTCTAAACACTGCTGAAATTTTAGACGTTTTAGTTTTTCCGTACTCCATATGGAAAAGCAGGGAGTTAAGATTGTTGAGGGTGTCAAGAAACGTACTTTATTTAATATAATTTACAGTATGAATAACATTTGTTGGAAAAAAGCGTATTTTTAACTGGATTTTTATTGTAGTTCATTTCTAAAAATTAATTAATGGAATAAGAGTAGCTTATAAACGTGTCAATTAATTAGTTTAAATTTTGTGACATTACGTTAAGAGAGATTCATTCTCACAAATAATTTTCTATGAGAAATTCTGCAAGCATTTCTTTTAAGTACGCAGTCTTTTCCGTGAACTGAAATTAGCTTTAAAAAAATTACGAATAGCAAACATAAAAAAACTGGGTTTAATTCAGGAGTAATAATTGTTACCGCCCCACGTTATCTGGAATTTCATTATCGACTTCCCGTGAAATAACAGCTTGAATATGAATAAATTGTAATCAGGTCTTGTTTCGCTTTCGCTTTCGCGTGCGAGAGGAAACAAGGGTAGGGACATATTTTCCGCCAATAATCTATTCGCATTTGTAACTGCTTTAACGCACGCGATGACGTAATCATGCAGACAACTTGCAATTATACAACGAAAACAATCCTTGAAAGTCCCTGAAAATTTGTGATTGACGAAATATGAAGGTATTTTTCTTTCAGTGTGATTTCGCAGGAAGTAAATGTAGCGTTTACAGAACCTATCCGGCATATTACAAACTGCATTCCTTCAGCTCCAAATTTGGGTAAACAGAGGTTAGAACGACTGCGCTTCGACAAGTGAGATAACTTTTCTGTTTATAATATGATTTAATTATGAGTTAAAGTTCAGAAAAATATTCAACAAGCTGCTCGCTAGGGTTGAGTTTGCCTCTCAACAGGGGAATATTGATCATCTTTAAGTTGCATAGTAACAGACATAGGAGATATTATTGTCCGTATTTTTATTTTATTTATTCTGCTAATTATATATCTATATGGAACTACATCTGGGCTAATGACCATTTTTAGTCTAATTAGTGAAAATACAAAACGTTATGTATTTTCCCTTGTTACAAAAATAAAATTATTTTTAAAAACATACATGTCAAATCGGATAATACGCTTATTATTGTTCTTAGTCCAAAACGTGCATTTATCCTTTGTTATGCATAATCGGAAAACATAAAAGTAATACTCATGGACAGGTAAACTTTTATGTCAGCGGGCATGCATGTATTCCCTATAAAAATAAATTCCAGCTATAAATAAGGAATTATAAACAATAATTAATTAGTAATTCATCTGGAGACTGTATTAGGTTAATTAATAAGCAATTACTTGAATCATTAACAGGATCACTGACTTTCATAATATCCAGTTGACCGTGATCATGACTGGTGCCTATAGATATAATTTTTAAGACACAGATGAAGTTACCAGGACCGTTTTAATTTATTTATAAAATTTATAGGAAGGGATCCCTTAAACAGTCCTCAAGATTTTTGGCCGTTTAAATATAGTATTTAATTGTCCACGTCAATTGCCAGGGCTTTCGGGATTATATTGCCATATTCATCTATAATAATTTAAAAACAAAACTAAGGTATCAATGTTCCAAGTATTGGAAGTGAATTACCAACACAAAAAAATTGGTTCCGTATTGAACAACGTACCTGAATGCTTACACTCAATTAGTCATCTAAACCATCTCAGTTTGCTTCGGGCAACTAGCTATAAACGTACTACGCTTTTCAGTGCTGCCAAAGGTCAACTGAACCATTAATAAACTAGTAGTTTATATATTTGAACTAAAATAATGTGTCACCAATCTATTCAATTTTATACCTATAAATTATATTCAAAATTGTGAACATTATATGCAATTTATTATCATTGTCATATAATAAAAATCACTCTAACAATATATAAATTTATATTTAATAGAGAAAAAGTGAAGCACAACTATGATTTCAATCAAATTTTACCACCCACTATAGGATCGTATAAAGGCCCAATTGCTCCCATTTAATTTAGTTCGTTCATGGAAACAATTAAAGTTTCGTATATATAAATTCCTTCAAGAATCCTGCTTTTCAATGCATCGTTTATGCATAATTTTAATTTTATCCTACGAAACCTTATGCTTATTATTCTTCATATATCTTGACAACGCTGTATTAGTCTTCGACCCTTCTTTTAAGTTACATTCTGAAAAAACAATCTATTTTTAACACAATTTTTGCAAGGGATACTATAAACTATATCCTTCTTATCCAAAAATACAATTTTTTCTTTCATATTATGAATATAATTGTTTATTTCTCTCGATGGTCTGTAGGCCAACCTAATTTCTAAATATCCATGATCTCTCTATATCCTCTATGGAGGTGCCTGTGTGAGTTTTCTCTCGCAGGCACTCCCCCCCCCCCCAGAGTGATACGTGGGGCTCATCTGACTATATCGGGAATGCCTCGTAAAGTCTCTGTTTTTTTCCCAAAGTTCTCACATGAAGACACCTTCGCCTATTTGAGGAGGTTTATGTATTGGGGTCGAAGACCTTGGGCATATGGCAAGAGTTGTCCGCTGATCCCATTGGATCAGTCAGCCAACTGCCTCCTGAAACTGGTGAAGACACGGAGAAGGGAATGCTGCGGCCCCACAGCTAACTCGTCTCCCGTCATTCGGGACGGCGTGAGAATAGTATCCAATTCCCGACATACCTGTTGCAAGTTTTCTAGGGTTTTCCCTGCATCTCTTTAGGTGAAACACCGTGTAGGATCCTTAAACCATAGGCCGGGGGACTCTAGTTAACCCTTGGCTACCTTGCTCTACCTATGCTATTAAAGGGGAGTTGCCTGTTTCAGGATCACCCTCACGTAGCCTGTTAACCCCCCAAAAAAATCCTCCCAACGTTTTCGGAAATTCTATTTAAATAATTTAAACTCCAGTAAACTTAAGTTGTACTAATAGAGGAAGACCTGTATCAGTAATTATTGGCTCCATATTAGCTTCCATGGCTTCCTGTTCAGCTGGATTATCATTACGTTTAAGAATTTTATGTATTCCGATTTCATTGTCATTACAAATTGCGATATTAGTTGAGTTTTCATAATTATCTTTGTTTGCCATATCACCCAATTTAAATATATTTTTCTTCTTAATTTATAAATCTTAATTACACATTTTTTTCATCTCTTCTGGATACCAATTCTCTTTCAAAATTTTGAAAACTTTCTTTTATAAATACATCATTAGCCACTCTTAGTGCCCTAATTATCAACTTATACCCTGTGTGACCTTTATACCTCATCGGGTGGTTTGACTTATAATTTAATAGGACATTGCTAGTCGTTGGTTTCCTAAACAACTTTGTTAATGATCTTTTTCCACTTCTCATCACGAACGTAGTTAATTAATGGTTCAGTTCACCGTTGGCAGGATTGTACGATTTAAACTGAAAATTTTCGTATGTTTACAGCCCATGAGACTTAAGCAAACTGAGATGGTTTAGATGATAGTAATTGAGTGTAAGCGTACAGATACTTTGTTGAATGCTGCCACAGATGAATGATTTTTATAATGTTAATTCACTGCCAATACTAGGAACATTGTGTTACCTGATTTTTGTTTTTAAATTATTACAAGATGAATATGGCAATATAATGCCGAAAGCACTTTTAATTGACGTGGAAATATAATAATTTTTTTATATATAAACGGCCAAAAATCTTGAGGAATTATCAAGGATTCCCTTACTGTCTATTTTTTTTAAGTTTTTGCCTGATTCCGTCTACACTTTTACAACCTCTCACTGCTGTCAACATAAACAGAAAATTTTCCTCTTAGGTTTGATATTAACGTGCTGAAAATAAAAACAATGGGACCAAAAGCGGCAAAACGGAAAGAGAATCGTATAATGTGTGTTATTTTTGTAAAGTAAATCAATCATCTGCAGAAATCCAAACAGTAGATAAAGAAATATTATTTAGGTCGGACAAAATAATATTATCTGTTATTATTAGAACCCGCTTTATAAAGGCAAGCACGAGTTGTTGTTTTCCTCCGAAACGTCTTACTGAACATTTGGAAATTATATATAAAATTGCTTTAAACGCAAGGTAATAAACATGGCCTTTGACAACTTCCATCTGTACAGCGGACGAGACTGCCACCAATATTACTGTAATTTATCATAAAATAATTCTGTTGAGGGTGCTGAGATTATGGTTAAAGCTATGGTTTCCTAGGACAGCGGTTCCCTAGAAAGAGTTCCAACGCCTTTCAGTGACGTCATCTTGCTCTTTTGAACACTGATGCTCACGCACACTCATTCATCGGATATCAATGAATAAAACTATTTGACAATAATAATTTACGAATTGGCAATTTTCTTATCGCCGTATTACAATAAGTGTATGGCATAAAGATTATTTACTTTTACAAAGCCGTAAGTAATGTTTTCACTTTAGTTTTATTTTATAAAACACCGCAGAAAATTCTTGGGTATCTGATTAGCTATAATAGATTGACTTCGGATTACATGTCTTAATCTTTATGAAACAAAACGTATAGTACTTAGAAAATGTACGAGTATCTAAGGGGCATAATTAAGCGATACCATTCTACGTTTCTGCATTTCTCGTTGTTTTCGTCAGGTGACTGAAAATCTCAAGAACGAAACTCCTCACAAAACCATTTGTAATAGCCTGACGAAAGCAACGAGGATTGCAGGCATTTATTTTATCACTTAATTTTCTCTGTTTATTGACTACATCATTATCATTAAATATTTCATTTAACATTTACTGTAATCGTTAACAACTAATTAATTTTCATTTATACGAATATTTAATGTTTATGGAATTCTTGTTTTGGTATTTCATTGGATAACCTAAATGTTTTATTACCAGTTGACAATTTTACTCATATTTTTACACGATAGACTAAAACAAATCGTGTAGGGGAAGTCGGGGAGGAAAAGGATAACAGTGCTGTAGGTGTGTAAATAGGTTGAAGGAAGAAGTCTTGGCTGCCGATTTGACCAAGTTTTGACTCCACCTTGTCTTACATATGTGAGTTAATAATTTTTGGAGCATTTCGACAGGAGTTAATTCACAAAACTCATAGCTTTTAACTCTTTAATGGTATATATTCGTAAGCTAGGTTGCTCGGTGGAAAATGTTAGCTTGCGGGAGCGGAACGGGATACTACTGCATAAGGCAAAATGTTCCTCAAGGAAAAAAAAGGAAAAACTGGCAGGACTCAACTAAAAAGAATATATTAAGAAAGAAAAGGAAGGGAAAGAGCAAATAGGAAAGACTGAGCAGTTGGAAAAAGAAATCGTTTTGCGGAAGGAGAAATTGCTAAAGCGATCAACCGTACACTTAAGAAGTATAGGACATAGAAAACATCTGGTGTTAATATTTTTCTTAAATTAAATTAAATTTTATTGCCCTGATGTATATACAAAATATCCTATCCTGTTATGCCTCAGGGGTGGGGAAGAACGGGAAATTTGTAATTTTTTTTCTAAAATTTTATCAAAAAACGAAATTTGTTGCTTTTTTATTGAAATTATATTAAGTAAAGAATAGAATGAACTAATGTTTTATAATTTAATTAAATCATTTTTTTCCTATAGTTTTACAAAAAAAAATTAACAGTGTCCCCTTCCGCCCGACGTCCCCTATGCAAAAACGAAATTATAAACAATTCATACAATGGAGAAATACATTACAAGGTACATTTTAACGAAAAGAAAATAACTAGTGTACATCGTATGCTAATAATGTTATTAACAGCTATCGATATTGATCAAAAATTTAGTATTCGCGTTTTAAGATACTTGAAAACGACAGTGCCCAATTTTCGAGTATAAACTGTTTTCAAAACAGCGTTCATCATACAGCTTAAACGGAAATGTTAAGTTATCATTTTAAATGCGGCATACGTAATGTGTTGGTCATGCACTTGTCACAATGCCATCACATTAATCTTATGAAACACGCCGCCACAGATGTGAACATGTACTTTCGCTTTAAAAAAATCCAGAGATTTAATCTGTAATAATCTAGTGAAGTAGGTCAACGGCGTAAACCATTTTTGTTTCAGTGTTTATTTGTGTTGAATGAGATTATGCTTCGAATTATAACCTACAGCTCACACGCCCGAAACCCATTAACGCTTGTCGCAAAACAATCTGACTGTCTCTCGTGAAACGGAATAGTTGGACGCTAGATCTCGTCAATTTTCACTATTTCCTCGCCTGTAGATCTATTCTCCTTAAAAATTTAGTGGTAATTTTGAGAACAACTTGTTAGCTTCTTTTTAGTCCCCTTCCTAAGACATGCTTTAGATAGAATTAAAATTACCACAGCTGAATGCTGCAGGTCACAATGAAGCTTTATAAAATGTAAACATCATATCAACTTCATGACCTCAGAGGTATTCAATGGCAACGCAGTTTTAAATTTAAACGTCAAAGGGTTTCACTAAACTCGTGAAAGCGGCTTGGTATAAAGCATAAATTTTAAACATCATTTAACAAAGAATACGGGTATTGATTTCCCATTCTATTCACATATTTATTAGTATATAGATTTATGATGTCAAAAATATGTTGGTTTAGTCTCCCACTAAGTAATTTGGAGAAAATATCAACTCAACGAGATAGAACATTAAATCCGTTAAAAGTGAAGGTCAATTAAAATACACAAAATTATTAAAACTGATATAAACCCGCACGAAGTTTGTTTTTATTTATTCGCCCAATGCAGCCTGTGGCTGATACTGTGAAGCATTCTTCTCAATGAACAAAATTTATTGGTAGTTACATTAATAAAAATTCATTGGCTTTTATTAAAAGTAATTTCTGGATCGCTACTCTGAATATCATATGTATGAAATTAATTTGTATGCACATGACACAAAGTTATTTGTGGATGTACACGGCTATAACAAAGACACAGGACAAAGCTGTCCCAATTAATGGTTTATATACTCTTTCAACAAGAAATATTAGATTTGTTATGTATAAATTTGGAAAAATATTGAATATAAAATAAATGTTAATTTTGAAATACAGGAGAATTCTGAGTCTTTTTCCATATCAACTGTAAGGTTCAGAATATGCCTCCCTTGAGATACAAGATACGGTGTTCAAAATCGTATCGCACTCTAGCGAGCGTGTCTTAAGTTGCTGCTTCAATGACTGTTGTTGCGCGGTTCTACAGTTCGAAGTTGGAAGAATCTGAGCCTTCTATATATCCTAACATTTGCATGCAGTGACCTTGGATCTCAGAGATGTAAGGTGGTATAATTTTGTCCGTCGAGGCCGATCCATCGTCGAGGAAGCCGTTCATTTATAAACCACGTCAAACTCTCGAGTTGACTCTTTATAACAATTACATCGGGTTTAAAACTTAAATTTTTGCTATCGGATGATTATTTTTTAGACACCTTGCGATTTAAAAGTGGTCATTACTGTTCGACTTATATACAGAACAGGCGATGAAGAACGTTAAAACGTAATATGGAAAAGGACACATACTGTTAGGAGAAGAAATAAAAACCCTACAGTTTGCTGATGATATTGCAGTATTAGGGGAGTCAAAAGAAGTTATAAATAGCATGAACGTGATCCCGTAGAAAGAGTTCAATTTGAGGATTAATAGAGGGAAAACCCAGGTAATGGAGTGTTGTAAGGGAAACAGTGGAATGACAATGGATGTTAGATTGGGACGGGATATTTTGAAGTAAGTTAAGGAATTGTGCTACTTAGGAAGCGTAATAACTAGGGACGATAGAAGTATAGTAGACATAAAGAGTAGGATATCAGAGGCAACGAAGGCTTTCATAAAGATACGGCTAATATAAGTGTGAACATTAAGATATTGTTGCTAAATATGTTCGTATGGAGTGTGGCGTTATATGTATGCGAAACCTGGACGGTAGGAGTTGCAGAAAGGAAAAGAATAGAAGCCTTAAAAATGTGGTGCTTAGAGAAGAATGCCGAATATCATATGGGTGGATAGAATCACTAACGAGGAAGTTCTAAGCAGAATAGGGGAAGAGCGTACAATATGAAGGACGTTGACCAAGAGAAGGGATAGATTAATTGGCCACGTTTTGAGACATGAGGATCTTAAAAAATTAGCATTATATGTGTGGGATAATAACAGAAGAGGCAGAAAAGGATGGAGTACGCTAAGTAAATTAGGGAATATGTGGGATGTGGTAGTTATGCGGACATGAAAAGGCTTGCGCAAGATAGGTTAGCATGGAGGTGTTATAGCAGACCAGTCTTGGGACTGAATACCACAACAACAACAACAGTACTGTACTATAAATGAATCAATTAGTGTGACCTAGAGCCGGTTTAATAGTGAGAGATACGTTATCCGTCAACAGCGTTGAGTTCGGACCCTGATTAAGTTTTGCCTTAACCATACCATCGGTCTTATGATCAAAATTATATATATATACTTATCTTGTCGTAAGGAACTGTCCATCGATTTTAAATATAAAATTTAAAGTATTTCTTCATAGGCAATATTACGTGTACACGTGATTTGTTTAATTAATAGTAAATACATTACAAGAAACTATTTACGTCTTAAAGGGAACGGTAATCCAGTCTCTTAAGGAGCTAAGTCTCTTCTGAGAATTAGGACTCAACTATCTTACGGCGGATCCAGTAAGTGCTTGAGCCTGCATTGCGTGGCTTAACTGCGCAACTATTAATCCTGTTCTACTCTACGGGCCTGGATTTTGAGAGAACAAATCAGATATTTATCATAAATAAACATTCAAGTTTGACGTATGCCTCCTGTACCCGACCACGTAAAAATTCCACGGTCCCCGAGATATATTATAGACTATTTGGGTACCCGGCGTTGCCCGGGTATTATTTCTATTAACTCGGTGCGGTATTTAATTCTCTTGGTTGGCCAGCATATGATTTAATAGGTATTGAGAGCCGAAGAAATGTTTGTTTCATCATAAGCAGCACAGTACTTTAATTGATCCAAGAAATCTCCTGATACGTTAAATAATGACGCCATCTTAAGAGAGTCTAATACATCCCAGTGCATTGAGGGAGTGAAAATATCGCCGGTATTGTAATGGAGTTAAAATTTTTCTACATACACTAAAAAAAAAGAATAAACGCGGTGTAAAATCCCGCTGTACCTTAAGTATTCATGAAAACTAAGATACTATAATCTATTAATACTTTAGAAATGTTTTATGTTATCTCAGCAGAAAGCAGAAAGCACTAACCTAAGTGAGTTATCCTAATTCCGAGATCTCAGAATCAAGATTTAATAAACTAGAAATTTGGAAACACAATTTCACACTCGGTTCTCCGCTGGGGACTTCGAGTATTTTTAAAAATGCCATCTCCGCTTCGTTAGTCATATGAGTCCTGATTTATTTTCTACTGAAAAGCGAATCGAAGGAACACTCAAAAAATCAAATAGCTAATTAGTCAAAAATTGGCAGTGTGTAGAGAGTATCTCTGACAACCGTCTCTACCTTGGCTCTGAGCTGAACCGAGTAACTTCATCTCGTTAAGAATCTCCAGGGGAAAGAAACATCCGCTCAGAGCTGATTTTTTTCCCCATTCGGAACATTGGTCTTTATTCTCTCTTTGTATCATTTCAAAATTGACGACAATTGAAAAGTCGTAATTCAATTGATAGTAGAAAACAATGCTCTGATGGTTTTCCACCACTATTATTTTAGTCAATAAACCATCGCGGATGGAAAAATTTCTGGGTACTTTGTATATTTTGCACTTAAATGCTGTTTTAATAAATTTATTTATACTAAATCTTCCAAATGATGCTAATATTTTGTGCCTAAGAAAATAATAACTGATAGCATCGGATTTTGTTTGCTGGTTGTATATTTTAAACTTCACTTATGTTTAAAATAAATAATTTGACGGCTAATAAGTGAGCATATAAATTTCTCACTATCTATTCAAAAACGACGTTTCGTCTCATTTTTGAGACTTCCTCAGGCGTACTAGAAACATAATTTTACAAGAAATTAAATTTGTCTTACAATTTTTTTAAATTTATATATTTTAAAAACATGGTTCAAACCTTACAAATTTAGCAATTCATCATTTTTACTCCTTGACTCCCTCAGATATTGAATGTACATGTACTTTATGTTTATCTGGAATACTTTCATAAATTAGACATTTTAACGGTACACTTGGCTTATTTTTTAGTTTCGGTAATTCATACTTGTAAAAATTTTAAAAAGTTAACTTTTATTTAGTAATTATTTTTAAATATAAAACTGTTGAATTATATAAACGTAAAAATAAAAATAAATAAAGCAGTTAATGACTTTGACGATTTTGGGTTCTTGAATATCTTGTTGAGATCAGGTACTATATTTGTAAGTTTAATTCCAATATCTGTAGTGGCGTTGAGCCTATTTCTGCACTGTGACTTCATTGCAGCATAATAAGAAAATCCCGCTTCGCATAAGTAGGGTGTAGAAAACGGAAGTAAAACAATAGCTTGTTTCGAAATATTGGTGTACTATTCTGAGAAACTCTCCCAAATATCACTTAAAGGCTAATTCTTGTATTTTTGTTTCAAATTAAAATCAGTCCAAATTTTTGCGGAACACCTATACAAGTCCCACGGAACACGAGTGTTCCTTGGAACACAGTTACGGAAACCGGGCTATAAATGACACCTATTTTCAGTTGGCCGACGTAACATAAAGACTCAAGAAGTTGTTAAAATCTTCTTTTCGTTCTTTTACATAATCATAAAATAAATTTTTAACTTATAAAGAGCAGAAATATCAAACCTTTTAAATATATGTATTAAATTAAAGAATAAAGTACCACATTATGGTAAAGTAATGAAAACATTAACTGTATTCTAATTTTGTATGGTTGGAAATAAATATTTTTAACATAATTAAGATTTACAAATTTATATTATTATCATTCAATCCATTAGTTCTTGGTCGAGAAAATAAGATAACAAGAAATAAATAAAATTTTACAATTAGAAAGTAAAACGCAAAGAAAACAAAAGATCACAGTATTAATGTTCAATTTTCAGTCGACGGAGTAGGCAGCAGCAAATCTGGGTTAGATTTCCGTCAAACTGAAAAATAAAATAAGTTGGCAGTTAGTTTCTAGTAGATGATAGTTGTAAAAATAATAGCAGGATTTGATAGGATACCAGTAAATTGTTTTAGCAAATAGGATCTGATTTTCCTTCCTATCTACTCTTATAGTGAATAATACAGAGATTTTCAAATTTTTATAAATAAATTTCTTACATTTAATGTTTTTATTTCCTCCGGAAGAGTATTGTATAGATTTATACCGGAATAACGAATGCTTGTGTGGTGTTTACTCTTTGTTTACACCAACAAATTATATTATTATAACAAGGAATTGTTAAATAATAAAAGAGTATATTTAATTTGAATATATTGCATTTAATTATGATGATAATAAAAATCTAAATCGTGGTATTACAATATAAAATTTTCAAAAGAAATATAACTCAAATTAAGTTTTAGTAAAAATATTAATTTACGAGTAAAATGTATTATCAAATTGGCTTAGTCGGTAAAGCAAAAAAAATCTATGCAGCTTCTAAACGGCTGCTCCCGGGGACGCGGGTGACGAACGATATAGTTGAAATAAAAACAATCGCGAATCAACGAGAATGGTTTTGTTGGAAAAGCCGGGTAAAAATGCCGTTACCAGATGTTCTTCCTGGTGACGTTGTTCTTGGTTTGCCGTTGCCGGAGGTTCCTTTGCTGGATCACGGCTTCTAGATCCTCTTCTTCAGATTAAATCTCCATCAAATGTTATCTTTCTATTTTCCGTACTCCCATCAAATGAATCTTCTTTCTCGAAACATGCCGAATTGAACTTTTACGCATGTTGTTTCTTCAGCCACTGCTCTCTCATCCCGTCTTTCTCAGGACAGCTCCCGGGACCAACTGACCAAATACAATGCACTCCAGGCAATAAAGAATGTTGTAAACGGCGACGTTTTCCGCCTACTCGGCCTTGACCAAAACCACCCTCGCTTTTCGTCCTTCTGTACGCGAATACCAAAACTTAAATTATTTTTGCTTTACCGCTTCAACGTTAAGGTCATGAGTCACCACACTTGTTTCGAAACGGCTTAGACGATGTTTTTCAATGGCGATTTCAGAGCGATTTCTAGTTTTGTATAAATGACTTGAGCCGTTTAGTACATATAGATTGATGTTGCCTCCATACAAATTTTAAATTTCCAGAATACACGTACTCGGCAAAGATCGAATTCCAAGTTTACGAAACAAAGGCTTACAAGTGGTATTCCACTCCGCACTAGATATTATTCGTACGGCCCGCTTTTGTAGTTTATAAACTTGAATCGCGTGATGCGAACAAGAACGTCCCCTGTTTGCTGTGCCGTAAGACGTGACGGAATGAAAATATGCATGGTACATCATTTATGCTGTAGGCACGTCGGTTTCCCGAGCTAACACTCGTAATGTAAAGCAGATTTTGCAAAGTTTGCCTGAGAATGTATTTATGTGGTGATTCCATTTCAAATTATTGGCAATCAGCAGGCCCAAGAAAAGACGCGTGCTCTGCAGTGTTTTCCAAATTAGGAGATAAACTGTTTATGTTTGTTGGGAAGTTAACGATTTTGGTTTTCTCTCCGTTAAGAGAAAATTTGTTTGCAGTGAACTTGAAACGGCACATCGCCATGTCAACTTTCTCTCGCGACGTTTTTGAGTCTCTGTCCGTGATTACCAAACTTGTGTCGTCAGCGTAGAAGACTGGTTTCAGGGGATTTAAATAATTCGGTAAACCTTTAATATATATGATGAAAAGTTAAGGGTTCCAAAATTGAGGCCCGAGGGCAGGCGTCCCCAACCTTATACCCGCGGGCAACATGGCGCCCGCTAACAGTTTTAGATGTTCCCGCCGCTGCGCTGTGAGATTGTTACGTTTCAGCCTCGACATAAGTGGTGTGAGTAGTGGATGCCAGTTAGTGTCATGCAAGTTAAACGAGCATTCATAATTTATTCCCAGTTACATGCTCATATTCTTTCGTTGGTTTGAAATCCTTTGTTATTTTAACCACAAAATGGGTGCTTCAAGTATTTCGTATTGTATTTTATATTACTACAGGTGGGTATTTGCCCGGTGGCAGTATTGATAAAATTAGAGTACAACTAATGTAAATTGATAAATTAAAAGAACAAAGATAAATTATAGAAAAAAACTTAATACTATTTTAAAATATTTCACGTTTCTTTTTTTACGAAATAAGTTCCTAACTTTTCAATGTTTCTAATTTTATTTGGAAAACATTTGTATTCTTAGGGAAAGCCTCTAGTACCCTTGCAGGCTAAGCATTCCAGTCCCTTATCGCTCTGTTTACGAAGGAATATTTGCCCTCATCCGTTTTTTGGTCCCTTTCCTTGACTTTGTAATTATGGTCATTTTTATAGAAAAAATTAGGTTTACTTAGCCGCTCCCTTATTTCTGACCAGGCCGGTTCGTCCGTGTAAGCTTTGTAGAGTGCCCTAAGTCTAGCCTTTTTCCTCCTATCACCGAGTGGTTCCCATTTAGTTTCGCCCCCACACAAAACCCCAGCCCATTTCTGAATTTTATCCCGAGAATTGATGTGCTCCGCTCTGTAAGGATCTCAACTTGTTGCCCCGTATTCTATCATAGGTCTAATTAGAGAAGTGTAAGCAGCTGCCTTAGCCTGTCTTGTACCTTTCTTCAATGTCCTATTTATGAAGTGTAACTACCTCCATCCCTTCTGCGCTACTGTTTACATGTTTGGCCAAGTTTAATTTCTTATCAAAACTTACACCTAGATATTTACATGTTTCAAAAAGCGGCACTTTTTTGTTTCGTATTTTATATTCCCCGGGTACGACCATTTTCGTTTTAGTAAAAATAATTGTTTTACTGTTAGATAGATTTATTTTCATCTTATTAATTTCTGTCCATTGATATATCTTATATAAACCTTCTTGAAGAACGATTTCATCATCTATATTCTCTATAATTTTGTAAATTATGCAGTCGTCCGCGAACTATTTAATTTTAGAATTTATTCCTGCCGACAGGTCACTCACAAAAGACGATCATTATTGGCCCGATTACACTTCCCTGCGGTACACCGGATGTAATTTCTATAGGATCTAATAGTTCTTCATTTACCCGGACTCTAAGTACGTGATTATTCCCTAATCCATTCAATTAAGCGATTATCTATTCCCGATTCCTTAAGTTTACCTAACAAAATATTTTGCGGCACTACATCGAAAGCCTTGGAGAAATGTATAACTATGGTATCTATTCTTCCTCCGTCATAGACAATGTCCGCAAGATCCTGACACATCGTTGCTAATTGGCTGTCGCCTGGTCTTAATCCATCTTGTCCAGGATATATCCATCCCCTCTCTTCCCAATGTTCCCTCAAATGTTCAACTATCAAGCGTTCTAAATAAAACTAACCTATAATTTTAACACTGATTGAGAGGAATCGTATTGTTTCGTCAATGTTAAGGATCAATATGTTTGTTGTGCAGCTGTAGTGTTGCAGTGGCCTAAAAACACAATGTGGGACGTCACTTCAAAACAAACCATGCCACTTTTAATACCAATTATCCAGTTAAATCTGAAGTTTAAGAAAGAAGGAAATAGCTCAACTAAAATTGAGTCTGTCGGCCCAACAACTAGGCTTGTCGTAAAATCTAAAAATGCCACTTTTGGTTCTTTAAAAATTTGTCACATGCTTTCAAAGAAGAAAAAACCTTTCCAGGATGGTGAATTGTTAAGAGAAGCATTTCTGACTGGCGCATATTGTTTATTTGAGGGATTCTCCGACAAACGCGAGATTTTGACATCAATAAAAGACTTACAGTTGTCAGACACTACTGTCACACGAAGAATACATGGCATGCAAACTCTATTAAAGAGTGATTTGTAAATATGTGACTATTTCTCACTACAGTTTGATGAGTCTACAGATATAACAAACACAGCACAGTTAGCAGTTATGGTAAGAATGGTACTTAGTAACTTACTTCACTGTAAAAGAAGATTTACTGAAATTATTACCCATGAAAGCATGTATAACAGGTGAGAATATCTTATAACATATGCAAAATCGATAGATATGCCTTTGAAATAACCACAGATAGAACACCAGTAATGGTTAGTAACATCAATGGAAGTATTGCTCTTTGCAAGGAAGATAAATCATTTACAATTTTTTTTCGTATTACTGTATTATCCACCAGTAAATTTTGTGTGTTAGAATGCTACCCTTTAAATACGTCAGAAAATAGTTACGAAAACTTTATTCGAGCAGTCCCTTTGAAAAACGTCTTTTCTGAAGAGCCTGATTTTTTTTAAGTTTGAATACGTAAGGCAAAACCCTATCTAGATTTGTCGACTTACTTGATGAAGTAAAAAATTGTCTCGATTTCAAAGATTTTGTTGAATTAACGGACACTTGCTGGCTGGTAGACTTAAGTTTCATCACAAATTCAATGGAAAATTGAATAATTTAAACTTGAAGCTGAAGGGTAAAGACTTACATATAGTTTCAATGGGGTCTATAAACTCATTTGAAGCCAAACTGGGTTTGTTTATATCACATCTCCAGATGAAGTCTCAAATACAAAAGAAAAAAGATAGGTGACGCTGAAACTGACATAACATCCTTGTCAACTTCCAAACATTTCAAAATCAGTTTGAAAGGGTTCATTAAACCAATGGTCACCTTTATTGTCAATCCTTTTACTTGCCAAGTTTATGTAACGAAAATAGCTGCACACATTGCAGAGCCTGTTCAAGTAAAGGCAGAACAACTGGAGCTGGAAATTTTAGATTTTCAGAACGACATTATCCTACAGTCCAATACATCAGATGAGAAGTTATGGAATAAATAAAATCGTTTTTCGGTTGCAGTTTTTTTTGTAAATCATTGTTTTGAACAATGAATATTATGAAATCAAAATACAGATCTCGACTAAGAGATGAACATCTTGATGATTGATTATCGCCATACTCTCCTAATTACGAATTTCCGATATAATTCAATGCCAAAGATCACATTGAATCGATATTCCTACTTTATATAAAGATTTTTTATATTATTATTTAACGTGTGCGTTAATTTTAACCTTATATTTCTATATTAATTAAATTAGTTAATAAATGATTAGTTCCACATCTATTTCTTTATCATGTCATTTTCACAGTTGAATTTTGACACCCTTTCTACTGTTTGGTGTTTTGTTATTGGTAAATTATTTTACTGTTTATTTTTACATATACGATATTTTTACCTTTTTGAGAAGCATTTCAGTAAAAAATTATTTTTATTTTTGGTTTTACATTTATTTTGACATGAAAGACCCACGTGCCATTATGTAAACTTGTGCGAAGTAAGATATTCGCTAACGATCGTCACGGCATCTATCTTAATAAACATTGCCAATTTATTTTATTTAAAAATATAAGCAACGATTTTATATGTTAATATGATATTTTTTAAATTAAACATTGTTTTGCACATTTTATGTATTTTTACTAATTTCCATCTATAAATATACCTTGAAAATAATTAATGGTGCAAAAAAGGTTGGGAACTGCTTCCTGTGGGACACCGAAGGCACTGTAATAGTTTCCCATTCTGACAGATACTCACAGCTATGCCAATTACATTACATAGTTATGAAAAAACGACTTACAATTAACATATTGTAAATAGATGAACTTGAATAAAAATATATTATTTTATTACAAAAAAATACATGAGGTTCTAAAGGAGAACGAAAAGTTGTAATTTATTTATAATAAATACTATACTTTTGTGACTGTAAGCCATATATTTATTTAAATTGTATCCTATTTTTCGTTTTCAATAATGGAATGGATAGAGAACCTGAGTACAGTAATAAAATAATTTCAGAAACGTTACATATAAATAATTTAAACCTGTCTAAATTTAACTTGACATCGAAAATCTTAAAATATTATTTTATTTTTAGTTCATTTTTACTTTTGTATTTACCCTTGGTTTTAGTTCCTTGATTTATTTATCATTCTGTGTTCTTATGCTGTGTGTGAAAGTTGCGTCCAAATGTCCAGTTACATATAAATTGACCTGTGTAATTTTCTCTCGAATTAATGTTTGTCAGAAAATTAGGTTCGTCTAATTAATTATTATTGTTCACACTGGCCTTAGCTCAAGTGAAAGTAAAACTACGTCTGCACGCATTCCAGCTCGTGAATTCATGTAAATTAATTGCAGAGTAAGAGATGGACAGTAACTGGTACCTTCCAACGATTTGGTCCAGATGTTTTGAAGCAGCAGAAACTTCACCACCGCGCAGAGGCGTATTTCATTCCACGGCGTGTCTCTGAGGCGTCTTGCATGATTCAGAAGCTGTCATCTAGAGGGCGCCGCAGCCCGAATAACTGAGACCACAGCTCGCTCAATACTCAGCAACGTTCGCAGTTAATTTCCAATCTCGATAAAAGCTCCCCCGATGGCCACCTGTGAGCTTGTCTCGCATTACAGACCTCTTCTGCCTCCAATTTTCAGATGCTATTATTCCAAGATTGACACATGTCAGTGAAACTGGCTGTCGATGTGACGTACATCCAATTATGATTTTGAACTCGTGACATAGCCTTCCATTCACTGCCGAATATCTTACATAAATCATTTTCATGGAAAACTTTCAGCTGAAGACTTTGAGAGAAATTGGGTAGAGAGTATTAAAGGTACTGAAAACTTATGAACGACTATCATCTTAAATAAAATCTGAGTATCAAAAATATTGAAATATAATGTACATATGAAAAAAATATATATAAGTGAGAAACTGAAAATATAAAAAGGTTTGTGCTGAATATAGGCTATTCTAATTATAAAAAGAAGCAGCAAAATTAAAGACTAAATTAATTGAAAAAATAAATATCACTCAACGTTATGTTGTACTCTTTCCATTTTATTTATAAAGAGATAAATATCAAAGAAAATACAATAGTTCTGTTGCTACCCTATACAATGTTTTATCTTTTTTCCTTATTACTTATTTTTTAACACAAATTCGTCCAGCGTTTTAAATAATATCAAATATTCCTCATATACAGATCTTCTAATATACTTTAATTCTTCATAAAAAGACTTTAAGGACCCATCGACAATTAAAATAAATATTAATCAGTTTAAAATATCTATTTCTCTGATTACAGTTTCATTGAGAAAACACAAATTATAAAGTAACTTTTGTAAAGAAGAAATAATCGTAATTTTATCTGTATGTTGAATCTTATAATCGTTTAAAGACAATTGTTGTCAGGGAAGATCTTAAATGTAACATCATAATTTGAACAACGTTGCTTCATGAAGGAGGAGAATCTATCAGGACAGGTGGTACTTTAAAAGAATTTTGCAAACACTACTCAAAAAAATACTGAGTTTTGTATTGTATCTGTTAATGTTCTCTTTTAAGCGGGCATTAAACTTCCATTGCGCAACAAAATTTCAGTATGCGTTGATGATTTTAGTGATCTAACAGAGACCAATTATTTACCTTATGCTCAATGACTATAAAGACATCCTAGCCTTAACAAATTATCTAAAATAGCTGTAAAAAAGACCTACTCTTCAACAAATTTGCCTGCACAATAAATTTGGTTTAAACAAAATGCTAAGATTTTAGATATTGGCATCAGGTACTATTCCAGAATAATAGCCGAATTGCTTCATATGACATGATAATATGAAACTCAACGTTGACTTGATCCCTTTTATAATATCTACTAACCTTGTTGTTTGTATCAGGTCATTAAAAGAGCCACAATGACGACAAACCAAACAGAATAGGTGTTAAACTTGAAAGGAATACTAAAACACTTAGAAAAATAGGAGAACTTGTTGGAGGACCATAAATTATCATTTAGAGAAAATTGGGGCTTGGTCACTACTGCAAAATACGGTGCTAATGTTTATTATATCTAGATGCTAGTTGCACCCATTCAATACAACATTAAGCATAAAAGTGTCAATGATACTGTTGTTGTTCTACTAAACGAATTTTTGCTCACTAAGTAACCCATCGTATGATTGAATTCACCTTCATGTACCAGACTTCATGACCGACATCATTCATTAGAAAATGATATTATTTTTTTTTCTCTTTTTGCGCGACTGTAGTAAAATTTTTGAATCGACGTCCTTTTAAGGCACCGGCATGATGGATGTTCCTCATGTGATGTTTTAAAATATATTTGAATTAAGTTCAAAAGGACTTCATTGTGGAACAACAATTTTCTAACCTATAGTTGGAGTGACAGTTCAAGGAAAAGGTTAAACCTTCAAAATATTTAGTTGCAATCAACGGTACCGTGGAATTTCTCTTCACCGTTGATGTCCACAGCAAGAATTTAAGATTCAGGAATTACTCATGCTGTCCCCCAGCTGGTATTCGGAAAAGCTGCATGCAAAGTGAATGTGCTCTTTAAAAGCCAGGCGAGGTCTCGTTCCAAACTTGAGAGCAATGCATCCTGATGGAACTTTTGTTGTGGAGAACAAAAGGAGACCTCTCTCACGAAACAAAGAACCACGGGCTCCAACGCACCGAAATTCGGAACTCTTTAAGGGTTCTAATATTCTCTTCGTTCAGGCGCGATAAGAGTCTCAAATGCGATTTTAGGGGTGTCGACTTACCCGCAAAATGTCCAGATTTAGAATTAACTCAGCCTTTTACTAATTTTTGGTGTTGTATCGTAATTTCTGAATATTTTTCCGGCTATGATACGTAAATTAATATTTATTCTAATACGATTCAAGTTTTTTTTCTTAAAAATCCGGAGAAAAATCTATTGCATCAGAAATTATTACCATTTTATGGGTGAATAAACAATACTTATTGTATTTTTATTTTAATGTAACCTTATTATATCAACACGATGGGTGTCATTTATGTAAAGATTTCTGGGGAATGTTTATTTCAAATGAATTGAGACTTATTTTACAATTTTAAATTATTTAGCTATTATGAAGAATTTTAATAAGGAGAATGAAATTTTAATCCATACAAATTTAATTCAAACGAGTAAAAATTAAAGACATATTTTTATAATTGCACTGAAAAATTCTGAGAATCTTTAATTATTTGTCTGCCTTGCGTTAATGTTTCATCGGGAAATATTTTTGGGAAAGGGAATGTGGCAATATCAAGGAATTTCCGTGAAAATATTAATGTAAATTAAATTGATTTCTTAATATACGTCCTTTCCGGTTCAGGATTTTTGAACTGCTGTTATCGCTTCAATTAAATCTATTTTTATCTAGACGTTTACTCTGTTCTTATTATTTTACTCCGCTTTTCTTTTCTTTTTATTACGATAACTTATATCTGAGGATATTACAGTTGTTTCTATATGGTATATAGTATTTATTCGTTGAATAAATAATTAACATGACTACATGATGTAATTGGATGTCCAGTGACAAACAATACACTTTTCATTAAACCTGTAAACTTCTGCCGCCGGAATGAATACATTTCTAACATTGTGCGAAATGGCTGACATATTCCCGTCTGCTAAACCTCACTCACCGACGATTACTATTAAACTTTCTAATTACATTCGCTCGCCATGGAGCTCTATCAATAACTTGTAAAGTTTATAATTAATATGTGTGCGCACCACAGATGCGTGTTTTAACGAGTTTTCCCTTCGGAGTCTTGTTTACGACTAATATTTTCTGGCTTCCTTAACACTAAAAGGCGGTCAGTCCATTTAGAAACTTATCTACTGTTATTTCTACAACACCGCGGCAAAAGATAGAAGTAATTATGAAACAGTGTTAGTTATGACGAATATTTGAAATTAACTACAGTGTAAAATTTTGCATCATCCCAACATATGTATGAATCCCTGCGGAAGAGAATGTTTGGAAATAACAAGCCCATCAATCGCGTGGCTCCATTCGTACAATGATGAAATAGAAAACTGAAGCAAAGGAGCCTCCATGATTCAACTAACGACTATAACAAATGAAATTATAAGAAAAAAACTAATTTCTGATACTTGGCGGACTGTACTGGGTAACACTCTTCATGTCAATTACACCATGTCATCAAAATTGTACAATCCAAGGAGTAAAATTAAAAAAACACAAAATCAATAGTTAATTCAAGTGCCGTATTGGTTTAAGACAAAGTTATTATGCAGGCAAATTTGCTGAAGAGTAGGTCCTTTTTACAGCTATTTTAGATAATTTGTTAAGGCTAGAATGTCTTTATAGTCATTGAGCATAAGGTAAATAATTGGTCTCTGTTAGATCACTAAAATCATCATCGCATACTGAAATTTTGTTGCACAATAGAAGTTTAATGCCCGCTTAAAAGAGAACAATAACTGATTCAATACAAAACTCAGTATTTTTTTGAGTAGTGTTTGCAAAATTATTTTCATTTACCACCTGCCTTGGCAGATTCTACTCCTTCATGAAGCAACGTTGTTCAAATTATGATGTTACATTTAAGACCTTCCCTGACAACAATTGTCTTTAAACGATTATAAGATTCAACATACAGATAAAATTACGATTATTTCTTCTTTACAAAAGTTATTTTATTCATTTATATTTTAATTCACTTAATTAAATTAGAATTTAGTCCTAGGAAAAGGCGGTACTTCCCAACCTCCTTCTTACCAGGTTCCACTTAAGTCTTCTAATGCATCCCATGTAACATTATTTTATATTTAAAAATTAATTTACTCCCTAAATGAAGACTAATTACAACTTGTTATGGTTTAGGAAGCAATCGCTAAGAGATTATTAATAAAAACATTAAGTAAATTTTCAAAACATGTAATTAAAATAATTTATGTGATAAAATTTTCTATATTAATTACATTTATAGTAATTATTTTTTTAATAATCTGAGGTGACGTCTCGATTAGTGAGACCCTGCAGACAGACTGTATTACTCAGTTTCAGCCTCAAGTCTCCCACAGGAACAGTCCATTACTTTGCCGTACTATTCCTTCCTTATCCATAGGAAATTCTAATTTATATTACTCCAAACTTTCCAGTGTGGCCCTACAGAAAGTACAACACTTAATAATCGCTTATTTCAAGTTGAGATACCAACAATTTTTTCCTTTTGTACAAATATAAACTTAGCTGGCCATTGGTTTTTAAATTCTAGACGAGCGGATTTTCGAATTTCTCCCCGTTTGCAAACAGCGAGTTAATGTTATGACTCTCCATTATTGTAGGAATTGAACATGTGAATGAGATTATGGAAGTTATTTTGAACCAATTGCTGAAATTACTGTCAGGAATATTTTGAAACAGCATTACATAATTTAATCAAATTTATTTGGTGAGCTGTATGGTATATTACTTAAACTCTTTAAATTGTTGATCATAACATTGATATTGAAAATATCTTAAAATATTTAAATAAAATCAGTGAAAGCGATTACAATGGCAACTCTAGGACAAATGCTACTTGCAAAGCATATATACATGTACAACGACGTAACGTTTTACCAATGGATGTTTTCAGCTAAGGAACGAAAAATGAGATGCGTCATCAAGAAAAAATTATTCTGATATTATAACTTGTGTAAGAGTTATAGTCTTTAGCTCGCAATTTACAACAACAAAAAAATTTGGTAAATTTTTTCGTTGCATATTAATTGAAATCCGAGGTACGTATTTTTTTTCTGTTCCCTAATACTACTCGCTATGATTTTGGTTTACTTGTTTTCTATTAATCTTGAATTGAAATTTCCTTTACGCTATTAAAGGTGAGTTGCCTGTTTCAGGATCACCAAAAAATAAATTGACAATTGTGTAAAGAAATTTGTAGAGATCGATTCTGCGTAATGGATTGTTTATGCTGTGCAGAGAGGAATGAATGATATCCAAGCACACGAGTCCGACCTATGATCATTATCCCTCCCTATTTTCCCGATAATGAACAATTCTTTACTGTTTCAAACGTTGGAATTTTCTTTTTTTTCTTTATCTTGAATAACTCACGTATGTTTAGTTCACAATCTTTCTAATTTACAATGTTCAAAGATAGAGAATGGAGTTCACAAAAAAAGTCTCTGCAAATGCCTTTAATTATTCCCAAACTGAGTATTTGGGTGTAGTTAAATCTTATGCTGTTGTGGTATTCATTCCTAAGGTTGGTCTGATGCAACCCTCCATTCTAATATATTCTGCGCAAGCCTTTTCATTCCTTCATAACTACCACAACTTCCCTAATCTACTTAGCGCATTCCATCCTTGTCCTCCCACTTCTCTTATTACCCCACACACTTTCCTCTAGTACTAAATAAGCAAGACCCTCACAACTCAAAACGTGGCTATTAATTTATCCATTCTCTTGGTCACAGTCCTTCAAAATTTCCTCTCTTTCCCTATTCTGTCTACAACTTCCTCTTTAGTGATTCTATCCACCCATCTGATTTTCAGCATTCTCCTACAGCACCACATTTAGAAAGCTTCTATTCTTTTCCTTTCTGCAACGCCTATCATCCACCATTCGCACCCATATAACGCCACAATCCAAACGAGTATTTTTAGTAATGATTTCCTAATATTCACTCTTATATTACCCGTAAGTAAATTCCTCTTTTTAGCTAAAGACTTCCTTGCCTGTGCTATCCTACTCTGTATGTCTACTATACTTCTACCATCCCTAGTTAGTATGCTGCCCCATTAGCAGAATTCATTTACTTCCTTCAAAATATTGCTTCCCAGTATAACACCCTTTGTTATTCCACTATTTCTCATACTACACTTCATCACCTTGGTTTTCCCTCTATTAATCCTCATGTAGTACCTTCCTCCAGGATCATGTTCATGCCATTTATTATGGTTTCCAAGTATCATTTTACTCCTCTAATGCCACAATATCATCATGAAACCTTAGAGTTTTTATTTCTTTTCCTTGCATTTTTATTCACTTTCCACATTAATTTTTAACTATCTTCAGTGCCTGTGCCATACATAAGTTAAAGAGCATGGGTGCCTCAAATCTTATACTTGCATTACAATAATACATTTAAATTTCAATTGCATTAATTTATGTGAACCTAACCGTGTAATACAGGCAAATATTTCGTCATCATTACGTATATTTTATTTGAAAAGTTCTGAAAATTATTTACTGCTGCTAAACGCAAATATTTAAATCTAAATATTATTCTAAAACATTATTATGAAGTTGATCGTATTTCTTCACGTATAAAGATAGTTAACCATGCTGGTGATATTGGATGTCCTTGTCAATGATGACTGAGCTGTACATAGAAGACACAAAAATAGTTGCAGACATTAATGAAGTATAAATATTTTTAATAAATTTAAATTTTAATAGATATTAAAAACATTTGCGGTCAATGGTAGAAATATTGTACGAACTAATAATTAAAAAGCTTCTTATAGTACAAGAGTTTCGAAGGATGTGGTCAGTTATTAATATGGCTTTTAGCTGTTAATCATATAAATATTTTTCAGGTAAAAATAAACTGTTGACACACACGAAGATAAGATATAGCTGCTTCTGTATTGTTATCATTTTTACGTGTCATGCTCCTGTGAACACTCGCAGGTCTCGTCACACAAGCGTATCGGAAATTGTAGGCCGTTAATGTAGAAGTTGATAGTAGTTCGCAGTTTCAGATCACAGGTTATAAACGTCCAGGCAGTTTACCGCCGCGATCCACGAAGCGGAAAAGTAATTACGCATGCCGACACAGCGAAATCAACGCGGTGACTAGCCAACCCTCCCCTAATCGAAAGTGATTACCAGAATGACGCCCAAGCGTTCACTAGTTTTCCACTATTGTTGCAAACACTTGCCTCTGTCCACTAATAGAAGTAGGTGTCAGCATTCAACCTTTTCATCGAACGAAGAACCTTATCCGACAATAAAAATTATATGTTGTTTGTACATTAATACGGGGACAAGGTGGAATTAAAATGATGGCCTTTGATTGCGACTGCAACTAGGGACTGGGATATTTAAAAATTCTGTTTCAACAATTATTTATTCTCGGAAATGCGTAAACTGTATAGAATACATAAATTATTAAAAAATTACGTTATGGATACTTTCCCAACTGTTCATCAGAAGTAAAACTTATTATTCGCTGAAGCATTTATTATTTTAATACTGATTGAAACACCAACTCAGCAGCGTGATTTTTCAAATATCAGTCTTGATATTGTGTATTCATGCTTTGCCATTTCTATAATTTATTGGTGTGATTATGAATGTACTAGTGAAATACCCGTGTTCTGCTTCGGTATATCACAAAATCGTAACGACAACTGCTCAAAATCTCGCCTTTTACATAGAGTCAGAACCACCGCCAACTTTACTAGCTAAATTCTCGGTTAATTATTTGTGTTTATTGTTGGTCTACAATTGGGTGCAAGCCCTGTGGCAGATACAAAATTAAATTACTTAAACATAATTACTCCTAATCTAAAAAATAATCATAACCCTTGGAAATTTCTATATCCCTGAAAGATTAAAGAGAAACAATACAAAAATTATATTAACTTAACACTTCACTTCACTTTGACTTTAACATTTAAATTCGAATATGCATTTATATTATTCAAAATAACCACTTCACTCACACATTTTTTGAGATTTGTCCTCAATTTATTTTCCTGAAGAGAATTTCCTCCAAATACTCCTATAGGTAAATTATTCCAGTCGTTGATGGTCCTATTTAGGAATGAGGATTTTCCAACATCTGCTTTTTGCTTTATACATTTTACTTTTAATTTATGACATAACTGGGCTTTTGCATTTTGGATCAAATTCCAATCCATGGCTTTTTCCGTACATAACCATTGAATAGTTAATGCAGCCTTAATTTCTATCTCCTTTGTAACAATATCTCCCAACCTAGTTGTTCTACTTCTTCCTTCCTGTGACCCTGCCCTACGCGCACAAAATTAGATGCCCTTTACTGCACTTTTTCTAATGATTCTATTTGATTCTTTCTATAAGGATCCCAACATGAGGTATTCCAAAACTAAGGTCAAGTATGCCACCTCCGTTGATTTTGAACTTCCCTTTTATAAGTTCCTCATTGTGAAATGTGAGGAATTCCACGCTTTTCGGGGGGAGGGGGGGTGAAATTCACCTGTTCCCCCACCCAAGTCTGTTGTTGAAATATATCTCCAGATATTTGCAGCTCATTACCCTTGGATTTAGTTCCCCACTTATTCTATATTCTGTCTCATTTAACAAGAATTTTTTGTAAACGAGATTGAGCTGCTTTGCTTTCCATTATTTTTCATTTTTATTTTCCTGAACTCAGCTACTGACTTTATCTAGATCTTCTTGTAATTCTATCGCGTCTCGCTCGTTCGTTATCTTTCTGTAGATGATGCAGTCGTCAGCGAAAAACCTGACCCCTGAATTTAAATAATTTGGTAAGTCATTAATAAATATTAAAAATAGTAATGGTCCGATTACAGACCTTGATGATATCCTATTGGATAAATTGTATAAAACAGGTATAGATAAATTTATCACTATCTTATACGGGAAAGGAATTCTTTGGAATCTATCCCCTTGGCAATTCCAAATTTGTTATAATTAACTCCTTCTAAGCTCCACCCCTAGTTCAAACGTTGGAATGTAACTGAACAGCCGTGGTAAATGTCAGTACTGAGCTTATATGTTTCCAAAACAATCTATTTTGCAGATATCTTCGTCTTTCTTTCATTACTTATTGTGAATCAACTTATCTATGATAATGAATGTCCCAGCCACAACTACCCGTAGGATGATAAATCCCACAATACAACCAGTATATCTTGTTATTTATTAATTGCTTATTTGGAATTATACAATTATTTTAAGAGAGTTTTATTACAGAAGACGATATTATTTACCTTGTGGTTGTTTGTGATATTAGTCATACTTGTTTTCAGCAGCTTCATAGCGAACCCTATTTAGGCATATATATATATATATATATATATATATATCACATGTACATTATTGAGCTTGCATTGGACGCATCGTTTCTCTTCGAATTTAACTTTATTTGTAAAGAAAATTAATATATTGTTGTCGGGTTTAAAACACGAAATCAAAAATAATTATAATTATAATGTATCTTTTGTTCATATTTTCATATATACTAATTAGCCTAAAATATTATTTAAATTAATGTTAGCTAAAAATATAATTTGATAATTAATTTTCTAAACAACTCTACACATATTCATTGTTAGTAATTTTCAATTACTTCGTGATTATGATATAAAGATTTTACACTTTTATAATTTCAATATTTTTCATTGTTATTGAATGATGTATTAAAGAAAGCAATGCATTTTTTTGTGTTTCTTGTATCGATAGCTGTCTTAACATTGAATATTCGGAGACGCTGATATTGAAATTCTACTCCGATTTATTAAGAGCTATTCCCTGAAGCGCTTCTCGTTACGTGAATTAAGCTATCTGAAAATTCTATTGAAAACCAACAACATTGGAAAGCCGTATAAAATAGTCAGTTCTTTCTTAGAACATACATCCAGCGATAAAAATGAAAGTAGCACGTTAATGCCGTAGGATATAGGAAAAAACTTAAGGTTTATAGTTATCCGAATGTTTTTTATAATTTTAGATAGGCAATACTGGGAATTAACCGGAAACGGACATTACTCATGAGTGCTGACGAAGTATGTGATACATTTAAGTAAATAGAAACATTCCAACCCAGGACACGAAATTTTATATAAATATTTCTCCAATGATACAATATTTAATTCCACAGTAAACTCTTTGTAAACGCGCGATTAAAACATCAGAAAGAGCGACATACTTTTGAAATTTGACCTTTAGTTAAATAAATAACCATTAGTTAAATCAAATGTTATTATATTTAAGAGATGGGATAGATTAAAAGACCACGTTTTGAGACATGAGGGTCTTGTAAATTTAGTATTAGAGGGAAGTGTTTGGGGGAAGAACAGAAGATGGAGGCCAAGGATGGAATGCGCTAATAGATTTGGGAGGATGTGGGATGTGGTAGTTATGTAGATATGGTAAGGCATGTGCAGAATAGGTGACCATGGAGAGTTGCATCAGATTAGTACAAGGATTAAATACCACAACAATATCACACCCCTTACTTTATGACAACTGAATTTCAACCTAACTACCGCTATGATTCAATATCTTAATCTATCGTTACCTTCAATAAGCACAAGCATACTTAGTCAGTGAAAATAAATTAAAAAGTATAATTAGTTATATTTAAGATATACAATCATTTCGTTTGACAGGCTACGTGAGGGCTTAACGTATCCTGTTGGTTCTATTTGTCTTTAGGGCAAGACCTTTGTTTGGTCTGAAATGGGGGAAGGAATCTAACTCTTCCACAGGTCGACAGAAACCTTCTCTAAACTGAGCACTGCAGTATACCAAATAAGCACAGCCAGTTAAAAATAGTCCGAGAGAGACACTATTAATCTCACTAATTGCGAAAAAAATGTATTCGCATGCAAACATGTAGGTTTTAAATTTCCACATCGTCCGCTCCCGCCCTCAGGGTTGGTAGTAGTATCTTACGCCTACAGTCCTTGCTTGCCTCGGAGTTGCAAGGAACACCTGTACAAAATTTGGTTGAAATTGCTCCACGCGATTAGATTTACATGCGGCACAAAAGACACAAAGATACACTGGAGCAACTATATTTATAAGGAGGAGAAACGTGAACTGTCTCTTCGGTCTCATTAGATAGATATACATACCTAAAAAATTAAAATTGAGTGTGAGTGACCCTGAGCTTTATAGAATCAATCTGCACTGCGACTGATAAATATTTTTTAATTTTGAAAACCAAAATTTTTTAATTATTTATGATTATGTAGCGTAAAATAATAAATTTTTTAAGTAGTGATACTTTTTGTTTTTCGCGAATATCGCAACAAATAAGTGATTCAATTATTTAGTAACAGAAAAATTCGTCTCGGACGTATTTTCATTGCGACTCGTAAAAACATTTCGCATTGTTATTAATTAGTTAAATAAAAATTATTGTTACTTAAAAAAATGTTAATTAACACTTTAGCATTATTTCACGCTTAATAACAATTTAATTCTCGTTTGTCAGGCTGCGTGAATGGATAATCTATACTTTTTCAAGTTCTATATGTTTTTAGGGTGAGAACTTTTTTGGTTTGAATGGGGAAGGAAGGAACCTAAGATCAATAAAAACCCTCTCTGGGTTGAATAGGCTAACGCAGATGTTCCCAAACTATTTTAGTTCCCAACGCCCTTCGTTTATCACAAAATTTTCGCGACGCCCCAAATTGAAACATCGATCTATTGAACGCATTTTAATTTTAATGCAGTTAGGTTAGGTTAAAAATACAATAATAAATTATAGACGTATTTTAAATTTGCAAATAATTAATTGAAGAAACATAATTAGAATATTTAATGGAATGGATGAACTCGTTGATCACTATACAATATCTCAAATCTCTGAATCAAATATACAGCTATCCTCAGCTCCTGTTCCAGGACAATTTTTGAACGATACTTTTTAGCACGACTCCCGAAAACCCAGCTTCGCATAGATAGCAAAATTGTAAATGGAATTAATGCTATTTGAACTTTACCATTGAGGTGCAGATATTTATTCTATAATACTATACAAAAATCAGCGAGTTCTATGTTGCCAAATTTTGTCTTCAGTGCATCGCCGTAAGATAATAAGATTTTATTCTTCAGAAAATTTATTTCAGATGAAGGTTTGGCTCGAAATGGTTCTTGGATCAAACAGATATTCCTATACTATTTGCGTGAAAGTATTTTCCGAAACATTTATAAGTTGTAATAGTACATCTTTAAAATCAGCAGCACAAATGAACTGGGGATTACAGACTGTTTCAACAAGGTACAACAATCACATATAGCTTCTTCATTAATTTTTCGTTTGCATGCTGGCAAAACTGATAACGCGTTTAGCCCAAGAACTCTGCATACAAACGGCGGCAGAAGAAATGTAAATCTCACTATCCGGTGTCATCAAGTCAAAAGGAACAAGCAAACTGAAAGTGTACCACCAAAGTACGTTTCTAAGTTATTACACCTTAGAATCAGAAAGTTAAAATTAAAATGTCAAAAATTATTCCGCAAGTTATACATGACCGTGTAGATGTAATTGTTTCCCATTTCATTATAGCGGATTTCCCGAATCACACTCATTAAATTCGCGATTAGTTCCCAAATCATAGTTATAGACAGTTAATCTACAATTAATCTATGTAAAACTAGATAGGTGCCCGGCTATGCTCGGGTACTTATTTGTATAAGCCCGGCACAGCATTAAATTCAACACAAATGTAATTAAAGCTGTATAGAACGCATTGTCAGCTATTCTCTGGTTCTAAGAATGATTTTAGAAAGGCTTATTAACATATATGTAATGGAGCTATGTGCATATCTTCTTATTTGCCATTTGTAGATAATAATCATCATTCCAATATTCCTAAAAAAATTGTTTTCAATAATACTGGTAATTACCGCGATTCTCGCTGTGACTCACCACTCACTCCGCTACCATCTTACTTAACCAAAAAGATAGCCTCTAACCTCAAAATTGTGTTTTGAAGAGCTTTGCAAGTTTATTATAATGTCAAAAGCATGCAATTTAGAAAAACATAAAATTCAAAACAAACATAACCAAGTATATCGAAAATTCTCACTTATGCATTTGACAAAAGTTCTGTTCAATTATATTGGTGAAAATATCTTATCTTTGGTTTTATAATTTTTTCTTCGTTAAAAGTAATTTGAAATCTGCGCAGTTACTTGAAATGCGGAAAAAAGTTAAGGATTTAAGAAAGTCTTTCATATTTATTATATGTCCGTATTTTGGTTTGAACTATTAAATTTCAGTTCATAAAACAGGTTAAGAATCTATCTGATTGGCACTGCTAGGTTTAATGGAAACATAGGGCATCAAAAGGCGTAAACAAACTTTTTAAAGTTTTTTTAAAATTTTTATAAAATTTGTAAATATATTTAATAATTCAAAATAATTGTCTAGAAACAGATGAATATGACCCAAGAGGCCGAAAGCTACAGGGAAGGTCAATGAAGAAATTATGTCAAATAAATATTTTATGCTAGAGGACTGCATTGGTAAATCTAAAACAATAAAATAAAATTAGATGAAAAGTTTGTTTGATATTTATTTCGATAATGATATTAATTTCGAGTTCATAAAATAGGTAATTTATGGAAGTGTATAATATATAACATTAACTACTTTCAAATATGTGTATCTCTGTGCCGTGGTTTCTTTGACGAAGCTAAAGCTGAGCTGAGCGTTTGACAAAGAGCGTTACTCAGGGCTGTTGTATATTTAAGGATATTTCATCAAATTTGTAGTAGCATACTATACAAAACCTATATAATATAGATTTTGGTATCACAACGGATCGCGAATGGAGTTTTAATTATCTTATGAATATTTTTAGTAACCTGAATGTGTTTTTCGTTCTAATATTTTCACGACGCCCGGGACGTCGCTCCGCTTGGCTAATGTCTACAATTTGTTAATGATTTTACAATTTACTTCCTCGGTCAATATTCTTTATTCAAAAATATACTAGATAAATTTTACCATTGGGCAGACACGAACACGAACCCTATCTTTGATATTTGCGGTTCTGCGTTGCGGAGTGTCGTCCCACCCTGGCTCCGATACAAATCTCGGGTCCACTCGACCCCCAGCGTCGTCACCGCTAACAGGCATCCTTTATTTAACACTCGATTATTTCTCCAAATTTTATCGTCCACGGAGCCTCCAATATTTAAACTACTGCTAATTTCGCAAGGTTTTAAATCTAATGCACAGAAACAAAAAAGAACAGGACGTACCACCATGTGTACTTTTGTTATTAGGCCACCTGTATTTCAGAATGATTTTTAGTACCCGAAAATAATTATTCTTTCTAGCAGGTCAGACACGAAATAAAAATTAAGTGCGGTAGTGCAGCAATTAATATCTAATATTTTCTTGTTTAGCTTATTTGAAATGATTTGAACGTTGGTTCTGAACTGAAGGGATACCGGGATACCATTACTTAGGCGTCGCCTTCAACAGTGGATTTCTTAAGCACGTTTATGGTGCATAAGGCAAGAGCCACATCCCAAGCCCGAGGCCAAATCGAGCGCTGAGAGAGTTCAGCGCACTCCTGGAATTATTAAATAAATGTCCCGAGCTCCAGGCCAGGGTTGTCACCCCAATAGAAACTGACGGACCGCAGTAGGTACTGAATAACAATATGGACGCCATACGATACGCTACAAATCAAGTTGTTAAAATACTACAACGTTCACTTCCGATTAGAAGCCGCGGGATTTGTTGTGTAAGGACACCTGGGTATAAATCAAGTAAAATACTAAACTAACAAGAAAAATATTTTCAACTATATGGGAGCACCAACGTTACTCATCGGCTAACTTAAAATGAATATTAATGTAACATTAAACATTTTTCTCACAAAATATAATTATGGTAATGAAAATAGTTATGATTAATTCATTTCTAACTAAAATTAAGTATTATGTAGATTTTGTTAACTGGTTGCCTTCGGTGAACATATCTAAAATAATCTTAAGCGTGAATTTTGTATTTTTTGAGAGTTCTTACACGTTTAAAGACTATAGACAAGCAAGATACTAAGGCAGCCAGGAATTGTTCAGTAAACTTTACATGAAAAATGAGAAGTACTGGCTATTTTCTGTTTGTATTTTCTTTTTGTCTCTAAATTTACAATACATTTTCTCTTGAATGACACCCAATCATACTAAAATATTCCGTGTCTTCATTCATTTCTAAGTACAACGATACCGATACGGTCTAAAATTCTCTACGTTATGAAACTATACTATAACAATCGTAATATATTCCAATTAAGCACATTCTCACTATTACATTTACTACCGTAATTTCACAGTAAATCTATAACGTACGCTATTTTAAGACGATATTTTCACGAACTGTTGTTAATTTATTTGGATTCGAAGTAATAAATTATCGTTTAAAAATTGGTCTGTGGTAATTACCTGTAAATGGGCGGCTGCTAAGACGAAGACTATTTTTTACGTTTAATTTAATAAAAATATGAATTAAATACACAAATTCTACTGCATAATCATTTCCTCACACTCCATTTCTTTTTCAATAGATGAACATTTTCTTATTATTCTGTTTTTTACGTTATAAAGACCAAGAAAAGAGATAGATTAATAGGCCATGTTTTGAGACATGAGGGTCTGGAAAAATTAGCATTAGAGGGAAGGGTAAGAATAGAAGAGGGAGGATGTGGGATGTGGTAACCATGTAGAAATGGAAAGGCTTGCGCAGGATGGGTTAGCATGGAGGGTTGCATCAGACAAGTCTTAGTACTGAATAACACAACAATAACAAATAACATTTGAATGAGAAATAATAAAATGTAGGAACTCGTCGAATACGACTAATTTATTTTATTTCATTATAATTAAAAATGTTAATATTTTTCCAGAAAATTGCAACATTACTTACTGTTGGCTAAATATGGACAAATTAATAATGCTTCAATTCAAATTTTTATGTTTAAGCTACAAAATACTAACCTGATTTTGTTTCTCCTTTTTCAACCGCTCAATGATATTATTACGTAAAGAAGTATAAACATAGTGTTAATGAATACCTATTGAATTCCCATAGTGAAACTGTGAGGACGTTGAGCTGCAGGGTGTCACGCGAGTATTAGTTGTACCAACTCACTGATGCAGCCATTACATGAACAAGTCGCCAGAGGGGTTGTAAATACGCCTGCCAGTTGACCTCAGGGGTGTCCTCATTGGTAGAGCACTCTGTCCTCATAGTGCCACTGTGCGACTTTTATTATTATTCCCATGCTACCACATTAGCATATACAATTATACCTCTGATAGCTAATTTAAATAAGTTAGAAGACATTAAAACTTTAACTCCTGAATGGAACGGACATTCTGCAATCAGCGGAGGAGAGCTCTGGATGATAAGAATTCACACAATGTCTAAACGAACGAAAGTAACCGAGGACATCGAACGCTAAATTCACATTCGACAGGGTTTTCAGTAAGTTAGCAGAGTACAATACGTAGGAATACTAACCAGATCACCACAAACAGTTCAAGATCATTAAGTCGATTGTCCTCATATTTCATACTCTGAATATAATATTTTATTTATTGTGAAAGTCATTACTGACTGAGTCAGATGCTATGTTTGGTAGGTTTATTCCCTTAAAAGAGTGATCAACTCAGTCTGATCAGTATTATTCTTCCCTAAGGACGAACGGGGTTTAATTTACTGTTCTCAACTTCTTAGACAATAAAACCTGAACAGAAATAACCCTAATATTAATTAATACACCGTTATTAAAATATAAATCCAAAATCATAAATTAGATGCAGAGTTGTTTTGATTTCAAAATAAACATTAGATTCATTTATTAGGCCAAGCATCGGGAACTAAATTGAATACATTAACAATATGTCGTCAGAATTAAATATTAAATGGAAAAATCTTAAAGAATGGCAGATCTAGTCATTCCTCTCAGACGAAAGAAGAAAATTTTAAATTAATATATAATATACGAAGAAAAAAATTAATTATACCAAGTTTCAGAAAATGGTATAACTTTTCTTATAAATGAACAAAAATTCACTAATCTCAAAATATTAATTTGGAATTCCACTTATTTTTCTTTTAATAATTATATTGTAATCATGTTGTTAGTTCCCCTATGTGACATTATTTTTTCGCTGAAATTGTGACGAAAATTTGGTAGCCTTACGTATTTCATATAGGAGTGGTCTATCAACCTCAAAATACTCTTAAATAATTTACTTAATTAATTTAATGATGACCATTCCGATTAAAGATAGTCTTCAAATGGTGAAGGATCGCACACTTCATTTTTCTAAAAATTCAATTAAAAACTAGCCTATTCAGGAAAAGTTCCTAATTATATGTCTAACCACAAAATTTCCCACAGAAAAGCTAACGTTTATAATCTGGCACATAATGCAGTCAAATTATCTCATCGGCAATTTCATAAAATTAATCTGGAGAAAATAGTTAATATCTTTCTTCCAAATCATTATCATTTACAATTTGTATACAAACATAAAAATTAAATTGATTCAAGATAAGTACGAAGTCACAATTTATGATGTTATGTTATTATGTATAATAACGAATTGATTTTTATAGTTCCATCCATATTTTGAAAACATACAGAATCAACTTATTGAATTGTTTGACAATTGTGGTAATCATGTTACTTTTAAATACTCCAATAATTTACAATAGTCAAAAATTAGCATTTTAGACAGTTATAATTACATCTAATTGCATACATTGCAATGTTTGTTACATCGGCCAAGAAAAATGGTAATTATATTAATGAAAATAAAAACTATTGAAATATTCTAAATTATTCAGTCGTTTAGAAACAAATTTACGTAAACAACCATAATATTTATTGGCAAAATATAAACGTTTTAGAAGAAGACCCTAAATATTTTTGAAGATTAATGAGTGAAACATTAGATTCTGCTATTAATCTGAAGGCGGATACAAATAATTTAAATGGCATATATAAATCCATATTATTATAAATTTTAAATACAGAATTAAATTAATCTGAATACATACTATAAATCAAATACTAATATTGGCCGAAAGTTGAAAATTAGAATGAATTAATTTGAAAACGTTTCGTCTCCAACTTTCGGGACCTCCTCAGTTCATTCTACAAAAAAAATTATTTTATTATGAACAAATATACTTGGTTTGTTGTGGTAGTTACCATTAAAATCTCATAAACTTTCCTGTTGCCGCTATAACGTCTGGGGTTGGCCATTAAAAAAATTTATATTATAAATTTTGTTTTCATTTAATGCTAAAAAAATTCCTGTGCTTAATGTCAAACTTCAAAAATACGCCCAGTATTTTGTTTTTGTTCATGAGGTATACTGTAGGCAACGTTTCACATAAAACCGCTTTTCTTTGGATTTTGTTATTAATTTAAATGATTTTTTGCAACTGAAAAGTTTCCAAAGAAAAGAACGACAATTTTTGCTACGTTCAGTACGCTCTAAATTTTTATTCCAATTAAAATATTATTCTGACTAAATTGGCTGTATTTCACTCAAGTCTCAGCTATTAATTGCTGATAATTATTTATTTTATAATGGCATCCCGGTTAAACTAAATTTTTATGTGACCGTTTAAGCATTTTGTTTTTTGTCAATGAGTGCTCCTATTTAAGTCTGAATGAATACATTATATGCAATAACATTCCCATAATTATTTATTGGTGGCGGCCGTTGTTTTTTTTATCTGGCGAGCAGCCGTGCAGGTTGCGTGCCGAGGGTTAGTGACAGCGAGGCCGGAAGTGTGTTGTGATCTCTCGCAGTCAATACGCTCCTGTGACGCAAATGAGCGGCTCAATGTTTAAACGACCGCCGCTTGCCCGGGCCGAGGTCAACAAACTTCGAATTAAGAAAGGCTTTCGCGGGACCGTGTCACTTCTCAGCTGGAAACTTGGCCTCCTAAAACCCTGAAATATAGATTTTTTAAGTTTGTAATCAATTTTAACGTCGAGCAAATAAGAATCGAGTTTAAAAGACAGCAAGAGTTCATGAAGAGGCATAAAAATACATACTTTTAAATAATCTTAAACATATTACGGAGTTTATCTGGCTAATTTAAATAAATTAATTACAATAAACTGTCCAAAAGCTACAAATGGAAATCTAATACAAAATCATATAATTATCAAACAAAACGCTTCATACCCAAGCTTAGGAACATCTACAATTGTTTATAGTTGAAAATATACCTTATTACAGAAAATATTGTGCTGCCAGGGCCAATATTTCAGTACGAAATTTTTTGTTATAAGATTTGCAACCTTTTTGTAGTTGAGTTTTAGTGATCATCTTGGAAAAATTTGCTTAGTTGGCCCCTGGATTCTTTAGATCTTGGTCCATTCTGCGGCAATGGGCGTTGTTGAAGTAACTGTTATTAGGTACTCAATTCAAACATTTTTCCCTCCTTCTTTTTTACAGTGGGCTGTCTCTACCATTGTAAAACGTCTTGTTTGTATTTTTTTCATGCTTCTTGGCATTCTTCGTTCCACCAGGGAACTTGGTGCTTTCTCCATAAACCAGACATTTTATGGACTGTTTTAGGTATGGTGCTTGTGAGCTTATTTATTTTGTCATTGTGGGATTTCTCACTTTGGTTTGGATCATTATGTAGAGTTTCAATCTTCATCTCCAGTATGTTTTATAGACTATTTAGTTTCCTTGATTAAGTTTCCATTTTCGGAGGATAGGGGTGTGTTTGAGATTGAATTAGTGTCTGATTGATATGGGGGAAGTGATTGCTTCTGTGAGGATCATATTTTGTTGCCCAATCAAAATTGAAGGCTGTAGGGGAGTTGCATAGAGTTAAATCGATGGCACTTAGTCTGTTCTAGAAATTATTTAAATGAGATTTTGTTGAGTAATGTGAAAGCAGAGTTATCAATTATATCTTCTATAATTTTTTCCTCTTCGGTCAAGTTTGTATGATAGCCAGGAGTAGCTGTGACTGTTGAAATCACCAACTATCAAGAAGGGTCTTGGTATAGAGCGATCAGGGTGAGTATTTCTTGTTTTGTGAGGTTGTAGTTGTTGGGAAGATAGATATTGCATACTGTTAGTCGTGTTTTAGAGAACCATACCCTAATGCTGATATGTTCAAATTCGAAGTGTTGGGTAAGTAGGACCTCTCTTTTAATTTGTAGACTTTCTTGGCGTTTGCATGGTTACATTGGTGGGGTATCTTTTCCAATTTTAAAAAACTTGTATAAATATTTGTGTGCTCATCTTCACCAAGCAATAAAATCATGGTGGAATTAAGAATGGATACAAAATCGACCAACTAAACTTGCCTCTATGAGAAATACCTTTCACACAGAAAAACAAATCTTATTTGATAACAGAAGAGACCAGATTATCTATACAAGTTTACGAATAGACCACCCCAAACTAACACATGAAACCACATTATCCAAAAATACACCAACATTTTGCAAATACTGTAATAGCACTATAACAATCAAAAGTATATTCGAATGCAATTCAACACATCACCATAAAATTTATTAATGACCTAATGCTCCTTAATAAATTATGACAACCAATTAAATGCTGTCTGCGTAAATATGTTATATAAACTGTATCAGTCGCTAATGGTTAAAAATTTTCATGCTACGTAAAATAATTTTTTTAAAGATTTTAAATTCCAATTTTTTATTACAAACAACTGAAGAGTTTCCAAACTTGGGAATGAAATGTCAAGTTTTATAATTATTTGATTTTTTGTAATGAATTTATGTCTTTTATTATAATTTATTTAATTGTAATTGTTCATAAGATACGAAAATCGGCTTAAAGAGACATGTATTTTTAAGATCAAAGGAAATATTTGATGTATCAACAACGGTTTTCATCTCTCTCAAAGTGAAGTGGGACATTGTTCAGCTAATATAGAAATTTTGTGTTGACAAACCGTGGAGTGTAGCATGTGTGAAGCTACTCTTTAGTCTCGTGAAACTATAAGTCTTTCACAAGGTGATGTTTGTTCTACAAATTAAATTCTTTACAATGAGTTTCTCGGAAACTGTTCTGCCTTCTTGAATGAAATAAATTCCAACACAATCATCTCCATTCAAAATATTTCTTTCTGCAAATTATTTTTCTCTTATAATAAATTTCCTTATTCATGTATCTCCATAATTATATTTTTTGTCTGGTTTAAAAAATGTTATTTTTCGATATTTTACTTGCCTTATTCCACGTAATTGAAACAATAAGTGATTATAGATAGGAAAATGTAATTCTACTAACTAAAGCAAAGAGATTACTATAAAGAAACCAAACGATCAGAATATATCACGTAGTCAATTTATCATGAACACAATCCTGTTATATCTCGACATCTGAAATCAAAAACAATACCAATTGCGAATAGTAACCACTTTTTCAGGAATTGTTTTGTGTATTATTTCATTTATATTAGTTGGAGAAATTACATAGATCTTTTTATTATTATTATTCATATATAAAGCTTTTATCTTTACGATTATCTGTTAGTACAATAATTGTTCTAGTACACACAATATTAAAATAATGAATTTAAAAATTAAAATAGTGTATATAATTCACCTGTAAACGTGAAGGTAGGTTAGTCCTTTGGTTATCCTACTTTAGCAGATGGATTAGGTTTTCTTTGTGTGTGTGTATCTGAGAGGCATATAACGCGGGTGGGTGAGGGTTGACAGGCGGTGAACGGATTATTGGAGGATATATGAGGATGTGGTCCGCGGGCATGATGGTAAGGTGGGTTAGGATGTGCCTGAATGTTCAGGGGAAATGATGAGGTCAACTGGGAATTTTCTTTTGAGACGACGGAAGCGTAGAGATGGAGGAGGATAGCCATGGAATTGCTGGATCGTAGGGTTTGGGTGGTTGAGGGCGCTTTTAATTAAGGAGGTTATGGATTTGGAGATTACGGGGTTTACTTTGGGAGGTTTGATGTTTTGTGGATGATGGAATTTCTAAGGTACCTGTGAGAGTTTGTAATGGTCCTTAGGATTATGTTTTATTTTCTTTGAATTTTGGCTGAATTGATTTTGACTGTTTTTCCCCATATGGACGATGCATAGGACCAGGTGAGGTTATTATGTAGAGGTATAGGAGGCGTTTTGTGCTGATAGTAACAGAGTTCTGTTTAGGAGGGGATACAGGGTTCCAAATTAATGGTTGATTTTTGAGAAGAGGAGCTTAATATGAGTTTTCCGCGAGAGTTTTGAATCAATCATGATTCCGAGATTGGTGGTTTTTGTAGGGATTAATGAATTGTTTAAATAGAGGTGGATTTGATGAGGAGGGTTTTTTGTTAGTGTGAATGGAACGGTTATTAATTTGGTGGATAATAGATCAAGTCCTTTTAAATCTTTTCAATGTAAGCAAATCATAATATTTTATCGGCACCCCGCCAAACAGGACGGTCTTCAGTGATGATACCTCTCTGGCATAAAAGATAATAAATCCCTTCTTCCTCGAACTATCCAAAGATGTTTTTCCTTTGTAATCATACTACAAATGGAACTCATAATTTTTTTAAATGCGACAGCTTGAAAATGAATATTTAGCGTATTGTAGAGGACAATGATATTACAATTATAGATAGATCCAAGAAAGGAATATCTTTTTGAACATTTGAAGTATTCGGTGTATTCGACAAGTCAGTTACACTATGGACCTTCTCGACGAGCTATTTCTGCCAACTCATCTCATAAACTTTCTTTAAGGTTATTATGGAAATATAGCGTTTATAGGAGTTGTGTTTTTTCCAAGCATATGGAAACACCTGAAATCTTTGTCATATTGTTAGTAAAAAGAACGAAGACAGCAAACAGAATTTGCGTGAACTGTTTTTTTTTTTAAAAATAGTTGAAAATAATGTTGCCGTCTAGAATTATACTGGAACGACAAGAAAATGTCTCCGCCATGTCAGATTACATCTGTTAACTTCGATTTGAGAATTTCCCATTATTACAGATCTGTTACTCGGACTGACTGCTTCCTATACACCTATACACAGTCCTTAGGTGTGTAAAGGCCGCACTACAAAGTATACTAAGAAAAATGGAGTGCGACTTGTACAAGGAATTTTTAAGTTAAACACCCATTAGTGAAGAACACTTTACAAGTATGATACTTTACGACGTATTTCATTCGAATTCATTAAAACAGTTTAAGCTCATCCATCATCAGTTGACACATTATCACTCTAATTGCCGCTGTCAGAAGGTTCACAGAAGTACAGAAAAAAATGCTGAAGCATTATCCTAAAACTTGTCAACTCTTGTATAAACATTGCCACATTTCGCAGAACGATGCTACTGCAATGGAATTCAAAAAAATCTATAAATATTGTTTTAAATTTCATGTGCGACGTATACACGCTTAAATACGGTGTGTAAGCCCACGTTTTTGATGAATTGAATATAATGACCCTGATCTTTCGGACATTTTGAGACACTGTACGCCCCAAAATTACGGTCAATTTGAAGTATCTGTTTATACGGGATGTAGCCTTGCAATTGAAAGTTCCGAAAAACAGAAAATAGGATTAAAATGCAGTTCTTTAGAAAAATGTTAACTTAAAGCGCATAGACGATAAAATTTTAGAAACTCTCCAAAGGATCTTTAAAGAAAATATTAAGAAAGAGCGTTTAGGGGATGGTATTGTTAATAGTATTAGTCATTTTTCACGTTGGAATAAAATGAACCAATGTCATACCAAATGTTTGGCATGGAAAACAAGAACATGGAAATACCAATGAAAAGGGTAGCTTGGCATTGATGTGAACCATGAACTATTCCATACTCTATAACTACTTTGGACAACAAAATAAATTCATTCAATCACGATCAGCTCTAAAGTTATGAACTTGAATTTTTACTTTAAATATGGAAGGTTCGTTTAATGACCATTTCATCCAACCCGCAGATATGTTTCTAATTAAACGCAATAAAAAGTGTAAAACACGTTTCATATTTAAATGTTGATTTATTTACTCATGTTTTGATGGGGTGACTTATCACTACATCTCCAACGAGCTTTAATGTTGATAAAAAAGGTCACCTAACTGTTTATAAAGCAGCTGTAATGCCTTAATTGTTAGATTATAGTATCTTTATTATATAGATTACAAACAGTAATTCCTAAATAGCCTAGAACACATTGCAATCCTTTCAATTGCCTTTCCCGTATTCGTATTTCATTGCAAGATATTGAACGGCGAATAGGGTGTGACGCAGAATGTCTGTCGGGATATTCTTCGCGTCACTTGGAATTTTAAAGGAGCACTTGGCCGGGATGCACAGATTCGATAGATTTTGTCACGTGTGGCACAGCACAGCCTCCATCAGGTGGCTGCCGGTCCGGTCGATACAGCGCCTGTTGCTATGGAAACTCTCTTTCCGTCACGTGGCCACACCTACTAAATTGTAAAGTCAGCCATTAGCAGCTTTCAGGCATCTTCAAAAAGAAGGTACTGTGCAATCGTATAACTTATTGCCTACATTGCCAATTGCAAACTCAGTCTAAAATTCGGAAATTTATGATACAATTGAAAAAAAAAAGAGTTATAAATTAAATGTTCACGTAAAGCTCGTCTATCTAAAATGTTACTTATTTTAATAAGTTTTCTCGTGTCATTTGTCAAATCTAAATTTTCTCATCTGTACAAATGTGTTATTTAAAGAGAATATATTTGAAGAAACCTCAAAAAGTATCGTTAAATTTGAAATATGATCTGAGATTTGATCTGAATACTTGAGTATTTTTAGTTTAACAAAGAATAAAGACTTGGACACAATTATGCTTTTCACATCATGTAACCTGAAAATTGATTACTTAAAATGAATCGAGATTTAAGATTGTTATCGTTCATTTGTTGTTGCTGATAATAAAGGTACAGTGCCATTTTTGGTGGGTACCATCTTGTGTCAAAGACTCTTAACACTCACTGGCGAAATGCGCAGCATATGTCAAGGGCCAAATAGGATCACTTTTAGATCATCACCTAGTAATTTATTGGTAACAGTTGTTACTGTTACTCAAACTGAAGCGAATTTTGTCATGATATTTTGAACAAAGCTTTTGAAGTTTGAGTGCCAATATTTGTATTCCAAATATTGGCTGTAAAAGTTTGCTTTTTAAATTTATCTCTGATTGGGTAAAATGTTCATTTTGTTAACTGTCCGGTTATGACGTTACAGGTAGAAAACGGTAGTGGAATATTTTCGAGGAATGGAAATGACGCATTTGCGCATGGGCGGAGAACCTGCCAAAGCAGGGCACTCGGTCGCAGTGGCTGTCTTTTCACGCTCCGGAGAAGTTTAATCGCGTTTGTCGCTTTTGTGGATTTTCTGTGCGTTCTTTTAGGAAGCAACCAAATTTAAAACTCCATTAAGTGTGAAGTGAGGTATATTATTTAATTTCTGACTTCAAGGAATATGAGGCACCGGAAATTTCAGCTGGGGAAGAAACAATGCGGCGGATGGATTCGTGGTCCAAAGCAGATGAACGGTCTGAATTGATGATCACTCCAGCGGAACGTTTATAACTTTCTATTCAATCATTAACCGTCAAAACTGTTTGGCGTGAAACTTGTTTAAAATTTAATTGCGTTGTATTTCTTTTTGGTGCAAGGATTTCATATACTGGGTAACTTATTCTTGATTGAAGAAATGTGAAGAGTCACCGTGGAATTATTAACTTGTAATTACCAAATTTCCTATACTTGAAGAAAGTTCGAGATGTCTTCAGTGACTTCAAAACCATAAGTAAGAGTTAATATCTGTTATTGGAACCGTTCAAGGACTATGCACTGATCGGAATATATTTAAATGCATTTTGGTTAATTTTTAATTCTGACAAATTATGTTCATTACAAATATAAATAAAAAAAGGCCTAAAACATTTATTCAACATACATTTTTGAGATTTCAGCACTATAACATGAAAACATGTATTTTTATCATTAAATGCATTTACAAATGATTTTTATGTGCCATACACGATTCATATCAAACCCATAAACCTCGTTGATGTTACAAACAATTGGTTAAAAAACCTGTTTTGCTATTATAACCACAGTTGCCCGAAATCAGACTGAAATCCAAAAACTGATATTGGATAAAACTTTTAATGTGAATTACTAAGGCGATTTTATTAGTGTTATAGTAATTAGATAACTGAGAACCGATCACTGAATCTCTGTAGTTATATTGAATTATCTTATATATTCCATGAATTTAACATAGTAAAGCGACCGAATTTAAGAACCATATGGTCATGTCTAGAAAGTACTTTTCGTCTGGGAATTGTCCCGAATGATAATCAAAATATAATTCTTATAATACTGGGAAATACAGAATTCCACTAGAGGTATTGAAAATGCCGTAGTTTTAGTGGCATATTGTCGTCACAACAATCCTTTCTTTCGTAAAACTGTAATCTATTTACATATATATTTATAAATTAATGTATGTATGTTTTAGCATATCTCATCAAACCACGGATAATTTACAATCAGGGAAAGGCCCATGAGAGAGTGAGACAGCTTTATCAACCTTAAAGTGTCGAAACAATATATTTACGTGATTCAGATATCAATGGTGACATTTTCGTTGTAATTTAATGTATGTTACAACCCCCTATTGGCAAGGGAGACGGTGAGTGGCGATTAATAATAAACTATCCTAAATTATGTCACGTAATAATTCTGAGGGGAGGGCGGTTGTCTCTGACATGAAGTGACATTGCCAGTGCTGGTTAAGTCAACGATCAGCACCCAACAAGGTGCTATGATTAGTGTCGAATTGCTAATATGATTATTGACAACCACAATTATATTTAAGTTCAAGTGTATCCAAAAAATGAAAGGCAGAAGATAATTCGTATTTCCCTATTAACTACTGAAGAATGCAGTTTCCAATGAGGCTTGCATTATTGAGTACAATCAGCAATTGCAGGGGCAATTTAAAGTATGTCTATGACGTATTATCCATGAACACCTTCATGTAAGCTAGGTTCACCGCAGAATTAATTTAATAAAGCACCTCAGGTTTATAGAGAAATATGAGTTAGAATCAGTATTGCATCAATATTACCTATGGACAAAATTGATTATTTTCCCAAAGTAAGACTTAGATAAATAAATGTCCAGGCAACTCCAGATAATAAGACTGTACCATAACCTTCTTTTTTGATCCGAAGAATAAAAACACTTCCCTTTCACGTTAAGAGGTTATTAACATAAAGTGCATTATATTTATGAAATATTTGCCACTTCTTTCTATAATGTATGTGTAGATTGATATTTACAATCCAAAAAAATGGGCATATGGAGCAATTAATTGTCTTTAATTTTTAAAATAGCGTTCTCTCAATATAAATTAGTGACAAGACAAGTAACTTTGATGAAACATAAAAAAATATCAAAACATAGTTTTAGATAAACTATATGCTGGTCTATCAATTAACAGAGTCGAATTATTTTGGCTGTAACTATTTACCGGAATGACATACGAATAGGTTTTCCAAAGTAATTTTGAATCAAGATGTATAGCATCATGGAAATGGAGTATTTTAAGTCCATAAGTAATGATAGCTTCGGATATAAATAGTGACTTAGTAATAATAATATATTTATGCTATTCAAGGATGTTAATTAAAACCATGATTTGCCCGCATAATTATATTTCACATTTATAACTACATCAAAGCTTTTTTAAAAAATGGTAATAAAATCGTAATAAAATGTAATGGGAAGACGCGCTGGATCAAACTGCAGTTAGAATCAGTGACCCGTTCGATATTGCATTACAGCTTAATTTGCATAATGTTAATGATGTACATTTTCAGAGAGGGGATTATATACACGTGATACCCCCATAATTGGGGAATGAAATAAGTTAAATACATTTAGTTATGATGAAATTAATCCATACAAAAATCGTACGCTGCATGGACAGGCTGCGAAAATTTATTCCGTTTCTTTTTTCAAAATAAGTTGCTAAACCTCTTAAAAATTATAGACATCGATTCTCTTTGGTATTATAACCACTACATTAAGAAAATAAACTAATGTTTGTATACTATTTCTCACTATGAGCGTAAATTGTTTACATAAGGAACATTTATTTATTAAACATTCAATTTCATATCTTTTTCCAAAATTCAAAAAAAGACCCCATCAAACCAGTATATGGTTTTATATGCTGTGGAAAAGGTTGCGTTAATAATTAGATAATAGACTTTGTATATTTTAACAGTTTCTTTAATATCGTACAATGTTTAACATTGCGTATAATCAATTAACAAATTTTTATCTTGAAGAGATTCATCTGGAATCTCAATTCCGTCGTTTGGTAGGCAGGTCCCGACGTATCAATGGCGTCACCGTCATTATTTCAGTTGATTTCATCGCCATAAATACATCTTGGCATGTCATCGCATTCCTCTGACGGGTGGTTATTCAACAATTACTCCTGGCGCTTAATCTTTTTCACACGTAATAGTTAGGAAAAATAGATCAAAGCGTGTTTTACAATCCAATTTCTTCTACAGGTCAAAGGTTGTAAAATATTCACAAACACTAAGCACATATCTTCCTTATTAATCAATTCCAAAACCGGTTTATTCATAACTGAAGAAACGAAATATTTGTAGTATATTATTACTTATAAAGCTTTTCATTAGTTACTCCAGGTCTGCTGAAAACAATAATGATTTGTTCGACCAAATCGAAATCAGTTTCGCTTCCTGTTGAGCTACGTCTCAACAGTATCAATATTAATCGAATATGCTCTATTATCAGTACGTCACATTTCATTCTACGTAAGGCATTAATATTATGACTTTGAAAAAAATAGTCGACGTACCTTCATACAACGTTACAACACAATGATGAATTTCCTGCTCGTAAATTTGATATTTGATCAATGTTTTGCTCTTAAATTGCATAATAACTGCATATAAATTTTAGGTTTGAACATTCTTGAATTTGTCCTTCTGAGCCTCATCTGAATTTTGATATTTTATAAATTTAATCTGATATATACATACATATAAATGCTAATGGCCAATATGGGCCAAATTGGCTAAATTGCTTGCTGAATCTAGTACTTTATTGCTTTATTGTTTTTTTAGATTATTTCTTCCGCTGTGTTGCCATTATTGCAATACTGTAAGAGACTGAAATATTAGAGATGATAAACCCAATTTAATATCAATTTAGTTATATTGTTAATATCTGAGATTACAACCGCAATACATCATTGTAAACACTAAATACAATATAAAGATTTTCAAACTTAAACGTCTTTAAGCATTATTAGAACGTGGGTTTAGATCATGGCTATACTCAAACAATAAATAATGAAATTTCAATATGTTATTGTTAGTATATTTTATTATAGCGGACGCATATATGTAATAATCATTTTCATTGAACGTGTTTGGAATGCCATTATGGCCATATGCTATTATAAGCGTTTATAGAGATTTATATAATATATTTTGAGAAACACGAATAACTATGATATAGTAACTTACATTTGAATATATTACATAAATAAACAATTTCTTGTCCTAACGACAAAAATTTTCTTCGTTCTCAGTGACATCTGTCAAACAGAAAACTATTTCATTTAGTTATTTAAATTAGAATTCGCATCTTAAAGGAAACAGAGATTAAAGTTGTAATTATCTGGAACCTGTGTGGCCGAGTGTTCACGCTCCAGCATTTTGCCATTTCGTGCAGTATGAGGTCCAGACTCAGGCTGTCCTCGCTGGCGTGATTATTTCCTCACGTACGGTTCAGCGCACGTGCAGCCAACATTCCAATTTGATATCGAGGTTCGCCAAACTGCTGATCGTCCAAACCTCAAACTGGAATGCAATATTAGTATCCGGCGAAGTGGTACGCGAGTTAATTTATAACATGGAAACCGGAACACTGGAAATCCTTCGACGCCGTCTGCCCACGTGTCGAGCAATTTTGCCTATGCCAACACCTCATCCTTTGAACGCTTTCCCAATTGTGGGACGCCTGTGCATATAATAAAGCTAAATGTTTAATTTTGAACAATATTTTGCATGCCACGAAGTTCCATTGTAAATGGCAGTTCTTTGTTTAACTTCCGGCTATTCTTGTTCTTCCTTAAATTAGGAAAGAACGCCTTTTTACCCTTTCTTTAGATATTTTAGTCTCAAATCATATTCGTTGATTTTGCATTTATGGTTCTCGTTGTTCTCAACTAATATTAATTATAAAAATTATGAAGCATTGTAATCTCAAGATTAAACAAGTTCTTATAGATATAGAATTCTGATGTGTTACTATTCTTATTTCTCCGTCTTGATAATACATGTCCTAAATATATAGATTTAATTTAAAATAGTTAATAATTGAAAGAAAGACCATCTAAATATGGACCTCCGTTTCTTCGTAATAATTTTGTAATCATTTCTATGCACAAACTATTTTTTGAAAAATATTAGTAGCTAATGGCATTCAATATTTTTTTTAAAATTCTGACAAGTTTTAAAATACTGCGAATTTGACATTTTTTCCGTTGTCTATCCCTGGAACTTAGGCTTATTCTGAATGAGTTTTCAATATCATGAACGCTAAATGTCTCAAAGACATTTGAACTTATAACAAACGAAGTTTTAATTTAATTTGATATAAAAGAAACAGTTTACATTTCATTGAAAAAATAAAAGTGATACATATTTACTAAAATTGACCGAAAATACAAGAAAAACATATGATTTTAAACATACATGAAACATAAAATTTTAACAGAATAACATTTATTTGTAGGATGTAACTGTTTAAATTATATACTAATTTTTTTGTTTCATTGTTTCCTGGTCAAGCCTTATTAAATAATACTCTTTGGTGAGTTATTTTTCTGACATATATATAAGACAAGTTAGTCATCTGACGATCAGATTTTATTGAACTATCTTCTAAATTTCTAATATCTAATTACTTCCAGGGTTTCCTTTCGTGAAACTTTATGAAGTTTGAAACACTACATTACATACTCCATATATAGACAAGCTCACCTTAGATATTTATCATAACAGAATTTAATTCATTCAGCAAATAATGAAGAAACATAAAATACTACACATTAAATATCATACATTTGCAATAAACATTTATGTAATAAATATTATTAGCAATAAATACCAATCAAGAAAATAATTAAATTTTATTTTCTATCAAGTAAATAATTATTATTATCAGTGTTTCGGTTAATGAGTGTCAGTAAATATTGCTCATTTACATTCACAAACAATAACACAAAGTAATCACGTTTATTCAAACAAATCTCTATCCTGACTTAAATTAATCTATTGTTCTTGCTAATTATCTAAAGACTCACAGTCGTCTATTGCTATTATATGCGTTCAATATCACCGATGATTAGCCAATCAAATACTAATTGTAATCACACAAAATAGTTACAAATTATACGCTCCTCTATTCTAGTTAAAAGTTTCTGTATTTCGCAGCCAATATAGTCACTTCTTGCAATTGATATTTTCTATTAGTTTCCTAAACCAATATAGCACATATACAATCTCAGTTTTCTCTGAAATGTATTCTATGAATTATATTTAGAAAATCACAACAAATAACATTAGTTATTTCCAGAATGTGTCGGTTGCTAGACAGGATCCAAGATGAGACGAGTTCAGGTCCACCAACAGCGCTCTGCAGCACTCCTATCAAAATACCTGGATAACAAAATGAGCATGCACGTCAGCAAGGTAGATGTAATAAATTCTAATAAATCTCTTCTATGGCTGGGCACAATAAAAGAAGCAGTAATGTATGTGATATTATGATGAAAGCTTTTTAATATCACCAAAGTTTACGGTCCGCCTCTCTGCACGTTTCTGTCAACTGTCCCTTAATATGGCTGACTACTCACAACAAATGTGATACCAGATCGTTCTAAGCAAGACTACATTCTCTTGCAATCTCTTGGAATAATGTTTAAATATTACTCGCCAATATTTCATCATTGTGGCGTAGATGTAACTCGTAGAACAATTAAATTATTATTATTAAAAATTACAAAATACAACATCTGTAATTTCAAATATAATTATCAGTCAAAATAAATAACATTGTAGTTTTGTGGTTTATTATAATATATGTATTGTTAACTAATAATTGTCTATTTGAGAATGTAAATATTTCTTTAATCTTGTTTCTAGATGAATTCTATACTCACCAAATTAAAATATATACCCAAAGTAATTAATAAATTCTGTATTACTTACGGTCTGTCTTTCAAAACAATTCATTTAACAACCAATTCACATTCAAACCAATATATTATATATATACATATATATATATATGTCACAAACTTTTCGAAGTGATTAACTCACAAAATTTTCCTTCTATTTATGCATTTCGAACCGCGTGACTGGTAAATGTGGAACATTCAAGCGTCACGCCAACAATAAAGGTGTTGGTTGGCCTTTGTGACTTAACTGTTACACCACCTGTGTTTTCGGTTCATTACAAGTACATGAAATTCTACAAACTTACGTTCTGCCTACGTCATAATTCACTCATCTCTTTAATACTGAAATATTTTTTATTTCTTCCGGACTTGATGTGAAAGGTACATGTTTCGTTAATGTTTTTAGGGCAAAATAAATAAAAAGAGCTATTTCCGAGCGAACGAAGTCGCGGGTATAGCTAGTCTTAAATAATTATCGTTTGAGCATATAGATAAGTGTTTTCGTGTTACGCTCGTGTTTATATTTTACCGCGACGTACTAGTAATCTGAAAGATAAGAAATAATCTGCAATACAAACTACGAGAAGATTATTTCAGTATTTGAAATTGTTGAAAACAATGAATCTGTTATATACTTTTACATAAGAAGCTTAAATGTGCACAAGTGTAGAGCATACGTGTGCATATTGAGGTTCTAATGTAGAAGTGCATAACAGATTCACTTTTTTTCAATAACTTCAAATGCGCCTCCTCTTCAGAAATAATCTTCTCTTAGTTTATATTGAAAACTAGCTGGGGACCCGGCGTTGCCCAGGTATTTATTTATATTATCTTGGTACATCATTGAATTATTGTTCTACACATAACTAAACCAACATTTAAACGTCACAATATGAACCTCAAATATACTCCTAGTGTTCGACAGTCTGATAGGTACATTAGCAGGAATAAATATATTTTCAGTGTTCTAACAGAATAAAAATGTTCCGCCACTTAATGTTTAAATTTTTACTTAAATCGCATATTAAATATCATAATATAACACAGCGGCTCACCAAAGTTGATATATATTTTTTTTCATATTATGAATTACTAAATTTAATGTTTATCTGACCCGCGAAATTTAACAATTTATGTATACATCGTATCTTCGATCCAAAGAAGTTAATTTTTTCTCAGCTTGATGCAACAATAAATAGTAAGTGGGATGAATGATATAGGAACGCGTAACTCGCAGTTGGTTTACATGACGACTTTCGCGCGACGAATCCAAGAAATCTTCCAGTAGAATTAATACTTTTATTTATATTCATATTATATTAATATCTTCTGCAATATATCGAAATTAAATAAGAACATATATTTAATTTAAATGACATTTTTTTAAACCCTCAAATGTTCATTGTAATCCGTTGAGCCGTTTCTGACAAGCATACGGATAGACAGTCAGACAGATTGACAGACAGACACTTCTATTTATTTATCGGTATAGATTATTAACACATGCGTAACACTGAAATACTTCTCTATATACTCAACCATAATTATTTCAGATTTTGCAGCCATTACAGTAAATAATTTGTTATTTCAGCGAGTAATAAACAGGTATAAATTGTTTTGTGCATATAAAAATATAAAGTGCTTGTGACAAATCTGTCGATTTTTTATATTCTACACTCGATTACCTAACTATTTAATTGTTCGATTATCTCATAACAGTTACCATTAAAACGAAGCCCATTTCAACCGAATATCATTCTCTCTTCAATACTCATCTTTACAAGTGCGAGGCGACTTTGAGTGAGCTGACGTCTTCTAAGTAGCCCCAAACTGTGTTAAAATGTGAAAGCCTCGCAGAGCAGTAGCTGGTTAAGATCAGGCTTGGGACGCGTGACACAGTACCTTCCCGGACCATTCCATTACCGGTCCTATCGCAGTTCCGAAATAGCAGCAATGGCCTTCCTCACACGCTCGCTGTTTTAAGTGAAGCTTACCAGCCAACGTATCGATCCAGAAGTGCTACGACTTCACTGGAACGTTTCTGGTTACTTTAACTGCTGATGGTATTATCTCAATTCCACCTCAACCGAGCACCAACCCAAAATTACCATTACATCCAGAAAGTATGCCGCCTTTAAAGAAACAGAACATGAAATATTTTATTGGATACCTTAAATTTATCTTTGCCACATTAAACAGTTGCAGTTGTCACACAGATGCAGGATTATCTTTCTAAATAGTCCTTTATGACTACGCGTGTAAAGTTTACGAGAAATTGGTTCAACGGCGAGAAGAAAACTTACGATACACATTTCATTAAAAATATTAAATAAAAACTATATTTCAAAAAGTATTACGTATTATCCACCTTTCACACACAAGCAACGACAAACCGTACAAACTGTAATTGTTGAACATAATTTTAACTAAGCTACATATTCAAGGTGCTGTTGTTTTATGAAAGATAAAGTTCGGATTTATGTTACGGTCAAGAACAACATTAAAGGAACTCATCTGCATACGATATAATTTACTATCACGTGTGAGTGGTTGTAAAATATAAAACGGCTGTGTAAACTCCTCAACTACCGTGCGGATCTCTGTTCCATAATTCACAGCTTCTTTGCAGTAAATAAATTCGGGAAGAAAGAATAACGTCATTCTATACTTCTTTTATGATAGTCCATGACGACATCGAAAATATTTAATTATCCCTAAATAAAAATATTATCTTTCGTGTTAAAAAGGATACAGTTTAACCATTTGGACAACTGAAAATTTAAAGCAAGTTGAATAGTTAAGAGTGAATTCATTGTTCACTTATTTTTAATAATTACAGTTATCTGACTTATGTCAATTTTACAATACATAAGTTAGTAAATGATTAATAAAGCAACTGTCAAAATACAATTAGACGACGTAGCGTCTTTAATTTAATATTTCATAATGACGTTTGGCGTACTATACATCAATTTTGTTAATTTCTATATTCGTATATTAATTACAGCCAAAAATTGATATTATATGAATAAATTTTGAGTAGACTGTCTACCTTTTTCAATTCACTTCCTATACTATTAAAGGGGATTTACCTGTTTCAAGATCACCCTCATGTAGACTGTTATCCGAAAATCGTAGACGAGCTCTATGTGCACTGACAATTGAAATCAAAAGCACATGTCAAATGGTTTATTAATTATAGTCTCACTTGCGGCCGATTTATTTATTTTTTATTGCATTTATATTGATTTAATGGATTAATTCAATATTATTCACTGGTAATACATTAATACTTCAAAATAAATTATCGCTTGATGAATAACTGAACATATAATCCTCTTAATAATCCTAGATTGTAAATAATGCAGCTCATTTATATAATTACAAGTAAACATTTCAGAATTAAAAACATTCATTTGAAACTTCTTGTTATACATAACACTTCAAAACCATCTATATATGTACAGCATACATTTCATAAGCGCAATTCATTTATATATTACCCTTACTTGTTAAAACTCATATTAAACCTGGAGCACATATTTATAGGTATTTCCAACTAATAAAATATATTATACACGTAGCATGTTCTTATTATTTCTCCAAAAATTCGTGAAGACGTAACGTCTTGAATCGTCAGTTTTGTATGTGATGGAAGAAAACATCAACGAGAAATTGTTACGTTTCTTCATCAATCACAAGCGCATGGAAAATTTACATGAAAATGTATGTTTGCGTAATCGATCCCTTGTTCACCCTAACGCAAAGCGTCACCTACCGTGGCAAACAAAACGTATATTCTGTTGCGAATATAACGTTTACGCATACATATCACTAATATGTTACAGTTTAAATCCAAAGCATGCCGTCTCAAAGCACTGCACTTCACTATATTTAAACTTTATCACATTGGTTACAATACTCGATGGATATATTAATATATGGCAATATTAATATATATATGTGTGTGTGTGTTTGTAAATAAAATAAATACCATGACATTTGTACGATCCTTCAAAATTACTTTCATTCAAGACATTAACTATATATATATATATAATGTAACATGCAAGCTTGACCATTGTTGCATCGCTGCTGACGCAAAAGGTACACGGGAAAGACAAGCTGTGTTAGGGGAACGTGATATTTTGAGCTTGTTGAAACTGACTGTGAGAGAGATCGCAGTTCTTCGCGAGCAAACGTCTAGGCACGCCGTGTACACGTCACTTGGCGTTTCAAATGGCCGATCCAGAGTGGGAATTTTCACGCATGCGATTGGTGGTTGAGGTCAGGTGACCATACTTATGCAAGATGGCATAAGCCAGAAAGGAACGGGATTTATGAGTCGTCGACGAGATTTTGTGAAGGCAAGGCGTGATAAGCGGATCCGCGAGAATTCTCTACCGCCAGTAGCAGTCTGGCTATCGAAACAACCACAGATTCAGGTGGTGATACGCCAAGACGTAGCTGAAGTCCGCGTAATGTGATTTAATTATTTTACTTCGACAAATATTGAGTTTTATTGATTTTCCGGCGAGGAGTCGGATGTGGGTCGAATCTGGAGACGGACGCGTTTATAGACGTCTAGCAAACACACCACGGAATAAGTGGCGCTAGGCCAGAATAGTAGAAGTACTCTTATGTCGACGAATTTGAGAGTATTTCAGTGATAATTGTATTATTGAATCTGGATATTGTGATGACCACGCCCTGGATAATTGATTTTCTCGTGTTTCTGACTTCAAGTAAACTGTTTTGTTTCACTTTTGGTATTATTTCCGGTAAAAATACCTGACGCCCAAACTATTCCTTTTCCAAGGAATAATTCATCAATGACGTAGAGCTGAGTGGCTGGAAGAAACGAGGATTCTTTATATTTTCTTTATATATTCCTGTTCATAGCATATATATATGTGCTATGAACAGGACACAGAGAGAGAATTGTTGAATTGGCTTAATTAAAATTGAGGTCGGTGCCACCACATCTAGGAAATTTATCTAATTTTCAGAGGTATTATTTACATTTGGACGACCGAAACACAATGCACGTCTAACTTCTAAGGCAGGGAGATAATTCTTCCGAAATTTGGAACTTCTTCCTATATTGAAACATGGAGAACTCGACCCTTAATTTCAGCTGAACTATTTCATCACTTTCTCTCTCCTACCTATCCATATAAATTATTTTGACATTGACATACATATATGTCAGTGTACATGTAATGTATTTGTATTTATTTCCTTTTTGTTTAATTTAATTGCCACTGTTCTATTGCCAATGTCTGTCACATAGTTAGGTATCACCAGCGTTCCTGTTCTACCAGCGATTTTCCCTTCTTATCATACTTCCACTCCACGGCAATTTAAAATTTGTTATATATTTCGATATCTACTAAGCGCACCCCCTTAGGGTTATTTTAACCGCGTCATAAGCAATCAGCTTAATTAAACAGAAAAAAATAATTAATCGTAACGATTAAAACCAATTATAACTTTTTACAGGAAGCTTAGGGAAACGTCTCATTTGTTTCCTTAAGTAGCGGCGAGGCGATAATGTCTAACCGGTGTGGGTGGGTCGTCCATTTACTCGCCAACACGCGATGGATTGTGTGTGGCATAATAGATATATGTAAATTAAATAAATATGTGTGTAATATGAGAGGAATTTTGAATATAAGGGAAACATTGCCAAAGTTGGTTTGGAGGTCAAAGGAACCGCAGTGAACCTGACCCCCGTCAAGAAGGTGCCGGTTGGCACGATCCATTGTGACGTCGGGTGGCCCACATCCTACGGTAGATAGGATCTGCACGCGAAACCTCAAGGCCGCTGTCCCTGACACACTAGCTTCTTAGCTTCTATTAACAAACCATGCTAACTTTAGTATCTACTGAGGTTGACCATGAGTGTCTGAAAAATGTACCCTAACAATTTTGCCAATACTTCATTGAATGAGTGGGCTAGAACTGACTACACGTACTCCACTTCTGTGTATTTAAATTTTAACACATTGTCTACAACATTTTCGTCAATTCGAATCAACAACTTAAAACGTTTATGTGAAACAGTCTTATCAATAATTTTTACGTAAGAAATACTTTCTTGTTAGCTAAGACGCTAACCCGCTGAAAACACCGAGTACAGAACAGTACAGTAACGTAATATGCACGATCCTTAAAAAATACTTTGTAATTGTCAACATTTTCCGATGTTTGATTCGGAAAAAGTAAATTCATGGTACAAAGAGTGATAACGGAGGCGAAGTGAGCAAATTCGGGAAAGGATGGCACAAAAATAAATAGGAGAGAGATTTATAAACCACTGAAACAATTTTTTTTATAAACCACATGTATAAATTATTTATATTCAGAGGATTTTACAGAGACTTTTTAGGTTATTTTTTTATTAATTAATCACAGTTCACAGGAGCTAGCGGCTTGCGTAGTCATATTCTTCTGTAAACACAACACAAAAAACAGTATTTATATTTATCATACAATTTAACGTTTGTCATGGACATGGAACAATTATATGTTACGTTATATTCTTTAAAATATATTGTATTGCTTCATTCTTTCTCTCAAAACGTCAGTAAACACGTGTTCATTCAGTCCAAATACATCAATATACTATGTGATTCGTATACCTGTCCATAGCTTCAGACTACTGCAGTCAAAAACTTTCTTTAAATTTATGTACTAATCTTGCTTTTGTTCTTTAGTGTTCTTTTTACCTTATGGTGTATACGTTAACATTTTAAAATATATATTAATCTTAATTTTTATATTACTATAATCATAAAATGCTTCAAATGAGTTCGTTTAAAGTTCGCTTGCAATAGTATATTCTTTTCATAATTAAAGTTTCATATACCCGTACATAGTCATAACATATACATATACATTTGATCCTACTTCTATAAAACATACATTTATTTTATCATGCTTCATATTTTCCAATACCTGTTCTTTTACATTAGGATAGAAATTTAAAGTCACAAAAGCTAATACACTGAGTATATGATAATATGTATATTACCTTTAAATTAACATTTTTAGAGAACTCTTATAATTATAGTAATATACAAAGTAGATGAATGTAGATTTTTAAATGTTAAACTAAAAGCCATAAGAGAAAAAAAACATAATCAAGGACATCGATAAAGATATTACACAACATATTGTATTAGAAATATGAAGATTAGGACATGAATTATAAGCGAGTTTCTGACTCGATTATTTCAGTGGAGATTAACGCGTATTGTCTGAATCAAACCCATCATTTTTAAAAGTATAAGGGTATTCAAAATATAATTGATGCATATAAAGGTTTGCATACCGGTTAATGAATAATTCGAACATATTTAAAATTATCGTTCTGAAATCATCATATGGTATTCCATAACTTGTAAAATAAATTAACCTATACAATACTGCGGTCCAAAGGAGAAAGGCAGTAAGTACTTTTGAGAAATCAACGGATAAAGTTTTTTTGAGCTTCGACATTTACATAAACCCCTATCTCTTTCAAAATGGTTTTATCCGTACCAATAAATATGAATTTCTCCTTATAAATAAATTATAATACATTTATTTGTGAAATATTTTCTAAAAGCGAAATTTTTTACTTACTGCCTTTCTACTTTGGAAGGCAGAATACCACTAAGAGGTTACCATTTAAGTTGAACATTCATAATAACTTATAATTGAGAACTTACATCTGGAGTGTATCTATTTTATTTTACAATACCTAGTGAAATCTAGAAAATCTTGTCAGAAAGAATAATAATTATAAGTAAACATGTAAAAGTATTACTTAGTCTTCTGCCTCGACGTTTGCGTTGTTAAAATGGACAAAATAGTTCAAAATATCGTCCTCGAAGAGTTTGCATTACTTTTGTAATGGAAGTCTAAATTATTATAAAAATACTGATTTTATTTAATTCACATTTGTTTATAACAAAAGAAAATATCAATTAACCATATTATTTGTAATAATAATCAACGATATTGAAATACTTAGACCTTCGCCGACGAGTATTAACGAATTAACGAATTTAAATTAAACGCTACTTAATCTTATATTTGGAAACGGATAATTGTTAAAGCTCTATGTAAGTAATGAACCGCGTGAAATATGTGTATCACGCATTACACCTGTGTACAGCGGCGCGGTATACGCAGGGATCGCGTGCAAGATGGCCTCCTTATCTGACACCAAGGGCGCCCAGATTTACCCCACAATTAGTGAGTGCTCCTATTTCATCCTTACTTACTTCACACGCTACTGGATGCGTGATTTAAGTATCGGTCAACCTCTTTAATGTACGTACAGGGTTAACCGCGGTAACCGCTGCCTATGTCATCGTCAACGACAAATTTACCAAAGTCGGTGGCATAAGATTAATTTTTTTCCATTAATAATAAGAATGATAGATTTTAAATGTGTTAATTAAACAAAAAATTGTCTTAAGAAAAATATATTTATTTTCAACAGGAAGCTTTCAGCTATTTTCTCATTTACAACCTTAAAACAAGATTATGCACAGTATTTGCGTTGGCAATTGTATAATCACTACATATATACAAATACATGGACATACCCGTTTAAAATTATGTGTACCTATAAAACTGTCATCGTCGAGGACGACTTGTCAATAAAGCAAATGCCAATATTTTACAGTTGTGTCGAAGTCGAGAATATTAAATTACAACGTTCTTCATTTTATTGATATACAATTCGTTACATTCAATGTATAAAAAAATAAAACTAATGGACATATAAACAATAAAACTTTACAATGGAAGAATTAAATTTGAGTCATGAAACAATTTGATTTTAATTTATTTAAAATTTCAGCGTAATGCCCTCCAACATCGGAACCATCGTTCCTACAACTAATAATGTTGTCTCTATTTAAGTTAATATGGATGGCCCCAGCAATTTATAATTTAATTTTTTTTTGCTAGGTGATAATGTCCTTAAAATTAAAATCATGGTTGAAAGCAGATAATGTATTAACTTTGGATTTCGGTTTTAAGCTTAATTTATAGTTATAGTTACTCGTTTTTAAATCCGTCGTTGTGTACTTGATATATTATTTATTACAGTTAAAACAATTAATTTTATGTACAACACCTTTATCATTAATTAAATTAATTTTGTCCTTAGTTTTTGTGAGTATATTGGGAATGTGATTAATTAGTTTTATTTTGAAAGATATCAATAGGTTAGACTGAGGAATTTTTATTCTGTTTAACCACAGTTTAAATAGAGACATCATCATTGACGTTGGAACAAAGGCTCCTATATTGGAGGGCATTATGCCGAAATTTTATATATATTTTACATATATACACATAATTTTAAATGGGTATGTATATGTATTTGTATATATGTAATGAATTATACAATTGTCATTAGGATGACTATGAATTATTTTGTTTTAAGGCTTAAAATAGTCGAAAGCTTTCTTTTGAAAATAAAATTTTATTCTGAAGACTGTTTTTGGTTAATTCAACACGATTAATGTTTTGATTAATCGAATTCTATATCCGGATTCGTATAAATTCTTTCTCCCCAATCTGCTTTAACATTACCCTACCTCCATAAAATATTATTAAATATTTAAATTCAAATTATAAGAACGAAAAAGTTATAAATAAAAGAATAGAAGATAATATTAATAACTAAACTACATACAAACTAGTTGACGAGAGACATGGAAATATGATTATTATATCGTTTTGAATGTAAACCGAAATTAACTTGCAGATATTAGATCTTTAATTAAATTATTATCTATATTTACTGGAAATAAATTACCCTACGTATTTTAATTACTTAATGAACAATAATGTGAGAGTTTCAAACCTTAGAAGGTATTCAAAATCATGAAAATAAACTTTTTCATCTGAATATTGCCCTCGAGAAGACGTATCTGGGTAATCTTAACTCCGCCCTCATTCAAGTAAGGCCCCGTAATTAATCTCTCTTGAGAAGTTTAACTGCGTCTCATAGATATCTCCGAGATAATTCCGTCTCACAGAACCAGTAGTAGTTTTCAAATTTAATGATTATGGATGGAAATTTAATTCGGAGGCATAATAAATGTTTTCTTATGTTCCATTGTCTAAGAGATTAATGGGATTGGTGGAGAGAATATTTGGATGAGCCAGGAAAGAATAATAAACCGAGACAACTAGAAATCGGTAATAAGAGGAAGGAGTGCGACGTTCAGAGCAGAGAGCAGCTCTATTAGCCACTTTAATTCAGCCCTTTCCTAAAAGGCAAACAGTACCGTAAACCTGACCAAACAGTCGTATATGCCTCCCTTGATTTATATCTTCCCATTCTGTGAGTGTTACTCCGATGGTAAGCTAACTGGGGGCTGATATCAGTACGTCTACCACCTTTATAAATATTCACACTCATTCTGAACGTCTGAAAACTGTGTTTCTGCCTGTACTAAAAATTTTATTGAATGTTCCTTCTCCACGTTTCACTTTCTATAATACAATAATCTGTCTATCGCCTGTATAAATATTCACACTCATTCTGAAAAATGTGTTTCTGCCTATACTAAAAATTTTATTGAATGTTCCTTCTTTACGTTTCAGTTTCTATAATACAATAATCTGTAAACACATACATTCGTCTAATCCAATGTTATTCCGGGAAGGTAGTGCTAAAACCCCGGGTTTTTGTAAACAAGACAAATTTGAAAATTAACTACTAAATAGTCATAACCCATCAAGATAAGTCATGAAATATAAATACCAAACTATTTTTCTGCAATCCATTATTCTGTCCTCAGTGTAAAAATAAAATTGCTAGGTGTTTTTGAAAAGCGGGCTTCACAACTCAGACGACGTGAAACGTAAGGTAATCAGTGATCGTAATTACCACGTTGTAATTGAGGCCACAAAAGACGTTAAATCATAATAATCAATTTAATTTAACAAAACGACATGTTTCTTCCCTGATGCGGACCCTTATCAGGTTTACGGTTGGTGTCTAAAATATGCTCATTTATCCTGTGGAAGATTAAAATTGTAACTATGTTCCTTAATTTTATTGATGATTATAGTTATTGTCGCCTTTGATGATATTAATACCAGATTGTCGGTACTTATCCCACGTACTTCTTTGAGATTGTAGTCACCTTGACTCGCAGCATTCCCCACTCCATGCCTCAACCAGGCCTTGATGACCGTATGAATGGGAGCAGCGAATCACTATTACCGTACGTCCAACGTCTGCGACCCCGTTGCGTATACCTATCAAAACTGACGTACATGACTCGACTTGCGGTATCCTACCTAGTATTAACCTCCATAAAAGCCTCTTAAATGGAGGAAAGAACTGGGATGGATTCATAACGAGCAAATTTAGTTCCGAAATGAAGATTCGTGTGATAATAAGAATGACTGATGGTTTGCAAAACATTCTTGAGATAATGAGGAACTGTGAGCTCGGATATGAATTGCAATCTATCAGAACTGGAAAATCCGATCGCTCAGCATATTACCTTGACGTAAATGGCCCATATAATTAAACACATAATGTAACAACTAAAACTATAATCTATATTAAGATAAATAAGTGCAAATATTTAACAAATAATAGGTAATAAATTAGATGCAAGTTAAGCCCTTTTAGCGAGAATAGAAAGTTATACTTCATATTGTTTATAACATCTCAGAAACTAAAACTGTAAATATATGGACGCTTCGTTAAGTAATCAATTAAAACAGATGGGCATGTTGTTTAAGTTAGGGATAAATATTATCGAAGATCGAAGTTTTTCCGGAGTATATTCTGAATAAACAGTTCTCGGGTTTCCACTCGGGTCAAATAAAGCTTAAACCACGACGATCCTCAACTGAGAAAGAAGGCAGAGTACGCCATCGAAACGTCGTGGCTTCATTTGACTCGGGTGGAAACAGTTTATCTAGGATAAATAATAACAGCGCTTCGTTCTTACAGTAGTGTTCTACAGAAATTGGACCAATTTTTAGAACGTGGAACAGGGAGTTGTGTCCGCAGACATGAAAGTTTCCAGGTTTTTGACACGGAATCGAGTGGTGAATATGTTCTTAAAGACCTGCAGAAGACTAGCCCCTAAACGAAAACAATGCTCCGGAAGATTAAAGAAGGGAAGGATTTTGGTAATGAACAAAGATTACATATATTAACAGGCTAAAAATAAATTAAGAATATTTTAAACCCTTCTATATATATTTCATAACATAATCCGTTGCATAATATAAAAGGAGTGGAGATGGAAAAATACTTGTGTAACAGAATAAAAGGGCAATAAATTAGTATAAAGTGTAATAATTATGTGTATAACAGAACGTAAGCTTCCCTTTTTCGTTGTTTGTGAAATTTTAATTTCTAGTTTAGTACTGTGAAGTAAAATAAAAACAGCATCAGCAATAAAGAATTTTTCTAGTAAATGGACCGCGAAGTATTGAAAAATAGCTTATCGCTGCTACTAAACAATTCTGTCCTAAATATTTATTACCTTATGGTATTCAATCACAAATGTAGAATCATTGCTATCAGTATTGAGTGAACTACTGAGTATTAATCAATAATTCAAATAAAGAAGATAAGAATCGTAAGGTGAACCGAACTCCAAATTCGTGTTTTCACATATCATTCATAGTAGGGCTGAAATTAATTATTTTCAGTTTTAGTCAGTAGTGGTTACCAGGATATGTCTCCAGACATTAGCTACTACTAATAATTTCATTATAATTATTATTTTATTTTTAATAAAAATTAATGAATATTTATTGACTACAATTACTATTAAAAAACATTCGTTTTATCTTATTCGGGTAGCCTGTTTCTACGAAAATATCTTATAATTAGCTGATATATTGTTAATAATAAGAATAAATGCATACCTGAAACGACTAACAGTCGTCATTATCAATAATTCAGCCTCCAGATATTAGCTACTACTAATAAATTTAGTATCATTATTTTCTTTTTAATAAAAATTAATGAATATTTATTGACTACAATTACTATTAAAAAACATTCGTTTTATCTCATTTCGGGTAGCCTGTTTCTACGAAAATATCTTATAATTAGCTGATATATTATTAATATCATCATTAATATCATCATGTTCAATAATTCAGTCTCCATATATTAGCTACTACTAATAATTTCATTATCATTATTTTCTTTTTAATAAAAATTAATGAATATTTATTGACTACAATTACTATTAAAAAACATTCGTTTTATCTTTTTCGGGTAGCCTGTTTCTACGAAAATATCTAATAATTAGCTGATATATTATTAAAAGGAAGAATAAATGCATACCTGCAACGACTAACAGTCGTCATTATCAATAATTCATCAGTATGTTTTTAGAAGTTCGTTATTGATCATTTCCACACAGAGTAAGAGCAGAACTTCAAAGCTCAGTCGGTCTCCTGCAACAAAGGATTTCCGTATGTGAGATCCGTTTAGTCCCAGAGAGCAGAGAGACGGAGGGAGTATCGACCGCGAGGCTGGGAGTAGCCTTGACCTGTAAGAAAGGATCAACTTTAACTCATCTACCAAATAAGCTCATTTGGATTCAATAATTGAGCTATACATGAAAGATCGGCAACGTATATTCTTGAAAGTTTTAACATTTTGAGTTTCTTTCGCCTACATTCGACTTTCAATCTGTTGAAATGATCTGGAAGGTGATTTTTAGTCTCCATGTTGATTTATACATAAAAATCGGGGTATATCATTCTAATCGCGAGTGATTTTGAAGCAGTGTACGCTATTATCACGTTCAGAAAGTCATTTCTTCTCTGGCTGAAGAAAAAACCTACTAAATATTACTGAAACATCGCGGTAATTCATCAACAAACTGAAACTGCAACAGGTAAAATGTTGATAGTTAAAAGGTTTATTAGCAGGGTTTCCTATATATTCGTATCAGATGTGGTCTCTCATCTCATATCACGGTCTCCTTTTTTTAGTGCGGGCTCTCATCTTTATTGCTCCATATAGTATTATATTCTGCGGCCGTAATCTAACTCAGAGATTCTCATTTCCCTCTGCTTTACGTTGACCCGGGTTTATCTGCAACACCAGGTGGTCCGGGCTTAAAATTACGCTCTCAGCTGAATTCGAAACCGTGATCTAAAATTTATGACGCCAACATGTTAACTACCGGATCACAGTCATGTCTCACTCTAACTGTGAAGTCCTCGTGATCGATCGTGCGAAGTACAAGCTGAACATAAGTGGCAGTTACATGCCGGAAGTAAAATGTGCTCTTACTCTAATACTCTGAACGAAAGCTCATTTAATTTGGAACATTACATATGGTGTTTAATTAAACTAGATCCTTCTATCCATTTGTCTATCACTTATTCACAAACTATCCAGACTGAACTTAAGGATATTTAAAACTCTCCTTGTTCTTGACGCATTATTTTGAGAACAAAAATTAATCCTGCTGCATAATAAAAGATAAACCTAAGGAGATTATCCATCTATAAAACACGAATTATTAAAGAAAACACAAAGCTGCTTTTAGTATCACGTGTTATAGTTCATATCCCGACAAGAAATATTCCCTTTATATACCAAAATTACGAGGGTTGGAAACAGCCCATAATGAATCACAATTTCTGATAATATTTATTACAAATTAAAAACAAAATTGATGTGATTCACAGTTAAGCTAATAGCTGGGTGATATTATTACCAAAATAAGATTTATTCCAAAAACGAATGCCCGACCATATATCGACGAGCTTTTTACTGTAACACCCGGGACAGGTTTCATAAATTGCCATTACAATCTATATCCGTTATCATATTTATTTGTTTCCCTATTAAAATTATTATAGAATAGTTAAGTTTATTATTCTCATAGTCATTATGAGGCTTTCATTTTCAAAGTCTTGGCCACTAAAACAATTTGCAAGGCAAATTAATGAGTGTTATGTCCCGTTTTGGCAACTAATATATTTATGGTATAGCTAAAACCCATCGATAGTGGTCAAAAATCTTATTAAACGGACTGAAAAATTCTCTGAATTTCACTTATAAACAGCTTAAATTTGTAAACGTGCATAAAAATATTATGTATATATGTGTGTATGCATGAAAATTTATACCATTAAACTATGTAACATTTCTTAGTCATTTCTTGCTCTTTAAATAGATTACATTAGTTATATATATAAATATATGTTACATAGACGTATTTCACAATATTTACTTCCTTGTTGATTGTTCAAACTAATATCTTTATTATTATTATTATTATTAATGTATAAAAACTATTATCTTTACAGATTTTCAGTTGTGCTCATTTCGATATAGTATATACAATATGAAAACAAAAAAAACATGAAAATAAAATATTATATATAATTTACATGGTTACATGAGGGTAGGTTAATCTGTTTAATTAACCTACTTTAGCCGAGCAGATTGGGTTTAATTGTATCTGAGGGGCATACGACGTGGGTGTGTGAGGATTGACAAGCAGTGAACTGATTTTTGGAGGATTAATGAGGATATGGTCTGCGGGCATGATGGTAGAGTGGGTTAGGATGTGTCTGATTGATCAGGGGGAAGGATGAGGTCAATTGGAAGTTTTCTTTTGAGGCGACGGGAAACTAATATCTTAACTGTTCGTTTAATTAAAAAAATGGATCCGACTATTTACAGGAAGTCAGATTATCTGTCTGAAAAAGGAATATATTTGCATAATAAGTACAATATATCTGAAATAGCAGTCTCTGTGGTCTAGTACCCAGCGTCACAGCTTCGCACCGCACCACAGTGCTCCCAGGTTCGATTCCTGGCAAAGACCAGGATGTTTTAATGTGTTTTCACGTTCCCTGAGTGAGCAAAACTTGACCGAAAAGGTACCTAATTAGAAAGTCGCTAATGATCCTAGATGATTGCGCGACTATAAGAACAAAATTAAAAAGAAATCTGAAATAAAAATGTGCTTTATCAAGTAAGAGTAGTATAAAAGATGTCCACTGTGTCACAAGATAATAAAAGGACAACTGTGTGATGAAAAATAAAGCAACATTTAACAGAAATATTTAAAGCGGTCTGAAGTGATCGTCAACGATTAGTTTGTCAAATATAAAAATCGAAGTTATAAATACAGCTTTTATAAAAACTCGTATTATCCGGGAATCCGAAACACTTAAGCTGACTCGATAAAAATAACCATCGGCATTTTAGTACATTCTTGTACCTTTAGGTTAACTTATTCTACCTTTTTCTCATGAACAAAATTAAAAATATTGGAACATCGTTATACGTTATTTATAATTTCAGCAACATTTTAGTCTGAATGGTCAACGTTGCAATAAGTTGCCAAGTCTGGTTGCCTCTAAATTAAGTTTGAATGTGGACCTTAGTGGAGAAGTCTCTCTGGCTTTTCATGGTTCTCAAATACCGAGGTACCTCGATGTCATTTAGACATACGTTAGCTCATATCGTATTGGATCAATTGGCCAGCTACTTCCTATAATTGGTCGAGGTCGAGTCACGGAGAGGGGAATACTGCGAACTCCACAGCTGATTCCTCTCCTGCCATTTGGAAAAGCATGATACAAGTGCTCAAGAGCCCGACCTACCTGACGCAGGTTTTCTAATGTTTGCCCTGCAGGAGAATACCGAGTAGGATTCTGAAACTAGTCTACCCTTGGCCACCTAAATCTACCTTTCACACCTTTTAATTCCATTCCTATGTTACGCGGTTAAATTGAGTCAGTAGGGCATGAACATTTTGAAGAAGGAAGAAGTCTGGAGAGTGCGTGGTGATTGAGCCACGGCACGAGATCAATTAGAAACTGATAGAGTTGGGAAGTAATCTCGAAGAAGCTTGAGAGTGAGAGAAGTTTGTTTGCAATCTAATCTGGGGACAAAATGAAAGAAGATAGATGGCAGGTTGCAGAAAAGTGCCCCCTCCCCCCTTCCCAGCCTGTCAACGTAATCCGGGCACCATAATTCTTAGAAGGAAGACCAGGTATCAACGGCAGAGGATAGCACAGGAAGAAGCCGCCTCACGAACAAGGAAAAACTACGGAAACAGCCGAATTACTCGTGCTGAAGGAGCGAGTCGCCACCTCACAACGGAAAACAGTTGTGTGTCTGTGCTACTGTCTAAAATGTGTAATGACTATCGTTCTGCTGCAAAAATCCCCACAAAATAACCCTTATTAGATTGAGTCTCTTGCTGAGCTAATCGTGGTAAACTTTAATTGGACCCTAAGGTTTGTACTTATTGTTATTTGTTAATAAAAATTTTCTTAATAAATTTACTTTACCTTACGCTTTGCCGACGATATCGTAGTATTAGGAGAATCAGAAGAAGACTTGAAAACCGTAATAAATGGCATGAACGTAGTCCTGGAGAAACAGTTCAATATGAGGGTTAATAGAGGGAAAACCAAGGTAATGGAGTGTAGTTTGGAAAACCGTGGGATAACAAAGGATGTTTGTTTGTGAAGGGATGTTTTAACGGAAGTTAAGGAATTCTGCTTCTTGGGAAGCGTAATAACTAGGGATGGTAGAAGTATATTAGACATGAAAATAAGGATAGCACAGGCAAGGAAGGCTTTCGAAAAGAAGAGGAAGTCACTTACGGGTAATATAGGTCTGATTATTAGGAAATCATTACAAAAAATGTACGTATGGAGCGTGGCGTTATATGGGTGCGAAACGTGGACGATAGGAGTTGGGTAAAGGAAAAGAATAGAAACATTTGAAACGTGGTGCTATAGGCGAATGCTGAAAATCAGAATTTTGGATAGAATGACAAACGAGGAAGTTCTAAACAGAATGGGGGGAAGCGAACAATATGGAGGACGTTGACTAAGAGGCGGGATAGATTAATAGGCCACGTTTTAAGACATGAGGGTGTTGTAAAATCAGCATTAGAGGGAAGTGTGTGGGATAAGAAAAGAAGGGGAGGCGAAGGATGAAATAAACTAAGCAGATTAGGGAGGATGATGGATGTGCTAGTTATAAGGAAATGAAAAGATTTGCGCAAGTATGGTTAGGGTTGCATCAAACCAGTCTTACGACTGAATACCACAACAACAACAAATTTATTTTGTTTTTAAACCTAACTAAATAAATTGTTTAAAATTTAAATTAAAATCCAATCCCCCTGTTTACATAATAGCAAATATTACCGATTTTTATTTATATTTTATTTTCCATAACAATATAGTTTTTATTACCTACTTGTAATTTCATGTAATAACGTATTACACATTTGAGGACTGCTCAAAATTAGATAATTACTATTTAATTCTAATGTATCATTACTCCACACGACACTACAAAAACGCCTTCCAGTTATTAATTTATTCTTTTGATGTGCACAAGTAATGCATGCATTTTAATAATTAATTCTATAAGCGTGATGGAAATTTGCTATGCTTTAGAATATTTGTTCGTTACTGCCTTCGAATTGATTTCCTCTCTTTTACGTCAGCTGCTAGCTTAATTAAAAGAACATAATTGCAGGCTCTGACGCTAAGAAACTTTGTCTCGTTTGTGTGCCCGCACGATGTAAGATAAACATAGACTCTCCCTTTGTTCCCTAATGCTGAACCAATAAACAATACACTGCGACGCTTTCCTATAACAATACCTCGATCCCAGAAACAAAAATTGTTAACTACTATTTTACTACTCATAGAATAATATTAAAAAAGTTACTGGGTGCCCAGCGTTTCTCGGGTGTTTAATTATATTAGGCCAGGGAAAACGAGAGAATTTTATACTAATGTCACAAAGGAGATTTAACTGGCATTGAGACCGGAACTTCCATTAACCCGTTGATGGTCACTGACCAACCAATGCCGATTGTGGGTTAGCTTCAAATTGCCCGGTACCTTGACTGACTCAAGAATTCTTCGGGTACATTAAATAAGTACAGAACCTGTAGAGTGCATAAAAAATTCCGGTTCATTAACAGAGTGAAAATGTTACCGGTACTTTTTAAGATATCATTGTTGTGTTGATTATTATTTTACTTTTTGACATATATGAATAATATATAAAATATAAAAAACGATTGTGTGGTAAATATTGGCCATCAGAGTATCGTTGTAGTATCTTGTCACCTTTAGTAATTTTAACAGGTAACTCTTCTCTGAGATTCACGTACTCTGTATTTTCTAACATTATGTGTTCGAACTGATTGAATTATGCATTTACTGAACATGTTATTGCTTTCCGCCTGAAGTTGTAAGCTAGTCTCTTGGTGATAATAAATCGATTGTTGAGGACTATGTACTGTTTTTCAACCATCTACCGGTACTTATGTGGAGTTAAAAATTAACCCGGTTTCTTTCGAGAGTTTAAAATACACGCGTTAAATTAAAGACTCAAAAAGAAGCCCTTGTACATTAAGGATCTAAATTAAGCATAAACGCAATACCTTAAGGTATTCCAAAATACGTCAAGTAATTTGAAAGAAAAGGTGCCACTGATACCGAAAGGAAATGAAGAATATTTCAGGTATAAAAGGGTAATAACTGCAAATCCATTTAGCTTAAGCGAATGAAAAGTAGTCTTTCTTGCCTATGTTAAATTATTGGTATAAAGAAAACCATTTTACATTCAATTCAAACTACCTTAACAATTATAATTAAATAAAAAGAAAAACACTTTAAGTTCTCAATTCGGTATTTTTAATTTCAGATGTTTTCAGTCATGGCCAATCAATTATGCCACGTACAGACAGTTTGAATTAGACACTGATGATATATAGACGTGAAACACACTGATATTTTTTTAGTAAAATCTGTACATGGAATAATTAAAATATACAGTTGAAAATGGCCGTGGCCGAAAGCATCTGAAATTAAAAATACAGAATTGACAACTTAAAGTAGTTTTATTTTTATTAAATTGAAAACCATTTTTTCCATAAGTATATGGCACAAAAGTTATAATTTATATGGCTTATACAACAAAATATTGAGACTATTTTAACAAAGAGCTTTTTTAATATTTTCATTTTCGTAGAAATATTAAAGTATTATCTCTGTAGCTACATTTCACTAGATTTTTTAAAATACAAAACTTTTCCCAAATTTGGAATCTGAATCAGATTCTTAGTCGTCAATAACATTCAACATAATTTTTAAATTATTGAGATAGCATAACCTCAAGATTTGGTTTTAAATGAGTGATTAACTCATCATTCAAAAGCCCGTTACTAATTTTGTAATCCAAATATTTTACTGCAGCTATTATAAAGTAAACTACAAACACTTGTGAATTATCTTAGATGTGGAGGTTGCAGATATATTTATTAATGCAGTTAATAGTATATGCCATTGTTACAAGAATTATAAAAAATAAGCTTTTACTTCATTTACATTTGAATTAGCTTGATTACATGAAAGGAAGTTTACAGATAAAGACTGGAGACAATTTCTCACAGTTCGTATTGATTTCCAGACTCCAACAACTTTATAATTACCTTAGTAAACTCATTTTCTTTAAATGTAACAAACTTTCGTACGATAGTGCTTCTAAATCAACAACTTGATTCCATTAAATTGTACTAAATCACAATCAAGCTACATTAAGTTACTAAAAAAATTATTTCGTATTTTTCTACAAGCACTTTTCAATTATCTGGATTGATACATTTTGTTAAATTATAACAAGCTTGCGTACCAGAGCGCAAAAATTCAGCAACTAGAGCCCATTGAATTATCTTGTCAAATGGGACTTTTAGCATAAAGTAAACGTAGCCGCCGTGTCATTATAGCGTATTTCCCAGTATTATCAATACTGGGTGACATGATAAAATTTTGGAATATTTTTTAACTACAATTGTTTCCCGATTAGTTCCTCCTCCCACACTCAGAAACTAGTGCTTTTCCTCAGATTTAAAAAAAATACCTACATAATTTTCTTCCAAACTCTATCCACGCGTTTAGATCTGTATTAAAAAGTACAAACTAAACAGACGTACATACGTTTTATTATATAGATTAATTTAATAAATTCGTCCTCTTTACAACTGAAAATATTAATAATAGTTATGTGACAGCTCGGGACAGTTTCAGTGTTAATACGGAAATATTTTTAGACACTGGGCGAGTGTAATTATGGTTGCGGTGTTTGTAGGTACAGTGAATTAGAATATTCTAACACGGAATGCAAATCATAAAAGTTTAAAGTAGTAAATTCATATTTTTAGTCAACGGGAAAAAATAGATTGAAGTTCAAAGAGAAGCTAGAAACCAATGAATTTAAATAAATTAAAAGTACCTCAATCGTTTGAGGAATATATTCCTCAAATGTTCTTCCCGCAGAAACTTACTTATACTTTATATGTACTATATGACGCCCAACAAGAACCGGCTAGTTGAATGACTATTTCCGAAGTATTATCGTTCATTGTCTTCAAATTTCTGGGGCTACTCTAGTACCCAAAAAAATTGATTATTACATTTCAGAAAAATAATATTGGATTGGTCATTCTTTTTGTTTTCGTTGCAAAGTGAAAGCTTATGTCCTGAGAAGCAGGACCCATTTCCATACTGAGCCACCTGTAGCTCTTCCAGGAGCATTCCTGACGCCTTCATAACGCTTCTCCTCTTAATATCTTGGCACTGCCGCATTCTTCGCACGCCAAGTAGAATGTGCTATGTGCTATCGTAAACAACTTACACCCGTTACACATTTCTGAGCGCATTTCATAAGTTTTCAATCGGATGGATACGCTATTACCAATTCTTTGATAGTGTGCCATCATCTTCAAAGCAGCAATTTCTTAGTAGTTTACATTAGTTCAGCGTTGAGCTCAATTTATTTTTATCTTACTTATGTAAAAAATTATCAAATCTATTTGTATAAACCTAAAGTGAAAAAGTAGGAAGTTTTCAATCGGATGGATACACTCTTACCAATTCTAGTTACGTAACATTTTTAGAAATCTTTGATAGATCAAGAAAAGGAAGCCGTAATCAAGAAAGGAGTAAGACAATGATGCAGTCTGTCGCTCATGTTGTTTAACTTATATATAGAACAAGCGATGAAGAAGGCTAAAACGGAATATGGAAAAGGAATCATACTGCAAGGAGAAGAAATAAAAAGCTTACGCTTTGCCGACAATATTGTAGTATTAGGGGAGTCAGAAGGAAACTTGGAATACATAATAAATGGCATTAACGTGGTCCCCGAGAAAGAGTTCAATATGAAGATTAATAGATAAAACCCAATGAAACGGAGTGTTGTTTGGAAAACCGTGGATATTTTGACGGAAGTTAAGGAATTCTGCTACTTGGGCAGCATAATAACTAGGGATGGTAGAAGTATAGTAGACATGAAAAGAAGGATAGCACAGGCAATGAAGGCTTTCGAAAAGAAGAGGAATTCCTTACGGGTAATATAGGAATGAATATTAGGAAATCATTACTAAAAATGTACGTATGGAGCGTGGCGTTATATGGGTACGAAACGTGAAGGATAGGAGTTGGGGAAAGGAACAGAATAGAAGCCTTTGAAATGTGGTGCTAAAGGCGAATGCTGAAAATCAGAATTTTGGATAGAATGACAAACGAGGAAGTTCTAAACAGAATAGGGGAAAAGCGAACAATATGGAGGACGTTGACTAAGATTTATAGGCCACGTTTTAAGACACGAGGGTCTTGTAAAATCAACATTAGGGGGAGGCCAAGGATGTAAACGCTAAGTAGATTAGGCAGGATGTAGGTTGTGCTAGTTCCAAGGAAATTAAAAGGCTTGCGCAAGTTAGGTTAGCATGGACGGTTGCATCAGGACCATCTTAGGTCTGAATACCATAATAACAACAACAAAATGAAATATTATTCATTCCCGTAAAATTCTCGTATAAGTACCGAAATTGTATTAAAATTAAGAAAAACATTTCGGAATAGCTGGATAGTAATTTTCCACATGAGCTCTTTTAATTCTCACTGCCTTACTGTATTTGAGTGATAATTGCCTATCTCGTCGCATGTTGCTTAAATCTCAAAGATCGACGGAAGCCATGACGAGTAAATCAATTCGCTAGAGATTCTGGGGTTGAATTAGACGGCAACGGGAAATTATTCAAATTTAGCAGACGATGCTGTTTCTGTTCCTGCTTGCAAACTGGTAGTCGCTTCATAACAGTCTAATGTGTCTAAATAATATCGAATATGTACCACAGAATTGCAGGCGAGTATTGTGACAACGTATGTAAGTAAAATTAAATTAAATTATTACTTTTAATACCGAAAATTAAATGGTAATTTAATTTTACAATAAATTAATTTGTCATAAACCACAAAAGAATTGACAGGTAAATTGATAAAAATATAATTAGACGTTTCGGTAATTAGTTACACATTTGAATTGAAGTAATATAAATAATTAGTATCAACTGACAAGTTCAAATAATATCAATAAAAATTGTTAGTATATAAATAATTTTAAGTAATATAATATCATTTTTTCTAAATATTAATTCAAGAACTTGACGATGTATACATATTATTTATTATACTCCATCTCAATTGGACACAATGAAATCCTGTATAAGAACTAAACATTTTGTAATTATATTTTTATTAATTTCTGCATTAAATTATTGTTATTTTTGTTGCGATACTCAGTCCATAGACTTCATTCTCTTATATCCTGCCCTATTGATTCGTTTTCACATACCTATTGAAAACATCCAACTTTATATTCGTAACATACTGCAGTTTTGGTTTCATTTTATATTTGTACCCCACACACTCCCCTCTTATTTATAATTTATATCATGCCTGGAAATGTGTGCTGCTAGTCTATCCCTTCCTCTAGTCTGAGTCCTCTATAATATTTTCTCCTTGCTATTTCTATTTAACACTTCCTCACTTATGACTATTTCCCCATTTTACTTTCATCATTCGTCTGTAACACATTTCAAAATTTTCTGTTCTTTTCTCTTTTGCACTTCTGATTTTATACGTTTCTTCGCCAAGCTCCACATAAAACGTTTATTAAATGCAAGCCAATTTTTCTTTCCAAAGCTTCTTTCCAATTGCTTGTGCTTATCGAATGTTTATATCCTCTTCGCTTGCGCTAACAGTGATTATTCTATTCCCCCAACAGGAAAATTCATCCACTTTAATCAAAGTTCCATTTTCAAATCTGATATTCTACGCATCACCACTGTCCTTTTGCCTACACTCTTTTATTTTAGTTTTATTTCTATTAAATATAATATGTTACTATGCTTTCAAGATGCTGTTCATGCCAATTAACAAATCTTCCGAATCTTCTACTCATTGTGCTAAAAGTACTATATATTCAACAAACCTCAGTGTATTTAGTTCTTCTATTTGTACTATGATTCATTTTATAAATTTCTGTTTAACTTCTTCATTGCTTGTTGGTTATAGATTATACAGCATAGACGATCTTGTCTTACACCATTATTGATTGTTTCACTCTTTTAGTGTCCATAAATTCTAATTTCTGCTGCCTGACGTCTGTAACAGCTGTATGTATTTTATTCCAATAATGTTCAAAAGACTACGGAGTTTTTTCCAATCGACATTACCCAAAGATTTAGTTTTCAGATCTACAAATGCCAGGAAAGTTCACCTGTTCCCCGCGCCTCAACTTTTTTCCTAAAACGAAATTGATTTCCTTCCAACTTGCATTCTATCTCACGATCCATACTCGTGTAAATAATTTTTGTCAGGATTTTGCAGGCACGAGTTACTAGACTAATAGTCGTATATTTTTCGCATCTGTCAGCACCTACCTTCTTTGCTATTGTTATGAAGATAATTCTAGCAGCAAATGACCAAAGATTCGATAAGGGTTATTGATAACATATTTTATATTACTGGGAAGCCGGAATCAAACCATGAATCTTTATCTTGAATTCATTTAGGCATAGACCGTGTTACTGACTCGGTGAAAAATATACAAAACAGCTTGAAAATACACAGCATCCCGTTGCGGTTTCAAAATTCTGCGAGCCAGTCAATTAGTTACTGTATTAGTTTTATCACTGGGCCAACTATCTAGTCACGAAATTGAATATTCTAACATGTTGCAAACCTTTGACGCAAACATGTCCTGCTTCTTCACGTTATTCAACGTGAGCGATTAAGATTCGACTAATACAAGTTATGTTATCAATATCCATTATCGAATTGTTGGTCGTTTGCTGCTAGAATTTTCTGTATATGACTGGCTTGTAATTAAAATATTTTATTTCATTTATAAAGTTCCATTCATTAGGGATTCCGAAACAGACTGCAACTTTTTCGTATTTATAAAGATCCATCTATAGATAGTAGTTGAACTGTTAAAAGTTTAAATTTCCTTGCCTGTCACTAGAGAACGGCTAGACCAATTTCGATTAAAAGTTTTGTCAATATATAGAGCCATGATGTTGAGACAGAATGTCTCGCTTTTCAAAACATTATATTAACAACTTAGATAGTTTGACAAAAAGAAAGAAGGATGTCTGACGGTATTCTGAACTGTCATCCTCCAATTGAAATGATTTAAAATATTTCAAACTCAATCTGCTAACTTAATTCGTTTTTAATAGGGATACTATTAGTAATTGTGACGAGTAGACGAGAAGATGATCTTATCAATGGAGCCACGTAGTAACAAGCACTATTAAATAATAATAAAAACTTGTTCCTGATAAATGTGTTAGATGTTAAAGAATATTAAAGACTCGAGCCGAATCCTATCAATAGTATACGTCGTACATAAATCTTTACTCCAAAAGCTAACAGTGCACAATATCCTGTTGACTTCTACAAGTAAACCGTTGGACGGATTCCGATGAAACTTTTCTCCGCTGTTATATAGATCCAAGAGAAGGATTTTATCAAGAAAACTGTCATCCGGCATCTGGAGTTAACATGGCGGCGTTCCAAAACTTTGATACCGGAACAATGACTTATAAGCAATGGGTTAGAAATAAGCCGGAGCGCTATCCTATAATAATAAAGAACAAGAAAATATTTATGATGACATTAAAAACATGTATTATCTTTTTCATCTATGTTTGAAATTCAGGCAAGCAGCTTTGAACAATAAAATAATGCTTATTTATTTTTTAACTAGAGTAAATAGTGTAATTATGTTAGATCGAAAAACTATCAATACGATTAAATGTCAGCACAGGCTAATTCGTAATAGCCATTGGTTGCGTATAACCCAATAATTGTAAGCCGCACAATATTGAAGCGAGGCTGGCATATTGTGTGTGTGAGAGAGAGAGAGAGTAGTGCAATTATTGGTTTTAAAGAAGTGCTCTCACAGTGCTCGTCATTAGTAGTTAACCTATGTTGATGTAAGCTAATTTTAGTAACATTGCTCCATCGTGTCTGATTAAATGCGGTATTCCATTTAATAACAATAGCAATGATACAGCATACTTACAGCCTCTTGAAATTTGTGTCTGAGACCAACATGAAGAACATATTGCCTTGCACAGGAAGTCCTTCAGCATCTCCAAACTGGTACACAGACACTAGGCAGTGAAGCGCTCGTAGGACAAGCTCACAGAGTTTGTTCGAGGATCTTACGATAGCACTTCACAATCTGAGTACCACTTTGAGTGAACTGTTGTTGGAATTGGGTCCCAAACAAACGCATGAGCTGAAATTTTGCAGTTAAAATTATCTGTAACATCAAGAAACCTGCGTAAGTCAGCATTTCATAAAATATAAACGATCACACTTTGCAGAATTTAAAAATTGTGATTATAAGTTATTGTGGAGCGAGCCTGGTTAAAAATAAATACACCTAAATTATATCTATATTTATTAATATTCTCTGTAACACTATATACGTTATATTAAATTTATGTAGTTAAATTGTAAGAAACTGCCTATATCTTATTGCAGACTAAAATAAATTGATAATTTAAAGTTGTGTTACGTTTTTTTCTTCAGGGTTTTCTCAAACAATTGTAGAAGAAAAACTGATGAACTAAAAAATTATATTTTCATAATGTTGTTAAACTCAAGATTTAAGTGCCAAATTATTCGGGAATTAATATAACAAAGTAATTGATTAAAAATAATAATAACAAATAAATTAATTTAAGGATTCATAATGTTAGCTAACATGAATCCTTATATATTATTAAAATAGTTTCACTCATGCGACTTTTATTAAGTTTGTATAAATAAATGATGCGCACTTCACAATTACGAACAGGCACTCATTATATACATAAACGAATTATGAACACTACCATAAATAAGATAAATTTTTTAAAAATTATGGATCATATTCTGTAATACTATCTTAAGAAATCACGATGTATTTTAATATTATATTTCGTTCTAATTCGTGAAATTTAGACACTCGTTTTCAATAACTATTAACATATTGCGAAGAACATGTCCCATCATTAAAGTTTCCATGTTTTATAATGATGAAAACTTGGTTTTAAATCAGCCACACACTTAAAAAAATTAAATTTTAATTTTGATTGAAAATTTATTAAATTTTTCGAAGATCTTTCGGCATATGCCGTAGTCATTTTCATTTGTCGAACTTCGGAGTCCCACAAGTCCAAAACATTCTAATATTACATTGAAATTTATTTCAATGAGTCCAAAACATTAAATTTAGCCACGTCGAACTAGCCCTGTGTAAATCAACACATTCTGGAATCACATACATTTCACGGAAAAGTTGTATATTTCATAATATATACAATTGACAAATCAATATGACTATGGCATATGCCGAAAGCTCTTCAAGAAATTTAATAAAAATAACAATCAAAATTAAAATATAATTTTGGTTGTATCAAATGTGTAACTGATTTCAAACCAAGGATTTTCAACATTGTTAGCAAAATTAAATTCAGTCATTAAACAATCAATTCATTGAAGAATCTTTTGTACGCGTTGCGCAGTTTGTAGACGACCAATTTTCCCCGTGTGGAAGAGCTCGTCAAAATAATTCACTGGTACGGTACGTACTTATCTGATCGGACCGGCTCTGCTAATCCGGCAATCCCTATCTCCACGTTCGTACTGCGAGACGTTTCCGAGAACGCTATTGCCTGCCCACTGCGAATCACAATTGGGGGAAGATTATTCCACGCGAAAGACCTCGACCCAGTTCACGCCGAGAAGATGGTCGGTCATAAGTCGATTTCTAAGTGGACAGCACGTCAGTCGACAGAAATTCGTGGCCAACATCGGCGGGAACGCGAGGAGCCGCAAACGTGCAAGTCAAATTTTTCATTACGGCATCAAGTTCATCTGATCTCCCGTGACTGATATAAGTGCCGAAAGTGATTTCCTACTTGTGTTGCTGTCGATTGTTGTATAGTTTGCGTACACGTATTAACTGGCTGTGTTTATCTTACGTTAACTCAATTACCAGATGTTCCTTAATGAATCCTGATTACGTTGGTTTAACTTGTACCTAAGGCCGATTACTTCAACTCAAAGTTCATACATATTCGATGACGTAACCCCACAGTTTGTTTCACTAGTTTAAAAGGAAAGTTGTCCTAGATTGCAGACTAGAACATCTGAAATATTATGTGAAGATAAACTAAAACGAGCAATTTACAGACAAAAGAGAAGTTTTATTCAATTACTACTACGTTTCTTCATCACATTTGGGACTTCCTCATATATAGATAAATTTCTTTGGATTTAGAATTTTTAAAGTAATAATTAATCATTAATGTTGGCAAAAAATGAAGGATCAAATACAGTTTTTTTTATCTTGTAATGTATTAAATCTTTAGTCCACATTTCAGATGTCACAGTGCATGAATAAATTCCAGGATGAAAAATGTTTTTATTTTTTGTCAACTTTGATGATTAATTGTTATCTCAGGAAGTCCCAAAAGCGACGAAGAAACGTAGTAGTAATAGAACAATAAAGTCTAGTTACTCACTACAAACTTTAATTTTTCTGGGTAACAGGCTACATGAGAGTGATCCTGAAACAGGTAACTTCCCTTTAATAGCATTGGAAGGGAATTGAAAAGGTATGTGGAAGGTAGAGCAATGTAGCCAAGGGTACATAAGGGCCCCGCCGAGCTATAGTGTAAGGATCCTACCCCGGTGTTTCACCTAAAAGATATGCAGGGAAAACCCTATAAAACCTGAATCAGGTAGATCGGGCTATTGGCTACTATTCTCATGCCCTTCCGAATGACGGGAGATGAGTTTGCTGTGGGTTCGCAGCATTCCTTTCTCCATGTCTCCGCCAGTTTTAGAAGGCAGTTAGACGACTCATTAATGGGATCAGAAACGTGAAGGCATTTATTTGTATGGGGAAAAGTTCTAAATGCTATGACGAAAAGTAGTAGTAATTTAATGAAACTTCTATTGCGTCGGTAAATCAGTCGTTTATATTTACCAATTTATATATTTTGTTAGAAAAGAGATGTTAAGTGAAACGATATTATTAGTAACTGATAATATAATTGAAACTTAAATGTTACAAAACGAGAATCATATCAACTAGTCTTACTCTCGTTGTTAGAAACACCTACAGGAATCTAAATAACAACATATAATTTCAAATTAATTTACAGTTATTATGGTCATTAATTTAGGAATAATAACCTACATATTTTAAATATAATACGATATTGTATTACTTCTTTAAGATACGGCATAAAATGTGAAGTCTGGAAGAATAAAATAGTTCTCATGTTTTCATTCTTGCAGCTCTTCAGAGTTTGAGAAGATAATGTATACGTATATTTATATGATAAATCAGGTACCTGAAGTGACTTTAAAACACAGACAATATGTCACGTTTATTATTTAACACTATTTAATAAACATCTAGCGATGTTTCGTCTAAGACGACGTGAAATCTTTAAGAAATAATGTTAAATAAAAAATGTGACTTTTTGTCTGTTTTCTCAATGTGTCAATTGCATTTATTTGGTTTGCGCATTTGCGTGTTTAACCTACGTAAAATATTAACAACTTTGAAATTAACTTCTGAATTTGGCTCTTCGGCTATTATCAATGAAAGGGTATGCCCAAAATAAATCGAATTTCATGGGGTCTGCGTATAAATGTGCTGAAACTTCATAATGAAACAAGTGAACGGGACACCGCTTCTGGAATAACGCTAATTGCTAAGTAAGCACAGGAGCGTATTTAAAGCTTGTAAATGTTCAATGAGCTGTTATTGGACTATTGCCCCAATACGTATTCGTTATTTTGAAAAGTGCATATACGGAACGGAAGCGCATTGTTCCTTTGCGTCCTTTTTTCAGTCCAGTACCATGAAGTTTTTAATCCTACCCGCAAACAAGCAATTACATATTTTATAGTGTTTCAACTCAGAAACAGTTTCCAATGTATCTCTTTTACTTCAGTAGGTAATAATAACAATTTCCATTCGTTAAAATGTATTAAACAACTAAAGCATACTTAAAAAGTAATTGAAATTATAGCATAGACGTTAATCTAAAGTGATACATTTTTATGTCTACAATATAATAAAAAAAATACATTATTCTATGAGGACTGATGCAATTTGGTAGTTAGAAATTCCTCCGTGGATTAATAGCAAAATTTTATTGTAATTTTATCGTTGATCTTAAAGCCTATTGGATTCATTTCTATTACAAAGAGAACTTTATTGTCGTCACAATTCCAATATAACTCAATCCGATTTGACATTTTTTAATATTTGATCGGTCAAGTATGTGTTATCGGATGCTCATGTCCTGTGCATGTGAATACTCGTATTTATTTTAAACAAATCAGTATTCATATTTACAAATCAGTATCTAGTATATAAATACATGGAACTGGTATGATTATTAATTATAAGAGTTCTGTGTATTTCTCCAACTTGTTTATATTGTAATGTAGATGTAGGAAACTCTATGTGAAGAGTTGTTTCCATATGTAATAGCAGCTTATTTTCTTGGTACCCAGTAGACTACGACCATTTTCCATAATTTTGGTTTCTGTTGATTACCTTGTACGATGTCACCCGTTTTCGGGTTATAAACTAAATTCCCCTGCCGTTCTTTACATGAGATATTAGAATAACATTCAACATCGCGATCTATTAATGAATCAATCTTTATTTTAAAAAATAATAAAAATAACACGGCATCATTTAGATTTTTGATTTAGATTTATTGTTGTTTCCATTAATCCTCGATTGAGGAAATAGGATACGTCATACATTAAAGATTAAAAATGAACAAAATAAAGTACATAATTAAAGACAAATAAACTTAAAATAAATTAGTAAAAGAAAGTGTATATAGACAAAAGTCAATATAAACACAACACGGACACACACTGGGAAACACAAACAAGCACAACACTGTATGAAGCCACACCGCAAGTGGCGTTTTAACTACTTGGAGCTCTGCGACCAGGAAACCTGTCCATGCCCTCTGTCGTAGCTCCAGCAATACATAACAAACAAACAAAAGAGCAGAAAAAAGCCGAATAGAAATTTTAAAGATATGTTGATGTGCTATTTATCAATGGCAGCTCATTCAACACTTTTTGCAGGAACCTTGATTTAAATACTAGAAAGACGATTAAGAAAATCCTGTACTGAGTAAAACGCGCCATTTAAAAGAATAGTTTTACTCTGCTTCACGAAGCTTTTGTAGGTACTGTTTTTAACGTCTGGCGGAAGGCTGTTGTATAAAATTATCCCGGTATTGTGAATACTTTTCTAGTGTAGAGCAAGGCGATGCTTGTCCGACCTTAGAGCTGAACGATTTCTGGTCGCGTATTCATGAAATTCGCCATTTGTTTGAAACAAATTAGTGATTCGCTTTACAAACTTTAATATTTCATAAATATATACACTTGGTAAAGTAAGTATTTGAAAACTTTTGAAGAAAGGTTTGCAACTCGATCTAGAATTCGTGCTAGAAAGTATTCTAATTGCACGCTTTTGCAACTTAAATATTTCATTACTCCTGGAGCAGTTTCCCCAATTAGAGATGCCATAGCTCATAATTGAATGAAAATACGCGAAATAAACCATTTTGACGTACTTTTTGTCAACGAGTCATTAACAGCATTATGCGATTTGACAAGTAATTTTCGTTAATCCTTTCTTTTTACACATAATGGGTTACAAAACCGCTTTAATCAAAATTACCATGTGCCTGCCCCTTCCATTTTGGACGCTTGGACGATGGTTGGACGATTTCGTTGGAACTTATTTTCATTGCGTATAGAGAAATACGTATATTAATCTTCTATTCATAATCTCCAGACAAAAATTCCGTACAGAGGTCTGATTTTAAATTCTTAGGTAAGTAAATCTTAAATATTAGTATCTAAAATGGATTAAGACAGAAATATCTCGATGAGACTGCAATCGAACCAAGGGTCTGTGCTTAATTTACGCGGATCTATCACTGTCGACTCTCCTTCTTCCTTGGCTCTGCTGACCATTCAGGACCTTGGCCTACCGGGTCGACTTGCATGATACATTCTGAATTTGGAGTAATACGTGGTCAGCGTAACGATTTTCCGGCAGTCTTAATCCCAGTCTCCGTGACCATGATTCGAACCTGAGATATCCGTGGTCACTAGACCACAGGAGGTCGGCACTGTGACTATCCCTTGTATGCACCTGATCACATTCTACCTTTCAATATAATACATCACATTTACAGACCTTCAATGAAGAATGAATATAGCTTTTGCTGTAGTAATGTGTGAATATATTTTTAGAAATGTCAAGTTTAAATTTAAATTTCATTATTCATTAAGAATTTTAAAATTTTTATTCTTCAAAATTGATACTATTTTGTTAAAAGAATGAAAATGGAAAAAATTACAGAAGGATAGCGGAATACGGTCACCTCCTTGACGATTTTCTCTAGTAACCCTAAAAACCGTTCACAGGAACGTTCCCAGCTCTCATTAATATATTTTTGTATAATAACCGGATGTTCAGGCTTATTGAATTTCCTAAGCGTAACTCCAATTGCATAGTTGTAAATATTCCGTTCTATCTGACACACAACTCAGAGAAGGTACCTTAAGAAACCACATCAGGTGAATTATTTTTCAGTTATATAATTGTGTGTAACAATAATGTAATTATTAAAATAATTAATTAATAATATAACACTGTATGCGTGCGCCCTGGGCTTCCTTCCCCCTTTCACTTCTCAGGTTAAAAAAAGGTCCCACATTAAAGACATATGTAACTTCCAAGAGAATAGATTATGCCTTCACGTAGTCTGTCAACTCAGATGATTATATACCTTCAATATAATTAAAATTTTATTTAATTAATGATTCTTTTTTGTTTTTCGCGAACGTCGTCGTCTTCTCCGCTGCACGTACGTAGCGGATAAGAGACTTATTAACATTTAATAGTGGTTCGCTATTGGAAACCGAGCGTCTGCCAGCTAGTGCGTATACAAAGTATTTTTTTGATAATTAACATAAGTAAATATATTTTTGAGCTAGATTGCTCACTAGAATTATTGAAAATAGTTTTTGAACGTAAGTGTTAAAGTTTAGATTTTCCCTAAGATCTGCCTTTTTTGTAGTTATACAGAGCTGTAGGGCGGGTTTTGGCAATATCAAACTACCGTCCGCCATATTGTGACAAAATTGAGGACACTCTCAGAAACCTTGATAATGTTTTCACAACTAGAAGCTTGCGATTAAGTTTCTTTGGTTGTTGTATAGAAACCGTAGGAAGTTTTCTAAAACTCCCATGCGCCATCTGAAGGCGTTGCAAAACTATTAGTTGGTATGCTTTTTGCTATAAAATGGTCAGTTCCACTTCGATTAAATTTTCTTTCTTTTTTATATAGAACCATAACAATGCTTCAAGAACAAGGACTGCCATCCCTAATTTGGAGACAAAATGGTTTCCATTGCTCGGAACATTATTAAAAAGCTTTAAGGCTATTTAAAATTTCTTCCACAATTTGAAGCTTTAAATTTAGTATTTCCAAGTTCATTCTTCGTTTTCTGCTGTATGTTACATTGGCCAACAATGAAGATCTTCAATATTTCAGCTGATTCTTACGTATTTGCATCTGTCAAATCCTAAAATAAAGTCAGTAACGTCCCATCACCCACCACTTTTTTGCAATATGAAAAATAGAACTCTTTTTCATGCTTATAAGCGTTAACATGCATGTCTTGCTGTCCGGTATACGATATGATGACTATCCATGGTAGGTATGTTCAGATTCTTGAGCGATATTACAGTTCGACCATACAGTGCTTAAGAGACAGCAGAGACAGCGGCATTCATTGTATTAATAAAAACTGGCTAAAGAGAGAGCCATTCAATCCAGGACAGAGAAGTATTGCTCGTCAGCCTATTGCAATTGCTGAAAGAATCTTATTGCGACCATTACATATCAAACGATGTTTGATTAAGTATTTCCGGAAATTAATGGATCGTGATGGTATTGCATTTCTGTGCCTAAAATAACAAGTTCCCGAAGATCAGTGAGTCTAAACTAAAGTAGGGAATATTTTTTGACCCCCAAGTTTGATAACTTATGAAAAATTCACCGTTTTAAAAACTGTTAAATATTTAAGACTCGGAAACTTCTGGTATGAACATCAAAGATAACTAGTCAGTGAGTTGTTTGACAACTACATCAGATGTAATATGTCGTTGAAAATCACTGATGTCGATTGCTTCTCTGAGAAATAACATGGCAATTGTTTCCATCAGGACATCGCTGAAATGTAAAAAGAGTCATCTTGAGTAGTATGTAGCCAGATTTCTGCTGTACTCTCTGAACAGACGTTCCTCAAGCACAGTTAGTCGAAAATTCACTTTAAATACATTTCAACTTACATTTAATTAAATGTATAATTATCAATAATGTTATTATAGTGATTGATACCAATTGGTTATAATTTTTTTTATTTTGAACACTTATCAGAACATCAATAAAATTGAGAGTTATTTTGTCCTATTTCATAAGAAATATTTAAATTTGGTGATAATTATTGAAAATTTGAATTACATTATCTCATTTAGTTTTTATAATGATACAAAAAATATATTTCGGAGTCAATAAAAATGATCAATTACTAAATATTAAAATCTACCTGATGTGACAAATAAAATTAATTTATGTATGCATCGTATAGACGATCCAAAGATGTTTATTATTTCTCAGGGAGTTAGCTCTCTGAAAACAATAGGTTAATAACAGCGCGAATCCTACTATAACAATAGATGGAGTGAGAATATTCACCCTCCCTCCCTCTCTCTCATGCTACCAAAATTACGTTTATAAAACTGTAAGTGGGATGAATGGTATAGGAACGCCTAATAGGACTTATAACTCGTAGTTGGTTTTCACGCCGCCTTTCGCGCAGCAATCCCATGAATTTATAATTATTTACATTAATATCTTTCTAACTCTGCAAGATATTGAAATCAAATATACTTTTAAATTTATGTTGAAATTCCAGTTTCTATCCCTGAAATTTTCATTGAAATCCGTTAAGCCACTATGGAGCATAAACAGATCAAGAGTATAGGCAACCCGCATTCTAAGTTTGGAGGATATTTATATTATGTATATATTTTTGTATTAATATCTTCTGCAATGCATTAAAATGAAAAATGTACGAATATTTAAGTCATATCTTCTTTTTTAAAACCCTCAAATTTTCATTGAATCTGTTGAACCGTTTCGGAGCCAATTCGAGACATTCAGACATACAGAGACAAACAATTCAATTTTATTTATTGGTATAGATAGTGAAAACATCTGAGTGCTAAAAGCTAATCCTAAAAATTTGTTTTGTGCACAATTTTGATATCACTATTTGACACCAGATAACCAGATAAATATTTAATTTCTTCTGGTATTTTGTGATATTATTCTCCAGCAAGTCAAGTGATTATAAAAACTAAATCTAGTCTATCGCCACAAAAAACGTAGCTTGTTGGATGTTTTTAGGAAGTACCAGTAGAAGTTTATTAAATTTTACATGTTTTATTAATAAATCACCAATTCCGATAGTTTAAAATTCCTGCTTGTACTATAGCAGCAGCAGTGACGAAGGTAAGCGAGAGGTTTTATTCATGTGAGCCTTTAGCCGGAACCTTCTTGAAAGGCAGTCCGGCGATATTGCGCAGTCCTCTACCAACTCCCTGAATTGCATGCCTTTGTGGCACACAGCCCATATTCTATCACTTCCTTCTCCAGAAAGGAACGCAAATGCGCCCATTACAATCCAAGAAATATTGAAGGCGGCGCACTATAAATGGAACTGATATTTTTGTTTTTACGTCCTTTAAAATATATCAAATGAGCCTATTTACTTATTCTGTTGCTGAATAAATTATTTGTTCTTTCCATTTTATTATTCTCACTAATTTAAAGTAAAGGTAATCCACGAATATGATTCTGATGTTTCCTGTCATAGATAAAGAGGATGCCAATTAACATACGTATTAAAGTGATAAAATAATTACATATATTAAATTTATGTAACTTTAAATTTTGGAACTTAAGACAATATATACACTCATTAATAAAACAAGCGTTACAATTCTTGTGACTTTGATCACCTTAAGCACGAGTTGTGTTATAGATTTTGTAATTGCGTTATCTGTTAATTGCCTACTTCTTCATCTAATTAGTCCACATGTAACACAGACGTTAAACAAGAACAGACGTTTCTTAAATTTACTATAACCATACTGAAAAGCTTTTATTTGTTCCAAGTTTAATTCCTTATTGCCGTCCCTTGTGGTCACTGCCTCCTGCCACAGAGGTCCCGGGTTCGATTCCTGGCAGGGACTTGGGTGTATGTGTGCGCCCTATTGTTCCCAAATCGAGTAACCCTTACAAGGAAGATAATGTCCCCTACATGGTAAAGCAGCCGCTAATGACTACCTGTTGGCGCGACTAAAAACATTAATGAAAATAAATTCCTTATTGAAAAAAAGTCCATTGCACCTGTAACAAATTTGTATTAAAAATTTATTACGTTGTCGTAGAACTATAATTATTGGCATTCCATTCTTTATAATTCGGTCCTTTTTTGAAGACATTAAGTTGAATTATAGTTTCGTTTAATGTATGTTGTTGATACTGCTTTTTTACCGGGGCAATCAATTAATAAGATGACTTTGCAAATTTTTAACCACATATTGCATCAGTTAGCATGCTATGAAATTTCAGATAAGTACTTCTGTAACAATAAAATTATATTTTGTGATGCTATTAACTAATTCTTTTATTTTCAATGTTGTAACATCGACAATGTATCAAGTCTTGAATAATGAACTAATTTATTTGCAGCGGCTGTAATGTAATGAAAGCACTGTAATGACTGCTCATAGTACGCTAACAAACAATTAAATTAATTTGAAACTTCCGCCACTCATACAAACTATGTAGGAATATAAATTAATTTTTATAGCGAACAGTGACTGCTTCAAAATAACCAATTAAACACTTGAACTGAACTGAAATAATTGTAATCACTATTTAATAAATGAGAGTTTTGTTGCTTTCCACAAAATCAATAATACTGATAACACGTATAATTATAAAATAGAATTTAGATGAGTCTTTAAAATAACAAAATTATTACAGTCTATAATTTTTTTACAGTTTTATGTTCATTTTGAATCATTAGGACTGGTCCAGCATTATAAGTGCAGTGAATTATTTGAGTTGTTTCACGAGCTATGCTTCTCAAATACTTACCATTGGTTGCACCCAGAACTAAAACAAAGACAATCATTCTGAATATAATATTCTTATTGTGTTTTTATTTAATTTTGTTTATATATACATATGTATATATCGAATTAATCTAATGTAGCGGTCAAAGGCAGAGCATTAATGAACGCGATTGCTCAATTTTAACATCCAATTAAAATAAAATATGTAGCCAGACAAGAAACGGGAATCTTATACACTACTGCCATTGGCTCAAATATTTTGAAAATAATTTTTTGACAGGGCTGACTATGGAGGCCAAAATAACATGACAAGTTCTGGCTATCTGCCTGATTTTGATACTTCTGAATAAGAACTGAATTGAAAACTTCACGTACTCCCTCCTCCAACACTAAAACATATCCCTTGCAGCACAGTAATCATGAAAGGACCAGCGTAATGATTTATAATGGGCCAAAACACCAGGAAAAATAATCCTTCCTAATTTAACACACTCTTATTTCACTATTTATCATTCTACACTTCTGCGCAAGCTAGCACTTCCCACGTCCCCCTAATCTATTTAGCGTATTTCTTCCTGAAGTCCCTCTTCTGTTCTTACCCCAGACATATTTCCCTCTAATACTAATGTTAAAAGTCCCTCATGTCTCAAAACGTGGCCTATTAATCTATCTCTTTCCCTTATTCTGATTAGAACTTCCAGGTTAATTACTCTATCCACCCATCTTATTTTTCTATCATCCTTTTTTCGATCCTATGTAATACAATAGTGCATACGAACATTTTTAGTAATGATTTCCTAATATTCATACTTATATTACCCGTAAGTAAATTCCTCTTCTTTGCGAAAGCCTTCCTTGCCTGTACTATCCTGCTCTTTATATCTACTATACTTCTACCACCCCTAGTTATTATGCTGCCTAAGTAGCAGAATTCCTTAACTTCCTTCAAAATATCCCTTCCTAATCTAACACCTTCTCTTATTTCACTATTTCCCATACTACACTCCATTACCTTGGCTTTTCCTCCATTAACCCTCATGTCGTGCTCTACCTCCAGGATCACGTTCATGCTATTTATTATTTTTCCAAGTCTGTGTCTCCTAATATCACAATATCATCAGAAAACCTTAGGGTTTTTATATCTTTTCCTTGCATTTTTATTCCCTTTCCATATTCATTTTTAACTTTCTTCGTCACCTTTTCTATATATAAGTTAAAGAACATGGGTGACAGACAGCAACCTTGTCATGCAACTTTCTTTATTTCTGCTTTCTTTTCTTGCCCTTCAATTCTAATTACTGTTGACTGTAGTGTGTAGAGGTTTTTATCATCATTATTTATCAAAAGATGATTCGGTTATATTTGCCATTATCATTCTTTAAATTATTTTAGACAAATACAAAAGGCATTATTCTTTTCCAAAATTTAGTTTGACGCATTTATAATATTAATTATTATGATAATGGCAAATATAGCCAATTTTTTTAAATAAATAATGATATCAAAAAATACCTTTCGGCTATTAAAATCATCATGTGATTAGAATTTATCAAATGAAAGGTCTCTTCCAATTAAAATATTTAATAATTTTAATGTTTACTAGTTACTTCATTATCTATATGTTAATTTTCTTCTCGTACTTATGTGTTTGTATTTTCTGCTGATATCGTGTTTGATATCACGGAAATTATGTCATTTGTACATTTAAGTTGACGAAATATACATTTTATTACTGAAAGAAGATGTAGAAGATATCCTATTTAATTCCGAAAAATATCTTTACGAAAATGATTAGCAATATTTAAGCACAGCAAATTGAATATAATATTTAGTATTTTGAAACACTTTAAATTAATTTCACAAAAGCAGCACAGTTTGCTTGAGAGTAGAATTTAAAAATTCGGGATAATGTCAGCATATTTTATTCATGTAAACATGTAAGAAGTAGGAGGCCAATGTTTCCGGCTGTAGGTCGTTTCACGTCGATAGCTGCACGAACAAGGTAGAAAATGAGACAGAAATATAGACGTCTCGAGTAACGAACTGCAGGAACAATTTAAGTCAAAGAACTTCCTACACTCGTTTTATATCGAGTTCACTTGAAAAGACTTTCCGGGCTCTGCGCTCAAAAGGGCCTATAAGATTCAAAGAACATTTCTAGCTTCAGAAACTCGGTATCTTCTTCATTCAACTAAATATTCAAATTGGTGTAAATAAAATTATGCAATAAAAATTATTCATTCCAGCAATCCTTAAAGTAATTGCAGTCAAAAACACATAAAATGAGTAATTTAAAGTGTAAGTAGATATATTTTGTTCTGAAATTTATAATTTAATATGAGTCAGCTAGTCATGATGGTAATTATTTTCAAATATCGATTATGATTGCAGTTGTTATTATTTAGAAACCACAAATTTAATAATCGCTTAGCCATTCTCTGGCAATTACTTTGTGAATCATACGTAAAACTCTGCAAAATAATGTATTATTTGTTTTAATATAATTGTTAATTTGGTGTTGTGTCTTCAAAAATGCTTAAACCTAAAAAATACATTTCTTCCCTCTGTAATCTCTTTCAAACTAATATACTTGCCCATACGTCATAAAGCGATCTCGTCTTCCTAGAAAGCAATTCTGGAATTTATTTTGGATTTGGGCGACTATCAAGCCTCTGGGATCATTACTAGTATTTTTTATTCTCTTTGTTCAATCATTCCTCTTCTATGTGCCCATGGAATAGTTTCAAAAATATATTTTTCTCTTTAATGTTCATTTAGATTTAACCAAAATGTTGCAACATTTGTTACAATATCGCTATTACAAAATCCGAAAATATTGTTGGAGATAAGCAAAGAAGTGTTTCGGAATATCTTATACACAGAACTATAGTACCCGAGATTCTTTCCTTTTTACAACAGAACGATTATTGTTCGACATTAGCCGTTGTTTCCAGGTTTTTTAACGTGTGTTGAGCCATTTGTTCAGTTCTGTGAACGTACGATAAGGAATGGCAGAGCTTGGGTATAAGGTGTTACTTGTCGATTGTAAACTAATCTTAAAATTCCTTTAATCGCTGCTGCCCAAAAAATATATTAGCTGCGTATCGCTATATTCAGCGGTCAGCCCCGGATTATGTAGAGAAAGTCTCCTTGAAACCCTTCGCCTTCTCTGCCTCGGTCTCATTCAGTCTTATTTGTTTCAAGCATGTGAAGAGTTTTTACTTGGAAAAAAATATAATTTGGTTGCAGCTGCGACAAATCGTCCACACGAAGGCGAAAACCATTCGATGAAGCAAATCGTCCGGTAAACGGGATGCATGTTGACGACGTCAGAAATCTTTGTCTTGATATCTTATGCATTCACCGACCAGGAGTCCACCTTCTCGTTTCGGACCTTGAGAGTTGTGATATTGGTTATCCCGACGGGATCTAACTGGTTTCTGATACAGACGTACTTTTATGGCATAGCGTTAACCTTATCAGAAATATGACTGAAAATTTTGTAACGTTTAGATCTGCAATAAATATTTAAAAACTAGCTCGATGCACGTTATTGTCCTCGTATTTATTTATATTATCACTTATTTCGACATTAATCCCTTGGTCAATGCGTGATTTAATTCCCTTAATTTCTTGATGGGCTCGCACCAATCTACACCAATTGGGGTTAGCGTCAAACCAACACAATTATGACTGGCATTACCTTAACTGAATAAAGAATTCTCCAGGTAAATTAAATCATCATTAAATAGTCTAAAATAGCGAGTAAAAATTATTCCGGGCACTTAAGTTAAAATTTTTCCTGTAACCTGAAGAGAGTTCAAAATATTTTTAAGGGAAAAGGCTACATGAGGAACAGGCAACTCCCCTTTAATAGCATAGGAAGGGAATTGAAAAAGGGGGCAGCATGTGGAAGATAGAGCAAGATAGCCAATGTTGACTATAGCCCCCGGGCTCTAGTTTAAGGATACTACCCGTCGCTTCACCTTAAGAGATGCAGGGAAAACCCTAAAAAACCTGCATCAAGTATGTCCGGCAATGGGTATTATTCTCACATCTTTCTGAATGACGGGAGACGAGTTTGCTGTGGGGTTGCAGCATTCCCTTCTCCATGTATACACCAGTTTTAGGAGGCACCTGGCGACTGACCTAATGGGATCAGCAGACAACTCTTGCCTTATGCCCAAGGTCTTCGACCCCAGTACATATTCCTCCTAAAATAGGTGAAGGCATCTCGGCATGTGAATTTTTTTGAAAAAATCAGAGACAGTACGAGGCATTCTCGACGGAGTCAGGTGAGACCCGCAGTTAATCTGAGGAAGAAATTCCTGCGAGAGAAAACTCCCACAGGCACTCTCCCCTTCTTCAAAATATTCACGGTTCATTAAAGAAGTAAAAAACATTTCCTTTACCGTATAGGCGGTTAAAAATACTTCCTGTATTAAGAGTGTTAAAAGTATTCCTACTCCCCTATGTTAAAATTGGGATTTAAACTGAATGTTTTCCTTAAGTATTTGACAGAAATATTTGAAAATTTCATGTCTTACACATTAAAATCTTATACGTATTTACCATAGGGTTTGCTAGATTTTTAGTTATTCTTAGATATATGAAAATACTTGCTCAATAGCTACATATATCTTAAATATTACAAAATATTTTGGCTATGAATTTTATGTATTGTAATGAACTTAAATCTCTGTATAAGACGTAGTAGACATAGTGAAAAATTCACACATACATATATAAGAGCAAGTCGATGTTAAAATGCTGAAATGGAATAAAAGAAATTAACGAATTTTTTTATTTAAAATGTCCAAGTTTAAAAAATAATTTTGTTAGTACCTCACACACAGCTTGCATTAGTCTATTTCAGCATCGAACCGCACTTAATGAAAACGCTATATTAACCATATCGTCTGTCATTTTGGTGGCATTAATAATATGACAGCAAAAGTAATGCTTTATGATGAATGTTATAAATTAGCTTGAAAGAAATCAATAAGATGCATGTGATACCTATTTAACTTTTGCAATCAACATAACACACGAACTGAAATTTCCCAGTTTTTATTTCATTCAATTGATTTCTGTCAAGCGTGCACACTCATTCATCGAAAACACCAACTGGAAAGTGACAAATGATTTGTAACTTCACGGCGTCTCGGGCGTCATCTGTTGAAACCTTTCGCAACGGTGTCATATGCGGGTCTTTTGGGCCAGAAACTTTTAAATATCGACCGAACTCTTCTCTTGAGTGATCACTACAACTCACCAAAAACTTCTTCGTAATCGAAATAATGGGAACGTATAAGGGACAAACAAAGGTACATTGATTTTTATTTACAGAAATTATAATAAAACTGATAATTTTTTAGGTGCTGTTGTATATATTTGATTCCTTTTATCGTATTTTAACGATATTTTAACCTTAAAGATAATCATACAAACCTTAATAAATTATTTCGTATATCAGGACCAAATTTATTCTTCCAATATACGTCATTAATCTGTAAATGTAATCTGAATTCAATGCAATAACACAGTTTTTAAATCACGAACTTTTAATATGTCCTATTATTTAAATGTAAATGGCCTTCAGGTAAACATCTCAAAAACTAACTTAATGTGCTTCGGATTCAATCCTATCCTCCCTGATAACTCACATTTGGTGACATCCACTAAATTCTTAGGGATCTATATGGATCAAAATATGACCTGGGAAGTACATGTTGATGCGGTTTGTAAAAAAATTAAATAGTAAAGCCTTTGCCTTGAAGCGATTGTTATATATGCTCACGGAAGACTTCCTATTAACCATCTACTATGGATTATATATTCCCATTTAAGTTACTGCATTGAGGTATGGAGGTGTGCCGCTACTAAATACATGAATAGACTAATGGTGATTAAAAAAAAACATTAAGATTTATCTTTGGCTTGAAGTCAGATTCTTGCAAGCCAATATTTCTAAAACAAAAAATCCTTACTGTTTATTCTCTCTCTCTCTCTCTCTCTATCTTGGCAGGTTGTCTATTTGAGTGTCTTTATATTTCAGTACAGACAGCTAAATATATATATAAGACTATTCAATCTGTACTGTTTGTAATGTTATTTAATATTTAACTTTTAATCTTTTGACGATTTCCCATGTTTGTATATACCACTTATGGACATAAAAAATACCAAATACCAACTATTATTTATTTGTGAAATATATTGTAGCAGGCCGCCGCTGTGGTGTAGTGGCTAGTGTCACTGCCTCGCATCGCAGAGGTCACTAGTTCGATTCCATGCAAAGGCCTGTGTGTTTATACTGGAGTTCCCTGACTGAGTATGCTTGAAAAAGAAAAGTAAATAAGTTACCTGATTCGCAAGTCGCTAATGACTTCTATGTTGGCGCGATTATAAAAACAGAAAAAACTATGTAAATTGTACCTGAATACAATTTATTAGTCTCAATATCATGACACAGGTTTTAATTCGTGTACTTCAAAACTTTCCAATTAGCGATGGAAATTTACTATCTGAAACATCCGTTTCTTTTATTTGTGCAATCAATATGGTTTGCGTGTTTCCTCCGAGTAACACAGCCATAAATATCGCATTCAAGGTAAGCTATTCGCAATTCCACCTTGAACACGTGGCTATGGCCACTGAAATATTCATTTAAGAGTACCCAAAAAGACAGATTATATTTTATTCTTAAAATATTATAAGCGATACAGAATTACACAAGCGTATCGATTGGAGCTTACTTAATTTGATTTTGTAAACATTAAATTTTGAATGTAGTTGAATGTCAAATGAGATTTCTGAGAAAATTCTACGCCGTCATTGAATTACAAGACAGCTAAATATCGTATCGTATCGTATGTTCTCTTATTAAAATGCTTAATTTCAAACTATAAAAGCATTCAGAGCTGATAACATGAGTCAGAAGACACCGGAAAATAATTAGTCTACAATAAATTATTAATACTAGAGGTCGGCTATAAGGGCTTTAGGCTCCAAATATATTATTTTTATCATAATTTATAAAAATGGATTTTCTTGTTCAAGATATTGGGTTCTTTCTTCCAGACTCACTTATTTTCTCCTACAGCAAACAATTGATAATACGATATCATATTAACCAAACTATGTATTAACACGCATATTAATTAGAAATTGAATATCTCGCACTCTACGCAAGACCCTGAATAATTTCATGCGGAATAAAAAGGAGTGATCAGCATTTATTTTTAATACAATAATAATATGTACTAACTAATAATCTTCAGATAAAAAATTGAAAGAAAATAATAGTTTTCTTGGCTGTATTTTCCGTATCGAAATCTCAATATAGTAGTACAGTTCCTTTAAAAAATTGACTTTCAATGATTAAATAAATTATCAGGAATTTATTATTACGAACCATTCAATACTTACAGATAACACAAGGCAATATAATTATATTTTCGGATGCTATGCGTGAAGAAGACTTCACCGTTTCAAAATATGTAATCAAAATTAATACAAAAATTATTTTATAAGAAATAAAAAATTAAACGTATTTATGTAAGTCCGGTGCATAAGTCAAGTCAATTAGTCAAGGACTCAATTAGTAAATAATCTTTTCGACAGGTATTTCAGATAACGATAGTAATATGGACGACTTTTCCGAACATCTCTGATTAATTTAAAAAAAGTTTCTAGTAATAAAAGTTTCTAAAGAAAGCATGATAATAATGAAATGAAGGTAAATTTGCGTGCTTCCTGCTTCTTTTCCTTTCAGGACAAATACTTTCAAAAGACAATATAATAGTACAGTTTACCACGTCTCAAAATATTCTACACTTCATAAACACCCTGTATATCATAATTATAATTGTAGTGCGTGTAGTTGCCATCAGGAAAATGCTAAATAATAAATACAACGCAAATACAAAAAATAAGTTATTCGTTTCGAACCCCAGACAACCTGTAAAACCCTGAGCATTATGCTTATAAAGTTTAGATTAATTGTAATACTACTTCAATCATAGTATTGTAACGATGATGAGTCACTTTTCAGATAAATTATAAATCGTAATAAAACTTGTTTTTCTCAACAAGAAGTACATCGTACAGACTAAGTATTTAAATTCCAATTCGTCAACAATGACAGGAATATTTACTCTCGATATTTTTTGCTCAGATACGTATGTCACTGATAAATAAGTCAACAGCATGGATCGCTTGGATTATATTTTCGCCTGAACATCTTCTTCTTATGGAGTTACAACCCAGCGTGGGTCATCAACAAGTTTCCTCCATTCCACCTGAACGGGAAAGGAATAATTATGATAAGATTGGAGAGTTGCTTCCGTGTTATAAACAGAACTGATTTAATTCATACAGTATGTTAATAGCGTGATCGATTATTTTGAAGGTGCTTTTTTTTACTTCCAGCAGGCTCGCCGAGCCCCGTCTCCAGCTCAGGTCGACCTCGGAGCCAGACCTCGATCGCGCTGGCCTCCCTCCGCCTGAGCTCACTGTGGACCAACTCCCCCGCTTCCGACGCCGAAGACCTCCAGGACACCTCCGACCCAAAGACAACCTCCACCCTCCCCCCGGAGCCGAAGACGGATCTTTCAAGGGCGTCAAGTCCGAATACAGACGCCGATTTCTCTCCTACCCACTCCAGGTAAGGTAAATCAACTTTTGTTCCCTTACAAAAAAAAATTGTAGGTATATATTTCACAAGGATCAGGGATAAATGTTCAATTCTGGCTTCCAAAATGTACCTTCGTATGTGAAGAAAGATTTTATAAAATTGCAGTCAATTATTTCTAATTTATACGTCAATTAGTTCATATAAATATTCATACATATTTTGTATTGACAGTGAGTAACTTGTCACTAAAATAATAATAATTTCATTAATTAAATATAAGTTTGAAATGAATATGAGGGGTTTTAATATTTAAAATATAGAATTATATAAATATATCAATCTATTAATTTGCATTTATTAATTCACAATATACAACAATTGAATCCATTTTAATTTCCAACGCCGGCCTTCTTTTAATGTTTAAAACTAAATACTTATAGAATGATTTACAATCATTTAATATCTTACAAACTAGAGACACGAGATCTATTCTAGGTGTCGTCTTCTCATAGAGAAATACGCGGAATTGGCAGTACGAGTAAATCGACTAAATGTTACACCCAGATTAATTACCGTTTTTCAGGTTAGCCTGGAAATCGCTGCTGCAAAGCGCCGCTCGTCCATAGATATTGCACCAGTCTCAACCAAATCCTTCAACTTCCTTGTTGAACAATGAACCACTTCCTTATTTAGTTTTCTTCATTGCCGCCCCGGACAAGAGCAAGCGTTCCGTTCAATATTCAAATGTTTACAGCCAATTGCAAAGTCCAATTTGTTACTTTCCAACTTATTATTACTTAACATCCGCTGCTTAGTTCGCACAGCTTATGCCCACCCTTAATGTCCCCTCTCAATTGTCACTCTTAATGAATGTTTGGCGTTCACTCCTCAATACTTAAACTTTAACGTTCACGGCTTAATCCTCCATGTCCTAAATCTGTAGTATCCGAAAATCAATTTTTCCTCGGCTTTTAAAACCTTGTCCTTACTCCAATATTTCATTTCCAATACTCTCCAATCTAAAGTATATATCTTCCGTATATGGGAGAAACCATTCACCCTACTCCACCGATGTTTGGGGGAAAACACCATGTCTCGCTGAATCTAGGTTGTCTAGGTTTTATTAACCCCTCCGTAACAACTTCAACTTCTCTCATGCCGCCTGACTTTGATTTTGTACGGCCAAATTGCTGTTGTGTTTTACCATTAAAAGTTTAAATCAAGAAATACAATTCCGAATGTCACGTGACAGTCACTTTATAGTTATCCATTATCGAATAAGAACCTGAAAAAAAAATCCTCGATAAACCATTAATAATTCAACCAGCTGCAATAAATCTAAATAAAGTTTTTAATTTTAAAAAAATTGTTGAAAGGAGTAGTAACCATGAGAATTATTTGCTGGTTGTTATTATCCATGGTTAAGATGATTGTTAATGCGTACTGTCGTCTGACACGTGGAGTGCCTTAAGCAAGGAAACTTCAAGGCTTGATAATTGCCTTCTTCTTCTCTAGCAATTGTCATTTTATTGAAAACCTTCACAAAAATATTATACTTTTTCTCTTCCCAATAAAATTTGCTTCTAGTTTCTTTTGTCTTGAAAATTTTGATATTAACTCCCTTCATCATTTCTTCCCACCAGTCTTCTTAATTTTCTTAATAATCCCGAAGATACGGTGACGAACTTCAACAATACTCTGTATTAATTGTATATTTGATATTTTCTTTGTAAAAAAGAGAGTTTAAATTAAATTGCTAAAAGTTTCAACAATTACATAACATCAACCTACTACATTATTCAAAATTTATGTTTCAAAAATAGTATGTTACCACTGGTATATGATTTTTTTACAAAAATTGTAATTTTGTCAGCACATAGCTTATGATCCAGTGTTTATAATTGTATATTATTACTTCTTGCGCATTAAGGAATCCAAATTTAGTATTGTCAAGGATCACAAGTGATGAAAGAAACGTCAACTCTCTTATAATTTTTTTTGTATTATTCAATTATTTTATACTAGTCGTTAATAATCGTGTTTATTTCAAAACATTTCCTGTCTGTCAGACAGTCCTCGTTTACACAATATAGAGGAAATTTTATAGTTGTTGATAACATTCTCGGTGATAATAGTCTTCTGCTTATTTCGCTACAAACCTTCGGGTGTTCCAAATCATTACATCGTTTGGGCTTCACAAGAAAACGGTCGTACGATTTATATAACACTTTATATGGAGAGTTGGCGTACAATAAACGAAACTGAGAAATAACAAAAATGAAAACCAAATAATCAGTTATAAGTGATTCGTTAAAATGGGTAATATGACCAAGCTTACCTTCTTAAATGTGTACATTTTAGACGAATATTTGCGCTAAAAGCTAACCATATTTAAGTCACGCCTTAACCAAAGAGAATTCCTTACGTACAGAAATGGATAAAGCTCTAACGGTATTCCTATTTTGTCTCAGGGGTGCCACAGGGTAACAGCTTTGGCCCTCTATGACGTGTCTCATACACAACCGACCTACAAACCACTAGAGAAATAAACAGAAGCACCTTTGGTAATAATACTGTCGACACACACAGACCCTACTACCGCGTCATAGAATCATAAATATATCTTCGAATAATTGAGACATGATTGAAAAGATGTAAAATAAAAGTAATTAGATAAAAACCATCATTTACAAAGCAAAACATTTTCCTACAGTAAATTTCAATAAAAAGGAAATTCAAAAATTGAAGTATTCGAGTAACTTGATCTCCTCTTAGACAACATGCGTAAAAAATGGAACACATAAATAAATAAATAAAACAATTGGACTTGAAAACTAGACGTTAAATTCTTTGATTAGACGCAAATCATAATTATCAATATGAAGCAAACCACATATATACAAATAAGTGATAAAACCTACAGTATATGGACTTACGCAGTATCAACGTATACAATCGAAGATCCTTCATACCATATAATAAATGCTTCCGTTGCCTTACGTACTGACTTAACATTCTAAATGTAGAAGACGTCATCAAAGATAAAATTTGTTACCCCCACATAAAGCTTGAAACCAGTCCTCATCCAATACTAGAACTATTACCACAGCTTATGCACACCCGAAGGCTAAAAATAGGCTGACCGACAGATAAATAAAAATTGAAGTGGCGTTGTAGGAACTTAACCTTTCTACATCAATACGAGCAACATTTAAACCTTGCAAAAGATATAAAATTAGCATAAATATTAATCTGATTACTAATGGAAATAAATATTTATAATATGTTAATAGAAGAGCGGGAACCCTGTTAGTAATTTACTAAATGTACGTAATAAACCGGTGCTCTACAAGATTGTTATTTACACCATAACACATACAAGAAGCGTATATATGCTTTATTAATTGATTGAACAATCACTCTTATCAAAACATACACTTTTCAGTAAATAACACACAACATTTTACCCCAAATATTTGGAATCTCTCTTCAGGTGTTATAAAAATCAATAATATATTTTTGTTAGGAAAAATCAGCAATCAGAATACATATATTATTTCATATGCTAATATAGAGAAATAAGTGTTATTCATAACCTATACAGCAGTGATTAGGATTGAATGACGGGAAAAGAAAGAAGAAATCAAGAAAAGAGTGAGACAAGAATGCAGTCTGTCGCCCATGCTCTTTAACTTTATATATAAAACAGCCGACGAAGAAAGTTAAAAATGAATATGGAAAGGGAATCAAATTGTAAGGAGAAGGTATAATAACCCTTAGGTTTTCTGATGATATTGGGGTATTAGGAGACTCAGACTTGGAAAAATAATAAATAGCATGAACGTGATCTTGGAGGTAGAGCACGACATGAGGGTTAATAGAGGAAAAGCCAAGGTAATGAAGTGTATTATGGGAAATAGTGAAATAACAGAAGGCGTTAGATTAGGAAGGGATATTTTGAAGGAAGTTAAGGAATTATGCTACTTGGGCAGCTTAATAGCTAGGTATGGCAGAAGTATAGTTGTCATAAAGTGTAGAATAGTACAGACAAGGAATGATTTTGCAAAAGAAGAGGAATTTACTTCCGGCTAATATAATATTAGGAAATTATTTCTAAAAATTTTCGTATGGAATGTGGCGTTATATGGGTGCTGAAAATCAGATGGGTTGATACATTAACTAATATGGTACTACTAAACAGAATTAAAGAAGAGAGACCAAGAGAAGGTATACAAAACAGGGCACGTTTTGAGACATGGGGGTCTTGTAAAATTAGTATTAGAGGGAAGTGATAAGAACAGGATGGAATAAGCTGAGAAGATTAGGGAGGATGTAGTATGTGGCAGTTATGTAGAAATGAAAATGTTTGTACAGGATAGGTTGCAGCTGCCCAGTCTGAGGACTGTATTCATCACAACAACAAAAATCATAGCTTCAAACATTCGCAACAAGGTATTTATTTAGTTATCTTTGTAAACATAAACGGAACCTCACAGTATAAATATGTATCTTTTACTACTATGTTTCCAAATCCAGAAAACAAACAGTAGTATTTAGTGCACAGCTTCCCCTTCATCGGTGTGCCACAGCATAGAAGTATAAACGTTGACGGGACACGGTAATCGATCCAGCTATAATGTCAGGAAAACGTGCGATGCATTACAAAAGGCTGTTCCGGGTAATTAATCACAAAATAAACTCCCCCATCCAGCGGATGTATCTCAAAGTATAATCTGCACTATGTTATTATGTTAATTTGATACTGCTCAATTTTCATTACTTCTTATATAATAATACTAATTGAATTATGCATTTATATTTATGTGGGATTTATTTGTATAATTTGTTTTTGGTAACAGGCTACATGAAGGTGATCCTGAAAAAAGGCAACTCCCTTTAATAGCATAGGAATCCAATTGAAAAGGGGAGATTTGGAAGGTATAGCAAGATACCCAAGGAATGACTAGAGCCCCAGACTATAGTTTAAGGATCTTACGCTGTGACTCTCCTAAAAGAGAAGCAGTGAAACTTCTAAAAACCTGCATCAGTTAGGTCGGGCTTTTTGGTATTATTCTCACTTCCTTCCGAATGACGGGAGATGAGTTTTCTGTGGGGTAGCAGTATTCCCTCCTCCTTATCACCTTCAGTTTTATGAGGTATTTGGCCAACTGATCCAATGGGATCAGCGGATAACTCTTACCGTACGCCCAAGATCTTCGACCTCAGTACATACACCTCATAAAATAGATGAACGTGCCTCGACATGTGAGAACCTTGATACAAACTGAGAGAGAAGACGCAACCCCAATGGTAAACACCGCAATAGATCTGTGGAGAAATATTTGCGAGCGAAATATCACAAAGCCATACGTGCATTATTAGATTTGTAAGATATCTTCCATGAGTGTGAAACTTAATTACAGCTATGAGAAAAGAAGGTAGATCACTTATGCAGACACGTTTATATAAAAAATTATTCTTTTCATTTAAAAAATTATATTTTGAGAGACATTATTCCATCCGAGAAAGAGATTTATTTTTCCAATCGAATGTTCAACGTACAATTATTACTTTGGTTAGCCATACTGATGTTGTTTCTCATGAGAAAATAATTTTATACTAAACTACTTGTGCTCGTTGCACAAAGCAATTCTGTTAAAAAATCCTAAAATTTCTGTTATATTTCACCTCAATTGATAGCCTAAATCGCACCTAAAGAAATTAATACCATACCTACATTAAAATTACTTTCTATGAAACATATGAACAGTAATAGTAAAACAATTATAACTTATCAGTCGCTTAAAATAAAATTTACGTGTAAATATAGTATCTTAACTTGACCTGGCTTATAACTAGTGCGCGGATTACGTAAACACACATTTTGTCGTAATAAAGTAATCAGGCTTAAATAACAGAATTGAAAAATAAATTTATTACCACCAAATTCAAACATACATATAAAGATCACTTAAGCAATTGCATGTCTGACTCTGCACTAAAATTAATAACCACACGAGTGTTGAGCGCTTGAGATAAATGAACGTGACACTGCCTTTCGACTGAGATTTAAATTGGTGGCATTATCAAAATCAACTGTTTCAGCCACTCCACTTTTCAAAATGAACTTCACAAATTATTAAATATACTAGAATTGTCTTACTATTCACGTATTCTCCGGCTGGATGTAAACGTCTTCTGCTGCAGTATATCTGCTCTTACTAAATACCGCCGAGAGGTCGTGCACATCCATGCAGTTCCTCGCTGGACTCCGATTCGACTACTTAGCGTTGACGAATTCTCGTAGTCGTAGACAGGCTTTGCCCGGATCCGTAGAAGAGGACAAAGTATGGAATGGCCTAAGAAATAAATTGTTTAGGGGGTTTGGGTGAACAGAGGAAGTTTTCCCAGCTCCAGACTCTGCCCGATTTCGTGGACAGCGACGTAGAATCTCGCAGCTACCGTGCACTCAGGAGAAATAAACATAAAAAAACTTCTCTAAGCTCATCAGCATATCAGAAGATATGCCTGTGGGAGTTGTCAATACACAGATATTTCTCCTCAGATTAACTGTGCGGCTCACCTTTGGGACTGCCTCGTACTCTCTCTGGTGTTTCAAAGTTCTCACATGCCGAGGCACCCTCATCTATTTTAGGACGTGTATGTACTGTAGTCGAAGACCTTGGGCATGCTGTAAGAGTTGTCCCCTGATCCCATTGGAACAGTCATCCAACTGCCGCCTGAAACTAGTGGAGAGACACGGAAGAGGGAATCCTGCGACCCTACAGCAAACTCATCTCCCGTCATTCGGAAAGGCGTGAGAATAGCACCCTATATTCCGAGCTACCTGATTCAGGTTTTCTATGGTTTTCCCTTCATTTCTGTAGGTGAAACACCGGGTAGGATCCTTAAACTATAGCCCGGGGGCATTAGTTAAACCTTGGGTACCTTGCTGTAGAGAATTGCGCCCTATTTTCAATGCCCTTCCTATGCTATGAAAGAGGTGTTGCCTATCATGCAGTCTGTTATCCAAAAAAATAAATGTGCAAACTTCAAAAGGGATACCTGTGGGAGCTTAGCTCTCGCAGGTGTTTTTCTCCAGAGTGGCAATGGGCTTACCTTCGGCTATGCCTCAAACTCTTTCTGATTTTTCATATAAGAGGTGTATGTACTGGAGTCGCAGACCTTGTGTATGCGATAAGAGTTGTTCGCTGATCCTAGCTAACTCTTAAAACCTGTGCAGACACAGAGAAGGGAATGCTGCGATCCCACAGCAAACTCGTCTACCGTTATCCGGAAGGGCGTGAGAATAGTATCTAATAGCCCGACCTTCTGATGCAAGTTTTCTATGGTTTTCCCTGCATCTCCTTAGGTGAAACACCGGGTAGGATATTTAAACAATAACCCGGGGATCCCCTTGGATACCTTGTCTACCTTCTACATTCCCCCATTTTCAATTCCCTCCTATGCTATTAAAGGGGAGTTGCCTGTTTCAGGATCATCCTCATTGTAGTCTATTAACCATAAAAATATAGTCCGTAGGAGAGTGATCTTCTGAGTGTGGCGAGTTCCCCTTACTGCACATTATGCAATATGCTCTAGCAAATTTGATTTCTGAAATTTATTAACAACCAAGGAATTTTATCATTTCTTACCACATTGCTGTCCACAATACTAGGCGTAATCAAACGAACAATCATATTGCAATCTTATAATTTGCGTTACAAATCCTTCAAACAAACAAAAATATAATTAAATTTAGGAAAACTTTAAATTGTTTACATATAATCGATGTTTTTCCCTTTTACATAGTAACTAAAATATTTTATGTCCAGAAAGTGGCGTTGAGAGTTATAATTGTTTAGCGATCAAACTCAATTAAATTAATTCCATTACAATATGATCATTCAGAAGTATCTCGTTACATTGAATACTTAATTGCTTCCATGACGCCATTATGAAAATATGCAGGATTCTGTTCATACACGTACGTTCAATTTCATATCAGTTTTATAAACTATAACTCTAACGTATTGACCCTGAAGGTCAATGACCTCAGCTCTTTTGGAATCGTCAATATCTTGAATATATATATATATATATATATATATATATATATATAGCACTCTCACTATCATCTTTTACCACAAAGCAGTAAATATTTACAATTTCCTTTATCACTCCCTCGAGATAAACTATTTCGGTACTGAAGATATTGCTGCCAGTAATTCAGATTCCAATGTTTACTTTCTCAAAGTCCAAGCGATATGATTTCGACCATGAAATTCAATAAAGCAACTTACGCTCTTGGGGTTTATGTGGCCCAATCGCCATCCGATCAGGTTTCTAGATCAAATACACATTTGTTAAGAAGTTCAAATTGCACCCTTTAAGTATCCAATAAATACCGTATAATTTGTTAAAATTTACTCCAAGTAGGGCTGAGTGAAGTTAACGAAATAATGTTATGTCTGGCCCTGTCATCACTGAAATAGATAGCAGACTATACCAAAGAACAGTATGATACATTTGTGGAAACGATATCATCGATGACCTGAAATTCTGTTTTTATTATAAAAACTTTCTAAAAGTTGTAGCTGTTCATTTTCCTGTTGGACTCGCGAGCCCGTTGATTACTTTTAAAAATCTTCAAGGCCACATACTAAACGAATATATTTCATTTCAAAGATGACCAAGATTTTTTTCTCACGAAGAAAACAAGCAAGTAGTTGCCAAAAATAATTAACTCCAAATTAAATTTTGCCATTACTAAATGAAATTGATCATTCTACCACTGCGGTGATTTCCTCAGTCTGTACAGTGATAAAAAAGCTTCCGAGTTTCAGAATTACTCTCTACATTTTCTGGAGTATTGATACAAGTTTAATCAACTAAAGTGCCGCTAAACAATGCACGTTTTACATCAATTGTTTCAAATGGGTGTAATTGTGTTCTGCTAGAATTCTTACTGTCGAAATAACACTGTATACTAAAGCACGTATGTTATATAAAATTTGTTATCTTTTGATTCTTAGCCTTCTGTGTCCTATAATCCTTTCTGTGAAAATCCTAGCGATTTAAGTAAACTATTTCCAAGTCTTTCACTTTTTAAGTATATTATACACTTTTAATAGTTTTTGCATATGACTGGGTTTCATCAATTGCTATTCATAAGCATTATGATAATTTGGAGTTCTAGTGATTGTGAATGGTCTAGCGTCTCCGTGAGTCTCATTGCCAGCTTCCCCAGGACTTCAATTTTTTCATTCACATTGGATGACTCTTGTGAATGTTTGCACTGAAAAACAGTTTCATAGGAGGTGACGGTATAACGTCTTATAATGTTGTCAGTATGTTATAGGATCCCACAGCCAGTAGTCACTGTTTCTACAGTCTTAAAAACTTGATAAACGGGCCGTGTGGACCAGCTTGTCAAGCTTTGGTGAAATAGGAGGCCAAACTTTGATATAAAACACTTAATTTAGATATGTCTAATTTTCCTTTGCACAATTTTACCTTAATGTCTCCTTTTAGGGCCAAAGTAGTAGATGACTGTCATACAAGCAGCTGTTTTTCTTGCTTCAGCCCAGAGTTATGTTTGAAAGTTTTAGGGTCGAAACATTTTACGTTATTTATTAAGGTATGATTGGCCCATCAGTCAATCTGTTTCTGTATTCAGCTATTAACTGTAAGTGGACAGTATTTTTCGCTTCAAAAATCTATAATCTTCCTAATTTTACACTCATTTTCTTCTTAATTTTTTATTGATGTATTTAATAAATAATATTATATTGGCACCTTATTTCTCCTTAAACATATCAAGAGATATAAAAAGGAAGCAATATTGACTAAACGTCTAATTTTAGAATACAAGATAAGAAACAACCGGCCTACGTTGATGACATTTGTAGATTTAGAAAAAGCCTTTGATAATGAACACTGGAACACACTACGAAGGATTTTGAAGAGCACTGGAATAAAATATCGAGTAGGGAGGCTTATACATGACCTGTACAGAAGACAGGCAGCAGTAATTAAAATTGAAGATCAAGAAAAGAAAACCGTAATCAAGAAAGGAGTAATACAACGATGCAGTCTATCGCCAATGCTGTTTAACTTATATATAGAACAGGCGATGAAGAAAGTTAAAACGGTATATGGAAAATAAATTATACTGCAAAGGGAGCAAATAAAAACCCTACGGTTTGACGATATTATTGTAGCATTAGGAGAGTCGGAAGAAGGCTTGGAAAACATAGTAAATGGCATCAACGTGGTCCTGGAAAAAGAGTTCAATATGAGGATTAATAGAAGGAAAACCAAGGTAATGGAGTGTAGTGTTAGATTAGGAAGGGATATTTTGACGGAAGTTAAGGAATTCTGCTACTTGGGAAGCGTAATAACTAGGGATGTTAGAAGTATAGTAGACATGAATAGTCCGATTGTACAGGCAAGGAGGAAGGCTTGCGCGAAAAAGAAAAATTTACTTACGGGTAATATAAGTGTGAAATCTTTGCTAAAAATGTTCGTATGGAGCGTGGCGTTATATAGGGGCGAAACGTGGACGATAGGAGTTGGGGAAAGGAAAAGAATAGAAGCCTATGAAATATAGTGCTATTGGAGAATGCTGAAAATCAGATGGGTGGATGGGGAAGTGTGTGGGGTAAGAACAGAGGAGGGCGGACAAGGCTGGAATATGCTATGTAGATTAGGGAGGATGTGGGATGTGCTAGTTATTCGTAAATGAAAAGGCTTGCGAAAGATAGGTTAGCATGGAGGGGTGCATCAGACCAGTGTATACCACAACAACAACAAGTAACTGTTCTAACTAGCCCTACTAAGTTTGTCTGAAGAAACTAACACATTGCGATTTTAGTTCATTTACAGGAATGACTGGCGTTTCGACTTGACTTGTACTTACGGTACTTCGTGTACTACAACTATTAACTTATCTGGTTATATTAAATGAATTTCTTTGAGCCAGTACGAACCAAGGTGGCCAAGTCGACGGTGCCGTGAATCCTTGTCACTTTCTGCGGAGCGACATGTTTCTTCATTGACAACACACAGAATAAAATCCACTACAAGCTGTTTTTTCCTTCTATAGAAGAGAGCGGGGTACGTTGCAAAAAAAACTTTATAATTTTCATTTAAAATAAGGCTGTACTAAACTACATTATAATTACATATCAATAAAATATAGGATTTTATCTATACAAAATAGACATTGAGAAAGGAAATACGTCAAGTGCAGGACTATTCGAAAAGAAGGAGCATTTTTCAATCATTTATTTCTTACGAACTACCAAAGATAGTAACAATCCCAACGTTCCTGGACAGAGAAAATTTCGATTTTTATGCACTTAGTATGAGCACCATGTGCTACTCAACAAATATCAAATCGAGAGCTCATTCCTTGTCACACAAAACAAATCAGCTGGGCTCTAGCTATCGAATTCGCTGCTTGAACAATTCAATATCGCAGATCTTGAAGAGTGTCAGACAGGAGTCCTCTATGTAACTCCACTGTCACAGGGAGTAAGATCTAGTGACCTGGGAAGCCACCGGCGATGAAGTTGATCTACTGCTCCTCCTTTTCCAATCCAACGTCCTGGAATGTTTATTATTCAGGTAACGTCGAGCATTGTTGGAAAAGTGACTCGGGGCACCAGCTTTTATGCCGATAAAGTCACCTGAATGAACTTCAAGTTGGAGAAATAACCAGTTTTGAAACATGTCTAGATAATCATCCTGTCACAGTTTTCTCCCTCAAGAATAAAGGTCCATAAACTTTGTTCATAGGAATGGCACAAAAGACATTAACCATCAGTGAATCTCTTACATGTTCAATTACTGTCGTATAATTTTGACTTGCCATTGTGGCAATAAAGTTTACCGTAAAGATGAAAAGTGGATTCATTGAAAAAGTTTAATCGTTCAAAACAATTTCTTTTCTTCCATTTCCTCTAGCATACTAATGCAAAATTGGTACCTTTTGTTGTTGCCGTCAGGATGCGCTGATTGCAATTGCTGCAGTTTAGCGCTTCATGTGAATGCAGATGGTGTTTCAGAACCTTGCTCACTCGTGATACAGATTTACTTCAGCTCTTTTCGTAAAGTCTACGACTGCGCCAGGCAGTGGACATCCCGTGCATTAACGTTTTCAGTCGCAACCATCTTCTACAAATTTTCGATGTCACTGGTAACTCTGCTTATTAATGAGGCGCTTTCTTCTTAAACTGGCAGTGAAATGAACGTTGCACTTCAGCAAAAGGACTCTAATTTTGCTACTTGCAGTTCACAAAATGATTGGTCTTGTTTTCCACAGACATCAACAGTGCCACTGCGGCCTTGGTGGAACTTCTACTACAACTATTAAAATTATGAACTTTTCTCTGTCCAGGAACGTCGGCATTATATCTTTAGTAGTTTGGAAGAAATAAATGTTTTTGAATAACCCTGTATATCTACACAAAAAATTCGTACAAAAAATTGCAACGTGAACTTTCAATGTTACTCACAAGAGGGGTAAGTTGCAACAATTTTAACACCTTTTCTCCTTTTGTTAGAACGACAAATCATCCTTTTCAATGGGGTTACATTCTGAAAAAATTCATCAGTTTGAATGAATGAATGAAAATAGCCTATGCTGTTCTATTCAGGGCAAACGCCTCCTACAAGTAGGGGTAGCTTTTAGTAGTCTCACGCGGTGAGATAATCCACGTAAAATGTCTTATTAATACACTACACTACACTGTCACTTAGTTATAGTTCTTTCCACTTATTTCTGTCTCTGGCTATTATGATCCATTGTTCTCCTGCTTGTTTTTTGAATAGGTCTGTCCACTTGCGTCTTGGTCTTCCTGGGAGTCTCTTGCCTATGTAGGGGTCCCATGTGGTAGCTTGTAACGTCCATCTTTCGTCTTGTAGCCTCACAACGTGTCCTCCCCATTTCCATTTGTTTTTTGTAGACTGTTGAGCAACGTCTATTGTTGTTGACATCCTATGTACTCTATCTTTCAGAGAAATGTCAAGGATCTTCCTCTGCATTTTCCTCTGGCGTACTTGTAGAGTGTTTCTCTCTTTTACTCTGAGAGCCCATGTTTGACACCCAGACAATAATACAGTAAAAACGCAGTTTTCTGGTGTCTCCATTTTGAGCCTCCTATTTAAGTTTCTGTTCAAAAATATAAACTTTAGGGACCAGAAAGTTTTCCAAGCTGATGAAACTCTTCTCTTTACTTCTTCTTCCAGTTTGTTGTTAAAGGAAATTATTTGTCCTAGGTATACATATTGTGATGTATACAGTAGCTCTGTTCCTTCAAGATATATTGGAGTTTGTACTCCGTTTGTCATCACTTGTGTTTTAGATTTATTCATTGAGAGTCCTGCCGACTTGCTGTGTGAGTTTAACTCTTGAAGCAATGATTGTAACTTTCTTGGAGTTTTGGCGAATAGAACTATGTCGTCTGCAAACCTCAAGTCTGTTAGTCTCTTGCCATTAAGGCCTATTCCATGTTTCTTATTCCATTTGAATTTTCTGAATATGTCTTCCAGCATACAGGTAAATAGCTTTGGGAAAATAGGGTCCCCTTGTCTGACTCCTCTTTCCACACGGAAATGTTGTCCTATTTTTTCAGTTTTTTACTTTAGCATAACTTTGTTTATAGTTTTTTCTTGGTAACTGGATGTATTTCACTTCTGCTCCTTGGTTGGTCAATTCTTGAAGTATGTTTGGGATTTCGATTGTATCAAAGACTTTGCTGTAATCCACAAAAGCTAGGTAAATTTTTAAGTGATTTTCTTCTGACTTTTCTATTATTTGACTGATGGTTTGGATATGGTCCACAGTACTGTAACCTGTACCTGTACATTATGAAATGGTCTATGAAATATTTTATTGGAAAAGTAGCGTTGGTGGAATGAAGGTTTCCCATTCACACACCGCTGCTACCTACAGTGGCTAGTTACCATCGTAAGCGACAATTCCGACTTGTATTATTCAATTCACGACAACTATTCGATTTGGCTTTAGAACTGTCGTGTCGCCGCTTTTATCCGTGTTTCATATTGTGGACGGAAGTGACTAACTATCACAGTCCAGGAAGGAAAAATGTCTATCGGATCGGGAGTCGAATCCCTTCCGGACGATGATCCACCATCCTGGCGTAAATTGTGAATGCCTGTATTTCCAGGTATATAGAATGTAGGCATCACCTTCGGGAAATGAGTCGACCAGGATAGCTCAGTCGGCTAGGATCACATCCGTAAAGAGGACTCACGTCCTACTCAATGTCTAGTCGACATTTTTCCATCATTGAAATCTCCATATTCTTAGCCACTGTGGCTTGCTTCAGGAAAACATGGATTCTTTATCGAAAAAAATACTGCTTGCCTTTTTCAGAACATCCCAACTTTTTTATGTGGCACAGATAAAAAATTAGCCAAAGAACCATTACTAACAGCTCTTCAATAATTGAAAATGTTCAGAATTTGAGATTTAACTTTCTCTTTTCTCTTAGGAATTTACCATTGGTAATCCAGATATTAATTAGCTCTAGATCCGTTTTGTACATGAAGAAATCCTTGGAAGCTTTTTATCAAGGTGTTGGTTGCATTCAGGGTTCATACAGAAATATTTTATTGTATAGTGTAAGCCATACTCTTTCACGTTGCAGCCCTTTGGCATGAAAAACGTACGTATTGAGTATCATACAAGTGACATCTGATATAAAGTTTGCACTCTAACCTCGATTTAGTGAATACGTACCAATTCTCGACCTTATGTTCCTTGAATTCATAGATTCGCTTAAGATTTAATACATATTTGAGAAATTATGTACAAAAATTCCTCATAACACTTTCTAGTAGTAAATCTGGATTAATATGCTGAGAATAGATTCCTCTGCCTTAAATTATTTATTTTACTACCCTCTTTCAACTGTATTTCATGCTCGAACAGCTTTGCCATTGCAAGATCGAGTGTTATATTCATATGCATAGCGACTTGAACGGCTCGTAACCTTGTGAAAGAGTTAAAAATGGATGAAAAGTTTTATCACCGTCGTCGACAAAGCATCTTCAAGTTCTCGAAATACTTGATCAACCTTGACGAAAAGGTCACGAAGAGCAGCTGCGCCGCTTTCTTGGAATTAACATTTTCATTCTTAGTTCATTCCGCAAAATATAATAATCAGTCTGTTTTTTAATCCATTTGGCTTCTTGTCGTCAAGAAGGCTGTTTACTTGAAAAAGGCCAGGAAGAAAAATATGTCGATCAACTGAGGGTACATTTAACATAGCAGCGGACTTCTGGCACATGGTGGAGTACCATACTTCATTGGAAAATATATTTTCTATGCACGCAGGAACGACTTTATCGAGATATTAAACGCGTTAACGAGTGAAAACTGCCTTTCAACTTCCTTCTACTAAAACCAAATAGAGCAGCCTCACTACCACACAGTTCTTGTCAGTTCTTATACAAAAACTCAATTATTAAAATTCGTTCAAAGCTAGAAATAATTAAAGCAGTGCTGCTTCTAGTTCTGCCATTTCAAAATATTGTGTAACAGTAATGCGTTGTTTTTATTTAATTAACGATAACCACCTGTTAAATTATTTCATTTACGTTAAAGGTAATACATACATATTTCCATAACTCAATATGTAACACGTATTAAAATGTCCGTAATCAGAGTGAAACCTGATACAGGATTCGAAGTTTTGTTAATAATCTCTCTGATTGGTCATAGGAAAAGTGATCAAATAATTATGGTGACAACTATTTTCCAAAAACGTTTCTAAGAACTTCCCTTTCTGGCTCATATGTAACTGCGACCGAGAAACCAGTTTATCTACTTGCCATTATACTTTTAATTGGTAGAATTTTTATTTTTAAAGATTTTACCATATTTAGGATTAAGTTTGTAATAACTTATTTATTTCAATTCATTTGAATAATTAAGATAATTGTACCATATATCTAAATATTTACAAATAATTGCTTACACACTTACAGCTGCAGTTGTTTCATCATTGCAAGTTGTTGGGATTTAAAATTTAATTTACGGAACATTTTCGTCAGGGTTTTGTGGGTTCATTGTTATTGTCATTACTGTAGCCTCTAAATGTTAATAGCAGCCGTAGCGACAAATAAAAATGTGCCGGTGAAGGAAAGGAATCCTGCGTACCCTGGCAAACTGCTCGTTAAAGTCTCATAATAATAAGTACTGTGACTCACCATTGTCACTGAGACTTTATTTCTGCTACTTAAACTTTTAAAATTGAAAACTGCTTTCCAGTTTCCTTCTACTACATATATCTCACCAAATTATCAACTCGCTGACAAAATATAGTCTGACCCCAAACATTATTTCGTCATCTCAAAATACCTGAAACCACTTATTCTACATCGTAACCAGCAATACTTTCCCCACAGTCTCACATTTGTATCAGATATATCGATGAACTATTTCAACTCATTCATTGAATGGTATTTTTAAGTAATTTCCTTTTATTCAACTCTTAAGTAATTTTAATAAGTGCCAATACTATTTATTTTTGTAAATCTGATTGAACCAAAAACACTTTATTTTGACGTTTATAATATGAAAAACACCTGACATCTATTATAATTATTAAAATAATTAAATAGTATTGGGTCAGGAAACAATTTTAACTATTTTTACAAAAAACCGCCATTTTACAAATAAGTTTCGTACTCCGGTATAACAATGTTAATGTAAAATATCTATCTGAATTGTAAATGAAAACTGATATACTTGAAGAGGTGCCATGAATGCGAGAGAAACATTTTAAGTCTAATTCTGTGACAAATTTTAGAAATTTAATGTTCATATGTTGTTTTTTTTCACTTTTGTTTCATTTCTCGAACATGGCCGAAAAATTATTCAACAAATTGCATATATGTACTCAAGTTTCATTCGAAATCGTGTAGTTAATAACTTTAGAATTTATTTTGTTAATCTAATTGTCTTTACCTGGTAGCGTTGTGTCTATGTAGCTGAAATGGGGTGAGCGATCTCCTATTTCCCACGTCAATTTATTACTTAACTTCGAAGAATTAAACAACAGTAATATGTTTAAAATAGTCGTTAAATAAAAATATTCTGTATATTTTCTTTTATTTCTTCACATAGTAGTCGTCCTGCCATCTTTAATATTTAGATAACCGTTGTTGAGTTTCATCCATATGCTTCTTTATATTATAACATTCTTTTTTGATATCTACACATTTTTATTTGTGCTTGCATTCTATGCTATTTATTGCGGGTTACATTTTCTCTTCCTCCACATATTCCTTATCACCTTTCTGGTCATAAACCGCAACCAGGTCTAACAACTTTCTTAATAGGCTGTATTTTTACGTCTGATTTTGTAATAATAAGTAAAATTTCCGACCACTTTCAGACTTTATTTTTATTTTTAACAATTTCCAAAGATGAAAAACAACAACGTTTCGGTTCTTATGTGTACATTCTTCAGGTTATTATCCTAATTATCAAGAGTCAATTTTTAAATACACAATATTTATGAACATAACCACGAATTTTAAAATGTTTTGAAAACGTCTCCCAGAGGCAGTACAATTGCTCAGTTGTGGCAGAGCTGTGTAAAATTGTCGTATAGCCTCGGGGAGACGTTTTAAAAAGATTGTAAAATTTGTGATTATGTTCATAAATATTGTGTCTTTAAAATTTTACACTTGATGCATTGATAATTAGGATAATAACCTGAAGAAGGTGCACATAAGTACCGAAACGTTGCTTTTTCCCGCTTTGTAAATTGTTAAAAATAAAAATAAAGTCTGAAAGTGGTCGGAAATTTTAGTTATCATTACTTAAGTGGAATGAACCAGCTAAGTTCATTGGTTTATATCCAACGATTATCAAAAGCTGAATCTGTGTTCCGGGAAACTAATGCAAAATTGTTTAGAACATATATAATTCTTTCCAGTTTCATCTGCCATAAAGAAATGATTTTCGCCAACTACATTTCTTCTAAACCAACCTCTGCTTAGTTTCCTTGTTGAGGTTCAAATTTTAAGTGATGGTGTCTCATTATGTTATCTTTTACCTATTTTTCTTTCCTTTGTAAGGTTCTTCAAGCTTTCTGTAGACACAAAATGTTATAACTGATATGACATTTTTTTTTCATTTCATCTTCCTGTAAGTTTAACAAAACGTGATCACACTTCTTCCCATTGGTAGCTTCCGTAGTTTGATTTTGCACATATATTGCAACCATGTTAATAAGTGAATTGAGCGTGCAGGGCGTGTTTTCCTGTTCTACAGCGAGAGGACCAGATTCGGTACAGACGGCCCGTGGACGTCCTCCGGCTCGAAGGGGAGGCGCAGTACCTTCCCGAGTACCGCGATTGCTTCCACGACTTTCCTCGTCAGCGCCCCTCGGTGCGCCGCCCCCGGCCCCAGCACTCGGAGCTGTCGCCTCTCCCAGGGGCGGCCATGGAAGCGGCCACCGAGCAGGCCTCTCAGTACGTGGCCCACGCCTCCCCGCGCCGGGCACCGCTCATCCGCAAGCGAACAAGTCTCAGGACTGAGGGAGAGATGTTGGTCAAAGTATCGGAAGTACGAGAGCGCTATACTCGGGTGGAAGGGGCCCGCAGGCCCGAGCTGGCTCGCAGGCCGACCACCCTCAGGTGAGACCACCTCGGCACTCACCAATTATGCTTTCTTTCACTCTGCTTTCTTTCTCACACTCACAAGGCAAGCGACGCGACCTTGTCCGGCACGGCAACGCGAAAAAGCGGTCACTGAACCACAACAATGTTTAATGGCAGTTTTTGTTTTACTCTTACTGAAAAAATATTTTGTGTATTATGCCGACGAGATATTTGTAAATTGGAATCACCATTTTCCATTAATGCTTAGGGGAGTTTTTTAGGGACAAGAAAATAATGCTGCCACTTTATCACATTTTACCATTTATCTTAGGACTAATCCTTCAATAGATACAGTAGTACTGATAATTTACGGTAATTTATAAATTTTTTCGAAACTTAGTTTTTACTTATAAAACCTGTTACTTTCCTTGCGGGCCACAGGGTCCTTAACGGGAAAATGATTTAACGAAAAGTTTTAAAAACAAAAACTAAGAATGATTTTAAATTATACAATATAATAAAATCAAAATTTAGTTTACAATGGTTAATTTATATTGTAGCGGATTCCGCGCTCCTCCGTATTTGAGGATTTATAATTCTTTTTGGGGCGCCAGGTATTTTTCACAAAAAACACCAAAAATGGATTTAAGTAGTTTTAATTCCAATCAGAGCACGAGGCGTGGTCATTCTCTCGTCCTCCCGCCGACACAACCTGCTCCTTCCGTTACCCCATGACGACTCACTCGCCCCTCGCCAGACTACATTGTTGTCCCGAGTTGCGAGAGTTCCTCAACAATTGCAACTCGCAAGCTGGCCTGCATTGTTAAGTGTAACTTTTCAAGTACATTCGAAGCTTGGGTCTTGTAAAATTAACATTAGAGGGAAGTGTGTGTAAGAGTAGAAGAGGGAGGCCAAGGATGGAGAAATTAGGATGTGCTAGTTATGTGGAAATGAAAATGCTGGCGGAAGATGGGTTAGCATGGAGGATTGCATCAGACCAGTCATAGGACTGAATACCACAACAGACAGTCGAAGCTCGTGCATATTACTGGCGTTGTATAAATACTCATTTTCACATTCTTTTCATTACTAAAATCACAACTTATTTGCATAAGTAGAGTCCATTTTCAATGCAATGTAGTTGTATTCAACGAGACGTGACGCTACGCTTCGCATTTTCCCACGTCGTCGCTGGCACGCCTTTCGACGATTAACAACTTTCCACAGTTATTTATTTTGCAGCACTATATTCAGGTTGTGTTTTTGCACTCATTTTACATTATTCCCGCAGCACTCGACTGTCTCCGACAGTACACTGCCACAGTTCTCCGAGGCTCCGCGACCTACAGTCAGCATCAGTAACGCATTCTTTTCAGAAATTTCCAAATACTATTCCCCTGTCAAAGAACGAAGGTTTTTCCGGTATATTAGTTGAAGAAAATGTGCTCGGTTTAACACGCGGGTCAAACAGCGATTCGTTTCTGCGGACGAAAGCGAAGTGGAGATGACGGCAGAATTCCTTAACTCCCTTCAAAATGTCGCTTCCCATTCTAACACTACATTTGGTTTTGCCTCTATTAATCCTCATATTGAATTGTTTCTCCATGTCCACGTTCATGTCATTTATTTGGGTATAAGGGAAACATAAACGAAGTGAAAGTAAAAAACCAAAACAGTTTTTAAGTACCAAAACATAAGGAAGTGCACCGCGAAATATGAATATTTTCTAAGATGTTCAAGCAATCACTTCTATATCACTTGGCATAGATTAGCCCTATTACACATAGCTATGCCAGGCAACGTGCTTCTGCTCCGAGCATTATTCTCGGAAGCGAAATTAACTGCTAGCATAACTGTCTGCACTAATTAATTGCATTAGCTGCGTGGGATAACTTAAGCTAAACATCAGTCATTCATTAGCAGTGCCGTTAATCTGTAGATACCTCTTATTTTGATTGTCCGTTGGACGTAATTTTTATTATTGTTATAATTTTTCAACGAGTCATAAAGTTAAAATTAATGCCACTAAATTCAATAAAGATGACTTCTTTTTCTACAATGTGGATTAACTGAATTCTAAAATATCTGTCTCTTACCTATTAACGTATGAAGCGCATGGATGTACACAATCTGTGAAGGACCATTAGCGAACTGAAAGAACCTAGATTTCCATCTTAAGTGACAAGAATCGTCAGTGTCAAATCCAATCTGTTTCATCCCCATTTTATCATTTTACGGATCGTAGGGAAAGATCGACACGGACTCAGCTTCATATTTCGTTTGAGTTTAAAAATCCGAGTCAGTGTGACCGAAACATTCATTCAGCCCCCTCATCGTTGCGATCGCACAAATATCACCATTATCAAGTATTTCACATTTTTATTTCTTAGTTTGATCTCTCTTACTGGCACTTTCACTGCACACGTATGTTGTCGAGAAACACTTCTCCATATTCAGTCCTGACGCCAGTTTATCATAGTACTCTAGCTCATAGTCTCGTGGGTTCTGTTTTTGTCGTTCGACCATTCTTTTTTCTCTTTATGTTTAGTACTCTCCACCATTTGTTGTTCATTCCAGTGTGTCTACAATTCTGGTCCTACTTTTCACAAAATTATTTCTTCATCAATATTCTTCTCTCTTCCCCAACATTACTCGTTCCGTTCTCCTCTTCAGCTACACGAATTTAAGGAAATATCACGTAATATAAAAATTAACGTCTGAGGTACTAGCGACAATAGATACGACTTTATTTATCAAAATAGAGTGAACTAATTAACAAATTTATGTATGGCAACGTTTCGATGCGAGATTTGAATCATTCTCAAATGACTCTTTACTGTCGAATGTCATGCCTGAGCGTATGATTTTCCAGAATATTTCAATATTACTTTAAATGGCACACATTCACTTAAAATTATTCTACAGTCATTGAAACAATCCACTATTTTCTCCTGCTCCTTTATTCTTTCGCACTATTGCAATTATTTTTTTTTATTTGTCGATATTTATTTTTGATCTGTGCATACTTTGAATATCACCTTCGATTTTTCTAAATTACTCTGACTATGGTATTCAATTCTTCTATTACTTTTCAAAACGTTTAGAATTTTGTTATGAAAGGGTAATGTCACCAATAAACACAGATTATGTGAGTATTCTCCGTCTGTATTGCCTTTCTCCCAAACCAAGAGGGCCTGGAGAAGGTATCATTTCCAGTGACATTTTACTCTGGTTCAAAATCCAACCACTTTAATTAAGGTTGCCACAAACTGAGGTCACAAACGTTATAAATACGAAAAGAGCTAACCGCTGCTACTAACTGAGCAGTTGGCCAGTTGCCTCCAAATCTGATGAATGAAATGTTTCGTTCCCACAGTGAATCCAACATCCAGTCAACAACGTGGGGCGAGTACCGAGACTGCTATAACTGACCCTTTATTACATTTAGCAATATCACTCGATCTATTGTTGCAACCGTGTGAAAGCGGGCCTCGTTCTAAACCAACTGCGATTTATAAAGTTTGCCGTGAAGCGATCATAAGCTCTCTTCTCTCTAGTCTTTGTCAACCACTGGACTGGACGGTCGTGTTCATACAGTATTGTTAGATTGCCATTCAATTACCATTACTTTCGCAAAAAGCAAAACTTAGTGTGTTTCATGTGTTTTGATGTGTGTTTAGAGGTTTATCGTCGTGTTACTTATTGTTAGTGATAAGACAGTGCCACCAGTGAGGCGTCAAATATTCGGTTGGCATACGTGTAACGCAAGTTGAGTTCATAATCTTTGAGACAATGAGACTGAATAAGATCGTAGGCAGCGTTTGGAGGCAAACAGAATGAGAATCTCTCAAGCCAGATCTACTACGGCACCGGAAGAATAAAGGCTCATTTTTGAGTCGGAACGGAATTCATGGGATCAATTACTTTTATAGTGTTTCCCCCGACAATATTTGTGTATAATTTCAACCCCTCGCGGCATGTGAGGAGTGGGGGTGGAATAGATTCATATGAAAATAACAAGGAAATTATCAACTTTGGGGTCGAAACCGGTGTAGAGGGAGTCGCTGTGTTACGTTATGGCCTCTAGTATGCGATTTAAGTAAAAATTCATCCCTTAAGTGGGTAAGAAATTTTATTCTGTCAGAGTACTGAAAATATTTTTAGTCCTGTTATTGTAACGGGAGTATTTTTGACTGTCGAGATACTGGGAGTATATTTGAGGTTCATATTGTGACGTTTACGATGCCGGTTTAGTCATGTGTTGACCAAGAATTACATAATGTATCGGGATAGTATGAATAAATACCCGGGTAACGCCGGGTCTCCGCCTTATATATATATATATATATATATATTATCCTTTTTACTAGAAGATATTACATTAATTTATTAATTGAACAAATTTTAATCAATTTGAAAATTTTATATTTATCAATTTACAGTGATTACGTGAAACAATATCTCAGGGCATTTTGGGTCTCTCGAAAAGTGGAGTATGCAGTTACTGAAAATAGAAAAGAAATCATTTAAATTTATACAATCAGCACAATGAGCAAGTTTCACAGCTTTTATGCACTTATCCACAATTACTGGGCCTACAAACATTCAACTTAACGAATGTTTCCGCGTCTCTCTAGCGTCTTGCAGGCTTTTTTGCACCCATGAAGGTAGTATTAACCAGGTCCAACTCATCATTTGCTCTTTCCTCCTCTAATGATGCATCGGACTGACTTCGTCATCCCTTCTCCCGGACTGACCGCTTCTCCTGTCTCTCCGCAACTGCTCGCTTTACTGACTGATCCGTCTCCTCTCTCTCCCTCGACTCATCTGATCTCCTAGACTCATCTGAACCCCTAGACTCATCTGAACTCATCTCATCGATCCATCGTCCGTCCTCTCCGCAACTCATCTGCCTCCTCTCCGTCGTCCGTCCTCTCCGCAACTCATCTGCCCTCTGAGCCTCCCAACGGCTCCCTTTTAAGTTCTCGCCCCGGGAGTTCCCCGCCATCGGTTTTCTCAAACAATTCCGGGGTTCCCCGCCAGCGGTTTATTTCACAAAATTCCGGGGTTCCCCGCCATCGGTTTTCTCACACGCCACCATTTTTTACACCCTTCGGGGGTTTACCCACTTTCAGCCAATTCTACATTTTGTTGGCCTCTATTGTCGCGCACAAAACTTCCTTCGTTGTAGGCCCAACTGCACTTCACAATAACACTGTAGAACCAAAATCAGCAGGCACCAACGTTTTTACATTACAATATATATATATATGTATATATATATATCTTACGCAGAAAGATAGTGTTCTATTGCACAAGTTGGAGAAGACCTAAGGGAATTCTAAGGCAATTAGATCGTGCAAAACTAAATAATAGGGATCCAAACAGAAAAATGTGTTTCACTATTCTAAACATCCATCTCCAATACCAAACGATTCAAGTTGTAGTATTGATTATTCACTAACTAAACACACTCCTAGATACGTTTCAACCACTGCTCAATGCATCTTGTACATTTCTTTTCCAGATATTTCGCAGGAGCTTCGCTGTTTTTCTTTCATACATCTATCTTTGTTGAATAAATTAACCCTTGTTAGTGCCGATTTCATTTTGGGACTATTTAAGAAACTCATCACTATAAGCTAAGAACATAATTTCATCGGCCGAGTATAACAATATCGCAATTAACAGTTTCATAATTTTACAGGAAAGTCGTTTGAAAAAGTGAGCCCATATACCTTTGTTAACTTGGCAAGTGGTAATATGACAGTACCATAATGCATTTGATAGAAAGGAACATCAATTTGTAGATCCCATGTCAGAGACTACAAAAGTTGTGAAATATTTTACACTTTTTTCTGGAACTTCATACTGTTACGACACTAATTTCACTTTCATTTCCGAAAAATTAAGTTTTCTTCAGGAAAAAGAGATTAATTTTTAGCCAGTTACTTACATGGTTAATTGTAGCACATTTTTTTGTTTCTATTGCTTTGATTTTAAGTCCGGAGCATAATAAAGGGACTGTGAAAAAAAAATAGAACAAAGATAAAGTTTCACCTTTTTAAAAAAATGAATCTGATTAAAGTCGGATTAAAAACTTGGTCTTTATTGGCTTTCTGCCATATTGAGGATCATATTCTTTTGCCGGGGTTTTCTCAGAAAAGAAAACTCAAACACGCATCCAACATCCAAAGCCGGGACCTCTGTTATGCAAGGTAGTGACGCTAGTACTGGACTACAGAGGCCGGTATATTTTTATTTTCAGTTCGGCTGCGCAGTGACGTCCCACTTTTGTTACTGCAGTGTGCAATCTCAGTTGCGTCTACTCTGAATATATTGTGAACAAGCTAGGCCCGCGTCTTCGTTCGCGCGGAAATAGATCTTTTTATTTTGCTCTAATAACGAAACAACAGGAACACAATTTTGATAAAGTTCAATTCATTGAATACATAAAAAGTACAGTATCATTTATTTAGGATCGCTTCAGAGCGAACACTATAACTCGCAGTTGGTCTTGAACACTTCCCGCTTTCACGAGTTTCGGTACCAATTCGATACAAAATTCGAGACAGTCATAAATTTTAATTATACATTAATTTTATTTGCCTTTAAAAATGAGCAATTACTAAATATTAAAATTTATCTGACGCGACAAATAAAACCAATTAACGTATATACCGTATCGACGATCCAAAGTAGTTTATTATTTTTCAGGAAGTTGGCTCTCTGCCAACAATACCTGCTGCAGCAATAGATGGAGTGAGAAAACTTTTAACTCGCAGTTGGTTTTCTTGCAACCTTTCGCATGGCAGTTCAATGGATTTATAAATATTTACATAACTCTGCAATATATCGAAATGAAACATACAAGAAAATTTAAGTTAAAATTCCAGTTTCAATCCCTGACATTTTCATTGAAATCCATTAAGCCATTTTGGAGCACAAACAGATCATACAGTTAACCCTCATGCGCGTTTTGGACATTTGAATGCACGTTAAGCAAAGAAATCTTCCCGTAGAATTTTTTACATTAATATTTATGTTATATTAACATCTGCAATATATCTAAATGAAATATGAACGAATATTTAAGTTAAATTTGTTTTTAAACCCTCAAGTTTTCATTGAAATCCGTTGAGTCGTTTCAGAGCCTTTTCGAGACAAATATACAGACTGACCAGTTTTATTTGTTTGTATAGATATTTTCGTTTTGATGAAAAGTTTGTAACTGTAAATGTTTTGTTTGGTAAAATTTTTAATATTTTTTGTCGATTATGGCTAAATTAGCGGTCTTGAGCTCCTTGATTAAAAATTAATAAATTTGAGTTAGGAGAGTTGGCTAAAAGCCTATGGAGGTATATTACATTTTTTTTTAAATCTGAAGAATTTAAATAATTAAAAAATAAATAAATCAAATACTTGAGTACTAACAATCAACGTGGGAGGACCGAGAATCGGGTAATTTTTTTTATCTTACAAACGGATCCATTTCATTCGGCCATTCGGTGCGATCATGAAATGTTGGCTTAACGTTTACATTCACGCTCTATCGGTAGATCCCCTCTAACCTTGAATTTGCCTAAATTTTCACCTTCTCTTTCCCGCTCATAATTCACTTAAAAGATTCAATCGAAACCCAAATATCATTCTCTAAACTACAAAAAGTGTTCCCATTACATTTTAAATTCCATTTGTTTTTGTTTTGATGTTGAATTCATTGCTTTTGCCGAGGAAGCCTGCTACTGAACATATCCTAATTGTAGTAGAATAAATGATAAAACAGTAATTTTGTTTCGTGTAAGTGGAAAAATTTAAACCTTAGGAAAGTTTGCTGTTTGTTGCAGGATGGAAGGCGAAATGGAGACTACGACGGAGCAGGGGCAGCGCTTTGTAGAGTTCACCGGAGTGCGCAGGCCTGAGCTCACGAAGCGACCGACCAACCTGAAGCTGGAGGGCGAACTGGAGCACAGCACAGTCAACAGGATCAGCTTCTGCCCTCGGCAGATGCCTGAGCGCAGGCAGCTGCTGCGCCGGAAGAGCACCAACCTCAAGCTGGAAGGGGAACCCCCGACCATACCCACGGAGTATCGACAGTTGTTCCTCGACTTCCCCCGCGAGAGGCCGGTCAGGAGGCGACCCGCTGAAAACCTCCGTCCTTTTGAAGGGGAAATGGAAAAGGTGACATATAACTAACGAACTTATGCTCTAGTACTTATTAAATTTTCTGTACAATACTGATTACTTTATGACTACTTTATGGAAAATCGTTTCCACCTTTATAGAATTAAAATTTCGTTATTACCGTGAAAGTAGCGGAAATTGTTTCGCATTGCAGATATTCTAAACGTATTTTACTATATGATGAAAAAAACGGCCAATAAGTCAACATTTAAATTTATCATTATTTATTCAATAGCGACGCATCGTCTCCTATTTGAGATTTCATCAGGCGTATTACAAAAATAATATTACTAAAAATTAAATGAGGGTTCTATGTTCCAATTTTTTTAATTTACATATAAATTACTTACAAATCTAGCAATTCATTATATTTACTCCTTGACTTCTTCAGCCGAAAATATAATATATATTTTCAATACATCAAAGGCAAAATTAACTTTCTGGAAAGACATAACGTTATCTACAAAATTAACTGTTTAGATTGTAATGCATTGTATATCGGACAAACTAAAAGAGCTTTAAAAACTCGCATTAAAGAACATAAAAACATCAAATTAGACATTCAAAGGTACAAAGTTGTGTCCAAACACATACATATTAATAATTTCTATTGGCAAAATGCGGAAGTTTTAGACGGAGAAAATAATTACTTTTCGAGAGGTATGAGTTAAATGTACATCGGGTGCAGCCCTCATGTAATCAATGTTAAAAATTACACGAATAATTTGAACAAAATTTACGATACTCTTTTGTTGTAGTAGTTCAACTTTTAATATTCTTCTGAATTGTTAAAATTTAACTGCCGAAAGCACTCATTGTTACTACATCATTTCGGCCGTAACCGCGACACTTAATTCTTCACATGTACATTCAATAATCTTTTCGGCTGAAGAATCCAAGGAGTAAACATGATAAATTGCTAAATTGGTAAGTTTTGGGCCATGTTTTTTGTACAAAAAATAAAAAATTGTAACATAGAACCCATACTTAATTTCTTGTAATATTATGTTTGTAGTACTCCTGAGGAAGACTCAAAAAATGAGACGAAACGTCGCTTTTGAATAAATAGTGATAAATTTATATTCTGACTTATTGGCCGTCTTTTTATTTATTGTAAATTTTAAAGTCAGAAAACTAATTTGTATTTTAATATAACATATTTGTCAACAGATTGTATCTTTCGCATTCTAATCCGTTTCATACTATCAAGCACGCGAATTCTACCACACAATTATTGAAGTATTCGTTAATGACAAGGGATTTATAGCAAACTAGCTGCACTGCGCGATAAGAAAGAATCAATTTTACTGCAAAAGAGTACGCACTAAAAGCAAATTAACAACTCCTAAAACAACCACACTATTTTTTACTGTGAGTAAAACGCAAAATAAAGGCAACTCAAAATTTACGACTTATTTAGGTTGCGATTACGTCATCCTATGTATCTGAAGCAAAGTCGTTTAACTACTTCTTTGCAAATCATTTTAGCAATCTAAGATTCAGTAAATCAGGGTAATTCAAAAATATGTTACCATTAAACTGGAAGATAAAAATGCTTTAGATGTTACGTACTGTTATAATAATGTCCACCAATAGCAATCAGTCAAATTACAAATTCATTCACATTGCGATTACGCCACTTTCACTACCGCAACAATTTACGGTTGCAAAAAGATACCAGGAAAATTTAAGACCACACTTATATCTGTCAGTAAATTGTTTTAAACCCGAAAATAGTGAAAAACGTCCGTTTCCCGTGGATCACCCTCTATTAGTTCATACAGCATATAAAAAATCTCACATATGAACTAACAACAGTAAAGACTCTTCAAATTTTTCACTTGTTGATATTTTTCAGATACTTCAGAACTTCACGTGGGAAAAGTATTACAACCGAAACGTTGAATAATATATTAGTAACGCAGAGGATCTCCTGCTCTGATTATATTGTAATTTTCGAAATATTTATTTCTTTATCAAACGACCAAACTGAAAAACCACCTGCTTTGACATAAAAAAATATAATAATGCGTCATGCCTCATAGACGTTACAGTCTGGGTAAGATCTACGGGTGTAAAAAACATTATAATAAAATCATTTAAATATATAACCTTAATATACCATCCATCAAGGCAATGAACAATTTTGTTGAACTATACGTCACAATTGTGAGATATGTTTGATACAGCAAGCAGGATATTTCATAAATACGTTGCCACTAAAATGGAGGATAAAATGCATTCGATGTTGCGTTTCTAACACTTTATACATGAACATCCCAAAGATGTTTCAAATATCCACCAATAACCTTGATTTCGTTTGATAAACTGTTGCATACTTCATAGCGCTTCCCAATAATTGTACATAATTTTATTCGAAGTTTATTTCGTGAGACAATTTTAAAAAAATATGAAGAAGTCATAATTCCAGTTTTTTATTTTAAAACAGATAAAATCTAAGAAAAATGTTAGAAAAATTTATTCATGTAATTATTTCCGACGTAGGACAATTAACTTGATGCTTCCACTCTAGAGCAGAAAATGCGATATAGTTAGACGCTCAAATTCCCCGACGAAAAATTATAGTGGTACTGAAACCATAAAATTATGAAAAGAAAACTGATCAATCATAATTTCTTACAGCATTTGTACGAATTATCGCTATACGATTGATAATATTTTATTTTACCCTTCTGGATGATTTAGCAATCATAACTCTTAAGCCAGTGACTACGATTCAGTTATAGATTTTATTATATTGATTAAAATCGATAACAGTAGATATGCCAAATTATTACAGAAACCTCAAAGCATCAAATGCAATGCTTGGTAAATTAGTAAAAGTGCGTCTTATGCAGATCTCTCCAAAGAAACACGATCAATGTAATGCGTCGAAAGGGGTTAATACAGAACAAAAGTAATATTACTGAACGTATTGTTTTTTATTTTCAAAAAATACGCTAATCATATTGTGTACGAGCTATGCACGTGACTTCGTTCGCTCGTATAGCTCTTTCTATTTTGCCCTAAAATTCTAAACAGAATTTTGATAAAGTTGAGTTCATTGAATGTATAAAAAGTACGGAATCTCTTTTATTTTTGGTATCTAAGCATTGAAAATACACATTTATTTTTCATATATATATTATTTAACAAATTTTATATTTTATACTAATTATATGGTTATTCTGCTTACGTATCTATGAAATTCAAACTCTGTTATCATCTATCTTTATAACTAGGCATTACATGACATCTATTTGCAATAATCGAATTCTTAGAGCAGAGCTTCTTTATAAACTATAATTAGAGATTACCTGACATTTACGTATACATCGTATCGACGATCCAAAAAAGTTTATAATTTCTCAGGGATGGGTTAATTACGGCGCGAAATTTTTATAATTTAAAAAATACATAGTATTATAGATCAAGATCTATTTTGGAGATCTAGATGCGCGTATGGGCCACAAAACCTTTACCATAGAACTCTTCTGAACTCTGCAATATATCAAAATGAAACATGTACTAAAATTAATTTTTTTTTGAAACACCTCAAATTTTTTTTGAAAACCATTGAGCCGTTTAGGAGCCTATTCGAGACAAACTTCCACACAGACACTACAATTTTATTTATTGGTATAGATTTAGTTCACCCGCATTTGGTTTGATAAGATCGTGAAGAATAGCGGAAATAAAGGTCCTTTCATATTTTTTCCATCTAGTTTAATTGATTTAATTTCGAATTTTAAGACGGAACTCAGTTATTAATAAAAATTAAATTTGTTGTGTTTATTCCACGACGCATCCGTTTCCTTTGGCAGCCACACAATGACTTCAGCATATGTAATATAGGCTATTATATTTTAATTTAATTTTAGTTACAAATATCTAAAACATCATAACACGTGTGTTGATATATTCAGTATCAACCAATATACATTCTTGATAGTTAAATTGTATGCTTCTTTTGTTGTCTTTTATAAGTGTTCGAAAGTTATTATAACATTTCCCTCGTCTAACCGATGATTTTATAAATATATTTCTAATCATTCGGTAGGTTTACCTATAACACTAAGCACTCAATAAATGTTAATACTGAAAGCGCAACTCTTTCAGAGTTGATTCTATTAGAACGTCCACGTGGACGTTCAATGTCGTGGGGTGAATGCAGTCTGGAAGGTAATACAAGTACTTTCCGCATGTTTGCTCTGCACGTTTCACTTAAAATCTTATAAGTGCTATCTTTAAGCATTGCCAGTAACTTTATGTCACTCAAAATAATGGTTGTTATTATTATAATTAAAATGAAGCAGAGTTGCTGTTAAAAATAGGTTCCGTTTTGCTTGTTGCAAACTGCGGCACTCACCTTATTTTATTCTACAAGCTTATATGACTTGTTGCACTTTTTTATTCTGGTTTCACAAGTTTCTCTTTTACAAAGCTAATCGTTTGGAAAGAAAATATTTTGTGAAAGCGAAAGAACAATCTGGCTGCCGGACTGTACGGGGTTCTAAGTGAGACATAACTTAAATTTTATGCTTATCAAGATCATATGAAAATGAATCTTAAACGGGATGAATAGGATTGGCATGTGTACACTAGTCGCCATATTGTTAACTTTTATTATTGTTTTTAATAGGAGTTCATGGAAACGGATTAGTAAATAAAAGTAGCGAGAAATCGTGTGGAGAACGTATTCTTAAAGTTAATCGTGGCTGCTCAGAGTTCTTAATTGAAGGCAAATTATGTTTACATTAAAATATAAACTTCAAGTCTACCTGTATCCCTAACCTCTATTTTCACGTATGTGAGCGTAGTTATAATGATCTGTAATTGACATAGTAATATTTATAAAGTCCAATTCAATTATTTCAAAATCGCAGTCACCCACCTTTTATCTCGTTTGTTATGAAGCAGGTAACAGAGAAACGTGCCCAGTTTGTGGACTTCAGCGGAATAGCCCGACGTCCTGAACCCCACCGACGCAGTGGCAGCCTCAAAATAGAAAAAGGCTCCTTGAAAGATATATTGCCCGAATACAGAGAAAGCTATGTGGAATTCCCTGCGACTGGAAGACCGCCACCTCGTAAGTACGAAGATACTCTCAAGTTGGAAGGACCCATGCTAATAGAGACAGAGAAGAAAGCTCAGTATAGAGACTTCTCTCCAGTGAAGCACAGACGACGGCAGCCTCCAGATGACGACGTAAAGTATGGAACCCCTGCAGAAGATGTAACTCAAAAATACCCTTTACCGGAATGGGATTGGGAAAGTGGCAGGCCGGCAGCTGGTAAGAAAACTGAAGATCAGGCGACAAAGGATATGCAGGAAGAGCTCCGTCTTCACCGCTTGCAATTGCAACGTCGTCAGCGAGAAATAGAAGAGGAGCAAAAGGAACAACAACGCAGATTAATAGAGTTGCAAAGAATGCAGCAATTGCAGCGTGTTCCACCCGCCACCAATTTAGAACCCGTTTTCCCTGCAAACTCGTCGAATTTTAGGGAACCCATCAGGCGGGAGAGCGTCGACACGGGACATATATCTAGACGCTCCAGCATCGATCATGGTCTTACAAGAAAGCCCAGTGTAGAAAAGAAACTGCAGCGTAGACCATCGCAGGCTCCTTCAACTCCTCCTACACCCAAGAAAGCGCCGCCGAGTCCCAAGAGGTCTCGCTCTGTTCCTAAAAAAGCACAGCCTTCCACACCCCCAACTCCTAGAAAAACTCCGCCTCCGACTCCTCCCATGTCGAAAAGAAACCTAGCTGGAACCAAGAAAGAGGCCCAACCATCAACTCCTCCGACGCCTAGGAAAGCTCCGACGTCCCCAAGGTTATCGTCTCCAGGGAGCAGGCGTCGCAGATCATCCACTGCCTCTGATAAGACTGAAGGCGAAAAAATAAAAGATACCGTAGAAAAGCAGCCGGAAGAAAGTGCTGCAACAAACGGCAAGCCAAGACTCGAAGTCCCGCCTAGGGACGTGGAAATTCCAACACCTCTTTTAAACAGCAGCCCCGTTCTTGTGCCAAACATGGCTTACGATCGCGAAAAATCTACCACTTCCAGCACTGTCCTTCCACCTATAGAAACTGGTAAAAATATTAAGATTGGAGGAACTACCGATAGTCGCTTGACGAAGTTGAAGCCAGCCCCGAAACCTGTTGGCATCGATATTGAGACGGCCGAAAGACATAATCTCAAGACTCCTGGAGGACAAGATGTGTTTCGAGCGTTCCACGTCCTGGAAAAGCCAGAAAAGACTGTAACATTTGAGATGGATGTAAGGCCACCCACTAGGGGACGAAGGTAAGGAAAATTTCTTCTCGTTTCATGCAACGTGAATGTAGCATGCTGCTGCCTGTCTTTTAATAATAGCATGTATAAAAAATTAACAAGATCCGTTTTGCTTCATTATTATTTTTAATCGCATCATCTATTAATACTTTTACGTGCCAATCTAGTAGCCATGAAAATATGGTTTCCGCATTTGACGTAAGTTAACACTTAGTTTAGGCATACTGTGTTTTAATATCCATTCTTTTTATTTCATACCTCTACGATTGCTAAAACCTACTCGAAATAAAAATTAGAAAGTTATAAAATACAATATTTTTTCTGCAAGTGAATTTGCCACTAAAATGTTATTTATTTTATGAAATTCAGGAAACTTACAGATCGATGGAGAAACTTACTGATCGATGGAGAAACTTATTTATGGAACGGAGATGTAAATTTCTAATTCATACAACTCTTTCAATGTTTTTTCAAAGCAAATTTTTGGCACATGAAATATGACAGAAAAATATATTTTTGCTGGTCGTGTTTCCATTATCAATTTAAATAACCTTGAAGTTCGTTACGAGCAAGGCTATTAGCCACCTCTAAATCTTTGTTTGTAAAACCCTTCTGTGTTTTTTGCTGACGACGTCTACTATTATCTCTATTATATTGGTGAAACCCGCCGAGGCCACTATTATGGTGTCGTCAGCAAAGTCCAGAATGAATACTCAGTCAGTCAGTTCCATGCGCGAGATCACATCATGCAAGTGAAGCACAGATTCCGCTGTCTGTGCCTTCCAGTGAATCGCGATACGTCCATATCCATGCCACTGGAAAAATTGAAACACCTGTGTCTTTTCCCCAACAGTACACATGGCCCACCCAATTTGGATTTTTTTCGTTCGGTGGCGGCACTGGATGGTAACGTGACGGTAACAGTCGTTGTGAATCAACTTAACTCTATCAAGCGATAGGCCCAGAATAACTTCACATGTTTATGATAGGTTCCTGAATAATCTTTTCTGCCTCCTTTTAGCCCCTTTGACATCATTCTCCTATGACAGCTCTACTTTTTCCAGACAATCAAATTTAATATTTTTCTTACAGTCCGACGTCGTCACCTCCTCCAACTTTTCCTTAAGAGAAAAATATTTCCACGAGGTAGATTTTCCCTTCGTTGAGATGAATTATTTTTCTCGTCTGCATCGCAGGTTCATTCTGTTGAATTACACACGTCTAGCCGACTGGCGTTTTTACAAATTCCTTTGCCGCCGACACCAGGGCTAATCGTCGGAAACGGCCATTTTTTTCATTTACTTCCTCTTATCTTATATTAATTTTTTTATTGTTACTAGTTCTTTGACCAAAAACATATTATAATTACTAAAATGAATTCACATATTTGTAATATAATATTATTTCAGACGGAAAATTGAGTTTTGTGGCCTCCACTTGAAACATCATTCCTAGACAATCGACTGGAAATTGTATTCTCCCATTCTAAATTTCAAACTATTATAAAGTTCTTTGAGAAGGATTTTAGATTGAGAGAAGGAACGAGTAGAGGTTTTCAATTTATATACAGTGTATTCACTTTAAAAGCAAAAAGTAATTCTTTTCGACATTTCAGTACAATATTGAGGCATGACTTACGTAGAGTTCAAATTCATTCAATGGAAAAATAGCTAAAATACTTCATTCCAGGGTTTTATAAACGTATTGATCCAATTACAAGTAATATATATCACAACAATAGACAGAATAGTAACGTACCCAAAATGATTTTATAGGTGATCAATTGGAAAATGTAACCTAAGTCTGTTTTTCTGGCGCTTTCACTTCAATTTACATTTACGGCCTTCGTATACACGTTATCCCACTTGATTGAAGGTTCTCAGGAAAACTATATTCTCCTTGCTTATTTTAATACCCTTCATCGGTTTTCTTCTTCTGCATAGGTAAATATAACTCAAATACATTTTTAAACTCATTATTATGATTTATTACTGCTTTTCCACGAATAAATATCGATTTATTATCCTGTTGCTCTGATGTATATAACACAATATGCGCCTAAAATCTGGTATTTACTCTCTTTCCAATGGTACTTTTAAATAGTTTTTATAGTTACCTGTTCTTCTATTGCCTGTGCCAATTCCTTCATTTTCATATCTAGTGATCCTGACATATCAATCACTTTGTGTTATATAAAGAAGACAGTCGGTGGGAGTTACATATTAATAATAATTTGACAGCTTATCGCGCAGTGGTCGCTGCCGAACGCCACCGGAGGGAAGTTCTTCTCTGGACAGGGGCAACACCCCGAGCTACCGGATGCAAGTACACAACGTGGACGACAACGGCAACAGTACAGCCAACCGCCGAAATGAACAGTCATCCATCAGACCAACGTCAGCCGTCAGACGTAAGTCTCTATAATTAGATCAAAATACCGTGATACTCCTTTAAGTGTCGCTGTAACTTCTTGTTTGAAGGGAACGGAAAAACGTTCCACAAAAATGACGAGGGTAACTCAACAAGTATCTGCAATTTTTCTCTAATTGTCTTTAAGTTGGCTCTATGACTACGTGTGCTTAGCAGCAGATAAACGGCTCCTGTGTTTTCACCTGTGGTATAATGTAGTGTTATCACATCAGTTCGCTTTGCGCTGTTGCGACTTTGAAACGGCTACGTCATACACTGTTTTCACAGTAGAAACCAACAGTTGAGCCACCATCATCACATTAGTGCATTACGCAAAGCTTGTAGGCGCAAAAAAATACAACGCCCAGCAGTAGCTTCTATTGAGGAATAAAACCTAATTAAAATTCACGGACAGACTTCCTTCAGTTTCGATTTTTTTTAAGTTTATCATAAGATGAAGTATCTCGGTCAGCTTTAAAGGTGTATGTTCCGTGGTCGCATGATCAACGGCATCCGGTAAGATGTCCTCTGATAATATTGAACACTCATCCAGCTGCCTCCGAAGCTGGTTGAGGCACGAAGAAGGTAATGCTCCGCTCCCGTCATTCGGAAGGGCAAGACACAAGTTTCCAAGAGTCCGACGTAACTGATGCAGGTTTTCTGGGGCTTGCCCTGCATCACTTTCAGGCCAATAGCGAGTAGGATTCTTAAACATTAGTCCGGATGCCATAGTCAACCCTTAGCTGCCTTCCTCGTCCCTCTTCCTAAGCCATTAAAGGAGAGCTGCCACCCTAATGTGAACTGTCACCCTGAAATACCGTAAAAGACTGGAATGATTTGCCTGCAAGTCTACTAGCGACTTTTCCGAAGAGTGGAAAATTATTTAGGGACAGAATTAGGGAAATGGTTTAATTTAATTTATTCAGGCTTAGAATTAGTGTTAAGTATTTGTATATTGAATGTTTATATTAGTATAATTTTATTTTTTAATTTCTTTAATTTATATTCCTTTATTGGAATATTAAATGTATGTTGCCACCACCAGGGTTCAGCCCATTGTAACGTAATAAAACCATCTTCCTCCTGTACAGCATCGCTGACTCGTATCACAGAGGTCCCGGCTTTAAACCCTATCTAGGGCAAGGGTGTTGTGTTTGTGTGTGACTTTCCATACCGTGAAACTCTTACAGCTAACCGAAAAATGAGTTCTCTGAATCGTAAGAAGAAAGTCGTCAACAATCTCAGCAGCTAATGTGACTACAAATAAAACTAGAAAATAATTCGTGGACTGTATACATTCTCTAATTTACGTTAGTAACATAAAGAAGAATAGAAGTTAGTTAAAATATAGAATATCTGAAATTACGAGTTATTTCAAGTAATACAACTAAAACCTTAACTCTGCGTCAAACATACGAGTATACACTTAGTTGGTATGTTTCGCTCACATTCAGTAAATTGTAGATTGTTTGATATCGTTTTTCTTGTAATGGTGTATAGAATTGATATATATGAAATATTTTAAATTACAAAAAATCTAAATGTGATCGACAAACATCCACTACGTAAGTAAACATCTGATTAGGACATTGGCTGCAATATACTGTTCTCCGCATCTAGGACGTCACTAGTCATCCAGATTCTCCCTATCTTGGTTTCATATTCATAACCCCAATATAAGAGAAAACAGTTTTATATATTTTTATGTTTATTACTATTTTTAAAAAATACAAACGTGGCAAAAGGTCAGAAATGGAATAATTTAATTAAAAAACCTTTAGTCCCCCGACTTTCGGGACCTCCTTATTAATTAAAATATTAAGAATTTCATGTTATCTAATTCAATAATTCCATTTCTGACTTTTGGCTATTATTTGTATTTTATTTATAATATTAAATCAGATTGATTTAATTACTTTTATCATTATTTTAAATATAATACAAAAAATGGCCAAAGGTCGGAAATTGAATAATTTAATTAAAAACCGTTAAGTACTCAAACTTTCGGGACCTCCTCAGTTCATTAATTTATATATTAAAAAATTCATGTTTTCTAATTAAATAATACCATTTTTTACTGTAAGCCATTCTTTGTATTTTATTTATAATATTAAATCAGATTAATTTAATTACTTTAGGTACGGTTTATGTTATTTATTTGCTAATAATCACTCTCGTGAACATTTAAGCTGCCAAATAATACCGCTGTATAGCAAGAAGTTGTTTTGGACTACAAATTTATTTTTACTAAGAAATGTTATAATTATAAATGTCTTTAATGTGGACTCTATCCAGTTATCACTGGCATACCATCGTATCCTATATTTAAATAAATTTATAGGGCTATAATAACGATACTTGAGCTAAATTCATGTTAAACGCCGTAATAAAAGGTACATCTCTTAGAAACTGAAATTTATCACTATAGTAACACTGGGTTTCGTTAACCAAACCCGCGAAATATATATCTTACGAAGACGCAAAACTGTTGAAGAGTGTGGGACTGGCGACCGTCAAGATTTGTCGCATACGATTTATGCTCTTCGAAGCAGTCCTTTCTACTCCGCATACTAGAAAGCGACATCTTCTGTAATTGAATTGGGTTGTCGGCTTGTCGTGCACCCTGTAGCACCCTCGCTCCTCTTATAAGAGTCGAGTCAGCAGCTTCTCACGAACTGGGTCGCAGCTCTTGTTCAGGTCCTCTCGTCTAAGCCTCGCGTCAGCTGTTTGATCCCGACGGCAACTTTCTGCTTGCTGTCCAAATAGCCTTCTGCTTAGTTAAAATTACATCTAAACTGAACATTATTACATTTCTCAATTACCACCTAGCGCCATGCCAAAAATTATATTTGTCAATCCATTCCTATATCTTTTTACTAAATTAATTCAAGAGCGTTGAAATAATAAGGTATGTTTTGATCCATATTCCAAATTTTACGCTTAACATCTCAGATGGAATTTCCTTGACTCTAGAGTCCTTCGAAGTAGATTGTACCTAACATGACACACTATGGAATTTTCAAAATTAATAAAATTGTTAAGAAGAATTACGTTCGGAAATGTACCAGTGAGTATTTGCATTATTACAAAGGCAGATTGAAGTTGGACATTTGTTACTTGAAACATTTTTTTTATTACACAATAAGAAATTCGACTGCATCCTGCATTGACTTCTATGGTGACTTTTAACTAGCTGGGTTGGTGGCTATGCCCGAGTGTCCAATATGCCCCAATATGAGACTGAAGTACAACTTAATTTGCATGTTGAATGCCATACTTAAATTTGTTTTCATATTATTTTTATGCAATGCCTCTCTACCCCAACACCTATAGGTGCTCTCCTCCCATTCCAAATGGTATTGAATTGACACAAATATCAGCAGATTTTATAATTTTAATATTACCACACAAAATATTAATTTTAGTAGTTCAGAATGGAAAAATCTCAACTAGACCTGAATTGAACCCAGAACCTCCCACTTACTGGGCTGATTATGATTTCAGTTATTTTCACTGTTAATAATTTTCCAAATAGTTTTGATTTTGCTTCCAAATTTTTCAACTTTTCTTGAACAATGGACAACATTTAAAGTTTTTCTCTGAACAAAATCCATTGCTCTCAATACCTGTATTTGAAAATATTGGTAGGTATTCTGCCTTCCTGTTTTATAGATTTTCAAAATTGAGATGGAGGAAGATATTTATCAAAATTTACCAAACCAATTTCTGTGCATCTTAAACTTAAACAAATTTGGCATATTCTTTGTATTTATTAATTTTATTCTTAATAGTTCTAATATTTTGAGAAGGGTTTATGATAATTTTCATTTCATTCATCTAGTTTATTGCTTGAATAACATATTAACTAAAAACAGTTAATATTTCAAGGCAATTAAAAAACTAGTTGTCGGGACAAATGAATATGTTTCGGATATGTGATTATGGTTGTAATGTACTATAAGAATCAATAGCAAATAGACATAAATATAACAATATAAATTATATCACTGAACTCCATTACACTATTTATTAAGCAAGCCACCTTAAAGGTTGATTGTTATTGATTACTTTCATGCCCAAAAATAAATTACAGCACAAATGACACCACTACATAACAATACAAGTATTAACTTTAAGCTGCTTTAATGTTTAATGATATTATTAAGTATGGCTATATGTTTTATGCAGGAGCATCCTCACCTCTACTACTGCCAAGGCGACGTGGCAGCCACATACGACGTGACAACACAAGGCACGCTTTTGTGGTCCTTGATGACAATGGCAATGGAAACAACAATAATGGTGGGAATAACAATAACAATGGTAATGTGAACAACAACGTGGCTCGTAGTGGACTTCTCAATGTTCCTAGAGGTCGTGCTGGCTGGATGCCACCTTGGTATAATGCACCAACCTCTATTTAAATATTAATTGTTCCTAATTATGAAACTTTCATATTACATGAATGTTCCATAACAATTGGGAACAAGATGAAATTATATGGTTATGTCCAACAGCATGATATCTGTCAAACCAAAAATCCACTTTGTCGAGTGTATAAATTTGTGCACATCCCTCATAACTTAAAAAAAAAGAGCTTGAAAATACAAAAACATAATACATTCTTCCCTGAGAATTGATAATTCTTATGTTTATCTTCTTGTACATTGATCAGGAATCCTGAACAAATTTGAAACATATTATATGACTATAGTATAAATTACAGGATCAGGAATTTCTGTCTGAACAGTATATGTAATTTTAAGGAATGCAGACAACAAAAAGATCAATGTTGAAAAGCACAAGAGTCAACAATAAAGACTGCCAAATGTTAGAAGCCAAGGCTTCACATTGGCCGTTAAATCTTCATGTATAAACTCTATGAACAAGGTATACATTTTTTCATATAGAGGTGTAAAAAACTCATAGGATTATTATAGTTTTTATTAAAGTTCTTTTACACTATTTAAAATGTACTATTAATTATACACTACATGGAAGTGAAAATTATGAACAATATTTCATTTTATCAGCAACTGAATGTAATTAAACCTCATCATTACAAGTTCAACGATTGATATTCATATTGCTTTCTCTGCCATACATATGCAAAGCTTAATTTATTGTAACAATCCCAATTAAGAAATTCAGCTGAGAAATCTTATTACATTCTGCTTTATTTTCAATTAAATGGTTACAAGTCTCAAGAATCTATTTGTAACTTGGTTGAAAACTAAACATTAGGATTATCATTCTTATAATATATGTATAATCAAAGAATCAACCTCACTACAGTGACTCTCAGTTCACTCAATCAAACAGCATTTACAATCCAACAAACACTACATACAGTCTTATTATGTCAATATTGATTAAATTTTTCATGTTTTCACAATTTCCTTTAAATTTTCTGGACATATGTTAATTTTTTAATTAATTTTTTACCATTTATCAAACTTGACATAAAATATTGATTAACATCAAATGTAAATTATATTCAATACTTAAATATTTTTTAGTAAATCAATTAACTTACTTTTCCAATAATTAAATGAAACAAATTTATTAATTTATTTCATTTAATATTTATTACCATAAATTTATTTGGATGTAATTTTTTACAATTTTATGGATAGCCTGTTGTTGTCTGAAATCCAAAAATTTTCTTCTGTTATCAATTCATGTTAGAAGTTATTTAAAAGAGCTTCTTCCCAAATCCATTTCAATTTATGTCATTTTAAATGAATTTCAGTTTTATGAGAAAATGTCATAAATGCTTTTTAAATTGAATTATATACAGAGGAATCTTATAAACGTTTACAAAACTTGGATAATTATGTGATATACTGCCTTGAAGCCTAAATATTCATATTCATATAAATTACAGGGTAAGAATATAATGAACCTGTTGAGTGTTTGTGAAATTGTGTATCAATGTACAGGGTAAGAAAATGAGTTGTTGCTACTGACATATCACCAGTTTCAGAAGTTGAGCATGTATGATAATGTTGTTGAATATTTTTCCATAAATAGTTTTGCAAAATATTCTGTTACATGTGGAGCCATTAATTTCTCCATATCTTTCAATGTTTTTGACAGATGCTCATGTTGTTCCTGACCACTACTGAAGAAAATCAATTCAGCTGCCACAAATTTATAACTACTAATTACATAGTTCCCATAAAAAATGGTATAAAACTATTAAGTAACAAATGTTAAAAATAAACTAATTGATTTGTGCTTTAGTTATTTCAAGATTCTTCTACTATCAATCTAAACTTGAGCCCCAATTCCTACTTCCAAAAATAAGTATTATATTAGTTTTGATCTATAACTTGTTGGATTGTTACATTCTGTGGAAAAATTTGCTCAATTCCTTAAATGATGTAGTGCCTAATCAATCAAATAAATATTATAACATTTGAAATTAACAAGATATCACTTAAATTACCAATGCCTTCATCCACCAAAATAACTGAAATTAAGAATAGCTTTACAATAATTGAAATTGTCATTGTCTGAACGTTCTGTGAATTATTTTGTTAGATTTAAGTTTAAAAATTACCTAATTCTGTTTGACCTCAAATGAAAAGGTTTATTGGAGATACAACTTCTGTATATGTTTTTAATTCACCTGAATTATGATGTGCTAATGTATTTATTCATAATGTACACCCAAATCATTTTGTTCCCAAAACAAAATAGTTAAAACATAATCATTCTATAAAATGTCTAGATTAAATTTATCTAATATGTAAGAAAAATTAAGTTTTTTTTGTCAATGATCAATTTTTCATTTTTAAACACTTTTAATTTGAAATTTCAGATTTGATCAGAGTTCCCGGCATAAAATCTTCCTAATAATGGAAATAAAAACATTTCAAATGAACCATTCCACAGAAGGAAATAATAATAAATGTAAATATTTTCTCAAAAAATATTTCAAATACTGTTGTCTTTTATTAGACTACCAAACTATGTAAGCTTTGCTTTATCATATTTAAAATTTGAACATAATAAGTTTTATAATTTCCTATTTTTAAGCAATTATTTAAAACTTGACTATATAGTGTTTCTGCATCATTTATAAATATTTTGATACCTTTTAATGTTAAAATGTTGTAATAAGCAAACAGCCTAAAATCTGTTCCTAATTTCATTTCAATTCCAAACAATTTTGAAGTAGGCAATCGGTGTTTACCAAGTTATTACGGGCCTAAAATATATAGTATTCTTGAGCCAATTCTTTAAAGCTGTTAACATTAAAATTACAGAAAATGATTGCTATGGCTGATAAGATAATAAATCCTGAATTTATGTAGAAATAAAAAACTGTTTATATATGCTAAGAAATAAAATACTTGTTAATAACTAAACAGCATTAAAAAGAATCACAATTACAGTTGCTGTGAGATTAGGTACATAACTATAAATAATGCTTGTAAAACATATATAGCAAATTATACATCATTTGTAAACTATATATTATTCAAGAGAGAAATTACAGTTCATTTTATACCAAATGAATTTGTGAACAGTTGGCATGTCATGAATTTGAATCCATATTATATAGGTATTCTAATTAAAATATCAAGACAATTTGAAATCATTTATAGTCTTCAAACCTTAAATATAAATATAACTGCCAAAATAACTAAAACTGCCAAAACTGCCAGTCAAATTATATTTGATATGAATAAGACCACTTTCACTATTTAATAAAACATTACCAGTATGTTTCTGTGGTATTTCAATTAGTACTTGTTGAAAATGAATATAACTTTTGCATACTGTCAAAAACATTCATTCTACATACACACTTAATTTGAAGATAATCACTCATTTTGCACTGAAGCAAAAGCTTTGGAATAATACAATTTTTATTTTATTTTCTTTATTGTAAATACAAATTATTATAACTATCAAAATTTTTGTGCCCTGGAGGAAATTTATTAGTCTACTTAAACTGCCACTTGATAGGCATCTTCTTAAAAAAATTAGTGACCACCATCATTGGATACTTATCATCAAAAATATACTTATGAAGGTTTTATTCCACCGAGTGTTCACTTAAAACCATGTTACAGCAGTGCATTGCAGGTCAATAAATATTTGTTACTGACCTTTATTTATAGAAAGGAAGAATGTCACATTGTCAAAATAATGTATATGGATCAGAAAGACTGAGTGATCTTATGAGCATGAGATTGATTTCACCATGTTGAACAACATATACAGTTCAAATTTTCAGAACTGTCCATAACTCACACCAAGATGTCACACAACATGAGGCTGAATTACTTTATCCTAATATTGCAACAACAATAAAAAAACAATCTCCAGTTTCAAGTAAACTATCATCTCTATATAACATGAAGAGAAGGAGGGAAATATTTCTCATCAAAGGCTTCCATAATAATTTATTTAATGTCATGAGGGAGGAAAATATTCTTCGCTTTGTTTCATCATGAAGAGGGTAATTATAATGTAAGAGCCAAGTGTGTTCAAAGTAGATTTACTTTGAGCTTAATACTCCTTGATTTAATGCACAATGTCAACTATAACTCTGCATGCTCACAAGTTAGCTAGTGTACATGCACAAGACAATTATTAATGTGACAGCATTAATTGAAACTTAATGTATATGCTGCAGAAACTATTTAATGTATATTCTAATTCAATTTGAAACCCTCAAAACTATGATCAAACCTACTGACTGGCATTACATTGTAGATTTAAGACATCATTTCTAGTAGTTGATTTCACAATACCTTTGTTTACAAGACATTTTTTAAATTTTTACAAATTATTTTGCCAAGACTGAATAATTTAAAATGTTCATTTTTAAAATATTCTTTTGTGAGCCAAAATAAATATATGTCAGTGTATTAATGATGTGACCCTTAAACTCGAGCACCAATCTCTGTGAAATTAGCATATATAACTGGTAAATGTTTTCTCCATCTATTCTAAAGTTTCCAAAAGGAATGGAATAAAAAGATGTGTAGTTGTTATTTGCAGTAACATACATACTTTTCATAGTTACATCTTGTATGTTACTGAGAGTATAGATAAACATCCTACATTTTTAGCCCAACTTATATTATAAATAACAATTAGGTGTACTGTAAGAAATTGTGGTATTTATGTATGTCCTCTATGCATTTGATGTCTGTAAAACATGAGTACATGTAAAAATGAAAGGATAAACTGTATGTCTATACTTACCTCAATGAAACTTTGACGTACAATTCATACATACATGTGATGTAATCCTATCCTTATTTTAGTCATTTTGTCACAGGGCATAAGAAACTATGAATGGATAAAACACATTTGTAATCATCACATGAAACATACTGGTACATAATGCTGTGTGTAAATATAGGCAATGTGTTTCTACTGGGAATAGTTAATTTTGGGATTTTAAATTCCTCAAGGAGAGGCAAGTGTCAAAGAAACACAATACTTCATCACAACATCAGTGTGAATTATAATTTTTATTAAAAATATCTTAATTCTGTATTATAACCATACACTAAATCTTTTTTAAAATATATCATTTAACAGATCATATCTATATTTTTATTTTACACTAATGCTTATATATTATTTTATACATAAATTAAGAACCCAAAATTATCCTAAGAATGAACAATACTCTTAAATAATCCTTCAGATTCTTAAATTTCCTAATGTATCTTTCTAAAACATATAATCATATCAAGTATGTACTGTAGTTGTGCTTCAGATAATTCTGATAGAAATAGTACAATACAATTCATGTAAATTTGATGTATATACATATTTTATGATTACATGTTGATTTGTATTAAAAACTTAAAGCAACATTTGGTCTTGTTTTATCAAATGAATGAAATTGTAGTATTAAAATCCATATCTGTATTATACATCTGTGTAGACATAGTAAAATTGATATGTTACATTATTTACATGATAGCTGAAGATGTTCTATGTTAATACATGAATGTGCTGATATATATTTTTTTATAAAAGTGCCCAAATTGAAACAGTGTCATCTTGGCATAACAGAGCTCATTTCTTAAAGGGGCATGTTCTCTAAGAAAATGGCAGATATTGATTAAAAACTGTCGGTTTTATCATGTTTAATGTTACCTTGATATGAAGTGAATATGACAAAGAACCAATTGTAGAATTTCCTGATGGGAAAAAGGGTAAATATATAGGACATTGGAAGAGTAATCCTGAAACTAAAAACTTCTTATATATCATTGATGTAATTCATTTAAGTTGGCTGTTCAATAAAGAAGAAACAATTTTTATTTACTGAATTTATTGTGCAAAGAATGTATTTTTGTTACCAAAATTAGTATTTGGACCAAATTATTTTACTACAGTATTTTTTTTGCATTTTTACCACATCATAATTTGATATTGACAGCATGCAATGAAACTCTGAGTAGAAATCTTTATATCTCTGAAGGAGAGCAGGTAACAAAAAAAGTTCAGTACATAAGTAGAAGGGTTCCAAGGCGGACATTTGATGCACACATTATTTTAGCTTTTAAACTCATGCTTGCAAGCTGCAGGCATAAAGTCCTTATTTTTTAATGGCAACCTCTTTTTTATCACCATGAAACTTTTTCGTCTTGATGAGTTAATTTCAGATAACCCATTATTCTTGTCATTACCACTCATTTTACTTGAAAAGTCCCACAAAAATTAAGGAAGACGTAGGTGAGTAGGGTATCACTCTCGGTATGTCCGAGCATCGACTTGATACACTCTTCTATACTTTCCTAAAATGAGTAAAATATCGGCAATACACTGGTTGAATAAATCATGTCTTGACAATTCTAGATGAATTGGCACTGATTAGAATAAACAAATCCTCAAATTAGTCAGAAAATTTTGTTTACTTATATTTGATGATTCTGGTTGGTGAACAGACCTATGGAACAATTATCAACACCAAAGTGTCCCAAGGATGTTTGAATTCAGTTGTGCCTGCAAGTCAACGATGGGAACATTGAACATCTCCTGTAAATGCTAATCAACTTCCACACATGTTAGTGCTATTATTTTTAGCGCATGGGATACTAAGTAGCACGTCCTTTTGTAATCAGAAGAATGTAACAACAAAAGACATTGGGTAAAATGAAGATCAAGACCAGGAAGGTTAATACAAACATCCAGAGAAGCATCCACCAATAAACACCTGGGGAGACTCAACAGATATATGTATGCATATAGATCCCATTATTTGCTACAACAATTATCCAGACTCATTTTTAGGTTTACTCAAGAGAAGAAATCCCTTTCATTGTTATATAAAAGCTAATAATAGGTTTTATTTTTTCTGTAATTTTTTTATATTTAGTTTTAAATCTGTACTCAAATGCAAATTTTGATAGGATCCAAAACAATTTTTTTATATTAAATCTATCAGAATAAAATGCAATGTATGCTGTGCATTCCACACTTTATATACCAGGCCTGTTCAAACATACTATGACTGATAATGTTTGCCCATATGTAATCCTATACAACTCATCCAACTGCCATGAAATTTTTAATTAGTTAATAATTAAAAAAATTTATTATTAACAACATTAATAAATTAAGAATGCCACTCTGGTATCCAAGGCAATTTCTTTTTAACTAATTGTTGCTTATCATTACTTAAATAAAACAGCTATATAATCATAAGTAATGTTACTTTTTAATTAGTTTATAAATATACAAAATGTTTCATAAGTTGCAGTGCAAATTGATTAAATAGTGTTTTCCAATCGAGTGAGTCAATGTTGAAATGGAATAAAACACGTTGTGTGAGAGGTATTAACAAAATTCTTTATTTGAAAGGGAATACATGGGCATATCGAATAAAAAAATAACTTTGTTAATACTTGACACACAGCATGTTTCATTCCATTTCAACATTGACTACCCTTACTGGAAAACCCTATCTTGGCTGCACACATTCAATTTCATTTTTTGTAGTTATTAATACTATATACAGTATATCATGGTAACCAACCAAAGCATCTTCTCCTTATAAATGTAATTGACTTTGTGTACTTTTGTGTATACATGTGTTGCATACAAATCTAAATACATGGATCAATTTCGACCAAATTTTGTACACATGTTACTTACGAATCGTAAGCAGGCAAGGATTGAAAGGGTAAGACACTATTGCTACCCATGGGGGTGGAGGGTATGGAAATATAAAACATACATAAGTAGCATGTATTTGAATGCAAATAAATATTTTTGTGGTTAGTTATATTGATAGTGTCTCTCCTGGTGTGCTTGGTATTATGAAAGTTACTATGCTTATTTAGGGTACCAAGAGATTTAATGACTCAATTAAGATACAACAAGCATGGATATGATGAAATTCAGCTCTCATAAAGCTAAAAAATGGATTCCCAGGTGTTGCCAGGCACCCAGCTAATAACAAATAAATTGTGAAAATACATTTTAAGTTATTTATTTCATATTATTGACACTATATTAAAAATTACAAATTTTAGAGGCACAAGGACTATATTTCATGCATGTTCTAATGATTATGTAGCATGCTTCTCATATATTCATTATACTGAATATACTGACAGTAAAATTGTATATATTGTCTCCAATAGCTATTGATGTTGACAGGTAAATTTGTATCAAAATTCACATTGTTTAAACGCACACTAAAATGTTCATAGTTTGGATTCACATTATATCTTGTGGCATTTTTGACTATATTAGTTTTGTTCAAATGCATGTTTTTGTCTTTTTGTGCTTTCTTTTTCTTTTTCCTTTCAAAGTTTGAAACATTTTGAAGTTTTGGTGGAGCATTTACTACACTCGCATCATTTTCAAATTTGCATTTATGTACTGAACTTGGTTCACTGAAATTGTTTGAATTGTAAATATCTGTATCAATTGAAAAAAAATTTGCAAAATCATTATCAAGTTTCTTCAATTTACATTCTATGTCCTCAACTAAATTTAAAGGACTTTCAAATTTTTTTGGAACTGTAGGGCAGTCAACATCTGTGGGGGCAGCAGATAATTCCTGTAGTATAGAATCATATGACTGAACTTCTGTAAACATGGAAGTTTCTTTAAGAGCGTCAGTAAGAGTAGTCTTTCCATGCACTGAATCTGTGATATTGTTAAACTGTGTAGGAGAATCAACTTCATCTAATTTTGTTTGTAATTTGCTTTTTTGGTCAGATTTAACAGTTTCTGCTGAAATTAAAGCATACTTATGACTATGTTCAGTCTTTTCAACTAAACCACTCACTAATTCAAATGCAGAACAATCACAGTCCCAGACATTACCTGGCATATTTTCAAGAGAGAGCCTCAAAACACTCATACTCTCACCTCCTATGGACCCTAGCAGTTTCTGAAATTTAGGTAACTCCTTTTCACTAACAATACTAACAGCTATGCCATGAGATCCGTAACGTCCAGCTCTACCAATTCGATGCAAGTAAGTTTCACCATCATGAGGAATATCTAAGTTAACTACCACATTAACATTTTCAATATCAAGTCCTCGAGAAGTGAGATCTGTTGATAACAGGATACGACAACGGAATTCTCTCAATTTAGCAACAGCCTCTTGTCGTACCTTCTGAACAAGGCTACCACTTATCCATGTAGCAGGCCAACCATGTGACTGCAACAAGTTACAGATACTTTGTGCCCTAAAACATTTTAAAAATTGAAATTATTTTCTTAACATAGAAACCTAGAGTAATTAAATCAAGCTTTATCACAAAAATATTACCTTGTTTGGTAGTTTGAAAATATTAAACACTGTTGGAATGCCACAGAAGATAATATTTGGATCAAAGCATCTAGTTTAAAACGTTGTTGAGCTAAATTGTTGGGATGTGATTTGACAACAACAACAAACTGGCGTAATCCTAAAAGTATAGGAGCATCATCCTCTGGGCTAACATGCAGAGGGTTGTGCATATAACGAACTAGAAATTCTTTTAAGTCATTTGAAAATGTTGCAGTTGAGGCAATTAGTTGTTTATTAAGTGGAAGTCGAGAGAATATATAGCTGTAAAGAAAAAAATCACATATCTGTTAAATATGTAAATAGCAAATAAACAACTTTTCAACCATAAAACATAATTAAACAATACAAAAATTTTAAATTCACGAAGCACTTTTAGCAATATTATAATATGAAATATTACCAATAAGGGAGCAACAAATGCCTTTATAAATATAGCATGTAATGGACTTAATAAATAATTAATTATGCAGTTACTCCACCAATCAATTAGAATAGTGTATGACTTCATGCTACAGAAAAAGTGGCAACTTATTGCATAAATAACTTTTAAAAATTACTACATATATAAATTCATTTGGATAGGAACGACAGACAGAAAATTGCAGCTGATTTACCTTTTAAATTGAACCTAAGCTCCCATTTTCAGGAAAAGCATGTCTGAATGGCAAAGCAACCAGTCACAATACAAATCAATGCAAGTAAAGATGTGACACTGTCATAATAACTAACACAATTGATAAGGAAGTAAAAGAGAGAAGGAAAGATAGAGGCTTACCTGAAATTGAACCTCATTGATGACATAAATGAATAGGAGGCAACCAAACCATCTCCTGCTGAAAGAGGTAGTTGTCCCAGAAACTCACCAATTTCTCAATGGCATTGCTATACTTCAGTTTCAAGTAAATCACCACCTTGCTTTTTCTCATTCCTTTCCTTATCAATATTACACATATATTTAACTGGAGAGGATAGAGAGAGAGAGAATCATGCATGTATGCATATATGCATTCAACATGTTTTCTTTGAGTAGGTGTTGTCGCTATGGGCATGGGTGGTTATGGGGAATTGTGTTTTGTGGATTTTTACTGTACTATGGTGATTGGCAATCCGTTCAGGTAGGGGTCTCTTTGTCTGGCCAATGTAAAAGGCTGGGCAGAGTGTGCAGTTTATTTTGTAGATGGTGTGAGATGACAGACAGGTTATGTTTTCCCTAATTTTGTACGTAGTGGGGTTGGTGGGATTCTGGAAGGTCATGGTAGGTGGGAGTATTGCATATGTTTCTACCAAACAGTCTGCAGCCAATCGTGGGTGGGGGGTTGGGGTTGTGGGGTTTGTAAGGTCGGACCAGAATATTGCAGAGGTTAGGTGGGCACCTAAAGGCAACCATCGTACAGGTGGATAGTATGGTCGGGAGGATGTTTTTCATATCAGGGTTGGATTTTAGTCCGGTGTAGACAAGGCAGAGGAAAGAGTTGAGTTTACGTGTATAAATATACATCATAACCTTGCAATCTGTAATTGAAATGTCAAATTACTTGCGCATGTATTCATGTGCAAGTCAAATGCAATAGATTCTTCACATAGTCAGGCTGAAAATTTGGAATATCAAGTTTTCTTATGTGAGGAATCCAAAACATATACAAAAAAAAATTATCGGGAAATTATTTTCATACTCCCCCACAAGTTGACACATACTAAAAATTAATTAAGTCAAGGACTTTCTTTCTGTCTCATTCCTGATCAATTTACAAATAGTAAACAAGATATGGCATTGTGAAAATAATTAAAATAAGTGGTATGGAAAGTAAAGACAAACATTTAGTATCATGCTAGAAACTGAGCTTCAGTGACATGTCAGTTAGAAGAATGTTCTTCAAAATTCCATTTATTTTATTTCTTTCACAAACAAGTTTTTTTTTTAACTATTTTGACAATGAACCATTCTTACACAGGAGAGAGAATTAATGGCTTACATGAAATTAAGGGCAATGTTTGAGAGGAAACCATACAAATTTTCAGAGGCACTAGCCTTTTTGTTTGGGGTTCGATTCAAACTACAACAGATCCAGCCATTAGCAACAATCTGCACCCAATAAAGAAACTAAATCTGTCTCTCTTACAATAAGTTAACCAGAGAGATTGTGAAGATTGGTAAGTGAGGGGACATCCTTAGTAAGTGAGGAGTATTATGGAGAGGATATTTTTTAAATATCTGGGTTAGATTGCAGTCCAGTCTAGACACGCAATCTATCATAGTAGGAAATCTGGATTTTCAACAAAATAGGCATTTCAACTAGTATGGTGAATACTAATAATTAGAGATCAGCTCCAAGTGTAGAGTATTCATTCACAATACTTACTTAATATCACTTTGAAATGATTTTTCAAACAACTTGTCAGCTTCATCCAAAATAAAAAGTCTGACAGAATCAACTTTCAACACTTTTGCCTCAATTAAGTGTTTAAGTCTTCCAGGGGCACCAACAGCAATATGACAGGATTTCAACTTGTTCATATCATCATTTATTGGCAGCCCTCCAATGAATGTTTCTATTTTCAAACCTAAATAATGATTCAAATATACCAAACTTACATTTTTTGCCAAGACAGACCTCACAGTCTAACCACATAGTTAATAATATGAAACATTTTTGCTATGAACACAAGTTATATCTAATCAAATGCTATTTACATTCATCAAAATACTGACCAAGCGACTCAGCTAAACTTATTATAAGAGAGAGTCTAATGTATTTTACTATTTTTATACATCATCAGAAATTTTAAACCCATATTTCTGATGGCAGGTTTCCCTATTATAGTTACAATTTACTGGTTTTTTTTCTGAATAGTATTTCTAAAATAAATTTGACTGTTTTGACCAAGTTATTCCAATTTCAGTTGGTCAGAAAGTCATACAAGTAGCAGTCACATATATATAGTACAATTGTTACTTTTCAGAAAATATATACTTTTAACAACAATTATTAAAAGGTTTGTAGAACATTTTTAAAATATCAAACTCCACAAACCTGGTATACAGCTTCCAATACTTGACATAACATGTTTTATTTGTAAAGCAATTTCCCGTGTGGGAGCAAGTATCAAACTTTGGACACAATTATTTTCAACAATAACAGTCTCTAATGCAATCAAAGTGAAGACGCATGTCTTCCCTGTTCCACTCTTAGCCTGTACAAGAAGATCTGAAACATAAGTAAAACTGGTTAAATATGATCTCATATCAAATATCCCTTTTAAAGATGCATATTTCTCACATGCACATTACAGATTTACTGGTCATTTTACAAAAATGAGATTATTGTGTATTTGGACCAAGAAATTAAAAATAAACTTCTCGAGCCAAACAGAATTCAGTTAGCAACATACTTGCCCATCAGGAAAACTCAGAAACATTGAACTCTATCAATATTTCAGATTATTAAAATTACTGGATTGAATACAAAAATAATAATTATAAGATACTCTAATTATATATTGAGGTATTCAGTTCTAAGACTGGTCTGATGCAACCGTCCATGCTAACCTATCCTCTGCAAACCTTGTCATGCCTATATAGCTACCACATCCCATTGGAGCTGGTGGAGTTATATACTCCACGTATACTCATGATTGGTGCACAACTAGAATGTCACTGCCTGTTAACACCTGTATACAATGAAGGGAAAATATTGGTGTATATATTTGGGGATCATATTCCCCTTTAGCCCCCACACAACCTATTTTTACAAGATCCTCATGTCCCAAAATCATAGCCTATTAATCTAACACTTCTCTTGGTCAAAGTCTCAAATTTGTTCTCTCTTCTCTAATGAACACCAATTGCTTGATTTCTTAAAACTAAGTACACAGTAACATCTAACAAATAATAAAGTTAAATGGAATAGAAGCTGGAACATTATTGTATCAAGATGATTTGCTTACCAAAGCCACATCTTCCCAGAGGGATGGCTTTAAGCTGAATTGGAGAAGGCTTCCTAAAACCACACATTTCTAAACCTTTTAATATTTTATCAGGAATCATAAGTTCTCTAAAACTAATTTCTTCTTTTGTTTTCACGTCAGTAGTTCTTGCCCTGTCATTATAATTATGTGCAATTGTAGAAGGCATTTTCGTCTTTTAATTAATATCTTCCGATTATGATAATGCAACAATTTTGACAGACCAATATATTCCACCTATCTTCATGTTGTTCTGTCAGATTCAAAGTACCTGCCGTCAACAAACTCAATGATTATATAATAAAGAATGAGTGACCATGTTCAAAGATCATATAATATATAATACAAACAGACCTTGATATAATAATAATAATTTATTTAGCAAATATTAGCCTAACAAAGTTTAATAAATTATAATACAGCCAATATGTCAGAAAAAAATGATTAATATTTCTTTAAAGAAATTACGACGTTTAGTTCATATTTGTAGACTGTATAAGCTAAAATATCAAATGGATAAAACATGTAAATAATTTTGTGTAGTGGACTACGTCCAGCTCCTGTTACGGTTGAAACATTAGGTGTAATTTTGATTCTCTTGGTTTTCAACCAATACTATTATAATTACATTTTTTTAACCATTGGAATTGTAAGATTAAACAAGTTCTGAGACATTTGTTATTCAAGTTTGTTACTATTTGTATTTCTACTTCATCGATAATGCATGACCCAAATATGTCCATTTAATGTAAATATTAGACAATGTTGATTTTCCCCGTGAATAAGTTGAATGTAGAGTTCTTCCCGAATTATATCTCGCGTGAACTCACAATGTTCATAAAACTGAGTCCCCACTCCGATTAATTGGTAGTGTAATTGAGTCGGTTACTTAGAACTTGGACGAATTTCTCGCCAGGAAACTCAGTACGTTGGTGATAAACTGCACCCAACAACTCGACGTAATTTGTCCAGTCACTTCAAACTATGGAACTTGGACCACAGTACTTAATGCTTAGATTTGACGAGGTTTCCCTCTTCACACAAGTACCGATCGATTTAACCGTCGAATTGTTGGAAAAGTAATTTACTCCGGAAATCACAGCACTCTTTCAACACGTGCTGACGACAACCTACTTCAAATTCCCAAGGGAATTCGATGAGCTGGTCCCCAGCAGTAGTCAACTTTTACATATTGAAACCCAAGTACTTCTACTGGTAATACGTGTATTGTATGACCACATGGGTACTAAGCAATGGTGGCATTTCTCATTCACCTCATCATTTCATTCACAATGGAAGCCAAGATGGACGGATCCCTTCCCTTTCTGGACGTACGGATTTACAGGAAACCGGATAGAAAACTGGGACACGCTATTTACAGAAAGTCAACAGATACAGACGTCTATCTCAACACCGATAGTTTCCATCATCCGGTGCAAAAACATTCCGTACTTTCCGTTCTGGTATACAAGAGTCTGGCTATATCTGACACAGAGAGTCTTCCCATGAAGATCAGGGAAACTTTGATGCTCAATGAGCTACACGGCACAGGAAATACAGAAGGACTTCAAAAGGAAACCAAGAAACACGGAACAGTAAGATTGCACTGTTGTCCTGTCCCTTCCTTAAGACCCCTACACACGGTCCTTCTTACCTTAAGAATTACGACAAAGGAAGAGGTCTGGGAGGCCCTCAAGGATCAGATCCCCGGAGCAGGAGGACTGGAACCTTCAGTGGTGAAGTCCATCCGAAGGGGCCTATGGGGACACCCAAACAGCCGTAGTCTGTCTCCCGAAAGGGCTGGCGGCTAAGGCCTTGGAGTTGGGGAAGCTCCGAGTGGGCTGGGTAGCCGCCCGAATGAGGGAAAAGCTGACGGCTAGCAAATGCTTCCGCTGCTGGGAGTACGGCCATATGGCCAGGAACTGCGCGGGACCCGACAGGTCCAAGTTATGATGCAAATGCGGTGAAGAGGGACACGTCGCCAGCACTTGCAGCAAGGAGCCGGAGTGCGCCCTCTGCAAAGGGAAAGGCGACAGCTGCCACCTCGCGGGCGGCTACAGGTGCACTACCTACAGACAGGCCCTACAGAGGATCAACGCAAAGAAGACATGAGGATTCTTCAGCTGAACCTCAACCACTGTGAAGCAGCGCAGGACCTACTGGGACAAACGGTACGGGAGCAGAACGTCGACGTCGCTATCCTGTGTGAGCAATACAGGAACCACAGACACGAGTCTTGGATATTAGACGTGTCGAACCGCGCCGCGATCTGGATATGTGGCGGACGGCAAATTCAGCGGAAGGCGGGAAGAGCAGAAGCGTTCTACACATGGGCTAAGGTAGACAATGTCTATATATATAGCGTCTACGCCCCACCGAGCCTCCAGATAGGTGAGTTTGAAACCCTCGTAGGGCCGACATAAGTGAGCGGACAGATCCTGTTGGACATAATGGCAGCACAGGACATAATCCTAGCCAACAACGGGGGGAAGCCGACATAAGTGAGCGGAAGGAAGAGCTCGGTCGTCGACATAACATTTGTAAGTGAAGGCTTGGCACCGGGACTGAGGTGGGAGGTCAGCGACCTCTACACTCACAGGTTGGTGGTTTTGATTCACAGGAAGACTGGGAGAGGGCCCAGCAGTGACCACCAGGCCGTCCTCACTACGGTTACAGCATCAGGAGCAGCCAGAAGAGACAGGAAGAAGCGGAGTGGGACTGCATGACGCCGCAGGAAGATGGATGAAGACTCCTTCGTAGTCATGATGGAAGAAGACGTCAACGTCACCGGCTCGCCAGAGGAAAGGACGGAGCAGCTAATGGCGCTCGTCACCAAAGCCTGCGACGCGGCCATGCCGAGGACCACGTATGTGGGCCAGCGTCAGGCAGTTTTCTGGTGGAACGAGTCCATTGCGGAACTGAGAAATTGAGCGTGTGAGTGAATTTTGTGTAAGTGACATAATGTATAGTTTCCCTTTTCGATGAGTCGTGTGAACGGAGGCCAGTAATAGTTAGAAATAGTTATAATATAGTTTTATTGTTATTTAATAATTATTATACCTATGTGCGTCCATTGGCAATCCACCCCTCCTTTTCTATTTTTCAGTAACTGCGTACACCACTTCTCGAGAGACCCAAAATCCCTTGTGATATTGTTTCATGTAAGCATTGTAAAGTAGATAAATATAAAATTTTCAAACCGAAATTTGTTCATTAATAAATTAATGTCCTATCCAATGAAGAGGATATTACAATATATAATTTTCTATTCGTAAATGTTGGAGCAGAACGTAAATTGTTTTACCTAGGATCTGAATTCGGAAAATAAGATATTTTAATAATATAATTTGGATAGGCCGACGTTTCAATGCGACATTGGTTCTTAAAGAGAATTTAAAGGTTTGAATTAGTTCACTCTGATTCTTAAGCTCCCTGTGTTAAATAAAGTCATATATATTGTGTATTAACCAAGGCTAGTGTCCAAAGCCAAGTATTGCGTGAGAATAACGATGCACGCTGAATTGTTGACGAGTGAGAGCCATCTATCTCACTGTACTTAAGATTAATTTGTCTTAGAATTTGTTCAGAATTTTATTCACTCTCTGATTTCACTACATTATCGATTATTTCCGAAAGTACTACTAAATTCAAACGGGAAAATAGCTGTGTTATCACTACTGAATTAAAATTTATAATCCTTACTTTTTCAAATTAATTTGAATTTTCATAGCTAATTATACGATTAAAAATATATCAACCGGACTTATTATCTCAGTCAGGTCCTTTTATTATTATTTAATCGCGCTGAATAAGTCGCGCATACATAAATACACAGAACGGAATCTTTTTAATAAGTATATTATTTAGCCATACATAAGTGTGTAATATATTGTAATGTAAAAACGCAGGTGCCTGCTGATTTTAGTTACATATTTCTGTTTTATGGTGCAAATGGTATACGGATGATTAATTTAATGTTGTAATGTGAAGGGGATTCGGGAGAAATTGTCGGTAATTGTTGTCATTGTGAAATGCAGTTGGGCCTACAATGAAGAAAGTTTTGTGCGACGACAATAGAGGCCAACAACAATGAAGACTTAAATTAGCTAAAAGGGGGTGAAGCCCCGCAAGGAAAGTCCCGCGGGAAACTCTGGAGGCGAGAATTTGAAAAGGAGACGTTGAGGAGGGGGGGCAGACGAGGAGAGTCGGATAGGTAATGTGAGAGAAGATGAAAAGGAGACGACGGGGAGAGACAGGCAGATGTATGAGAAGAGCAGACGGGATGGTGATGTGAAAGAGGTCAGTTGGACCTGGGATCAGACGAGAAGAGACGGTGAAGTGAGAGGAGTTGGACCGGGATCACACTACATTCCTAGATGTAAAGCAGTTGCAAGGCGTATCTAAAGACAGAGAGACGCGGATGCATTCGTGAGGTTGAATGTTTGTAGGCCCAGATATTTTGGGTAAGTCCAATTTAGCTATGAAACTTGCTCATTTTGTTGATTATATAAATCTAAATATTTTTCTTCGATTTTTCAGTAATTGCGTACTTCCCAAAATCCCCTGAGATATTGTTTTGTCGTGTGTTCGCATTGAAGCAGTTAAATGGTGTTTTTGATCTAATCGTAATGGCTGTGTTGCGTTTGGGTGTAAAAATTACAATAAAAATAAAATTACTGGAATAACATTTCTTAGGTCAGTGTACCTATGGTTTATCAAAAGAATTTTTGTACATTGAATCATTTTTTAAATTTAATTCTCATTTGCATTTTATTTTCAAATTTCTGCAAAGATCAGGGTCATTTCACGTTATAAACCCGTCTTCAACGGTCTGTCATCGCGTCGACGCGCCTCTGAAAAGGCCAACTTTGATCCCTTGGTAAGTCCAGATAAGTGTGAAACTCGGCTTATCAATACAACTTCTAGTCCAGAATACAGTAGTACGATCAAAATAGTAATACGGCTGGCCGTTGTCATATCTGCTCACGCCAAAGTTGCCACAAAGTTTTTTCGTCATTTTGGAGGCTAATTACTTAGCAGAATAAGATCTACAAGCCACCATATTTTCGAAACCAGGAGAGAAAGTACCATACTAAGACGTTCAGAAAAAGAAAAACTATTATATACATGTCTTGAGAAGTAGCCCTCAAAGATTTTACATGTAAAAGTCTCGCGCGCAGCAAGATAGTTAGCTAAAGAAGCCTATACAAGTTCTAACCCGGCAGATCACAACATAAAAATGCGTTTTAGGTACATAAGAGTTCTTTGTAATGGTACTATTTTTTCTAAAATTGGGAGTGACGTATTTTGAGATATTTTAGCCTGAAATTTGGCTTTTACATGAAAAAAGGATATATATCTTTTTATCAGAAATTAGACCAGAGTAAAAAAGTTTCCATTATCTACCAACATTTGCGAATAGAAATACCGATTTCGAAACATGCTCAATATTTTTAATATTGCCATTTGAATTGATTCTTTTGCTTTATATATTTGTAAATACTTATATATGGGGCAAATAAATAATCCACTTAAATTTGTCTTTTGCTGTTTTAAGAAGGATTTTAGCGGACTCAAAAAGCGCGGTTTTAGCATGGGCTCTTGTGGGCCTACGAGCGAGTTACACCCACAGAGGGGATGGCCTTCACGCTCCTAACGTCTCTATTGTCTCGCTAAGATACTCTTTGGGCTACACGAGGGTGATCCTAAAACACGCAAATCCCCTTTAATAGCATAGGTAGAGCAAAGTAAATCTAAATTACAAGATTTAAAGGTAATTCGGATGTTATTTTATCAAAACACTTCATCTAATGATAAAACGTTAGGGACATTTAAATTCAAAACTTAGACAAACTATTTTTCTCATCAAGACCTTAACTGAAAATATTAAAAACATAGAAATGTTATGAAGAGGGCTGTTCTTAGAAGAAATAATTCTAAAAGAAATTTATGCATTTTAGCTAGAGAATACTCTGGCAATGTTATAAGTAATTCATTTATTTCAAATATTTGCCTGAAAACATTAAACTAGTCATCCTGTCAGATTTAGTGAATATTACACAAGGATTACTAGAAGTTTATATTTTGGTAATAAGATTGCATCTTTTGTTAAAGACTTGTTGCATTACATTGTTAAATTTCTCAATTATTCTGAAACCAAGAACATGAGTTATTCTTTGCAACATAGTACAGCCTCATTGTTCAAATTTTATCCATTTAAATTTCTCAATTTGTGAATTTTTCATTCATAACAGCATTATACATATATTGTGCTTCTAAAAATTACAAGCAGCGGTTTCTGAAATGTAGGCAGTTTTACAATTTACTAATATATCCATTAGTACAAAGTAACTAGTTTGAAACAACTTATCACCACAAAACTCCTTATTGACTTGGACCACAAAAGGTGTTGAAACACTAATATCTACTCCACCAAGCCCAGTTTAAATTTAATAAAAAAACTCAGTACTCAATTCACCCATCCCATCAATTAGATATTGTAGGCTTACGTAATAAAATGTACTTAATGCAGGCCAAGTCTGAAAGTATAATACCTAGCAAATCACAACTGTCAGGACTACACCAATTATGTAGTTTAATGGAAGTATAGTGTTCATATGTAATACCTGTCAAGAATTCAAATAAATACAGAGAAATGGTACATTGTAAATACTGTTCTCAAGCCCCATAAATTAAACATTCAACTGAATCTGCTGGGAATATCAAGCAAATATAAGCTGTTAATACAAGGGCTCCAAAATAAGTTATTTGTTTTCAACAGGTAATACAAACTTGCATATTTAATTAAAAATTTTATTCACAATTTTACAATAGTCCTTAACTTGTCCAACCTTCACATACAAATTCAAGAATAATACTCTCTTCATCAGAACCCTTATAACCTGAAAAAAAAGAATCCAGTTAGCGGTTAAAAATTAAAGATTAAATATGCAAACAAAATATCAATTTCAGAAAGACTCATCGAACAATTGAATCATGGAAAATAATAAAGAAGCTAATTTTCATCACACTGTATTGATATAAAATCAATGCTGTCCAACTACTCTTCAAATGATACAAATGGAACAAAATCAGCACTTATTTATATTAGTTCTAAAATACAAATAATTTTGCCACAAATTCAACAGGGCTGTGAACAAACTAAACCAATAAGATATCATTCCAGGAAGTTAGTTTCCTATTACATGCCTATTAATACAACTACAAGGAAACTGCACAACAGTAAATATTAATAATGGCCTCAAGAAAGAAGGAATCAAGCTTCACTTAAATAGAAAATATATCTGTACAGGGTTCATTAACACATTGAAAGCCAATAGAATTTTCCAAAAATATTAATTTTGTGATGTTTTTATTTTAAACAATTTATATAAGTACCCAAAAACTCGAGTCTAAGTCAGGGGTACTGTATCGACCACCAGTGGCCAACACCGCACAATAGGAATGACTGCCACCAATGGCGCTCAATGAAGTATCTATACAACGAATTTTTACACTTTCTTTAAACAAAAAAAAATTCTGCAGTTTGATTCCCGTAAACCATTAAAGTTCTCTTTAGACCAAAAATTCCGTGGCAATCAACATAAGCAAACCACTGAAACAAAAATAAATGGTCTAAATGAACTTATCCCTACAAACAGATTCAGTTTGTGCATAAGACTCCTCTTCACTTAAGACTTCATAATAGAAATATTTAACACATGCTTTGAATATATGCAATAGAACATCTGAAGCAACACCATTAAATACAGATATTTCCTATACAATGGTATTGTTGCATACTACATGAATGTACAGAACTATTGTCCTAGTTACAAATTATGAACCAAGATATTAGTGCTGAATTTATATACCAACATTATAGAGGGAGCTAGTAACAATACTAACTCTCAACGAGATGTTGGGAGTTATACTACAAGAGCAGTTGGACAAGATCAAAGTAATTTTAGTAGTCTAAATAGTAAATCAAATATAGGAAGAATAAATACCTTTCCAGAAAAAAAAAATGGAGTCGCCAGTGGTCCTCATGTAAGCTAAAAAAAATCAATCACTCATCACAATGTGAAAAAATAAACAACAAATATTAACACTTAAATAATTTCAGGTCTTCTTAGAGTAAACTTTCACAGTAATCAATTAAGTTAAATCATCATAATATTTAAAATATAATTATATGAAAGTACCAACTTACCAATTCACAATCCGCTGTTGGCATTTCAACAATGTAACAGAATCTCCAATATAATGTCCCAGTCTAGAAAAAAAGACATGCTGTAGCAGATACCATTTTACAACTTCACATAATAATATAAAATTTAAGATTCAGAAAAAAATATAGGGAACAAATGTTCTTCATTTAACAATCAAAGAGAGCTAGGTGTGTCATCACAAAACCAGGAGAAAATAAGCTAAACTATTTCACTACATAAGAAATTAGTGGTCATGAAAATTTAACATCATTACAAGCCCAATTTTAGAAGGCCAGCTTACTTGCATTTAAATGAATGAATACCTCATTAAACTGCCTGTAAAATCAAGGTGGCCATTCTAGTTCAAACAATTACAAATTATTGCATTGGAAATAAAGAAAATTTTTAACTCCAATGCTAATCCCACACATTAGAACAAGATTGTTATATTTACAGTAGACTTGTTCAAATACCAGCAGAGAATTCCACATTTTATCATTCATATAATGTATGAGGAGACTTTAACAATGCAGATTGGAAAAATTGTTTCTTAAATACACTCATCTAAGTTTAATCACACATCACGGCTTGCAAAATATTCTAGAATGTATCAGCAAAGAATGACTCACCTTTGCATGCATCAAATATTTTTTTTCAAGGTTCAACCTGAAAAAAAAACTTGCATTACAAACAAGTTTCACAACTACCAGTAAGAAATTTCAACTAATGAATTCAGCTATTTATAGGGAACATTATTCTTCATTGAATAATCAAAGCGAGCTAGGTGTGTCATCAAACTTTAAAATTCTAGACAGAACATCAATATGCCAATAATTATCCTCCCACAAAAATTAAATACATTACAAGCACAAAAATGCCAACTGCAAATGACTCAAGATCCCTGTTGAGAATAAGCTTAGACTATTAAAAACTTTAATATTGAAAAATTTTACAATCTTACAGAACTTTCCTACAAATAGTGCTCAAAATTGACACTAAATAACTAGTAACGCTGCAAATACCAATAATCTTAGTCACTTAAGACAAATTTGGCTCAAGGTAGAGAATCTACCACTTAAAGCCACATTTTAATCAGAATGGGAATGTGAAGCACAACAGTTTGCAACAAAATCCTTACAAAACTGAACCAAAAGCTTTTCACTTTTCAATTCTGGATAAAAATGAAGTGTCCTCAATCAGCATCTTTATGTAAAACTTATCCCACGTATTTTTTTAGCGAAGAAAATAAATATTTCATATTTACGCAAGTATTCAGATTAATTACCTGGTATTTCCTCACTCCTGTCTGACGTACCTAAAACAAAAAGGACTTTTAACGATCAACTATAAAGTATACTTAACTAAGTAATAATAAACGATTTATCAGATAACTAAGTTTTGTCTTCATGTAGATCAAAGCGGCGAGCTTATGTTCTCATCATTCAAAAAGTTTAACCTCAAAATTAGAGGCTTTGATACGTTAAATGTGTATTAAAATATGAAGTTAGGTTCATACAAACTTACCCAAGATGCAGGTTTCGAAAGAGATAGTCATTGTTCCTACCATAGTCGACTGGCTCGTGGGAATAGTTTCTAACCGATTCACCAAATCGCTGCACAGAAAAATAACATTAAATACCCAAAGTAAACAATTTCTCAGAAAAAAAAATTAGATTAAATAAATTTGCCTTACGGGGCTCATGGCAGAAATTTTAATTTTCATAATTTCCATTCCGCAAATTGGTATAAAGAAATAAATTGCAATAAGATTAAAAATAGGGCGTACAAGATAAAATCCAAATATTAAACGAGCACTCCCTTATGAAACATTAAATTACACGTGTTCACCTCAACTATTGATGTTAACACACGCCACGTGGTAACAACCAAGTAATAAATAACCCAAATTAAGTGCTACATGCAATATAAAAATATACGCACACACTTTAAAAGTTTATTTTAATTAAAATTCCAAAACTTTAAACAATTATAAATAAAACTAATTTAATAATTTTACACTTACCTTTCCCTAACGAGTCACCAGAAGAAATGAACGAGATCGTAGAAGTATAAGGTGATATATACACGACAAACTTTTACAAAGAACTTAGTATCGAAGATAGTAATATATCGAACTTACGTTATCTGTTCGTTAAACAAAAGCTTGATATTCCACACGTATTTTAATAACCATATTGATCTTACTAACTAGGCTGGAACACATTTAGCTGATCATTTGTTATAAATTATTTGCTGATTTTTGTTGTCTTCGCTGGTCTCGACCAAAATGATATTATTTTTTAAAAATAGTTTTCATTAATAAAATAAATCTCATAAACAATTTTATTCTAAAATGCAATTCACAAAATTCCCATGAATCGATTGCTTTGAATTGTAGGGATTTATAGTGTTTTTAATAAATAAAAAAGGCATTGATTACTGTCATATTAATTACATTATAGTCAAAGCTTGTTTATTTTTAAGTAAAGTTGGCTGCACAATTAAATGCGAAATTGAAAAATTATTTGTACAAGTAGCCTTTAGCATCTGTAGGAAAATTTCAGGCAAGTATTTTAATTGTACAAGTCCATTGATTATGGTCAGAATTTGAATCATGCCTGTCTTGCACAAGTGAATATGATGGTCTGTACCAAGGACGTGTCAACTTGTACAAGAAACCGTCTGTCAGAGCCAGTGGTGTTATTAAAATATATATTTATTAGAGAGCGCAATTTTTCCTGGCGTAGCTGCTGGGTGAAGCGTTCTCGTGATTCCAATCGGGTGACGGCGTTTTCTTGCCACACATTCATTTTATCAAAAAATGCAACACAATAAAGTACTCTACCGAACTGGGTGATATTTAATGTACAAATAATCGGTGCTGTTACAAATGAACGATTAAAATTACAAAACTAAGAAATAATATTATATGGTTGTGAAGCCACCACGCTCTTCTATACTAAGTGGCACAAAATCTAATATATTTAGAAGATGTGCATGAAAAGCATTGCATAAGAACCAAATGTTCATGTGGAATAGTTACTTGTTGCTAACATTCAGAAACTTAAGATTTATCGGCAGAGGAATCCTGTATAAAGAAACTTTTACACGCAGACCACGGTGCAGTAGATGTCGACGAATTATAGTAGAATAATACACTACAGCAGTTAACCAATGTTCTACTGTCGAGAGATGAATGGACCGTCACTGCAAGCCGCGAATAACAATCAACAATTTCTATGAGGATAATTATGTAAACTAATAATAATAATGTTTTTTTATTTAATTTATTTTTAGGTCGCGTCATTTATGGCGACCAACAGATATTTCATCAACATAGTGTTGTGATAAATATCTTACATAAGGTAAATTAAACTTTTTCATAAATATTGATATCATTTAACAATTCTAAAGTTGTTTTAATTGCTTCTTCCGGAGATTGCTATCTTTAGGTCCATACAATAGTGTTACTAATTCCATGTTGCAAATGGGAAATTCCATCTACCTACATGTAATAGTGACTAATTTTTAAACCAAGTTGTCACAAATTTCTAACTTGAAGTTTTCGTTCAGATATAATTATTAAACTTAATCTTGGGAACATGTCACCTATGATGCCAGTATTGTATGCAGTTTTCTCAGTGTGAAGTAAGTCTTACATATCATTTGTTAAAGTAAACCACAATATGTCCACAACAGTAATGTTTCTAATAATTTATCAAAACCATTCAAAACAGGAACCTGATGTAGCCACCTCTGTGTCACAGCCTGGTTTCTATTTGCTGTAGCACCAGGAAGGGGGAATATAATGAAGGTTATGGGTGGTGTAGAGGGGTGAAACAATTACTCCACATTTCTCATTTCAGGCAGAAATCGTGAGCTACAGCTTGGGTAGACCATACATAGTTAAGCTGGCTGTATTAGAATTCAAAGCAGAATTTCATACTGTTAGAACTAATTCAGGTCATCCAATGCTGTCACCTTTCAGCATCCACTCCTAGATTTCAGTTGTCCAGTCTAATAGAATCAACTCTCATCACTGTGTAACTGTTATATTTGCCAAAAGTTTCAGCCTGACCACAGGATTCCTTCATGGTGTTGCAAGTTTAATAATTGTTAATCGTTCATGGAGGTTTATACAATCTCTCATGATCATATCCTTATTTTATAATTAAACATGTTACAAGTTCATAAAATTCCTTAATCTAATCTTAGATAATTATGCCTATCATGTGGTTATATTTTCAATTAACTCAGTAAATTAATATTGGAATAGGTTTTTATTGTCATTAACCACTCTTTACATCACATATATAATAATGATATTAAAGACAATAAATTACTGCAGTTTTACATTTCTTTCAGAAATTTGTTAATTAGGATTATGTAATAGAGCTAATGAAAATTCAATAGAAATTAGACAGATGTCAATGTTTACTTTGGTCTTATTGTACTTGCTAAGGAGCATTGCGTCCAGATTTATAACACAACAACTCCAACATTAAATAGATATTTGCAAGTCCTTAGTACCAAAATGAACCTATCACATGTAGGATACATTTAGTTTTTGAAAACATTAAATCTTACTGCAAAGTAAATTTAATATTCAAAATTCAAGATTTTTTTCATGCTTCTTTACAATTTTCAAAGTAACAGAACTTTACTTCTAAACCTTTTTAGAGTGATGGATCCTTTCAATTTGATGTACAATATAACACTGTCAGTTTTTAAAGATTAACATAAGTAGGTTTACATATGTTTGTAAATTCAATACTAACTTATTTAAACAAGTGTTCATCTTGAATTTATACATTATAACCAAATTGAACTAACGTGATAATTTAATCACAATTCAATTTATGTATAGATTTTCAAAGCAAAATTTTGGTATCAACTGTAAACACGTCACAATTAAAAACACACTACTACAATGCTAGAAATATGAAGAGATCAAATAATGCTTAAATCATAATTCTGTAAAGATACTCTTGCACCTTATCATGTCATGTAACTAAGTCTTGATTATAAACAACACAGTAATCAAATTCTCAAATTAATAGGTTAAAACTTCAGGTAACATTTAATTGTAAATTTACCATTACATTCTGCAATGATATTAAATATAATTTCACTGCCCCTGAGAATAAAGTGAAACAAATTCAAATTTATAATTCCATTCAATTAAAAATACTAAAATTACTACTGCAAAAAGTTTGAAAAGAAAAATGTTTATGAAATAATGACGTTGACCTTAATAATTTCATTTTCTCATTTGCAAAAAAAAAAAATCAAATGTATTAGTGCCTTTAAACAATGACTCTACAAACTTTAACATAAGTAGACTCTACATGATAATAATCAAAAAAATTATTCACAACTTTCAACAATTTGTGTATGTGTATAAGGAGATTGGGGAGTAGGGAACAATATGTATGAATTTGCCTAAAAATTATGTGGTACACATAAGGTGCTGTTCTCATTAATAGTAACTTAAAGATCATAGCAACAGCTACAAGAAAGAAAGAAACAGTATGCACATCTCTTGAAATTAATCATTTTAACTAATTCTCCATGTGAAAAGCAATTCTGAAATTATTTATAGTCTGTTGTTTGACTTGGATTATAAAAATAATGTTAAAACATTCAAAATATAAGAAAAAAATTCATAATAACTTATCGACTGATAATCACTATTTCTATACATTTTCACTGCACAAGGAAGGGAACAAATATTAGGTAACTTATTTCAAGAATTTGTAACTTGTGAGTCTAAGTCATGAAACTTGTTTTAAGTTATTGACGACTTAGATTGTACATAATGCTGTACAATAGCCCCAAAACATAGTACAGTGTAGGAAATCATTATTAAAAATTGCAGTAAACCAATATAACTGCTATTTGAAGACAAAAATAAACAAGATATGTGATAGCACTACTTTGTTTTAGAGAGCGAGAGTAATTTATATTTTATAGGTAAAATGCCCTTTGGTATAAAATAGCTCTTTCCTTAATATACTGTTATTAAAATTGTATGATTATTAACAGACTAGACAAAAAAATAAGTATTATAACCCAATACATTGGAAAGATGCCTACAGTTTTGACTAAAATACTGACAAAGACTAGTTCACTTCCCACATATAAACTACATTAGCCTAACTAAAAAAAAAATCAATAAATATTCAATTTTTCACTGTTGAAGATATTTGCTGATGACTTAATAGCAATTTGAAGACACAGGCTGCAATCTTCTCGTATGTTGCAAACATTAGAGCTGCAGTAGAAATTGTTTGAAGAATTTTTGACTCCATTCCTTTGTAGAGACCAGGAATACCATCTTTCCTGCAATGAATATATTGAACAAAGTTGTTATATATCTATTTGAAACATGGCACAATGGATAGTTAGAAAAGTAGGAAATTCACTTTATATCATAAGATTGTCATATCATTAAGGTAGAAGAAAGGCATGTTAAATGTAGAGAGGAATAGATTTAAGGTACATCAAACATACAAAAGTAACTTCCAAATTTCACACTTACTTCAAAATATAAGCTGCCAAAGTTAACATTCCAGCATCTACAGGCAGATCTTTATAATTGTGCCCATGCTGAAACAAAATTCACAATAAGATACACTGTAATATATTTGGAAAAATACTGCATATATTGAAAGAATCTGTATGAGGAAAATGTTTGTTACTATCAATTAATATTGTATGTATATAATTCATTGCGATAGAGAGCAGTTAGCATACTTTAAATTGATAGCAAATGTCACCAACCCAGGAAGCAGTAACAAGTCAAATTTTCAGGAACTTGATCCATCTATCAAATTCAAACCACAGTGTAGGAGCCATTAGATGGTAGCAATCAACAACCGACAAAGTTAACAACTCACTCTCTCTCTCTGTTGATTGTAAGTCACAATAATGGAAAATTAATGGAAGAGTTACGGAAAAATACATACACAAACAAGGACTGGAGGGTATAAGTAAAGATAGACAAAGGCAGTTTTAAGGAGAAGTTGAAAGATGTGTTGGAATGATAAGAGTTCTCGAGATATTGTTATGACATTGGGTATGAGCAACTATATGGAATTGGGTTTTAGACAGTTTGATAATACTGGAAGGAAGTTATATTTGGCTGATTTAGATATATAGAAAGAGCCTGCAATTAATATGGTAAATGAAGGGTAGGTCAGGTAGAGAATAGAGTCGAGTTATTGTAGCCCAGGAAACCAGTAAATATAAAGAAATTGCTACTGTAGAACTAAAGAGTTCTTTTCTGGTATACACACACTGTGAAAATTTAACTCATATTTGGTAAATGTTGCAAAGTTTCTGGTTAAAGATAATACCCTGCAAAAGGGATGAGGAAGTCTACAATTTATGGCAAAATTCTGCTCATAAAATTACTAATTCTATATTTTTTTCAACCAATAAATAAAACTGAAATAATGACCGTAATAAGAAATTTGAATTGCTCTGCAGCAGCAAATATATATCACATAACAAGTAACATGGTATAGGAATTTGCTGCTTTCACCACTTTTCCACTGAAAATGACATTTAATAAATGTCTTACTGCTGGAACATTTCCCAATGCTTTGAAAATCACCAAAGTAAAGGTCCTTTTCTGCCCTTACTATTTTTATCAATTATTTGAAAAAATATACATATCAGATTGCTCAATCTTACAAACCGTAAACAACAGATAGTAGTTGAAACTAAGACAGCCAACTTTATTTATCCGATTAGGAGTTTAGAACATGTGGAATTCCTTAAGGGTCAATTCTTGGACCCTTACTTTTTATTCTATGCATAACTAATTTTCCAGAATACATACATCCTCTAAAATCAATTCACAACATGGATGACACGAATATAGTTATTGCATATATAAATGTAGTTATTCTTGTTAAGAAAGTGGACAGCACTCTGGACTTTCTAAATGCCTGGATAAGAGTAAGTTAGTTTAGTGCTGAAGCTACCAACACGTCCATAGACAAATTTTCAGACAATGCACCTTTTCTAGGGCTTCGAATTGATGATAAATTAGAGTGGAATGACCATATAGAATTTCTCACTGGGAAACTAAGTTTGGTTTTTTTTCTCCATCATCATTAATGAAACATGTTAACAAAAAATATGTAAAAATAGTGTATTTTGCATATTTTCATTCAGCTATGTGGTATGGCATCATTAATTGGGGAAATTGCTCCATGAGCAATGAAATATTTAAGTTGCAAAAATGTGCCAACAGAATACTTTCTGGTGTGAATTTTAGATCGAGTTGCAAGCCTTTTTACCGACATAATAAGTGGTAGAGGGATTGGGATCATTACAGACAGGTTTATAAATATAATTAAAAAAAACAGCTGATTAAGTGTATTCATCAGAATCCATGACTACAGTGATAGAATCCTTGTCAACCAGGAGGTAAGGTTATTTGGAAGGTAGTTGAGAAATGTTGGTGAAGTTACATGAGAGACAGGAATGGTTGTGAAAGTTAGATGGAAATTGGGTTGTGACAACTTGGACAGCTTTTTAATCATTTGAGTGCTGACGACACATATATGTGTCATAAGAAGTTGTGCCTAGTGTTCTGGGGTCCAATATATGTGTTCACATAAACCACTCCCTAAGGGCAAATGGCTGTTATATCAGATACATACCACCCAGGTGACTGACACATATTTGTGTTCGATACTTTTCTGCAGACTGTTGGCCTTCCTATATATTTCTATTTTTGGCAGAAACATGTCCCCATGACAGATATAGTTATTATTTAATTTGAAGACAATAATGAAGCAAGGAATGGTGACATTCTTTTCAATATAGACCATTTTTGGAACCAATGAGAAAAACTTCTAATGTAATTTAGCTCGATTTAATAACAGGTAATGATGAAACTCTTATTTTTTTAAAGGCATCTTAAATTTTAAGCATTATATCCATTTTTTAATAAAAATATTTGTGATATGCGACTGAAAAATGATACATTTTGAATTTTATTGTTTATACAGGAAAATTAACTGAATGTATAATTGAAAATGTAAGTTTCAGAAAGTCATGGAACTTTGTACCCACCTTGTTAAAACCATATTTACAAAAATATCACTGTTTATTTCTGGATAATTGATGCATTGGTCCAGAATTATTTCAATGGCTATATGATAAAGATACTAATGCAGTTGGAAATGTATGGAAGATCAGAAAAAAATTAAATAAATTAAATAGAAAACTTAAAGGAGATGTAATTCCATAGCACAGATGTTTCTAAAATGGTACGCTGAATTCTGTATGCTATCAACTGTGCAAAATTTGAAATTAATAACAAAAAAAAAAAAAAAAACTGGACAGAACATAATTAAACCAAGACGCGCTGTCGACTACACAAATTCTATGGACACAGTGGTTAGGAGTGAAATGCTAATTAGCTCTATTGAGTCAGTTAGAAAAACAATAAAGTGGTATATAAAATATACTGATTACGTCAGTGTCAATGTGCACTGCTTATGTAAATTATGAACAGTTAAAAAATTATCAATTGACCACCGATTAATAGAGTAATTAGAGCATATGCAAAACCAAAAAATATACAATTTTTTTTTTGGACTACCAAAACAATTATTCCTAACAAGCAGCATAATTTAGAATATGAAATTTCAGACTAGAAGATGTGTAGTTTGTTTCAAATAAAAAAATACAAACAAGATATTTCTGCCCATTCCATGATGCGGTCAGCATGTTATCATGCTTTAAAACATCCCATCATAAATAATGCAAAACTATGAAATAAAAATATATATTTATAAAATAACAGCCAGTGCTGTTATAAAAAAGGATAGAAAATGTTTATATTAAATATAATTTATTAATAAAATTTTAAAAACCATTACACAAAAAATAATTATCTAAAAGATTAAGTTTTGTATAAGGTAATAACGTTTGAGTAATAGTTAAACAACAAAAAAATAGAGGTAAAACAGATCACAACTATTTATGATTTTCCACAAACTAACAGAGCCTAACGGTAAGATAGATGCAGCAAAGGAGGCTTGATAAGGCGAAAGACACAAGGTCAACCAACTTGTCACTTCTACAGATTATTCATTCTCCCAGTTCTCAGAACACAAAGGGTTAAATTTCTTACAGCAAAATTTTGTTACCATGACAGGTCTTTGGCTGATCTCCACCTGTAGAAACTCTCCTTCGAGCACATCCTGCGGCTCAGACACTTACCTGGACTTTTATAGACAGTAACCTCTCCCAGTGACCACCATAGCTGCCAGGTAAATGTGTACCCTTTTAAGTATGTGTATGTATGTTTTAATTTAAGAATGTTATATATATGCATACCTGTTCAGGTATGTCTATATATGTATATATTGGAAGACAATTGCACATGCATTAGTATTTCAGGTTGTTTTGTGTGCATGACTCAAGATTAGGCATCTGATCTTCAATAAAAATATGACTTACCCTTAGCTTTGTTTGTATAAGCTGTAATGGATATGTCAGTATAGTAGATACAGCTTTAGACAAAGCTCCTAGTAGAAAGTAAATCCAGCCACTAATTTCTTTACTACCATAAACTTTCTTTAGGTGGCGCTTAAGTGCTTCGTAAGTCATGAAATGAAGTGCAGGATTCAGAACCAGTAACAAGGAGGGGATTGAACCACTCCAGAGAGCAGCAATACCTTCCTTACGAGCTATCTTAAGAATTCCATCTAAGAAAACAAATAGAATATTCATGAGAGTCCCAAGGAATGTTACAAAACTAAAAATAAGAATAATAATAAAAAATTCAAGCAAAAAATTGCCTTTTTTAAATCTTATATATTAATGACAGGCAATGTTAAAGAACCAAATAATAATTGAAGACTAACAAATCTTCAATCATATGGGTCTAATAATGAAGCAACAACAAACATGGAAATCAAAATAGCTATTGTGGCTATTCTTAAAATAATTGTTTCGCAAATATACATGAGATACCAGTCATTCTATAAATACATCTCTTTCTGGTCCAAATGAAAATAATTGATACGGATAGGAGAGAGAAACAGAAAGCTGGTGGTTTACCTGAAGTTCGGAGAGGGCAGGCATGGTGTAGGGTTTCGGATTCTTGAATTTTGAGAGGCATTGATTGTATGGATGAGAGGAATGAAACAGTGCAAGAGCACAGAAATCTTAATAGTTGACGGCCAGGCATGGTGATATAATTTTGGTGTAGTGGGTTTGCGATGGGTTGCAAATGTAGGAGGGAGTGTCAGATCTTGAACTAGCTACCAAAATTAATGATAGTGAGATGCCACACTGATTTGTGATTTATATTTGTCAGTTGCCAAGTGGTACGGATGGAAGCAGATGTTGTATCTAAGGGATGACCATGCCCTGAGGATGTTATGAAATTCATTGCCGGAAAATAAAGTGGTTGTTATTAAAGTAATCTTGGTAACTTTTATTAAAATTAAATGGCTCTCAACCAATCTGAACTAAATAATCAATCAAGCAGAGTACAGGCCATAACATTGGCATTACCTTGCAGTACATTTTTTATACTGTGCAAGGAGTCGGTATTACAATATAAAAATATATAATTAATAAAGACAGGAAAGAGATGGAAAGTTGGCGACTTTCTATCTCTCTTCCCTGTCCTTATTAATTAACCTGACAATGTCATTTTCTGATGCATATTTATATATAGTCATTGACTGGAAATGTCTTACTAACTTTCTGGTGAAGGGGGTGGTGCCTCTGAAAATTTAAAGAACTCCAAACCTCACAAGGTGTCTAGCACCTATGAACCTCAGGTAAGTCACCTACTTTCTATCTCTCTTTCCTTTCCTTATTAATTATTTATGCATATATATTTATTTCAAAATTTCCCACAGGCATAGGCACTATAATTCAGATAAGCCTATAAATATTTATCGCTTTACTGTCCATATCAATTAGCTTTACAATATCCCATTATTAACTTAGTTTAGGCTGCAACAGTAAAGAGAGAGAGACGGATGATGCACTGGGGCGGGGATTGTGACATCATGGAAACAGCAGGGCGAGGCTTTTGTTCGGTAGTACTAAACTATACTCAGCCACAATTCCTTAATTGAGAATTCAAATCATCACATGTATATTATTGAATTGAGAAATGTAACATAGGAAAGATTTATGGAAATTTTTAATCACCAGCAAGTCCAGAATAGTGAACGTTGTCAGTTGAAACATGATCTCTAGTTCCAATTGAAACTCCTTTCATTTTTAATCGAGTGTTGACGACCCAAAGTGGTGATGTTAATAATACATTTACAACACCTGAAATAAAAATAATAATAAGTAAATTGAAAATGTAGCTCTTAATTCAGTAATCCATTTTCCTCACCTGCTATTGATGCAAGAAGTAAGTCTCTTCCAGCACTTTGTTGTGATGGTTGAGATCTTAAGCCTTTAAGGCCATGGAATGTATAAAAATAAACAAAATTTGATGTACACAAGCTTTCCAGAACTGGGACCATTCCCCGATAAAGTGTGAAGCTAAAAAAAGAATGATAAGTAATCCTTAATTTATAAATAATACAAACCAATTCCTGGCAGGTATTTGTTCACATAGATAACATAGAAAACATCCCTTCAGTTTAATTGCTGAAGGTTAGTATTCAACTTGACTACTTATAAAACTATCCTTAAAGTGTTCACATAATTTTTGTGACACCAAGAACAGAGAATGGCTTGCAACATGAGAGGGTATGATGTACAGCTAGAAGTATTAATTGTGTCTTCAGCTATAATTCATTGTAAGAAAGCAATTAGTAAACTTTTATATGAGAGTAATATTGTTAAGAACACTTCAAATTTTGGCGAGTGGACAAATAATATATATAATTTGAGTAATTGCACTAAATGCGTCTTCATAAATACATATGCACGATATTACTTACAATCCTTCGTCAGCAGCCAGTTCTTGTAACATAGAAATAGTGTTCCTAGCTTTTCGGTTTTCTTCTACTGTAAAGCAAAATAGAAAATATGTACATTTGGAATCTTAAAAATATTAATTTTTGAACTGAAGTTCATTTGTGATCAATTTTTTACTCACGCTGCAGCCTGGAACGAACAGTATCTAGAGGATAAAATGTTCCCATTGCTATAACACTACCCTGAAATAAATATTACACTACTTAGTAAAATAATAAATAATTAATATTCTTTTCATGTTACAAACTAGTTTAAACATACCGTAGCTCCAGCAACAGCGTGTACTAAAGTGTTGTAAGAAAAGAGTTTCTTGTTACTTTCCGTCATATTTGTGTAATTTATTAAATATTAAATGAAGCTGTACAATTGCGAATGTTATGGGCCAATGGACATCCCCTTATTTCTGTACACGTAAACTAGCGCGATTTTTTTATATTTCTTTAAAATTATTCTTATCCATTAGTTATAAACTTTTGGCTGTAATGATAAATGCTCTTCGACCTTTAACACGCCTCAGTTTTACTATTCAATTTACCCACATGATTTGCTTATTTCAGTACAAAATTTGTAGCCAACCTTTGAATGTTCTGTTGTAAAAAGTCTCTCAACTTTATTGACTTTGACTTTTACAGACAAGTAGAATATAAAATAACTAAAAAATCACAGGTAACCTTACAAATGCTCAATACAATACTTCTGAAACGTTTGGGCAAACATTGAGAATTACTTCACAAAAACGTTATGTTGGTGCAGTTGGCACCAGTTCCCGCAAAATGGTACAAATGTGTGAATAATCGGCCGTTTAGTAGTTCTTTTAACCGAATGAAGAGGTGTAACGTGGTGGGGATCGCCCGCCCTGGGCAGTACTTTTTGTCGGCGGCATATTTTATCAACAAATAATAATTCCTTTTAATATGAGCTAAAAATTTCAACCCAGTGCAGAACACAATAACAAATTTACCTTTGCTCAGTTGTTTAGAATATAGGTAAATTTCGGAGCGTTGGGATTTAAATACTTAAATAAGGGAACGTGCAGATGGAAAGTCTTAATAAATGTTGTAATCTTGAAAGACAACACTCTGGTTTCGCAGTCAATTTTTTGGCTAATTATTATTTAACTACTTTTTCTTTACCAGAGGATACCAATTAAATATTTATATTATTTATTACATATATTATTTACAAAAAAATATTGTTATTAGTACTACAATTAAATATTCCTTCCTCGAGAATTAATATATTGTATCGAATGTTTGGCTTGAGGAGAGATTGCCGCTGAAAACTTCAAACATCCGTAGCGAAAAACCAAATTGTGTCACTTTAGCATTCATGGGGGTTTGTCGCATCTCTCATTAAAGTGTCTTTCCGTATAATAAGCGATGATATCAAACAGTTATAATATTTCTTCATCCATCCTCAGATAATTTTTCCAATCTGTCAGTTTCAAGCATAGTTCGCATAACAAATTCATTCAAGAGTCTTGATTTTGCCCATTTAGAATTTGACTTATTACGTTTGATTTATAAAGCTAAGGCTAACCCAACTGCAAAAATTAAGACGTCCTGGGATACAGTAGATGTGGTCATCACACTATAACTGAACAAAAGTACGGACTGAACACTGTGCGTTTGGTTACAAAATTGGTATAAAGACTTTGAATTGCACGGGAAAAAGTTAACGTAAGATTTGTAGCGACCTTTAGTAGCCGGGTGTTCATGAACTAATTTTTATGAGCCCGAAAACGGAATTAATGCGTGAGTTTATAGACATCCTTACTATTTATTTCAAAGCCACCAGAGTTATGGATTCGACAGAACTTCAATAAGTGTCAATCGATGAACAGTGAGCCAAGACAGGATGAACGATCTCAGCATCTTGGCGATGGAACCTGACTTGCCAAGGAGCTTAAAATATTATATTATTCATGATTTAGGAAGAAAGAGGGCTGGAAGAATTGTATTTTCATAAAGTAAAAACAGAAAACGTACGTTGTGTTATGATTTTTATAAAATGTTAAATTTCAAGTACTGTATAATAAAACTGTAAAATGTATTAAACCGTCAAAACGTTTTTATTTCGAAAATGTTTCCCCATCCCTTTCCACAGATATGGGTTTATTTAACATACAAAATTGTGGATACAATTTGTAGTACATCAAAAGATAATGTAAGACAGTGCACATTTCTTCTGCAGAATTTAGTTTGGCTATAAATAACCCACAAGTTTCAAGTTCTGGCCTAAAATAAGTGATAGGCGCAGGGTAGGGTGCACCGGGATTTAAGAGTCCGGACCCCTCAATTGCCCATGGTCCCTAAAATACCGTCATCAGGCCGGCTTAGGGATGATCCCTTCCATGGGATGATAATTAACTAAAGAAATATTAATATTATTAACATAAAAGCACGTGATTTTGAAATAGGAGGAAAACGTTATTGGTTGTATTATCCCAGTCAATCAAAATAGAAGATTTTAAGTCAAGGACAAATTGTAATACGCTATCAATAGCATAAAAAATATAAGTTTGTGAAAAGCTGATCACATTTAGTTATTAGAGTTACTGAGTGTTTAAGTAAATATATTGTAATGAGTTAAGGTGACGATACTCAAATTGTACATTGGCGACATTTAGGCGGGAATAACAACCAAGTCCAACGGAAATAAAATGCAGCAAGGCAGGACAACAAGGAACCGGGCGTATGAAATTCTCAATTTTGTGGATTAGCAGACGTTAATTGCGCTGGGCATTCACACTTCGGAAATTTCGAAGGCCGTTTCTCCCTCCACGAAATAGAAAATAACCCACGGGCCAAGCTGGTCACGTGATCCACCGTTCACCCCCATGGTGGGGGCATGAGTAGAGTCGACTTGGCGAGGACAAGAGACAGTAAATGGCAGTTGGGAAAGAATCTTCGAAGGAGGAGGAAGTAAATTTGGAAGAAGTAGGAAGGTGGATCTCAGGATACCGGCATGGGCAAAGGACGGAGCTGTTTACGAGCCACAACAGTCTTAGGTATGTAAGTGCCAATGTCAAAATGCGCAATGACTATCTTTCTGTTGCGCAAATCCTCTTATTCATGACCCTTATTAGATTGAATCTCTTGCTGAACTAGTTGTGAAATATTGATGGACCCCAAATTTGCGTTTCACATATTTGTTTTATTAAATTAATTTGATTTTAATATTACCTTGCTAAAATAGTCCTTATTTAATTAAAAAATTATAGCTCCCCCGTCCTTTTATAATACCATTTGTATTTCATATAAACAACGCTTACTGGGCTTATATGAGTGTGGCATAGTTGGCTACACCAGTAGTTCGGCTGGTAACCCCAAACAGCGTTAGAATCAAAAAGCAATATTTATTGACCTTGTCAAAAAGTATGTTTATATAGATAGTGTGGGAATGCTAGGGTTTGTCCAAAGAGTATCATAATATAGATAGAGGTAAAGAGTATCTTAATATAGGTAGAGAGCAAAGACATATAAACAACATAGACTGGACAAGGCGCCGCCATATTTGAAGCAAATTGAAAGCTCAGTCGTCATTTTTTGGATGGTAAGGTGGGCGTGTCCTGGCGTCTGCTGGCATTGAACTTACGAATACGCACAGGAAGCGCATCTCGTAAATCAATTAAATTTTACTATTTCTATCACAACCTAGCAACTCAGTTGCAGAGTCCTGAAGTTTATTATACAAACCTGCTACCAGTTTTTCATATGTTACAATTTGTTTATACTTCTTCGACATACCTTGTTTTATATGCTTAACTTGCTTCCTCAATTTCTCATTTCTTTCTTGTAACGAATCACAAATCTGCTTTAGTTTTTTTGGGCTGGGCAAACAATACGAGTGGTCTTTATACACACTGTGGTTCTCTGCCTCAACTATATATATATATATATATATATAAACTATTATTGAGCTACAATTTGGATTAAAAATACTTTGATTACCAATAAAAGTGACTATCTGCATTACAAAAAATAATGATCGACTGTTTTACCTCCTTGATTTGATGACGGATTAACCTGAAGCGAAACAGATTCTTCGAACTTCATTGAATGTGATTTTTGGTTTATGTAAATGGTCCGAGAATGAAAATATTGTTGGAATGGCTTTAGCCAGAAGTAGCCTTCTCTCTCCTGATACATACATAAATCTGTCTTCAAAATGAACAGAGCATAGGCAACTAAAACGAGAAGGGTACCACTGTCGCGTTTCATATTGATTACCCATCGTTTTGTAAGCTCGTGAAAAAATTTGGACTGGCTTAATTACAGTACAGAGAATTACTTTCATAAAAAGAGAGCTGACCTGCATTCTAGAGCACCATGAAGATTAGAAATTTGGTAATTATCGAAGTTACAGATATGTGCTGTTAAAAGTGAAAACATGATGATATTTACTTAAAATACGATATTGCAGTTGTTTTTGAACTACGATTAGTACAATTGTACGCTGAACACGCATTGGGCATGATTTTGGATGAAAAACAATATATTTTCATCACAAAAATACACGATTATTCAACCTCAATCAAACACACTCAGTTCATATTGTCAAAGTTCTTGACCGTAGAAACTGTGACGGTCACTGTTGCTGCCACCCAGAGCGCTGTAACGTACTCATAGCCTCTCTATGATGTTTATATATCTCTTTGGTAAAGAGGAATAGCCAAATAGTATCGTAAATAGATAGCGAGGCAATAGAGACGCCGGGGGCGTGACGGTCATCCCCTCCCCTGTAGGTGTAACTCGCTCGTAGGCCCATAAGAGCCCTGGTAAAAACAGCGCTTTTGAGTCCGCTAAAATCCTTCTTAAAGCAGCAAAAGACAAATTTAAGTGGATTATTTATTTATCCCAAATATTACTATTTCCAAATATATAAGGCAAAAGAATCTGTTACATTGCCTCTTCATCTGTTTAAGATACTCTTTGGGAATAGCAACACTCGGTGCGTTTTTCGAGTTCCATGTATAAATATACAAAGATGATTAAGATAAGTGACTATGTTTTGATGAAACCTCCTTTGGTCTAGTGGCTATGGTCGCTGCCTCACGTCACAGATCGAATATTGACACGGGCTTGGATCTTTGTGCTGTCTTGGTCATGGGAGTCTGGGATTAAGACTCACGGAGAATCAACCACGTATCATTCCAAATTCAAAATGTGTCATGCAAAATGACATTCCGCAGACGACGCGGTAGGCCAAGGCCTTGAATGGGCTGCAGAGCCAAGGAAGAAGAAGGCTACGTTTTGAAATCTATATTTCGAGTTGGATGTGTAGTAATATCAACATATTTCACAGACATGTTAAAAATATATAATTTTTTTATTCTCAAATGTTGGAAGAGAATATACATCGTTTTTTCCTTGGATCTTCTGAAATTAACATAATTTCCATATACTTGGACCGAATGGAATTTAATGAAACACTATCTCATTAAATTATTGAAATGTCACATTTTTTAATTCATAAATAACATTACAATACGTAATTTAAACATTTATATAGAAAACTACTTCAAATTACCAAATGATATTGTTTAAGCTTTAGACACGAATTTTTTGATTCAAAATAACTATTTCATATGTTTTAAATCATTTCTTTGTGTGTTTTGAGAATATGAATGTTTTATTTACTTTTATAGAAGATCTAACCATTTAATAAAATTGTGAGAACAGCAGAAACGTCGTATCGGAATCTTAAATCTTATTATAACGTGATATTTGACTCTATAACTACGTCCATGTCGCATCCTCCACTTAATAAACTTCTCACATTGATACATTACATGAAACATACTTCGCAGTAGTTTACACAGAAAAATAGCTGCAAACATAGGGAAAACTCTCAAACTTCATAGAAATATATAAACAATTTTTTTAACTTTTTATATAAACCCGGAGTTTTATTATTTTTTCCATCATTAACTCTTTGGGAAAAATAAAATTCGCGGCTGCGTGTGCGCAGCTATTAATCGGTCAGTGCCAACATAATGTAACACGGAAAACATGTAATATGTAAATAATTCCTATCTACTTTGTCCACGCTTTTCCTTGTTCTTTTATGTTGGCACTGCACGATTCGTAACCTTCGCACACGCTACTACGAGTGTTCGGTTTCCAACCGAACTTCCGATAGACTGTGTCGACCAAAACGCGATGACTTAAAAGTTGATAATTGCCAACAATACAACTATCACTCCAAAAGACAATTATTTAACAATATATTCTACAGATCAACTTTCTTGTATTGTAGGCCAAGAGAAGGGATAGATTAATAGGCCACATTTTAAGACATAAGGGTTGTATCAGAACCAGTCTTAGGATTGAATACCACAACAGCCACAGGCCATTTGTTGTTAGTAGATTCCCTGCTTACCCCATATTAATTTTTTGCATCCTCATCAACTTCAAATGTGATTTTGACAGCTGATATAGTGCAACCCACTATGAAAGATTTAAATTTCTAACAGTAGTAAAGTGTAGTGTTGATAAGAAAAAAAAACTTGATAAGTTGTAAACATTTATTAATTAAATTCAGATTTAGGTGTACCAAATTAAAATTTAGTGTTATATAAAGTAACTAAATAAAAAATAAATTTTAGTACAGATGATGCTTTATTAATAATTTTTCATCATTTCACATCAATTTAATTACGTTTAATCTGAAATTTTGTTTAAGATTGGCAACCATGTTGAATCCCCTTTGCACTAGGTATAATGATGTAAAAATCTCAGGATATTCTATAATAAGTAGCAAGTATTCTGATCAGTTTCTCTTTTAAATATGACATTAGTTTCTTCGAGGTTACCATAGGGATTGATTATCCAATGTGACATTACCATAGTCAAATCATCCTCAAATATAGTTTCAAAATAGAGAGCATTTAAATGTTGATTGAAACATCTTCCTCAAACTGCATAATATAGCTTAACGCCAGCAAGAAATGCTGAAGTGGACTTTGGTGTAATAAACTTTAACCTGTTACCTTGTAAATATATCATTAAATTTATTAAACAAATCTGTTAAATAGGCAATGTCTGGTCCCCACTAGATTCAATTCTCTTAAAATTTTATCTGTAAGATCAATAGGTCCAAAAGTCTCAAAAAGAGCAAAAAAAATCTTGTCTAAGTTTCAACAGTGTGCTAGTTTTATAATAATTGATCAGAAAAATATACCTAGTAACTTAAATTATACTTAATCACATTGCATGAATATTTGTTTTAAAAATGTCTTCATATTACAATGAAATAATATGTAAGTAAATAGATACTATCTCTTTTTATGCATAATAATTCATTTTCATGAAAAGTGAAAATAAAAGTTATGATCTATTATTGGGCATCAAGCACTGGGGAATTTTCTCACCAACCCAATTCATAAAATAAAACTAAACGGGAGGTGAGAAAAAATTTACCTTTCCTATCTAGACCTTGTGTAGTGTATAGATAACATATCACACTGTATATCATTAAGCCAATTTATATATATCAAACAGCCAAGTAGTTAAGTTACTTTAATCAAACCAGCGAAAATTGAGTAAAGCCAACAAAAATTTTGCAGCTGAAGGATGTTGACTACACAGTGACAATTTTTAGCAAACCATGAACCATGAGACTGAAAAAATTAGAGGCAAGCTTAGACTACTCATAAAAGTATTCGACACATCCATTTGTAGATAACACTGCTACACCATAAAATGTTATTGGGTAAGATATTCAATACCCAACTTAACAAACCATTAGTTTATTTCTCTCCTAATTATATTTACAAAAAGTATACTTAAGTGAAAATTGTACACACAACTAAATTTATTCACATTAATTTAATCGCAAGTGTGCAGAAATTTAACATAGTTTTTGGGTTTCAACCCAGTGTCACATAATCTAGCTTTATTCTGGCCAAAGTATAACTCAGATAGAACCCTGAGAATTCTAGATTCATTGGATTCACCGGAAAAAACTACACATGCCATAAATAAAGTTTTTGCAGAATGTATCTATAGGGACACCTTATTTTCAATACAATTCAATAGACAAATACACAATGAACTTATTTCGTTAACTAAAGCTATAATTGGTTACAACACATATACATGTTTAGGTACATAGAAAAGAAGGAATATTTATTGAGAAAAAATATCTACACAGAATTACAGATGGGAATAATTATTAATCATTTTCAACCCGTTTGGATTGTTGCTGCCCTTGGGTCATCATGGCGATACACTGAAACAATATAAAAAACTCTTTTCATTTGAATACAGTGTGTATTTCAGTTTTTAGGAATATTCCCAAATAAAACCAAAATTGAAATTCAAAAGTTGAATAGAAATTGATAATATTTTTGCATGCTTATATAAACAACGACTGTTGTCCAAGACTTCCAAATACACAATTTTATATGATAATGGTATCCAAGTATACTATGTTCTGAAGTGTGATTTTAAATCGTTAAAATGTGGCAAAGTTTTACAGGTTTGATTTAAGGATACTAGAGACAAATGACATTCAATTTGACTAGTCTGCTTGGTTGTCCTTATGGTAAGCCAATATAGCAATATAAAAATATATGCAGTACCTCTGAATATACAAGGGAGATTCTATAATTAGAGAAAAATTGCTGTAAAAAATACATTAGTAGGTTGTATTGGGTACTTTGGTGACTAGGTTGGCATCACTGGGATGAGATGAGAAACAAAAACAGATTTTTTTATAACCCAATAATTGGGGATGGAGTAATGTTTACACTTTAGTAGAACAATTTTCATTGATCCAATTTTTGCTTTCTGAAGGTGAACAACTGGCTAAAATCTTTTTTTTCAAATGATTATACACTGTGGTGAGAGTTGCATGAAAGGAAATTTTTATAACTAGACAGAACAATTCAAAAGTCATCAAACTTGGGTGACCAAGACAATGGTCAGTTGAAGTGTCAACTCCTTTGCTTGAAGCCCATGTCGATAACATTACTGCAATAAAAAAAATACTGATGAAGATCTAGCAAAATAAGTTTCAACAAGTGTTGGCACAGATCATAACGTGATGCCTAACAAGCTCGAGTACAGCAAAACAAATGCAAGAGGGGTCCACCAAGAAAACATGGGAAAATGCGTTGGAAGATACAATCTTGGCTTCCCTACACTTCAGATTTGACTTCTGATGTTTGGTTTGGTACACTTGGGTGGAATTATGTACAAAAAAAGTTCAGCAACAATGTCAAAGTATATGGGAAAATGACTAAATCAAGCCACAAACTTATTTGCATTGGCTATTCAAAAACTTTATTGTTGAGTAAAGTGTATAAATATTCTTGTAAATTATGTTGTGAAGTCTTACAGTTTATTATTTGTAAAACAAAAATTCTCATGTCAATTGTACGGTTTAATTTTATCATTCATTATGTATAATTAAACAACTGATGACCTTGTACAAACTTCATTCTATAAAATTATTTGAAACATTTCGGCACATTTTTATACCTTCTTCAGGTACATTCCTCCCACAAGTGTCAAAACATAACAAAATATCACTGAGAAGTCCAACAATAGTGGTAGAGTAACGAGGTAATACTTTTCTACAAGTAGCTACAAATAAATTTATAATAAAGTCTGTGCAAGGTCATCAATTGTGTAAGAATATCATTCTATTATTAAGGTTATGGCGATTGACTTATATAACACAGAAAACTTTTCACATTACACCTAGGAAAGTTGAAAAAATTATCATCTTACAATGATTTCTATAAAACTTTAATTCATGCATTCCTTACCTGTGTACACATTTTTGTATCTCCTATTATCGCCATCAGTTCGGTAATACTTGTAGACACCGAAAGTGCCCATTCCCATTCCAAGCAAGGCCATGAAAGAGGAGCCTATTACTTCAGGAATTTCGTTCCATCCTCTCTTAAATAGAGAGACCACTATAAAAATAAGGGAGGTGGGGATAAAAATTTTGAAGGACAGTCTTTGATTGAAGGTTGTTTAAATTTAAGCTTCAATTGTCAAAAAAATATGAAAAAGAGTTTCAACCCTTTGCAAATGTATCTTTACAAAACACTTATGGAAATAATCATATTCAAATAAATACTTACGTCCTTTGCTGCGTTGAACCGATGCAGCCATATTTCTTTTACCAAAGAGGACAAGAAGAAATATTAATACATTAGCACTGATATTATTGTCGTAAGAAGAGTGAAATTTTTTTATGGAATGTATCTTTTGTTAATGTTCTTTTTTAACATATAAGTCTATTGCCGAATATATATATATATATATATATTGTAATATCCTTTTCAAGGGATAAAACATTTATTAATCAATTCAACAAATTATAATCAATTTGAAAATTTTACATTTATTAATTAAAAGTGATTACATGGGCTTAATCTCAGGGGATTTTGGGTTTCTCGAGAGATGGAGTATGCAGTTACTGAAAGTAGAAAAAATATCATTAAATATTATTCAACCAACACAATGAGCAAGTTTCACAGCTTTTTTTTAATAACTTACCCATAATTACTGGGCCTACAAACATTCACCTCACGAATGTTTCCGCGTCTCTCTGGCGTCTTGCAGGATTTTTATCGATGAAGGTAGTATGAACCAGATCCGCAACTCATATGCTTCCTCGTAACATCTGATCTCTGCAAACCTCTGACAGCATCTGGCGACGTCTGACCACGTCTCAGCTCTCATTCCATCTGCTCAACTCGTCTGCATATCCTCTGACACCATCTGCAAAACTCTGACTGCATCTCCTCTGACTTCTGGTCACGTCTCAACTCTCACTCCATCTGATCGCAGCTCATCTCCCCTCTGACAGACCCGTTGTCCGTCCTCTGACCACCTCTCACATCATCTCCTTCCATCTGATCACGTCTCAACTCTCATTCCATCTGATCACGAGCCACTTTATTTGGGTAACAGGCTACACGAGGGTAATCCTGAAGCAGGTAACTCCCCTTTAATAGCATAGGAAGAGACTTGAAAAGGGGGGATGTGGAAGGTAGAGCAAGGTAGCCCAGGGTTGACTAGGGCCCCCAGGCTATAGTGTAAGGATCCTATCCGGTGTTTCACCTAAAGGTGATGCAGGGAAAAACCCTAGAAAACCTGAATCAGGTACTAGTGGGTACTACTCCTGCGCCCTTCTGATGACGGGAGACTGGATTGCTGTGGGAACGCAACAAACCCACCTCCGTGCCTTGTTCAGTATTGAGAGGTCCAATGAGATCAGCGAACAAATCTTACCGTATGCCGAAGGTCTTCGACCCCCGTACATACACCTCTCAAGCTGCCCAAGATCGTCTCAGCCTGCAGGAGTCTTAAATTAGCTACCTTGGTCATGGACCAAGGGGGGAGGGAAAGAGGAAAACCAGGAAGGAAGAAGTCAACCTCCACCTGGCTCTCACTCTTTTCCCTGCAGGATATCCTCCTGCTTCCTTTCCATCACGAGCTACCAATCGGCTTCCCTTTTAAATTCTCACACGGGGATTCCCCGCCCTTACACAATTCAGGGGTCCCCCGCCAGCGGTTTATTTCATAAACTTCCGGGGTTCCCCGCCATCATTTTTACACACGCCCCGAGGGGGTTTTCCGCGGGGGATCCCCTTCGGGGGTTCACCCGCTTTCAGCCGACTTGACATTGTTGTTGGCCAAACTGCGCCTCATAACGCCAAAATATCACAAAAATCCGCGTTTTTCACCACAATATATATATATATATATATTGTAACATGAAAAGTTACACTTAACAATGCAGGCCAGCTTGCGAGTTGCAATTGTTGGGGAACTGTCGCAACTCGGGCCAACAATGTAGTCTGGCAAGACGTTTTGAGGAGTCGTCATGGAGTGATTGGAGAAGCAGGTTGTGTTGGCGGGACGACGGGTGAATGACCACGCCCTGCAGATATAATTTTTTCTCATGCTCTGAAAGGAATTAAAACTACTAAAATCCATTTTTAAAATTATCTTTTGGTATTTTTTATTAACAAATATATATATAAATTTTTTATTAAAAATATCTGGCGCCCAAAAAGGAATTAAAAAATCCTCGAATGCGGTATCCGCTACAATATATATATATATATATATATATATATAATTCAATAATATACCTATTAAAAATAGGAACTTTCAATCACTTATTCCTGTCATATTCAAAACTAATTTCAATAACAGTAAAAGAAAGTCGACGTTTATAAATTTCAATTTACACCTTAGATAAATGGATCCGTGGATTTTGCATTAAAGTTGCCTTTCTGCGGTTTGTAACCACTTGTAAAGATGATTTTAACACAATTGATAACGACACTCACTACATAAGAAGTTTATCAAGGAAATACTTTTCATACAAAAATTACAGCAGTGTGGTGGTCTGAAGAAGTCAGATTCGTTCTTCCCGCCATTCGACAATTGAAGATAGTTAGACGACTGTTTTCTGTCTCTCTCTCCTGTACAATATATTATATATTTATATTGATTTATAAGTATAGGAAAGATAGACAGAGAACAGCAGTACACTTCCTTACATTGACGCAGTAATAAGTAGTACTTTTTAGAACCACAATGTTCTGACATTCTGTTTTAGAAGAAGAAAGTCCTCACTTTCAAAACCTTGACGCGTTAGTGCTTCATAGTCTGTCGAAGCGTACTACTGATTAAAGGTAAGGCAATTGTTCATCCCTGCACCTCTTTCCAATGTGTTAATTTTAGTAATTTTCTTTGAAATAGATGTATATATATATATAATATATATAATAAGATCAGGAACCTCTACAGAAGGCAGGCAGCACTTATTAGAATCGAAGATCAAGAAAAGAAAGCCGTAAACAATAAAGGAGTAAGACAGGGATGCAGTATGTCGCCCATGCTGTTTAAGTTATATATAGAACAGGCGATGAAGAAAGTTAATACGTAATATGGAAAAGGAATCATGCTGTAAGGAGATATAAAAATCTTATGCTTTGACGATGAAATTGTAATATTAGAGGAGTCAGAAGGAGACTTGGAAACTATAATGAATATCATGAAAACCAATGTGATGGAGCGTAGTATGGACAACAGAGGTATAACGAAGGGTATTAGATTGAGTAGGGATATTTTGAAGGAAGTTAAGGAATTCTGCTACTTGGGAAGCATAATAACTAGGGGTGGCAGAAGTATAGTATATAAAGAGTAGGATAGCACAGGCAAGGAAGGCTTCGCTAAAAGGAGGAATTTACTTACGGGTAATATAAGAGTGCATATTAGGAAATCGTTGCTAAAAATGTTGGTATGAAGCGTGGTGAGAAACGTGGACGATAGGTGTTGCGGAAAGGAAACGAATAGAAGGATTTGAAATGAGGTGCTATAGAAGAAAGGTGAAAATCAGATGGGTGGATATAATCAGTAACGAGGAAGTTCCAAAAAGAATAGGGGAAGGCGAACAATACGGAGAACTTTGACCAAGAGAAGGAATAGACTATTAGGCACGTTTCGGGACATGAGCGTCTTGTAAAATTAGCATTAGAGGGAGGTGTGTGGGGTCAGAACAGAAGAGGGAGGTAGAGATGGAATACGCTAATCAGATTAGGAGGATGGGGAAGTTGTGCGGTAATGGAAAGGATTGCGCAAGATAGGTTAGCATGGAGGGTTGCATCAGATCAGTCATAGGACTGAATACCACAACAACAGCAACAACTTTAATATTAATAACATGGATTAAAAACTTACGATGTACCGCACGAGTTTTATAGTGTGCTAATTACAAAAATAAATAGCAAACTTAGGCAATAAATTAGTGATGAAATTAATTATACACAACTTTTGTGTTCGACGTCAGATCCGTTAGAACAACACACAGCTCAAACAACGAGACGAATTCCAAAATAAAAAGTCACATATTATTATGCATTTTGTGCTGCTAAGAATCTCCAAATTAGCACTCTGTTAGTAGAAAAGTACATCATGGACTAGTAATATAAACATAACTTACTAAAGGAAGTCATATACGCCAACCTAATGCCGTGTCGATGTGGTGATAGCGCCGCTATATCCGTAAATTGTGTAAGAAAAGTGGTGGTAGAATTGAAAGGTTTCATAGCGTTGCGTTTGTTAAATTTGTAAATAAATCAATTAATGTTGATTGATTATGTCAATTATTATTAAATGTGGGTTTCAAGATGCAGATGTGTGTGTTTTCAGGTAAAAACCTTAAATAACGGACAAAAATTGCTGGAAAGCTTTCACGTTAGTGTTGTACTAGAAGTGAGGGATGATTTGCAAATAAGTTCTCTTGGGCACATAGTGCTAAAAATCACGAGATTACTTACAAATCAATTGTATATGTTTACATTTTAAATAAGATAACAGCAAAGTTAACGAATAATATTTAAGCAAATAACACTACATGCAAACAAATTATTAAATCGATTAACGTTTGATATTAAAAATAAAAAATAAAATAATTTCCGATTGGTTTTTCCAGACAGTTTTATTTTTTATTTAAACAACGTTTCGGCGCATATTCGCACCTTTAGGTTTTCCTCCTTACAATCTGTGAAATACATATTTCAATTTGAATATACACTTGTATATAGCACAAACATATATATAAATGGATTAACTAACAACTCACTAAATTATTGCTAAATCCAATTATTGAAAACAAAAATGGTATAAACACCAATTTCTTTATACCAAAGTGAGGTCCAATGTAGCACTAAGAAATTATTTAGCCACAGTTTGCACAAGACGAAATGATGGACCATCTCTTCTAATCTGGATTTTTTATTACAGTATGGGGGCACTAAGGAGCATAGCAAATTTTGCCAAAACTTTTCCTCAAAGTTTTTCTCATTTTTAATAATTACTTTCTTTCAAAACGTCAAATGCAACGCATATTGCATATAGAAACCGTAGTCGGGACCACACATTTACTTGCACAGTTCTCCGCCATAGGTAGCACGAGTCGCTGTTGGTCGGGCGTATACAGTAAAAATCTGGCGACATAATTATAAATCCATTTTGGTAATCAAAACGTCTAATTTTATCCTGTACATATTTTAAATTTAACCAAGTATCGAAAGCACTGACTCAATAGAAACTCAAATCTAAGAGATTAAAGACAGATTCCTGTTGTTTTTTTTACTCCATTAAAATAATTAGCTACAAAATGGCAGATAGTTCATCAAAATTTATATAGACCAAGTACGCAGCATTATGGACAGTTTGTAACTTTTGACATTTTATGTTTTTTAAGAAGCAGTTAATTTACTTGAAAATTCAATCGAATGTATCTTCAGCAATACACAACGAAAAACTGAAATATAGTTATTATTGAAAAAAACTGATTTTAGTCCTCTATAAAAATGCTCACTAAGTAGAAAGAACAATTTCAACCTCAATACTAAAGAGATGAGCTTTCGTTCTTTACGGACACATTCATCTCTTGGTAACATCATAAGTGTCGATCTACATCTGACTGGTTATATTGATAATCAAAGTATTACATTAAAGAACGAAGGCTTTCCCGGTGAAGAATATGTAGAAACGTTTCTCGGGTTTCCAACCGGGTAGTCTCAGTAAACAGCGACGTTTCGACAGATAGCAACTCCGTCATCTTCCAGGCTGGAAGATGACGGATTTGCTATCTGTCGAAACGTCGCTGTTTACTGAGACTACCCGGTTGGAAACCCGAGAAACGTTTCGACAAAGTATTACATTAGTGAAGATTTTTATAGAGACTAATAATGACTTTTTTTATTGAAAATAGAATGCATTTCTTTAAGAAAATACTTACGAATTTCTATTGGAACATAGTTTCGTGTTGATCGGAGTAATTGCAAGGGTTTCTAATCAAATTATTGTATGAACTGAACAAGATTGGTCGGGAATCAAACGCCAAAATGAAATTTTGCCTTGGTTCCACTGAATGCAATCTAAAAGCCCTTCCTGTTATAAACAATAATTATTAGTCAAGATTTCTTTTCTGAACTTTCAATTAGAAACGTAAGAGAAGGCTCTTTAGAGGGTAGATTTTTTTTTCACAGAACTATCTTTATTGTTTTATCTTTGTCAAAGCAGTTATTCATTACAAAGCAAACTACAAAAACTTATGTTCATCTGGTATAAGTCAAATACCAATTTGGTTAATATAAATATTTTGAGTTTGTTTCTGATACTTTATTTCAAAACAAATGTTTACTTACGTCATTATCAATTTTAACGAGGCTTAAATTTTATTGTCAAGTTAGTACTGCTGCAGAAACTGTTTTTTGTTACGCTTGACAATCCGAGTGTAGTTTGAATCATTTAGTAAATAAACAATTGACCCAACAGTGGTCTTGATTACTTGTATTGTACCTGTGAAGTAAATAAATACTTTAAGTATTGAAGTAATGTGATACATTTGACTGTATTTGACGATCACATTAATTTTATTAATCTGAGACTCTTTGCCTATAAGGAAACTTAACGCCCGCTAGACAGTCAAATAAAAATGAGGTAATTATAGGCGATTAGTGTCATTACTGTAATTTATTAACAGGTTTAAAATACTTCTTCGTTATACGGTAATAATTGTGAGGTATATCAGAAAAAAACTATTTCTTAAATATATGTTCAGGAAAAAGAGATTTGTTTTAACGCTTTAAATGTAAACATATTGATATTAAATATTTGACGAAAACTGTAAATTATTGCACCTGTTTGACAGTTTTATTAATTACAATTTGATACCGTTTTTTCCAACATTAATTTATTTGTAGGTAATACGCAGATGTTAGTCAAATTACATAGATACATTGATAACTTTATTGTGTCTATATTCTGCCTTTTAAATAGAATTTGCTAAGTATTTGAGTACTGTAGTTACATTTTTTCTAATTAGGGTTCATAGGATATCTTTTATAAATAACTTTTAATTAATGAGTCCATATGTTGTATTAACATTGTGAAACACTGATCTTCTGAAGTAGCTCCATCATGTGTTCTTTATTTTATTATCCTTTCATATGTTAATCTACTGCCAAAAAATCAACAGTTAACTAAAAATCTTAATTGATTTTTAATACAGTTTAATTATCCAATCGTTCATGAGATAAGGCATTTTGTGACTGTAATATTTTTCCTTTTGATTACAATGCAGAAAATAATACGTAATTATAATATGAACAACTTTTTTCTTATACTAAATATTTTAACAAAATTAGGGGCAAACAGTGTCAAATCTCCTCTGTAACAAATAACTGATGAACAGTATTGATGGTTGTATAGGGTCTTTCAATAAGGGCGGGGCAATGTTGAAATTGAATAAGACAAGCTATGTATCAAGTATTAATAAAATTCTGTTTTTATTTGAAAGGCCCCTGTATGTCCTTGAATAAAAAAAACTTTGTTGATACCTCGCCTTGTTTACAGCTTTTTTTATTCCATTTAAACATCGATCCACCTTTATTGAAAAACCCTATATATCAAATAAATTAATTCTTATGGCACAAATTAGCCTTCTATGGAAAAACAAATTTATATAGATTGTATGAATATATCTATTCAAAGGCAAATGAAATATCTTGTTGTACATTTAAAGTTGGTGGAATAATGTTTGATATCATTTATTGTTGTACCTATTCTTTAAACAAGGAGGTTGTGTGTCCTAGCCTACTAGAATTGCAGAATCACACTTTTTCAAATTTTGGTCTTATCAGTTCTCCATTTGTGATTTCTCACCAGTATCATCTGTGTTCTATATCCTTAATTGTTTTACATATTGTACCAAATCAGGTCATGTTTGTTTAATTATTAAATACTTTTATTGTAATTTATTGTTTCAGTTTACAACGAACTCAAATCCAGTCTATGAATGGTAAACGAGCCTATAATCAACGTGTACCACAGGACCTCCCCCCAACACAGCATGATGATTTAATAAAATATATTTGTGACTGTAAGTGATACCTAATCACTTTAATTCTAACAATAACAACCATTTCAGTATGATTTCTTACTATTTCCTTCAATTTCAGCATGGAATAAAGTGTCTAGAGAATTGGAAAACTTTAGTCAGAATGGCGCTGATAATAGCAAAGGTATGTGGAATCTTATTTATGTCAAAGATTTTGGAGACACCACCCCCTTCATCAGAAAGTTAGGAAGATATTTCCAGTGATCAGCTAGCCGACAACTCAGCAGACAAAATTAGCTGCACGGCTAGCTTAGCCGTCGAGGCTGGCCATCACTGGAAATGTCTTCTTAACCTTCTGATTAAGGGGATGGTGCCTGTAAAAATTCAACTTTCTGTCCCTCTTTCCTGTTATTATTAATTGTGTGTCATGAAATGACATTGGCATGTTATTTAAAGGACAGAGAGATAGAAAGTGGGTGACTTACCTGAGGTTCATTGATGGTAGACACCTTGTGAGGTTTAGAGTACCTGAATTTGAATGAAACATGACAAATCCACACACACAGGATATTTGGATAGTAAGGACGGTGAAAAGTTATACATATATGAGTCAGGAAATGACATTGTCATGGTTAATTAAAACAATTAATAAGGAAAGGAAAGAGAGATTGAAAGTAGGTGACTTTCCTGAGGTTCATAGATGGTAGGCACCTTGTAAGGTTTGGAGTTCTTTAAATTTTTAGAGACATCACCCCCTACGTCAGTCATTGGCTAGCCGAACGCTGGAAATGTCTTCCTAACTTTATGATGAACGGGGCTGTGCCTCTGAAAATTTAAATAACTCCAAACCTTACAAGGTGCTTACCATCTATGAACCGCTTGACATATGTATTTCCTTGTGCATGATTCCATGCTGTACATATGATTCAAAGAGCGAATTTCCTGCCTTTCTCCCAAATATTTCTATCTTTCTTTCTATCCAATTATATATACATTTAAATAAAATCGTTCTTGACAAGTCATACAGTATTTTGTTTCCCAAAACAAATTATCTGTTCAGTAACTAATTACTTAATTTTATTTGTTAATTTTTATCTGGCTTCCACAAGGTAGGTTAGCATGGAAGGTAGCATCATACAAGTCATACCACAACGGCAGCAATTTTTATCTAATATGGATATTTTTTGGTTGAAATGATTAATTCTCTTATGAAGTTAAATGAAAACAAAATTCTCTATGTATTAATAAGTTGTTTCCTTAAAATTGGTCACAGCTTTTCAACACAGTTATCAGATTTCTAATATGTATTAATTTGTCTTTCTAGGGGGACCATGTGTGTTGTATTATGTAGAACAAGATCCTAATCCACAACTTAAAGGTAAATTTATGTGGAAATATTTATTACTACATTGTAATTTGTATTTATATTTAGGGAAGTGATAGAGGAAATATAATGGCTTATCAAAGAATAAATGAGAGTCACAAAGTTGGAGAGAATTTGAGGTACAATGTTTTTGAGATATTAACCTGTCTCCCCCCCCTCCCACTGGTACTTTTTTTATTATACAAAATTCATTTGGTTAAGAAAGTGAGACAAAAATAACTTTTTGAATTACTTTAAATTTATGGTAGATGATGATTCGCTGGGATTCAGGCAGATGTGTGTGTGCATGGTGTGGCAGGCAGGCAACCACTCAGTTAAATTCAAATTATGGCACAACAGCTGTTAGGTGGCATCAATTGACACCGAACAAAATCAACAATTCTCTTTGTTGTGTTAAATCATACTTCATTAATCCCATAGAGAAGCAGAACTTCAAGGATGTGGAATGAGTCAGAGATAGTACATAAATTGTTATAATTGTTTTATCACTATTAACTTCATTATTATTCAAACACCCTTAATTTTCCCTCAAACAACCACAATGTAATATACAATTTTCATCAATTATTTAAAACCTTCGGGGACCTTTTGGCCTTAGGGACATATTGATCCCATCATTTTTAATAATGATGATAAGCTATGCATGTCTGTGAATAGGTGACTTATTAATCACAAATAACCTCAGTAAAAGTAAATATTTTCTTGAAGAGCCCACTGCAAGATGTTTTTGGTGAAATCTGACAACTTTTTTCTGTAGATTAAAAACTTCTCTTTCCCTTAAGCATTGCCCCAGAATATAATACAATATATCATTAAAGAGTGAAAGTATGCAGAATAAAGTAATTTTCTTTTGTTTCGGTTACTACAACTTGACATAAGAAATTAATGTGATTTACAATTAATGTCTTAAGAATAGGACACAACAATGGAAAAGTAATGCAAGAGAAGTGAAATAATACGATTATTCAAACACAAAAACACAAGTACTAGAGATGGAATAAAAAGTAAAGAAAGTGAGAGGGAAGACAGTAGTAAGACCATGTTGACTGTGCTGTTCAGCAGCTGTGGAAAACTTAAAGGAGGGTCAGAGTGAAACATAGGTCAAAATGTTGGTATAATGGTGTTTGTCACAAGTAGCTATAGGGTATTGAATTTTAGACAGTTTGATAGGGTAAATTATGTGGTAAGACAGACAGGTAAATTTTCTTTGATTTTGTAGGTGCTAATTTGTAGTAGGAATTTTGAGGATTGTGGTAGTTTGAAGGATAGGGCATATATGGCACCTATCTGTTCTTGGCAGCTAGGCTTACATGGTGGAGTGTGAGTTTGTGACCAAAAGTGTTAGGCAAGGATGAGTAGGTTATTGGGGAGTATTTTGGGGAGGATGGTTTTAATATCAGGATTAGATTGCAGTCCAGGTGTAGAAAGGAGTTGAGTTTTTGTAGTCCAGAAAAGTAGGTTGTGGTTAGGGGTGGGCTTCAGTTTTATATTGGTCAGGGGAGAGTTTGGGTATTGGGGCAGTGGATAGGACATGGGATGTTTGTTTCTGGAGGAGGTATAGTCACCACTTCTATCAATATTAATCCCACTAACACCATACAGTACATTCACTTTACCATTTACTATCCCAAACATGCCAAATGCTCCCCTCCATTACAGCTTGGCCCCTAGGGGATCTTGTGTTTGCTCTACTAGGAACAGTCTTATTATTTTATACTTCATTGAAACAAAGTACTCCCTGGACCTCCTCTAGTACAAATATCCCATGTACTATTCACATTCCAAGTACCCACCATCATGATCAACTTTCAAAACAGTACACCCATAACCACAACTACTTTCTTGTACTACAAAAACTAAAGTCCTTTCTCCACCTGGTCTACATTGGACTGCAATCCAACTCTGATATTAAAAATGTCCCCACCTGCCCAAGGGTCACCTTCAGGCCCTCCTCTATTCAACACTTCAACCTCATCCACCATTGTAGGCCTCAACCTCACATTACCATTACATAAGCCTGGTTGTCAACATTCTAGTAACAGGTACCACCATCCTCAAAAATCATTCCCAAATTGCCTCCTACAAAATTAAAGAAATGTCTCCTGCATGTAGAAATAAACAGGCTTGTGCAAGATAGGTTAGCATGGAGTGTTGCGTCATACCAGTCTTATGACTGAATACCACAACAATCCTTCCACATCATTTACAAGATCAATTGCAAACTCTACCCTATTTATATATTTAACATATTGAACAATCTCTCCCTGAATGAATTGCTAACTACCGCAGCACTGTCAAAACCAAATTCCCTATTGTTGGTAATGCCAAATATATGTCACTCGGAATGTTATTCCTTTTCTTCTGACAAAGGGGGTAGTTGCCTCTGAAAATTCTAGAAAACAACATATTAATCATGGTGATTGCCAGCTTTACATTTTCTGACATTATTAAAGTATATTAGTATAACTCATCTGAATAAGAAAGATGGATATGGAGATTTTCAATACCTTGGGTTCCCTTCAAGACAGATTTTGAATCGCCTGACATCCTGTGCTGGAGTGGTTAATGTTATGCATTGGTCGAAATTGATTGTGTTGTTGCTTGGGCATGAGCAGCTATTGGGAATTGCATTTCTGCAGTTGTCTTTGTTGTAGGGGAGTTTTTTTGGCCTTTCCAATATAATTAAATTAATTTGGTAGATGAAAAGGGAGGAGTGACAAGGTGAAGTTTTACTTAATTTTGTATTCTTTGTGGAATTATGGAGGATTGTAGTGAATTGAACTGTTTAGTTGTGTATAGTCTATTAGCTTTAATTGTAAGGCTGTAAAACAGTTCATTGATTGCATCATACACATACAAGCAAGTCTCTATATAAGCCTGAAATAATGGACATGTAACTTTTAGATTTCATACAATTGCTGCTACAGAATTAAGAACACAACATAAATATGAAGTGTTACTTTTTTTACTAAAATGTTGAAATATAATGAAATCATTAACTAATGAATTGTTTGGGATTATTTGATAATATTGTATTTGACAACTTCAAATATATTTTAATTTTTATTTTTTAACTTGCTTTGTATTACATATTTCAGATTTCGAACCATTTGATTTGGAAGCTTGGTGGGGAAAAAGGGTTGTTCAAAAGTATAAACATTCCCAGTCTTCAACTTAGTCCAGGAATTCTTGAAGTAATGTGAGAAAACAGTTTTCAGATTCTAATAAGGAAACAGTATGACATTCTTCTTCTGAAGAAAATAACTTTAGAAACTTCTCAGAAAACATATGATAGTATGAACTATTTTACACAAGAAATTAAGACAAAGCAATATTAATACTTTATTTTTATTTCTGGTAATATTTATTCTGGGAATATTACCTAAGAGTATCAAAAATATGGTCTACATATGGCAATGGCCACCTAAGAAAGATACTGTGTATTGTAAAATATGATAGAATAATTTGTTTTTTAAAAAACAAATATACAAGTGACAGGCACAGTGTTCCCAAAGATTATAATTATTTGAATGACAACATTCCTATGTTTACAATTAATGATACTTTTCTACTTGTTATATACTATTACTTAATTACTCTCTAAATGGTATTACCTTTTTGAAATCTGTGCAAAGCACGTTAGTTCAAAATGTTTTGGTAGTATAAAATATTTATTTTTATATTCCTCTTGAGAATTAATTGCTGATAAATCAATTTTTATTTATTGACATGTTTTAAACATGGACTCAAGCTCTTATTTATGTGTTTCAATATTACTGTATATGTATAATTTATTATTTTCTTAAAACAATTTTGAAACTGTATCTATACTGACAATTGTATGATTTTAAATATATAAAATTTTGTAAAATTTTTTAGGATTATATGCTTCTTTTTGAAGGTAAACTAAATTGAAACATTTGCTATTATCTTTGTATACTTTTTTATACAACTACTTAGTAATATTTTATGTAATGCAATAACTTTCTAAAATTATGACTGTAATGTATAGTTATTTATTAAGCACATACAAAAATTGTTGCACAAGGCTTCCAATTCATGCAATGTGTACACCTATTCATGATTAGAGCAAACCTGAAAAAATGTATGAAATTGCATTATATTTAACTCAAGATAATTGAATGATAGTTAAACTATTTTACTTTATGGAGTCTGAGATGCTAGCTTTTCATACCTGACTTTAACTAGGTTACGGTTGATTTTGGGAACTGTGTGTAACCATTTCAGTATTATAAGAACATTTTTGTTATAGGTAATTTATTGTTTATAGATTATTACACACGAGTTTCATTCTATTTCTAAATTAGTAATTTGATGTTTTTTTAAACAATCCATAATATAAAGGAACTGCTCTGTGATGTAAGTTTCACAGAAGTATATTCCACTAGGCAACATATGATAGAACATAATAAGCCAACATTGCTTTCCTTTGACATCAGGTTTCTCCTTATTGTTTGTTATTGATGGCATCCCAAATCACACAGTTTCACCTTCATAACTACTAGAATAAATTTTGTTTGAGAGATTGGTTTACTTTTGTTCACAATTGATTTTATAGAGATTATAAGAATTTAAGGAGTGTACTTCAATTCCCCTGAAAAAAAACCTACTGCCACAATTTTGACATAAAAGGAGCTTATAAAAATTGGAAAATACAATTTGTTTTAAAAATCTTAGAGAAAAATGGAATATTGCATGTGAAGTCTTGTATGTCACTTAAGTTGATTGTGCCCATATTCAATTCGCAAAAAGCAAGCATTTCCACATATCAAGTTTTGCCACAGTGATCTGGCAAATAATAGCTTCTTTGCAATTTACTTGTTTGCATATAAATTTATTTAAAGTTGTCATGTCTGTTATGAGTTCCTCAGAACTTTTATTAAATAATCTAGGCTGCTGAACATAACCAAAAATTGATATTTGTAAATGGAAACCTAGCAGGGAGACAATCATCATCGTCCCTCTTAATTACTTCCAATCGTGTGTTATCATTGTCTTCTTTGTTTGAATATTATATAGATTTAACTTTACTTTTCTTAGCATGCAAGTGTCTCATCAGTAGGATCAAAATCAGTTTGAGAATTATTTTCAAAACATTCACTTCTCTATCACTATGAATGTTCTTACTTATTTTTTGGTTAATAAATTAAAAATTTACCTCAGGATGCATTAATCTATTATTGGACATGTTAATTGTTTCTTTGCTGATGCTTAACTGACAATGCATTTGTTACCTAATTTTACAGGCAGTGAGTTTAGACTTTCCACCTCGTGTAATGGAGTTAAATTAATAATAAAAAACTCGTGTGATATATGACTGCAGTGAGTTCTGTTGTCATGTGAAAGTTGATATATGACAATTGAGGGTTAATATCTGCCTATTTGTGGCAGTGGGGCTATGTATGTTATAATGACCTCAAGCGCTATGCCAGATAGGTTGTGAGGGACAAAAATATACCCTGGTACTGTAAGAACAGTCTAGTTCAGAAACCAGGCATCAGATTGGTCAATTCAAATTGACAACAATAATTGAAATAAGGATTTATTTATGGAGGATTTGAGAATTTGAAAGTGAGAATGGTGAGAGAAGTATAGAGGCTGATAGTAAAGGAGACAAGGACTGAAATGTTGTCAACCAAACTATGTCAATATGTAATTTTGTGGAGTGAAGTGAGAGTATATTATAATTACATATTCTGCTTCACTTTTGAAACACATTTAATTATTTATGCTATGCTATTGGAATTTAATTACCTATATGCACCAATGAGCCAAAACATTTTCATCTCCTGCCTTATAGTTTGTTGGTCCACTGAATTTAATACAGCAGGTATTCAGCTTGGCATAGATTTCTGTAGAAATCACGCGACTAGTAAAGTCTTAAATAAGTATTAAACCATTTATTTTTGAAAATTATGCGTTATAAATGTTGTAATCACAATTAATTGTTTGATACTCCCATAAACAAACTAAAACTCCTTTCCACAAAAGTCGCGTCAGAGTATTTGTCCATTTTCGAATGATTCCTCGTTTGCCTCTGCTCCGCTTATATTGTAATTAGAAAATTTGGAGGGGCCGTACTTTAATTTAAAAGTTTCATTACTTGGGATAACAATATTTCTCATCTCAACGTAGCTTGCAAGTGGCCCTTGGAGACGGGGTAGTTTGATATTGACATGTATGTCATGGCGGAAGGCGACAGCAGTAATATTGTTCTGCAAACAGAGTAATTTCTTATTGGTTTCCGTTAGATATTTACCTGGAAACTGGCAGACGTGCTCAGGATCATTGGGTACACGACTGGAATCATATCTGTGAAGTTCTGACTAGCACATCGCTTGTGTACAGATCATATCCACCCAACATCATAAGCTTTATGTTCGAAAAGCAAGCTCTTATAAACTTAAATCCAGAAACGGTGAACCCCACATACAATGTCAAACACGTAAATTGGACTTTGTTTAAAGAAAAATTCACACCTCCGGAAATGCTAACGGATGTTGATAAGTCGGCTAGGCTATTAGAAAAAGCAATTCACGGTGCCGCGAATGGGGCAATGATCAAAAGGGGGAGCGGGAGGTGTAGTTTAGGCTTTTGGTGCGATGAGCTCCAAGTCGAAAGGAAAGCAAGAGCTGAATATCAGAGTTCGCATCCGAACGGGGACAGGCAATGGCTTCTAGAAAAGTATAGATTAAAGAAAGCAACATACAAAGTGAGAATAGGACAATTGAAACAGGAAAATTGGGAACGTTACGTGTGTGACATCCTTACGATAGACCCTTGGGGGGGCGTACAGGATTGTTTCAAAGAAAATAGGTAACCCGAGAAACCTTTCGACCATGATAGACGAAGAGGGTCAGGCGACCATAGACTGGCGGTCCTCAGCAATGCTCTTGATGTGGAGACTACTTCCGGATGATAATCCTTATCTAGAAAAGGATGATCAGGAAAGATAGCGAAAAAGAAGGTGCAAACATCATTCCAGTAGAACCTTACAGCGATTCCGAGATAAAAGTTATAATTAAAATACTGAAAAATAGAAAAGCACCTGGCCCAGATGGCATCTACAATGCGATGCTACAAGCCGTCTCGGACAACCGGTTCCATACCTAAGTAGCTTAGCAAATCCTTGTTTAGCCCAAGGCAGGTTTCCTGCTGCATGGAAGGAGTCAAAACTCGTAGTGTTGCTGAAGGACGAGGACAAAGATAAAACTGACCCTAAATATCACACCCATTTGTCTCATTAATACTCTAAGAAAAATTGCCGAAAAACTACAATGTAAAAGAATTAGTAGTTAGCAGCCGTACAGGAAGGACGTGTTGAGGAAGCAGCTGCAGGAAAATTCAGAGGTGCCCATGCCTGCAGATACCCTAACTGTGGCGGAACTCAAGCGACGCCTGAAATCATTGGGACTATCTACTACAGGCAAAAACCAGACACTTTTAAAAAGACTTGAGTAGAATACGTGAACTTTGTGCTCCAATTGCAAATTTCTAGAGAAGAAAATCGCTGAACTGGAAAAACTCTCCAACCAGTGATTACATCGGACAGATTTTCTGTACTGAGTGCCCAAGACGGAGACCTGACGCCACATAGTGAAGAGGAAGAAAAAGAAGAACATGTTACTAATGGCCAGTCACGGCAGAGGTTGCAATTAACTTTTAACGTGCGTGGCATCATCAAGCCAGGCGCACAATTGCGGGAAGTGGTGAAGGATGGTCCTGGTTTAACTAGGGAAGCTGATCTTGTCGTCATTGTAGGCGGTACAAATGACATTAGTGCTGGAAGTCTCGTGAACTGGTCCAAGCTCGACGAAATGCTTCCAAAACTCACCAGCAAGAACGTTGTCGTGAGTGAACTGCCCCCGAGATTCGACGACACTGTTGCCAACTACAGGACCAGCTGCGAGATTATGCGCCTTCAGCAGCAGAACTTCCACAAAATTAAAAATGTAAGTGTTACTAAGATATTTCATTATTTAAAACGTAACAATTTCACAGGTCATGGTCTTCACAATTTGTAAAAAATATTTCTGCTCAACTTTCATGTCTTTAACCTTCACGGAAACCAGCAAACTATTTCAGACTTCAGTTCAAAAAATAGCGAATGCGTGTATGTGGCTGACTCAGATGTAAAATTTTGGATATATAACCAAAATATTCAGAGCCCTAAAAGTAAGAAACTCGAGTTAGAAACATTTTTATCACTGCGAAGTATCCCAGATGACATATTAGCGCTAACTGATTATTGGTAATCTAGTCCTGAAGCTGAAAATTTTCCAATCACGGGTTATAAAAGACTAGGGAACTTTAATAGAAGTATACTTAAAAATGGAGGTTCATGCATTTATGTAAAAAACGAGCGTTCCTCCTATTGCAATGCGAGATTTGATATACAGTCTTATAGTAAATAACAGGTTTTCGAATGCAGCTCAATTGAAATCACAACTGGTAAAGGCATAAAAAATTTAGTAGTCTTATGTATTTATCGAAATCCAGTCAGTAATGTAGAAATTTTGGTTCGATTATTTCAAAAGTTCATAAAGAGGGGAAAAATCTAATTATCTGTGGTGATTTCAACATTGACTTTCTCTAGGACACAAGGAAAAAGCGAGATCTTGAACAAATCCTTTCCTGTAACGGGTTTCCTGTTACTAATAGTAATCCTACCAGGGTTTTGGGTACTGTCTCAACATATATTGACTTCCTCGTATGTAACTTGGACGTCCAAAATTACAAAGTATGTACAATTCATTCTGCATTATGAGATCACAAAAGTCAAGTTGTGTACATATAGTAAACTGTTCCATTGCAAACCACCTGTAACAACTACGCGCGGAAGACGTCTTTATCAATTAAATTTGAACAAAATCAAAGCTAAGCTCGGTGGAACTTCATGGAATAAAATTCTTGACACAGAAAACGAGTCGAACCCAAATAATATGTTTCGTAAAATGATTAATTAATTCTTATCGGTCGTCGACGCTGTTGCACCACTAAAATTAAGTAAAAAGAAACGTACTAAACGAAATACGGGGATAATTAACGGTATTAGAATATCACGTGAAAATCTATGTCGCGTTCATAAATTAAAAGAGATAAATACAAGCACTGAATTTAAAAAACTTTTATATTAAATATAAACGTATTTATAATAAAGTTATCACTGCCGCAAAAAACTAGGTAATGCAAAATATATTGCTAATTCTGAAAATAAAAAATCGTCATGGAACGTTATCAAAGTGACTTCCGGTAATTCTAAAGACCGTAACTTTATACGACTAATAAAGAACGAACAGCCTATATCACGTAAAGAAGCAGCATGTGAATTTAACTCGTATTTTATTAACGTTTTCCGTGTTATGTTAGAAAAGCAAGCTATAGAGAAACGTAGCACGCCCAGTTTTAACGAAATGCTGCACAAGTCCAGAAACCCGCTTACTGTCTTTCTTTCTACTCCCGGTCAATAAAAATGAGATTTTTAATATAATAAAAAATCTAAAAACTTCGAATGATTGTCACTTATACGGAATCAACAGTAAGTTCACTAAACATTACTGTAATGAAATTGCAATTCCAATGCATTTTATAATTAACTTGTGCGTTTCCTCCGGTATATTTCCAGATACTCTAAAAGACGCGAAAGTTATACCGTTACACAAGAACAACAGACGTCTCCAATTATCGCCCTATTTTCCTCTTACCAATATTATGAAAAATTATTGAGAAAGCCTTACTTATGAGAATTACAGATTTTATTACAAAATTCAAACTTATTTCTACATCGCAACATGGTTTTATTAGTGAAAATCTACCAAATTGGCTTCATACGACTTCGTTCAAAGTATTCATGACGCACTTGAATAAAGACTTAATTAAAGTGACTGGCATTTTTGCTGATCTCTCGAAAGCGTTTGATTTAGTAGATCATAATATTCTACTCAGAAAATTAGATTTCTATGGAATCCGAGGAGTTCCCCTTTCTTTATTGACACCGTACTTGCACAAAAGACGCCAAAAAGTTTCTATTCAAAACACGGATGGAAATGAGTATCTGTCAGAATGGGAAACAATTACCTGCGGTGTCCCTCAGGGCTCAATTTTGGGACATTTACTTTTCATCATTTACATTAACGATTTAACTAATTATTTAGATCCCTTAAATCAGTTCTCTACGCTGACGACACAAATTTGGTTATCATGGACAGCGACTCGGTAACGTTATGCGAGAAAGTTGATACTGCGATGTGCCGTCTCAATCTTTGGTTCACTGCAAACAAATTTTCTCTTAACCTAGAGAAAACCAAAATCGTTAACTTCACAGCAAACACAAACAGTTTATCTCCTAATTTGGAAAAAAATTCAGAGCACGCGCCTTTTCTTGGTCTGCTGATAGACAATAATTTAAAATGGAATCACCACATTAAAAAACTATCGGGAAAACTCAGCAAAATTTGCTTTACATTACGAGTATTAGTTCGGGAAACCGATATAGCTACATTAAAAATGATGTACCATGCATATTTTCATTCTGTCATGTGTTATGGTATTGCAAACTGGGGTCATTCGCATCACGCGCTTCACATTTTTAAACTATAAAAGCGTACGAATAGTATCTGGTGCGGAGTGGAATACCACTTGCAAGACCTTGTTTTGCAAACTTGGAATTTAAACCTTGCCTTGTACGTATATTCTAGAAATTTTAAAATTTGTTTGGGCAACATCAATCTATATGCTGTAAACGGATCAAGCCATTCGTACAACACAAGAAATCGCTCTCAGCTATGTGTTGAAAAACATCGTCGTAAACCTTTTGAAATAAGCATTCAATATTCTGGTATAAATCTATACAATACTCTTAATACTCTTCCAGAAGAAATGAAAGCTTTAAAGGTTCAAAAATTATTTATAAAGTGTTGTAAATCTCTGTTAATGAATGGAGCGTATTGTTCACTCAAAGATTTCGTAGATAGGAAGGACTAAAACAGTTTGCTTGTGTCTTATCAAATTCTCCTATTATTTTAGAACTATACTAGAATTTAACTGCTGACTTATTTTTTTTCATGTTCGACGGGAACCTACGCACGATCTTCTGCTACCTCCTCCGTCGACTGAAAATTGAAGATTGAATTTTATCTTTCCTCTTTTGTCATTCAATTCTTAGTTGTAAAATTTTGTATATTTATTGTAATATTATATTTGACGTATCCTATTTCCTCAACCGAGGACTAATGGATTGAATAATAAATCTAACTTACAGAATTTAGACACCTAAAATTTGCGAGCACCAGTACGGCTTTCGGAAGGGTAGATCAACGGAGGATGCTATTAACAAGGTTTTTCAGACAACCGATCTCTCTAATAAAAAATACGAACTTCCCATCTCAGTTTATATTGCAGGTGCTTTTGACAAATTGTGGTGGCCCACTCTAATAGCTAGCTTAAAGTACTTGAGCTGCCCCAACATCTTGTTAAAAGCTACTGCAATGGTAGGCGAGTCACTCTGAGCTGCCCGATTGACTCGATTGAAAAAACAACCACCAAAGGTTTCCCGCAGTGATCCGTGTACGGCCCCATATTTTGGGACTTGTGCATGGAGAACCTGCTAATAATCATTCCAAAATGACCGTGGCTTATGCTGACGATGTTATGATAATTGTGGAGGGCGACTCAAGAACGCAGATCGAAGCTAAGTCAATGCTTTACTTGCAGCAAGTTAACACGTGCTGTAACCAAAGTAAGCTTGAAATCTCCAGGCACTCAAGCGGAATTCTGTTATAAAAATTAACAACGATTCGATGAGGAGATCGAAGTCCCTAAGGTATCTTGGGGTGTGGTTGGATGACGGCAGAACTTTTCGCCAACACATAGAAGAAGCTAAAATGAAAAGTTCAAAAATAATGAAAAAAATCACCAGCATGGGCAGCGGACTGCATCCCTGTCTTACTCCTTTCTTGATTTCTGCTTTCTTTTCTTGATCTTCAGTTCTAACTATATCTTCTTGCCTTCTGTAGAGGTCCTTCTCAATATTTTATTCCTGTGCTCTTCAAAATTCTTAATAGTGTGTTCCTGTCCACATTACCTAACTCTTTTTCTAAAATCTACAAATGGTAGGAACGTAGGCCTGTTTTTTTCTTATCCTGTTTTCTAAAATTAGACTAGTCAATACTGCTTCTCTTGTCCCTACATTCTTCCTAAAAACAAACTGATCGTCTCCTATCTCGCATTCTATTTGCATGCATGACATACTAAACTACATGTCTCGTGCTGTTCGCATCTATTAAGCCCCTTCGGTATGCTTATAATTATTTTTAATATGTATGTGCCTTTCGGCCTCCTGCGGGCTAGGGGTCCCGGGTTCGAATCCTGGCACGGCTATAATGTTTGTGTCGTCATAGTCGCGAAGATCGGGATTAAGGCTGTTCGAGAATCGATACACTGACCACTCCAAATTCGGAATGTGTCATGCAAGATGACAATCCGCAGTTGACCCGGTAGACTCAGGCCCTCAGTGGGCTGTAGAGCCACAGAAGAAAAATATGTATGTGCCTTCTATGATCTATGTTAGTAAATATATCAATGATTTGATTTAATTGTTTTCTTTACTATTTATTGTTCTCAAATTAAACTGAAATTACTTAAATTATAGTTGTTTAAGATTTTAAATGTTGTTGAAAATTGAAAAACCCACATGACTTATGCACTTATGCTTATGCACTTCCTCTCTGCACATGGACCATGAGGGGTGTACCTGGGTCGTATGGGCAGAAAGAACAATAACCTATGTGATTATGGTGAAATTGAAACACCTGAACACATGCTTTTGGATTTAAAATTAATAGAGCTAGACTAAGATAAAAGAGAAGAACACGAAGGGAGATTATACAGGATATGAACCTAATTTCGATTTTGAAAGAATTAACGCTCAATATTCCAGAGAAATAAACTTCATAAATATAAAACACAAAGACTATAGGAACATAATCAAATAGCCACTATTAATAGTTACTACTTAGTGAATCGAGAACAAAAATTATGTCATGGTGTTAGCAGTTGCATCCATCAAGAAGGATAAGTTTAAAAAGATCATCCTGGAGCCGGACAATGATCCCTGGAACCGGATGGTACAAACAGAAAAGATAGTTATTGAAAAAAACCAATAGCAACTAGAAATAAGAAAGCAGTTCTGCAGCTTTTACTTCGTGTTCATGAAGTATGGGCTGCTACCGAAATCTCGGAACTGCAATATCTCAAATTGAGAAGTGGAAATGCAGGGAGGACGGTTTAAGCTTGAGTGCAGGAATATCTCTGATCTCTCGAGAGACAGATCAGGAGACAGGACTTACAGAAGGATTTCCTACTGCCTCGCCACGCACCGAAAAAGAGATGGATAATCTGCTTTTTGGTACACATAAATATCTGTGTCAAGATGCACTACTGAAACATGCATTGCATGATGATAAGCTGCGACACCATGACATATATAGATAACAATTTGCTGAGGTAAGACAAGACTCTCAACAGTAAAAAACAAACAAACCTTACCATTCATTTTGTTATAAGTATTTTATTAATTTACCTTTACTAATGTTAATTATTGTCAAAAAGTGTGAAAAAGATATATTGTAATTAAGGCCTGCTATAGAAAACAAAAAAGCAGGCAAAAAAAGTGCAATAAATTTAAAAAAGTTTAAATAAGCCACTCACCTACAAAATAAAATGGCATTTAAGTACACGCTTTTCCACCGATTTTTACAAAATGCAACACGATAAAAATAAGACATACGTTTTCTATTAGAAAAATCCTTCTCTGTCTAATCGTGCCAGCTAGAAGACGGTTTATCCATCTGAAAAAGATTTCGTTTGGAGTTTTCATTTTGGCGTCAAGTTTACCCCGTCGATTTAACCGAAGCATGTTAACTGCAAAGCTGTAAATCCTTTGGCTTGTCGACCCTTATGCAGACATGCGAAGTACAAATATGAATGTCGTAACTATTTTATTACACCAACAGGAATTTGCGTGGTCGATTGTATAATAACTGCCTAAATATTATAACTCAAAAGTGGCATTTTTTTGGACGACGCTGCCTCTGTTAAATGACTTTTACGAAATATCTCCGCTCAGCTAGAAATGAATATTTTTAGTATAAGCTATAAAAATTACACCAAAATCGGAAATGGAGACTCGGGGACCCTTCAGGCCACTTGACATGGAATGAACCGTACAATAAAATGGATTTTTTTTTGTCCGTATAACTGTTGTGTTAATGAATACACTTATGTTTTACAACAAGTACAGATAACTGTTGTACGTATAACTGTTGTTGTGTTAATGAATACACTTTATTAAATACACTTATGTTTTACAACAAGTACAGATTGACTAATATTAGCCCGTCGGGTACACTGCCTGTCTCGCTACTGTCTAGTCTGTGTGTACCCCGCCAGAGAGCTCCAACAACTAACACTGCTCCTACAACAACTGTAAAGAAGAATTTACAGAGAGAATGTAAAAAGTTGGGAAATTCGGGGATATGATATACAGAGAGGCGCATTGAACATACTAAAAATGTTTCATTGCTATAATTTATTTGGTAGTGCTGATTATACTGAAAATCACTTTTGTTACGTTAAGAATTTAAAAGTAAATGCTAACTATATGATCTTGAAATGATTCGTTTGTTTTTGAGAATTAAATTCTGTATCAAAGTTTTATATTTGTGGATACAATTCGTAAATTTATGCCGTTCTCTGAAACTTTATATTTTTGAGAAATGGCGCTATACTTTTTAATGCAGAACTGTTGTTTCTGATGAATACGATCTCATACTAGGGAAATCCTTGGTTCTTCGGTTGGCCACACTGCTGTATACATCTGCGCAAGTCGTCATAATACGTTCGAACACTTTTTACTTAAAGGCGGCATATGATAATTTTACTCTGTTAACTCGTATAAAAAGATTTAACTCAAAATGTTCTATCACGTATGTATGTCAGTTTTTTCATGTTTTAGTTGTGAATATTGTACGAAGAATAATTAACAAAAAATTAAGTCTTACATTTGACTGAAAACCATAAATTGTTTCTGGGCAGCTATGCAATTTAACAAAAATAAGAGACTAATAGTTGTTTTTTTGTGAATACAATATATTTTCATAATGTATACTTATTAATTTCAGATTTCTTTAGAACATGAAATTCTATTACATCCTAGATACTTTGGTCCTCAACTACAAGAAACAGTTAAGCAGAAGTTATATACTGAGGTGGAAGGAACCTGCACTGGAAAGTGTGTTTTTATATAACTTTTTTGTTAATTATTTATTCCAATAATTTTTGATTTAGTTGCAAATTATAGAGGTTTAGTTGATTCCCTTTTTGGCATGCCCCATGACATACAATCCTTTAAATATGTGTATTTTTTGATTACCTAAGATCTATATCATGCACATACTATTTAATTTTAGAATATTAAGATGGTGTATTTGCCACTGTGTGAGTTCAAATGTTTTTTTATAACTATTTGAATTGATATTGGTATGTGGGTTAAAGACTAGTTGAGATACATCACTGAATGTTCTTAGACGTTAGATGTAATCTTAAAAACAAATATTTATTTCATATTTATATCATTAGTTGTATTTATTTATCATTCACAAAGAGATATAATAAATAATAATTATATTAAAACATTGATCTGCAACATACTCATTTCACCTTGAGGATTATATTACACATTATAAAATTGTGTCAATCTGGTACCATTGGGTAACCAAACCATATATTTTATTGGGCTAACAACCACTTTGGTACTACTACTATCCCTGCAATTTCTGCCCTATCGTCTACATCTCTCCACTGTTCCGTGATGTCACACAATTGCCCCATGAAATAATTCGAAAAAGCTCATTCCACCCAAAATTGCCCCATGTATTAGGCCGAAAAACCTAATTCTACCCACAATCGCCTGTGTGTATTAGGCTGAAAAAGCTCATCCTATCTACACATGAGTTAACTGGGAAAATATTATTTGTGATGCATTTTTTTGATATTACAAGTCTATGGTCGAGTCAAGCGGGGCCAAGAGGGAAAGTGGGAGGGCCAACTGAGGAGAACAAGGCGACTGTACCAAACTAGTTCAGTTCCAAGATCATAGTAACAACATACAAAGCCGTCAGACAGTCAAAATAAACTATCCTATACCCTGTGGTAAGCTCTCCTAGTGCCCAGAAACGTATCTATGTAATGAAGAAATGCTGTCCATGTACAGTATATGAAGAATAAATTATGTATACAAACAACAGCAACCAATTAAATATCATGACGAAGATCTGTTGTGAAATGTGTATGACAGTCATCAGACAATCGCTATGCCAATACAGTCCAAACAGGGAACTTAATGGTAGACCACCTCTAATCAATCCCAAAACATGCTCCTTTCCAAGCTCAACTTTGATATTGCTGGTAAAGTCTATCAAACAGATTCAAATCTGCTGTTGACAACTACAACTTGCACAATATATCTTTACATGACTTCATGACCAATGTCTATAAACCAATTCACTCCCGAGGCATCATAGGCCAATCATGAGAATTCCATTTAGTACATGAGAATTGACATTAATCAATAATAAGCTTCTAATCTGCCATTAAATGTCCCTTCAAAACCGTAAAAAACCAAAGTGGTTGTTAGCTATGATCTCTTGCTGATCCCACTTAGGTGGTACAAAGTCTGGATTATGTGATTGCTTTTTGGATTTTTGCTACAGTATGTGTTGCATTTGCTGCAAATCTTACTTCAGGATTTTCATATTTATAACTGGAAGTATGTTGCTCATTTTAATCTTCAGTTAAAGATTGATTGTGGGTGCAAGGCATATCAATGCAATGGTATATTTGGCAAATGAGTGTTTTGCTTAACAAAGTGACAGATAAGTGGGCCAAATGTTTGTTGAGTTGATTTTTTTTGTATCACCCCAAAGGTATAGTTGGTAACATCAGCATAGCTCACCATATCGATGCAATGGTGTGTGGGTGTCAGGTCATTAAAGTTCACAGGTAGGAATGAGATGCCTGTGAACGAACCTTATGGGTACTTCAGTGTGCTTGACCCAGAATATAGATGGTTCAACTCTGTGAGATGTTTCATCTTGTCCATGATGTAACCATCGGTGAGCCATTTATTTTTTTGATGATAGCAAGCTGATCCTCATTTTCAAATGCTTTTTTGTTAGTCTGATGCTATAAAAAATATTTTGTGAGGAGACTTTTTGTGGTTAAATCTATTAGCAACTTGTAAAGATAATTGGTGGTAGATGTTTTGTAATTTTTGCTGATGGATTTAGTAGCAACTGAATGGTATGATGTGGCTTTCTGCCTAGTAAATTAAATAATGATTATTTCCAGTTTTCTGGTATGAGCTTAGTTTAGGAATAGGGTATGAAACAACATGTATAGCTTTTCTCTATTTTGGAACTTCACCTTATATTCACAATGACTAGTAATAACATTTTAATCACAAGCATTTTCTTGCCTTAATGGATTCGACATATTGATTTGAATACTGGCAAACTTAGTTTGGCTTTCTAAAATTATTAAAGTATGTATTATTATGTATGATTTCACTTCATTTTGTGTTATTATGTTGTTATATGGCTTGTAACTCTGAAATATTCATGTTACAAAACAGAGTCATAAGAATACTTTGCAGCAACAAAAAAATGGATTGTAATGCATGTGTAAATTAGTGACAATATTTAATAGAAGAATTTTTGGTCATTTAATTTAAATCCACCAGAAGATGATAGTAATGTCCACTATCAAAAAGACATGGAATTACTACACCCTCACCCATTTAGAAGCCCGAGAAAACTTTATCAACTACATTCACCAGGAAAGCCTGCATTAGAGTATTGACATATTTTTGCCTTACAAAAATGTACTTGATTTTTTACTTTTCTATTTTAGATATGGATTTGTCATTGCAGTCACAACAATAGATTATGTTGGTGCAGGCTTAATACAGCCTGGCCAAGGTTTTGTTGTTTATCCTGTCAAGTACAAGGCTATTGTATTCAGACCTTTTAAAGGAGAAGTTTTAGATGCAGTTGTTACACAAGTTAATAAGGTAACACAAATATGCATCCTTTTTATATTTTTCAATTTGGTGAGAGACATGCCACAAACTGATGTATTATGATTTTACAGGTTGGAATGTTTGCAGAAATTGGCCCACTGTCCTGCTTTATCTCACATCATGTGAGTAAAGAAAAATAATTTAATCACGCCTCCTTGCTGATGTTTGTTAGTTTCTTAAATGATAATAAATGTTTAGAAATTAAACTTATTCAATTATTCAAATTTTACAATTGAGTATTTTGCCCTGTTGTTCAAATTCTATTTTACTCTACTTACTCTTGAAATGGGACTATGAATGTAATTTTCTTTTATTTTCAGTCAATTCCTGCAGATATGCAGTTCTGTCCCAATTCCAATCCAGCCTGTTACAAGTCAAAAGAGGAGGTAAGATTTGTCTACTTTGCTTTATATTTGGCATTTGCTAAGGTTTTAACACATACAACATTGATTACAAGACTGAAATCAATATTTCAACATTTTAATGTCATTATTATATGTACTCATGTGTACATAATAATTATGGTAAGAAATAGGCAAATATTGTAAGTATAAAGAAATGAGAGGAAATGCAGAATTCTGAAATTTTTTGAAATAGATATCCACTTTTATCAGAATAAATTTCTGGTTAACTTTCATCTTGCAAATGAGTTACTTTAACATATAAATAATCATAGAGGGAGGAAGGATGAAAAATGAAGGAATAATTTTCATGAGAATTCACAATAAACTGATGACTAAAAAGTGGGAGTATAATGTCAACACACAAATTAACAGTGCTGTGAAAAAAAGCCCACACACAACATTAAATCTTTCTTAAAGAACAATCATATTGCTATTTGGCAATGCAAGTAAATTTGAAGATTTAAAGAGTTGTTAAAGTGAAGGAAGTTATGAATTGTAATATTCTAACAATGCTTTGATTAAGTATTGAATTTTAATCAATTGATTTGTCTGTTTTAGGATGTAATAATAAATGAAGATGATGAAATTAGGTTGAAAATCGTTGGTACAAGAGTAGATGCTTCAGGCATTGTAAGTATTTCACAGTTGTATCCTATATTATGACATTTTAGATAAATTTTTCATTTTAAATTATTTTATTCTAGTTTGCTATTGGGACTCTGATGGATGATTACTTAGGTATGTTTCTACTTATGTTGTTTCTTTTAATTATGTTATTGGTTCTTGTTTACTAAATGCTGGAAAATTTTTCAGGCCTGGTGGGAAACTAGAACGACTGTCTAGTTTGTGTAAGAGAGAAACAGCAACAATGTTGTGCAGTGTGATAGACAAAGCATTAATGAATAATCTTGACAGTTTATATAATAAAAGTGGACTTGAAAATATTTGCAAAGTAAACATTTTGCTGAACATAATATTGTGACTTATAGACAGTTTATAATTGTCAACATTTAAGCTTTTGTATTTAAAATAAAATTGTATATATTTCTTATCAAAGGCAGTGTAGTAGGTTTTAAATAATTTTATTTTAAAATAATAATGTTGTTAATTTTATAGTCATGAAGAAACCACAAGGTTTATATATATAATTAATGGGGAAAGGACAGAGAGATAGAAAGAAGATGACTTACCTGAGGTTCATAGATGGTAGACACCTTGTGAGGTTTAGAGAACTTGAATTTTCGGAGGTACCGCCCCCTTCATCAGAAAGTTAGGAAGACATTTCCAGTGATCGGCTAGCCGACGTGATCGGCTAGTCGTCGGCTAGCCGATCACTGGAAATGTATTCCTAACTTTCTGATGAAGGGGGCGTTACCTCCGAAAATTCAAGTTCTCTAAACCTCACAAGGTGTCTACCATCTATGAACCTCAGGTAAGTCATCTTCTTTCTATCTCTCTGTCCTTTCCCCATTAATTGTTTTAATAAACATGACAATGTCATTTCCTGACTCATATATATATATATATATATTTATAATAATTGGATAGAAAGAAAGATAGAAATATTTGGGAGAAAGGCAGGAAATTCGCTCTTTAAATCATATGTACGGCATCCCATATCCCATATATATGTATTTTAATTTATCCTTAACGGATGCTCCTAATTCTTCCATCCCTCTTCTCTATCCTACCTAACTTGAAAACCTAATATATATAGACTGAAAATGTTCGGTTGGTCGTACTCGATGTGGTGGCGGAGTGGATAGACGCACGCCCCGGCTCTAGGGGTGATGCACTGTTGTTGCGTGCACCCAGGTTCGAGTCCTGGCCACATCGAATTTTTTCAGTCTTTCTTCCTTCTTCCATTCCCTTCTACGCTTGACATATGTATTTCCTTGTGCATGATTCCATGCCATATATATGATTTAAAGAGCAAATTTCCTGCCTTTCTCCCCAAATATGTCTATCTTTCTTTCTATCCAATTATCAAATGCGTGACTTCGTCACTTATCCCATATATATTTATATATATATGGCTCTGTGACGATCCGGGTTCGAGTCCTGGTGATGCCTAATATTTTCAGTCCTTTCTTCTTTCCTCTCTACGCTGATCACACAGCTTTCTCTGAGCATATTTATATGCCAAGCTTGTGACTTAAATGCGAATTTCCCAACTTTCTCCCACATGTTCTATCCTTACACCCTATCCAAATATACTATATATATATAGTATTGAGATATTAACTATTAATTGATATTATAACAAATGTTAGATTTGTCTTACAAATTATGATGTTTCTAAGAAATTAATTTTATATATTAGAGCTGTAACTATAATACTATATGCTGTACATTTTTCAACACAATGTTTTTATTACAAGGATCTTCTAAAGATCTGTACTGATAGGTTTTTGAACAAGTTTACTTGTTACTTGTGAGCAGATGTTAATCAAACACAACAGCTTGATAGCATTCTTTTCATGAAGATGGTAGATATTATCGAGTTTAAAAGATAATAGTAAATTTGATATATTTACTCTTAATATTGAAACTCTTTAATTATGTGACTATGTCGTGAGGTAATTCCTCTACTGCCACTATGTTATAATGGCAGTGTATAGTCACTGTTGTCATTATTGGGAAAATAAAAGAATGAACTTTTTCTGGAGCTGCTAAGATGCTATAGCGCTTAAAAATTCTTGGAAAGCAGAGTTGATCTCCAGAATTTTTTTAAACAATTGACAGGAAAGGATTTATTTAAGGATTGGGTTTGACTCTAGGTACAACATTCAGCACAGTGAATGTGCATGCCTTGCTAACGCGCCAAAATCACGAGTTACCAGACGACGCTGAACCATTCGCAGGCGAACAGCCTAGTGGAGAGATTCTACCGGTAATTAAATACCTCACTGTTGTGCCACACCAGTTTCATTGTGACTGGAGACGCTTTCAATCGTTATGTCTGGAATATGCACCGCCTTCAAGGAGGATCTCATGACAAGCAGCGGAAACACTTCGGATGCCCGGAAATTATTCGTCCGCGAACCAGGTTTGCTTGTCGACAATATTACCCAAACCAGCCAGTTTATGGTTCGGTATTAATGTCCTCCCGTTTGTTTCCCGTAATAACGCCTTCCTTCGTGAAGAAAACACGTGGTCACATCCGTTCGCCGTATACCGGACCTCATTGGACCGTAACCTGGGACGACAGTGAACCCGACCAAACTGCGGACGTACTGTCGCGTTCCACTCCCGTCGCAACGCAGCAGTTCCGACATCCCGGGAAGTGTCAGCACCGCCGATAATCCTGCAGGACCCCGGCACATCACTCACTCGAACAAGCATGCCAACCCGGTATTCACTTTTCCCGCAGAGCAAGATGAACAATAGACGTGTTCTTTTTTGTGTCATTTGCCTGCGCATAAACGTCGAGAGTAACTGATTCTCCTAACGGAAGTATGGTTACTTCTCCTGTATAGCAGGTCTACGGCAACACCTACTGAACCAATGAAGCATTTCCTTATGGTTGTTTTGATGTTAGGGAGGAGACGAGCGATTAAGAGACTGTGGTTCTTCAAGGCTAAAGGATGCCTACTTGTACTCCCCTTGTAAGCAGCCTCAGGGTTGTGAACAGAATTCTCCTGGTACGCGGAAGGGAAGTCATATGGCTCTCTAACGGGTAAGTCTGGAAGCAGCTTCCCGTTCACGCCAATAAGGTTAGCCGAGACTGTCTCAAGGCGGTCATCGAGTCATTTAAGGCGTCGAAAAGTTGGTAGCCCTATTGTCTAGATGCAATGTTGGAGCCATGTTTGGGAGCTGTAGGTGTAGTGCCGAACTGTGTTCTCCTTGCATATTTTTCCAACAACTGATGAAATTTTGTGTCTCCACTCACAAATTTGACGTGTTGAGATGTTTATTACTTTTTATAGAATGTACAGCGAGTCGATAAGGCGCGTTTGACTAACGTCGACGAGCAGATCGAAATGGCACAGGAAATCTGCCCTGACGATGGGCTGAGGGATGGTTGATATGAGAAAGGCCAGTCGACTTCCCGAGTGATGGCTTGTCTGGTTTTCCGCGCAAAAGTTGCAAGGCTTGTTGCACAGCTTGTTTCCGAAGCGCCGGTGAAAGCAACAATGGGTGGGGTTCACCTTATGTTTGTTATATGAGCGTCGCCTCTTGCTAACGTGGCTTCTTTCTCGGGAACTCGGTAGTGATCGTGTTTCGAGGCGTGTGAGACGAGTTGATATCTCTATCAACATGTTTCGCAGGGATGTATCCTCCGTTGCTAGTTTCTGAATCGTTCCGGTAGCAATTCCCATGATACTGTTTGTCATTTCTGCCGTCTTTCCAAGAGCATAGTTCGATATGACCTGAATCTGTTGTCATTGGCTGGTAATCGCTACAAAAATAATGATTTCAGCAAATCCTAGCTGATGTACTAACCTGCTTTGCTTCGAATATCCAAAAGGAGTCTGGCTGTATGTCAGAAATCATCTCTGGTAGTCACTCTTCTCCTGTGTTGGCATAGTGCGATCGTAGGTGTTTCCGTATTGCAGCGTACGGTTTATCTGTGGTGGGTGAGCTTAATGTAGTCACCCACCACGGTCAGTTACACTGGTTGAAGCGCCGACAGCGTGCGGTGGAGGAATATGGTGATTATTGCCGTAATTCTCGTCAGAGCAAATTGGCTTTCCATTGGGTGAAACCAAATCTCCGGGTTAGTCCGCCAAAACACTGGCGCCTTTAATGCGACACGTGCTCCACACGCTGCTTCCTGATTTGCGGAATTTTAAGCCACAGTAACTATGTATCGTTGCACAACACTCAGTGTAATAGTTTTTGCCTCGAGCGAACCTTGTCCGACGGCGTACTAAGTTGATGGCGTTGGATTCTTTCGAACACATGGTCCCATGCGTGTTCTTTGCGGGGTCACCACTTTATAGGTTCTTGTTGCTGTATTAGATATTGTTCTCATAGATCATCGCTCTACATCTTTATTAACACTTATGCTGCATATACATATACAAATTGTAATTAGCAAAAAGAAACTGTTTATGGTGTCCAGAGTGCACATACACTTCTGCAACTGACTTGACTGACTTCTGTTCTCAAACTCTCTGCTCCCCCAATGATATATTACTCATGCATGCTCTGCCGTCTTCTACAGCTACAATTTTATCAATTATCGGTTTTGACTTTTAGGTAAAGTCATTATTTCATTAATTTAAATTCAGCCGTCACGTGATATAAAAGGGGAGAGGCCACATCGTAGATGACCTTCGGGTACTCAGATTATAAACCAGATTACAAGAAATAATAGCCACCTTAGTATATGATCATGGCATGAACAGAGTCCTGGGGAAAAGAGTTCAATATGAGGATTAATAGAGGGAAAACCAAGATATTGGAGTGTAGTTTGGGAAACAGTATTAGATTGGGAAAGGATATTTTGACGGAAGTTAAGGAATTATGGTACTTGGGAAGTGTAATAACTAGGGATGGTAGAAGTATAAAAGACATAAAGAATAGGATTGCACAGGCAAGGAAGGCTTCCAAGAAAAAGAGGAAGTTACTTACAGGTAATATTAGTATGAATATTAGGAAATCGTTGCTAAAAATGTGCATTTGGAGTGTGGCATTATACGAGTGCGAAACGTGGACGATAGGAGTTGCGGAAAGGAAAAGAATAGAAGCCTTTGAAATGTGGTGCTATAGGAGAATGCTGAAAATCAGATGGGAGGATAGAGTAACTAACGAGGAAGTTCTAAACAGAGTAGGGAGAAGAGCGAAAAATATGAAGAACTTTGATCAAGAGACATTTTAAGACATAAGGGTTTTGTAAAATTAGCATTAGAAATGTGTGGTGTAAGAAGAGAAGAGGGAGGCCAAGGAGGGAATGCGCTAAGCAGTTTAAGATGGATGTGGGTTGTGCTAGTTATAAGGAAATGAAAAGAATTGCGCAGTATAGGTTAGTATGGAGGGTTGCATCAGACCAGTCTTCGACCTGAATATCACAATAACAAGAACAGTATCTGATTAAAATTAAATTAGGAATTGAGTGCAGTATGAAGATTGCTTTTAGAAAATCGACGGTCAAGTAGGGACACGACACCGAATCGGGTGTGTTTAGTTATAACTGCTGCTAGCATGCTTATTATATATATAAAATAAATAAATAGACAATCAAAACGTTCTGTTGGATTAATTACGATTCGAAAGTGAACTTTTACAGTGAGTTCGGGTGAACCCTAGTTGCCTTGCCTCTGTTTTCGAAACGTATATTAGCCTGGTGACTGATTTTTGATATACGTTAAAAAATTTCAGTTTAACAGTTTTATGATTGATCGTTTACAGAAAGGACAACTATTCATGCTGCCCATCATTGTTGCAAATGTCTGGATATAACAGAAATTGATGGCATTTTATTTTTGATTACATAATATTAAAATCGTGTTATTTCAGATACGCATTGGAGAAATCTATCTTTTGGAGCATTAATCTAACAAGAATGGCGGTATAAAGTAACTATGAAATTGCCCATCACTACGGAGCGTTTCCTTTATGCCTCTATAACTGTATCTCTTGCCCTTGTGTCTCCCGAGAGGCAGCCATGAAATACGATCTGTCGGACAAGCGGGTTTATAATTCATTCGCTAATCATTATTTAACGGGTACGCTTGAGAAGCACCAACATTCTGCGCTTCAAATTTTATAGAAATACTTCAGTTCCTGTACATTTTTATACAGTGAAGCCCGAAGATTTTAATATCGCTGCAATTGTTATCGCATTCGCGGTTATCTCAGTTACATGTGTTTACAAGTATGAACTGTAAGAATCTGTATTATGTTAATTGTATCATTAACAATAATGAAATACCTGCTTTTTTTTAAGTCTTGTTCCTTTAAAAAGGAGCAAATAGAATGATATTCATTATCCACAAGGTTTGATTTAGCGAGACTGAGGCTCAGATATAAATTCTCGTCGACCTGTTGTGTTTGGAAATGAAGGTAGTCTCTGAATTAAATCAGTTCACCGTGAATGCAATACAAATGAAAATAGATTATGGTGAAAGTGAGAAGGATGAAACAAAGTGATGGCAGAGATGAATATACGAAATGAAATGGAGTAATTGCAGAGGTTGTATACAATAGGAGCAGGTCACTTGATAACATGAATAAGTGAGGCCTTATTTGCTTGAGCGACATAGAGTGCTGACTAAAGTACATCGTTGATTAAAATTTGAACTTAAAGAAGAGACATGTAAAAAAAATTAAATATTGAGGATGAAATGCTAAAAACAATTTTTTGTTTTGAAGAACTGACAAGTCTGTATCAACGATAAGAATGTTGCTAATTTTTTACGGAGTTACTGTTTGAAAATAGAATTGTTTTTCAGTGATGTATGATACACACTATATTGAGGACAACTGATAGAAAAATCAGGAGGAACTCTTGGGAAGGAGGATGAGATACAGACTCTTAGTGAAATGAAATGGTTGGTACCTATGGACAACGGAGTCCTTTACTGAAATTCACGTGATCACGTGATCTAGGCATATATGAAGGGAAAATAATGAATAACTTGTTGAAAGCTGCCCAGTTTACCGCGGAATGGTTGAAAAAGAGGACGATGTATTATAAAGCCAGGAAAAGTTTTCTATAACCAGTGATGATAAGCATTCGGGTTTTCATAATTTGTAACATACATACATATTAAAGAAATATAAAATTACAAGCTGAATTGAGTTGAATTAATTGTATATAAAATCTTCACAAGGTCAATAAGATTCTTTTTAGTCTTATCAACGAAATACAGGACATTTCTTGTCTATCTGAACAGTGATCCAAAAATACAGTGTCTTTCATGTTCAAATAACGTATCATATACTAAGAACAAATGACCTGGACAACCTTACTTAATTATGAATAAGTGTTCTGAATAATACTAGTATGAAATATTAATATTACAAAGTTTGTTATTTGTTCTATGAAATATTTCACTGGAGTATTTAAGTTAAATAAAACCGATCTTTACTTCACAAGTTTATACAGTTCAGATAATTAAGCCCTAATCATATATTTAGAATAATTAATGGAAGTAATGTAGCTTACTAAGGAGCTTTATGAGCAGAAGTCGTCATAAGTGGATAATAAAATTTACTTTTGAATTCCTTCCTTTCTGTCTGGGTTGAACAATCTTGGCTATTACAGAATATTTCAACTACAAGGCTTTCACTTTCTCCGAGTACGTTGCGGGAATACTTCCCACTAACGCAAACATTAACTTTTGCTTACACTTGCAATAATAGATTCTGTGTAAAAGGTCGCTATTCTCCGTTCTCCTATGTTTTAACTTCGATGGGGTGCCTCTTAGAACTTTTTGAGGGGAAGCGCTAAAGTGAACTTTTAACAGAGGACGTTGAAAGAAAAGTTTCAGGACAATAAATTATTCATGCTGCCGTAGCTTTTATCTTTGTTAGAAATTAGATACAATGAAGTTGACCACATTATTATTTTTGTCTTAATAAAGCGCATAGTATAACGTTTCTGAAGATAAATTTTTATCTGCATTCTATATTAAACTTATTTATAATGCCAAAAGGAATCTTTCTTCATTTTCTTTCAACAGGTTACGTAAGTATAATCCACATTGGAACCATTTTTCTGTAAAACCAAAGGAAGGGGTAGAAAAGGGATATGAGAATCATAACCAGAATACGGAGGAGGTGACGTAGCATTTATGTTTCCATATCTCGACTAGATCATGGTATAAGTATAAAGGTATGACACTGCGCAGGTACATGCCACGCCTCCTTTGCGCGTGACGTCATCCTGGATGCAAGCACAAGCCTTTACTCCGTAAAGTGCGACATTCCAATAAAATTTCCGGGCGTGAATCTCATTTCTTTCATAAGACAAATTTTTAAAGTCATATCTTATCTCTTGACATGTGATTGTATAATTCTTTTATGTATCACATAATAAAACAATTACAGAAAATTGTGTGTATTTGCCTTGCCGTAATTATCTGCAAAAAAAACTCAAACATATTTGATGTTTATATACCGCTACCATTATTATAATAATGAGACGAGTTTACATTTTTCTAATTTTATGTATTATTGAGACGGGTCAGCAATAAACGCTTATAGAGGGAACATGTTCCAGTATTTTCTCCCGTTATTTCGGCCTACGTTCATGGCATTTGTTGATTTAGAAAAAGCGTTTGATAATGTGAATTGGAACACACTACTAAGGATATTGAAGAACACTGGAATAAAATATCGAGAAAGGAGGCTTATACATAACCTCGACAGAAGACAGGCAGTATGTATTAGAACTGAAGATTAAGAAAAGAAAGCCGTAATCAAGAAGAGTACGACAAGGATGCAGTATGTCGCCCATGCTGTTTAACTTATAAATAGAACAGGCGATGAAGAAAGTTAAATCGGAACATGGAAAAGGAAACATACTGCAAGGAGAAGAAATGAAAACCCTAAGCTTTGCCGATGATATTGTAGTATTAGGGGAGTCAGAACAACACTTGGAATCCATAATAAATTATATGAACGGGGTCCTGGAGAAAGAGTTCAATATCAGGATAAATAGATGGAAAACCAAGGTGATGGAGTGTAGTATTGGAAATAGTGAAATAACAAAGGGTGTTAGATTGGGAAGGGATATTTTGACGGAAGTTTAGAAATTCTGCTACTTGGGAAGCGTAATGACTAGGGACGGTAGAAGTATAGTAGACATAAACAATAGGATAGCAGAGATAAGGAAGGCTTTCCCGGAAAAGGGGAATTCACTTACGTTTAATATAAGCTGAATATTAGGAAATCGTCATTAAAAATGTTCGTATGGATTGTGGCGTTATATGGGTGCGAAACGTGGACGGTAGGAGTTGCAGAAAGGAAAATAATAGAATTCTTTGAAATGTGGTGCTATAGACGAATGCTGAAAATAAGATGGGTGGAAAGAATCACGAACGATAAAGTTCTAAACAGAATAGAGGAAGAGCGAACAATATGAAGGACGTGGACTAAGCGAAGGGATAGATTAATAGGCCACGTTTTAAGATAATACAGTCTTGTAAAATTAGCAATGGAGGGAAGTATGTGGAGTAAGAATTTTAATCTTTTCACCACTCTTCTTATTTTCAATGATTGCAGACTCAATCTGTGTATTTATTTTTACCATCTCCTCCTTTACTTCACCAACAGAATCACTAACAAACTTTACAACAGTTTACTTTCGGAACTCATCACTCTACATTTTTCACAAAACCACATAACACATTTAACATTAGATATTACTCTTTTATCTGTTGTTGATACTCCAACACACTTTAAATGGAAGCATAATGTAAGGGATAAGGGGCAGTTACCAGATTATTTCAATATTTTTATAAAAAAAATTCAGAGGGACATTGCCACAACAACAGGGGTAGGGAAAATCTATATATGGGTCACTTAAATTTAAAGTACAAAAAATTCGATTTTTTAATAAATGTTTAGTATTATACAATGAGTTACTAGTAGTTATTAAGGCCACTAAAAGTATAAATGTGTCTTAAAAGAATTTAATGTTAGCGTCTAAAAAGACTCATTAAATGTAAAGAGTGAATTTGGATTTAGAATAAGTTTTATATTGTGTAATTTGAATAAATAAAAGAATAAATTCGAGAGAAGATTTTAACGGGGTTTTCACCTTTAGAAAGCAAATGGCTGATCACTGAACGTTTCTTAATTAATAAGTAAACATTGAGTGGACGCACCAGCGTTATATGCAATTCAGAGGTAATAAAAAATAACCATTTGTCAGTCAGGTGTTCTCGGGTTATCTCACTGATGTCAATCAACCTAAAGTAATTGAAGTTCCAAACGACTCCTACAAAACTTTTTTCACTTCCAGTTGTCTCTTTAATTAATGAATTTCTGTCGTAGTATAATAAGTGATCACGATATTTAGTTTAAAGAAGTTCTATTTTGATGTCAATTGTACGAATGTTGCTTTTACGACATTCCAAGTAAAGTTTAGGGCGCTCTGTGGGGACAGTTTCAGGACGCTAAGGCAGCTAGTATAATTGAGTACCTCACGTCCCAGTTACGACGATGGTCCGCGGCAGTATAAATTCTAAAGACACGTGCCAACACAAAAATATTATCTCAGAGAAACGCAGGCCATCAAAGTTCCTCTCAAGTTTTAATATTTCCTGCCCAGAGCATTTGAATCACCAAAACTCGTCGTCTTTATTGGTTCTGACAGATTTTATCTAAACTTTAGGAAAATATTTTATTACTAAGAATAACATTATTTACAACTGTTGTCGTTACTAGTTAAATTGCACGTAGGAATAATGAATAATTGGCTTCGAATTAATAAAATTATGTTAACGGCGCGGCCATAAAATATTAGGAAGTAGAAATGGAGATAAGTAACTAGACCATAGATATACAGTGGTATTAGATAAAAGTAAATCCATCCAGTCATCCATTCACTTTCTAGAATTACGTTATACTTGGGGAAATTATTTCTTTCGGATTACAAACACGCTACGAATTTGCAATGTTAACACACAAACACATACATCAGAGAGATTACGATTCTTAGTCTTGACTTATCAAACGCCAGTGGAATTAGTAAGTCTATATAATATTAACCATTATGCATTATGATTTGTAAATATTGAAAATATTACAATGAGATTAGATAACGTGATTTATGTTCTTACGTCCCAATTTGGGTTGAAATAGGACAGACGAAGATAAAGTTAGGTTCCTCCATACCTTTGACTTATATTTTTATTTTTCAGAATAATTATTATTAGCACAGCTATATGGGGTATAGCCATGCGTAAATTTAGATATGTAGTGACAGATGGTTTACTTGGAATTATTTCCCTGTTTTGATTGTATGTATATTTAAATATTAATATGGGTGTGTAGTTTATAAGCGGTAACATTTACTATTACCATAAAGGAACAGTTTTCAGCCTCCAACAGATGGATAGGTCTGGGATAACATGAAAACCCCTCATCTGATGCTTTTGAATTACAACGCACGAATAAAAGGTACTAATGATTTTTGTATAAATAGAATAAAAGGATAACTATATTTTGTTCACTACAACTGTTCGAATTTTAATAAGGACCTTTAAATATAAATGGGAGTGATGTAATATTTTAATTTGTAACATTTTATTTGATCATAATTACATTATATTGCCGATGATATTGTACTATAAGGGAGTCAGAAGAAGACTTGGAAAAAATAATAAATGGTATGAACGTGGTCCTGGATGAAGAGTACAACACTAGGATTAATAGAGGGAAAACTAAGGTGATAAAGTGTAGTATGGGAAACAGTTGAATAACAAAGGGTGTTACATTGTGACGGGGTATTTTGAAGGAGTTTAAGGAAATATGCTACTTGGGAAGCATAATAACTAGGGATGGTAAAAGTAAAGTAGACATAAAGAGTAGAATAGCACAGGCAAGAAGGCTTTGCAAAAAAGATAAATAATATAGGTATGAATATTAGGAAATGTTTCTATGGAGTGTGTCATTATAGGGGTGCAGAAAGGAAAAGAATAGAAGTCTTGGAAGTGTGGTGCTATAGGAGAATGCTGAAAATGAGATGGGTGGATAGTATCACTAACGAGGAAGTTCTACACAGAATAGGGGAAGATCGAATAATATGGAGGACGTTGACCAAGAAAAGGGATAGATTAATAGGCTAGGTTTTGAGACATAAGGGTCTTGTAAAAATTGCATTAGAGGGAAGTGTTTTGGCCGAGGATGGAATATGCTACGGGGATTAGGGAGGACGTATGTTGTATAAATGAAAAGGCTTGCGTAATATAGGTTAGCATGGAGGGTTACATCAGACCAGTCCTAGGAGTGAATACCACAACAACAACAGAATAATACTGATCCGAATAAAATGTCGACACATTTCAAAAAAGTTAGTTCTGGTAAATTTCTCCGATTTATAATGCTCTATATAGTTAATTAGTACATTAAGGAGTTCGGGATGGATAATGACCGAGAATCGAATTCATCTATTTGAATTTCATAGCATTCGAGGCTGAGCTTCGTTAGAAAGCATTTCTTCTTTTCCCGATTCATAAGTTCATTCATTAGATTATATATAACCATTTTATTAGACAAAATATTATTATGCTAATAGGAAGGCCAATTATACTACTGTACAGTTTTAATTGAACTCGTATTTCCAGTCAAGCGGTTTCAATTTTCATGAAATGAGATAAGAGAATTACTGTATGATAAGACGAACAGCAGGCATATAACTTGATCTGGCCACACCTGTTTCTCCTTTACTTCATGTTTCGTGGATAGAGCCGCTGCTTTACTAAGCGCGGGAGTCTGTCTACAAAATCCATTATAGGAACACAGCTGGTTTCCGAGCCCTATTACGGCACCAGGACGGGGCATGGCGGGGTTTGCTAATATCCTCCAGCCCAAGGGATCCTCATTAACACATTCTCCCTGCACCCTGCAGTTGTGTGCTCTGCCCCAGCCAGGTAGCGAGGAGCAGTTGTCCCCGATACATCAATATCCCATGCCACCTGCAGCAAATGTATCGGCAGCTTTGTGGCCATGGCTGCATTGTCAGCTGTAGGCAATTGCTCTGGGGGTTTACCGCCTAATGTGACTGGAGGAGGCTAATTACCTTTGTACACCACACACTGCAAGCTATTACAGAACTCACCGGCAAAGCAGTGACGTCTACGAATGTTGGTGACTGCATCACTTTAATTGTACACAATATTTTACGAACATATTTCTACACCGTTTCACATGCTGCGGTAGGCTGAAGTGAACCCAAACAGCACAATTCAATATATAACCTATTCCTACCAATGGCACATTTCTCAAACTTAGACAGCTCCATTTCTAGTATTGGAGGGATAGCTGAAAAAATATTTTTTAAAGAAACTGGTTAATAAATTTATTTGGTACTGTTTTCAGGAAGAGCTTAAATTATTATACCTCATGACAGATAAAATATTAAACTAACTAGCTGGGTGCCCGACATCGTCCGGAAATTTATATTTTACCAGCCCAACGAAGTATTGAACTCTGAAGGACCTTCATAACTCCGGAATACCGGAATAGTAAGGATGGATGATTTCATGTAATTGCCTTCAACCCTTTGATCCACACACCGCCTTTCACTTTGGCCCTGACGTACATCTTACATATTAGAATTAAACTCACTGACTCACATAACCCCGAATAAGACACCAATGTCGTTTGGTTTCATGTTACTGACTTTCATCCCTTCCACGCCGTCACACTGGGGCTGATGTACAGTTTAAGTTGAATGCTGAGTGATAGAATTAAAATTAGTGACTTCAAAAACCTCGGAATAGACACCAATATCAATTACCAAAGAAACGGAATTTTTGTGTAAAGCCCCTCCATACTCCGCTTTGAGTGCACCCTTCCTATGCCCAATGGCATTGAAATTATACACCGAGTACAAAAGGGAAAAAAACTATCAATGTAATTAATCATTCAACAAAAATTAGCCGTTTATGGATGCTTTAACGTTTCCATGAACTCCGCCCCCTCTTCCGCCACGAAGAATGCGAGCGGTAGTAGCGTCACAACCAGTGATTTCTGTCGCGTTGTGAGGATATTGCCAACATAATTTGATCGAAATTGTCCAATCGTTAAAAAACGTACGAGGAGCTTTGTTTTATAGCCTTCAACCCCCCTCTCTTAGGCGCTGAAATACAACTGTAATCGCACTTTAATGTCAGGATTAAAGTGAGCGACTCCCATAAAAATGGTTTCGACATCAATATCGATGTTTTCTTGTCATTTATATGTGTTGTCTCTCCACTATCACCCCTAAGAATATTGCCCTCCTATGCTGAATAGAGTTGACAATAGACACGGACAAAATCAGAGGAAATACTGTCAAAGTAATTCACCGCGAAAGATAGTTAATCCACGCAAATAGCAGCCGTTTATTAAAAATTAAAAAAAGTTGCCCACTTGACCCCTTCCCCAAGGAGTGATAGTCGTATCTTTCCGCAACAGTGCTTCTTTCCTGGTCACGTATAAAATTTTGTGAAAATTGCTCCTCCCGTTTAAAATTGAAAGTGGGACTCATTACATTCACCTTTAAGGAGCTGAAATACTACTTTACAGGCATGGTGAATGTCAGATCTAATCTCAGCGACTTCCAAAACACCTGTTTTTAACACCACTCTCGATTGTTTTATTGTTATTCTTATGTTACACCTCTCCATCCCATCCCCATGAATATTCTCTCCCATGCTGAATGGGATGAAATTATACAGAAACAATATGGGGAGAAGTAATACAAATTTGATTCACCGCAAAACATCGGCTGTTTTTACTTGTTTATAATTTTTACCCCTTCCACCCTGCGCCTGATTGTTGTAGTCATATCTTACTACAACAGTGTTTGTTTCCAGGTCGCAAGTAACACGTGTACAGAATTTGGTAGACATTGCTCCACGCGTTCGGATTTGTATGCGGAACGTACACACAAGTCACGTGATTCTCACACGCGGTGGCATATGATACGGCAAGCGGGGCAGCTTACAGTCAATTTAATTTTTGAGATAAGCTTTTTATTTTATATGTACTTCTATATATTCACCCTGGAATTTATTTTCGTTATAAGAATACGGCGATTGAACATAAATTACAAATAATTTTGGAATTATATAATTATGAACTGCCTCGTATGTGCCAACTGTAAACACATGAAACGTCCACGTCGTGTTCATACATAAGTCACTTCAATCTAATGCTAAATGATGAATACCGTCAAACTGAGTTAGCGCTTTGGCAGTGGCTGTTCTGTAGTACATAAAAAGTTCCCCAAATACATTGCCAGTGAAGGAAATGAATATAACGATAAATAACTTAGGTAAGTTTACGTTGATGTAACTGACATTTAAAATTAATAATGTCCAAATAGTTAGATAATTAATTTATTAACAAAAACATAAAAAAATTCTAATACACTTTACAATTCTTCCACAATCAGTGGACCGATCAGATGGTCACCTGATAAGATCCACGGATTATGTAGAAACATGATGAATTACAATTTTTCGTTACTGTATATATAATACTATGGAAAGAATATTGTTTTGTAATTAATTAATTATTAACTGGTTTCTTGGCCATTATATATTTTTAACTTCGTTACGTATATTTTTGTGAGATAACATATTGAATAAATCAGAAATTGTGATGAAAGATTTTTATTTACTTTCCACTGATAAAATATAACCACATCTCTCAACATCCTTTGAAAAATTTCAACAATAAATTCTAAACGCAGATTAAATAAATACGTCTGTTGATTCCTCAGCTAACTGTTGCCTGCCTTGCTCTCCCTTTCGCGTTCCCATTACAACTTCCTTCCATCGCTATTGGAGGCTTATAACAGGTGAAACATTAAGACTAGAAGAGATTTATTACTGTGTGAAACATAATATTCTCCGTTAGATCTTTCACTGTCTTTCTCTGTCAATCTTACTCAGTATCACGTCCCGACAATGTTTCCATTGTAAGACAATTTCTATGGACACAAGACCTAATCTCTTCCCACGTTTCAAATTTAGCAAATACTGCAAAATACATTTATCATATCTCAGAATATTCATTGTTATTTGGCATAACCTCTACTTTTGTAATTTTTAAAATTATTCTTGACCATCATAAAATACATTTGTTTTTAAAGAAATATTCTTGCTAACACTCATTGTTTCCTGTATTACCACCGTCCAGTCATGAATATGAATGGGCTTACACATATTTTTACGAACCAATTTGATTGATTAAAATTACTATAATATAAAACTTAAATATCCTATTAAACAATCACAGTTTCATTTTAATACTCTTTACATTTAAAATAGATTGTATACGAACGATTATGTTATTCTATTGTAAGACAAACAATTTAACTGCATCCATTTAATATTACTCATGAATTGTTCACATTTGTGCAAATAACACAATGGTATGTACAATTCGTTAAAAGAAAAAGGTCTTGATATTTCAGGCCTACGTCATCATCTGCAAATATACAAATTAATTTCATTAGAAGTCATAGATATTTGCTACGACGTAATTACACCATTTTAGTTAAGTTTCTTTGACAGGACACGTATTTGCTTATATTCCCTCCCCTAGAGCACAATTCAAGCCGTAACCATATGCGATCTTCACTTATAGGTTTTATGTTGTTGGGCCTTATAACGCTTCGTTGTCAATGAACTGCGTGACGACTCGTTTCCTCGTATCAATTGTGTTTGTTGTTGTTGTGGTATTGAGTCCTAAGACTGGTCATATGCAACCCTCCATGCTAACATATCTTGCGCAAGCCTTTTCACTTCAAACTAATTACATCTTACCCAATCTGCTTAGCGTATTCCATCCTCGGCCTCCATTTTCTGTTCTTACCCAAAAACACTTCCCTCTAATATTAATTTTACAACACCCTCATGTCTCAAAACGTGGCCTATTAATATATCCCTTCTCTTCGTCAACGTTCTCCATATTGTTACCTCTTCCCCTATTCTGTTTAGAGCTTCCTCCTTAATGATTCCATCCACCATCTGATTTTCAGCATTCTCCTATAGCACCACATTTTAAAGGTTTCTATTCATATCGTCCACGTTTCGAACCCATATAACACTACACTCCATACGAACATTTTCAGTAATGCTTTCATAATATTGATACTTATACAACCCAACAGTAAATTCCTCTTTTTTTGCCTGTGCTATTCCGCTCTTTATGTCTACTATACTTCTACCATCCCTAGTTATTATGCTTCCCAAGTAGCAGAATTCCTTAACTTCCGCCAAAATATCCCTTCCCAATCTAACACCCATTGTTATTCCACTGTTTTCCATACTACATGCCATTACCTTGATTTTCCCTCTATTAATCATAATATTGAACTCATTCTCCAGGACCACGTTCATGTCATTTATTATGGTTTCCAAGTTTTCTTCTGACTCTTGTAACGCGTATAAAATTTCGGATTATGTTCTGTTTTATTCAGATAATTAATTTAGCAATAGAAGCATTTGTGTAAAATTCTGTAGAGAACAGTCCTGAGGTATTCGCAAGGCAGGCACCCTTCAGTGGAAAAACCCAACAAGACAAACAAAACCATAACTTGCAGACTGACATGTGCAGTCTTTGTCTCAAAGGTATTTGCGTCTCACCGAAAAAACCCAGTTCCCCCAGGATTGCTAGGGTGGCCCCTCCCAAAAATTATATTTTTTGGAGAGGAAGGGTAGGAACGCCAACCCCATTGGAGGACCTGGGGAAAATAGAAAAAGCAGGGAGACGAATCACATTTGAGCAGAGGTTAGTTCGAGGTGGAGATGAGACCTCGGAAATGGCATTCGGAAAAGAGAGTTGGAGGTGAGAGGACGGCACGACTGACTCGCTTCGATTCAGAGCTAAGATGAGAAGCGGCCTGTCTGCAAGGACAACAAGGAAACTACAACAAAATTTGAGGCTTGCTGCCTGCCTCTATACTGACCCGAAAGCTGCATTTGTGTAGAACCCAGGACTGCCGGTCAACAAAGAAACTTGGGAAAGACGCATGTAAAGTAAGGAACCAAGGCAATAATCTCGCTCTGCTATGTGTATAAACATGTGATACAGCCTTGAGGGAAAGTAGATTGTATTTACTAAGAAGTCTCTTGCAATATTCTTTCTGGTTAGGGCTCAGCTAGGAAAATTAAATTGATTAAATTTAAATATTGTAATCTTGTTGAATATTTTAGTTTTGTTAAGAATAAAAACTGTTAAAATTTCAAAGTAGATATTTATTGGCGCCCTCCCATCTAAACATAACAAACTTTTAATATATTTATAAATAATAAAAAACCACACGTCACACTCTCTAATACTACAATATCATCGACAAAGCGTAGGGTTTTAATTTCTTCGCCTTGCAGTATGATTCCCTTTCGATATTTGTTTAATTTTCTTCATGGCCTGTTGTATATATAAGGTAAACAGTATGAGCGACAGACTGCTTCCGTGTCTTACTCCTTTCTTGATTTCTGCTTTCTTTTCTTGATTCTAATTACTGCTGACTGCCTTCTGCAGAGGTTAAGTATAAGCCTGTTTCTCGATACTTTATTCCTGTGCTCTTCAAAAAAATAGTGTGTTCCAGTCCACATTATCTAAGGCTTTTTATAAATCTAAATATATAATGAAGCTTGGCCTGTTTTCTCTTATCCTGCCTTATTAAATTAGACGCTAAATCCATATTGCTTCTCTTGCCTACTTTCTTCGTAAAACCAAACTAATCTTCTGCTATATTTGTCGTTCCATTCTCCTGTATACTATTTTCATTAATATTTTGCATATCTGAGATACTAAACTAATTGTCCTGTGCTGTACGCATCTATCAGCCCCGTCTTTTTCGGTATGGGTATAATTATGTTTTTACTAAAATATTCTGGTATTCTTGTTTCGCAGATTTCGCAAACTATCCTGAACTGTCATATCGTTTCTTCGCCCGATTATATCAACTCAAACACCAATTACCAAGGCAATTGTGTTTAATATTAAATAAGAATACATGCTTTTTCCCCACATCAATTTGGTTGAATATGTGTATTCTCTGGCAAGTAAAAATAATATCTCACAATATTTTTGTAGAAGCGCACAGGCATTGTCACAATTGTCTTAACATTCATATTAAAACCTTCGGAGCGGGCAGTGGAATAATTGAAATGTTAGACAGCCTTGCACAACATTTGAGTGTGCCAGCGAAATGTAACACAAAGTCTCCCTGCATAAGTATGTCTGTGGAAGAAATAGTGGTATGAGAGATGTGGCACCATCGGACAGTCTGAAAAATCATCTAGTGAAATAAAAATGTTTTAAAATCATACATTTCGTCTTTAATTATAAAGAAGTGCAACCCAGATAGATAAGGAGACAATGGCGAACAGAGCGGGATAAAGCGGTTTTCTTGAGACGTTACAACGGCAGAAGCAGCCCAAAATCGTAAACACAAAGAATCGATTCCGTACACTGCCCGAGAACACCATCATCAGCCACGAGAGTATCTCTGGGACACACTCGGCAAGTCGCGGTAATTCGCATTCTCCAACTCTTTACGTTCCATGCTCGGCCAAGCATGTATACTTGCGTTTAAAATCTCATTTGCTTAGACCCCGTCCTCGTTCCTTGAGAGTTGCCATTTAGTTTAGACAAAGTATATTCTTTTATTCTCTCCAGAGTAAAGCCGAAGGTTTTATTAAAAAACGCGTTAAATTTTGATTGGGTTAAATATTTTATTTAAATAATTACATAATGATGTATAATCAAAATTATAAATAAATGAAAGCTGATAATCTAGATATATTTAATTAAAGTAATAACCAGGATGATCACGAAAGTGACAATGCATATCGATGATATTCCGAGAAAATATCGTATCCAAAAGATTAGAGTAGAAAAAACCTGGGCATTTTTCCAGTTCGATATTCTTCTGTTTAATTTCACTCTTTCATTCGATTGTATGTGTTTCCTACTTTATTTTGATATTGCATTTAGATTTCATCATCATAAATGCGTTTTTTTAATGCTTCATGCATTTTACGAAAGCTCTTAGATACGTCAAAACGTTTTTATAAGCAATTTTTCAGTATGTAATTTAAAAGACCTATAACTTAAGTTGTAGGCAAAAACTACATCTATATTTCACTACTAATTAATTCTGAATATACATGAGTAAGTCGGTAAGTATATATAATTTTTTCTAATTGTCTTCAGTTTCTTTGGGGGGTTACAGGCTACAGTAGAGTGATCTAGAAAAAGGCAACTCCTCTTTCAAACCATAGGAAGGGAATTGAAAAGAAGGGATGTGGAAGGTAGCCAAGAGTTGACTAGGGCCCCCGGGATATGCTTTAAGGATCGTACCCGGTGATTCACCTAAAAGAGATACAGTGAAAACCTGCATCAGGTAGGTCGGGTTATTGGATACTATTCTCATGCCCTTCCGAATGACGAGAGATGATTTTGTTGTGGGGTCCCAGCATTCCCTTATCCGTGACTTCACCAGATTTAGGAGGCAACTGACCGACTGATCCAATGGGATCAGCGAACAACTCTTACCGTATGCCCAAGGTCTTCGACCTCAATACGTACACCTCCAAAATTAGATGAAGGCGCCTCGGAATGTGAGAACCTTGAAAAGACCAGAGGTACGAGGCCTTCCAAAAGACAAGTTCCGCAATCAATCTGGGGAGAAAAATCTTTTGCTTTTGTATGATTTATAAGAGGTTACAAGTTTTAAGAAAGAACTGCAACAAAGATAATAAGTTTCAACTAAATTACGATTCTCAAAGAAACAAAAAATTATTTTGCGTTATAAATAATTAACAGTATTTTATTTCAATTTATAGTCAATCGCTAATGTCAAACTAAAAAAATGAAATAGTGTATACTTTCAATAAACCCTGTTTTACAGGAAATTTAGTGCGAGCTATTAAACAAATAAATACATGAAAGTCCTCTCTTGCGTTTGTTAAATACTTTACTGCATCTAAGGTTTTTATAGCTGTAATTATATCTTCGGAATAGTTCTTTTGAACCATTTTTTCACGAATTACACATCACTAATTATTGACATAAACGTAGCATTGTCGGTGAAAAAATGGGGGAATAAAGAATAAAGTAGGTAAAGAAAAGGAGGCCGTTGGTTTCTGTCTGATACGAGATTGGTTTACATTTTTTTAGAAAAATTTTTAAGTCATTCATTGAAAAAACAAAAATTTACGCTTTCAACTTGTATTGACCCCAAATAATAGACAGCATCGATAAATAATAAACTACAGAGGATTATCTCACAGATTAGTGTAGAATACTCTTGAAAGGACCGAATCAGTATTCGGTCTCTCCTCTTTCAGCAGGTCACACGTGTGCTTTCTCTATAGAGAGAAGAATGAGATAGATAGGAAGTGCAAAGCAGCCAAAGAGACAGGGCTACAAAATGGAAAGCAGTTTATGATTTCATGGTGAAAATAGACGCAGCGTTTAGGAAAATCAAAGAAAAATTAAGAGAGAGGAAAAATATTAGCAAGAACATCAGGAGAGCGAAGCCTATTCAGGATAAAGATGCAAAGGCATTAAAATGGAAAGAATATCAAGAAAGCTTTATCACGGTGGAACTCTAGATCATGCATGCAATTTATTAACGAAAATAGTATATAGGAGGTTGGAACGACAAATAGAACGCGATGTTTACTAATAATGTAAGGAAAAGAGAAAATATTAACTTTGGTAGAAGACAGGATAAGTAAAAAACAGGCATAGACTCTTGGCATTTGTTGATTTAGAAAAAGTCTTTGTTAATGTGAACTGGAACCGACTTTGAAGGGTTTTGAAGATGACAGGAATAAAATATCGAGAAAAAATACTCATCAAAAACTTCTACAGAAGACAATCATCAGGAATTAGAATTGAAGATTAAGAAAATAAAGCATAAATCAAGTAAAGGGTTAGACAAGTAAAAACGGATTATGCAAAAGGAATCATAATGCAAGGAGAATAAATAAAAACCCTACGGTTTTCCGATGATATTGTAGTATTAGGGGAATCAGAAGAAGACTGGGAAACAATAATAAATGGCATAAACGTGGTCCTGGAGAAAAAGTTGAATATGAGGATTAATAAAGAGAAAATTAAGGTAATGGAGTGTAGTAAGGGAAACAGTGAATGTTAGAGTAGGAATATAAGGAGTTCTGCTACTCGGGAAGCTTAGTAACTAGGGATGGTAGAAGCATAGTAGAGTTGGATACCACAGGCAAAGAGGCTTTAGCAAAATAGAGAAATTTACTTACGGGTAATATAAGTCTGAATATTAGGAAATCATTGTTAAAATGTTTGTATGGTGTGTGGCGTTATATGGATACGAAACGTGGACAGTAGGAGTTTCAGAAAGGGAAATATTAGACGCCTTTGAAATGTGGTGCTATAGGAGAATGCTGAAAATCAGATGGGTGGATAGAATCACTAACGAGGAAGGACTAAACAGAATAGGGGAAAAGCGAATAATATATAGGACGTTGACCAAAAGAAGGGATACATTAATAGACCATGTTTTGAAAAATGAGGGTGTTGTAAAATTAGCATTAGAAGGAAGTGTGTAGGGTAAGAACATAATAGAGAGGGCATGGATGGAATACGCTAAGCAGATTAGGAAGGTTGTTGTTATGCGGAAATGAAAAGGCTTGCGTAAGATGGGTTAGCATAGAGGGTTGCATAAGACCAAACTTAAGACTGAATAACAACAACAGTATTTAAAGGTATCTGTTTTTAAATTATTTCACTCGTTAAGTTTCGCGTAGGTATTCTTTAAACTTTGGGGTGCACCAGTTTTTCACCATAAATTAAAAATTGACGAATGTCTGCAAATGATCTGCTTCGAGGTTATTGCAGCGGTTGGTTGCAATTTTGCTGCATGTGTAGCTACTTCCGAGCAGCAGCTCTTGGGAGGCAAAAAAGCAGCTGTTGGAGGCAGGGAATTACTGCCTTGCGCTCCTCTGTAGCTCTGTAGCGGCAGGAAGTGTGGCCGACTCGGTAGGGGATTTTCACGGCGCCTGCAGAACGTTCGTGGAAACTACGGTGGAGCAACAACGACGAAAACAAAGTTACGCTGGCGTGTATATGGCCACACTCAAAAGCGTTGCCTCGTTTCGAGTACATGTGTGAATACCTTAGACCCACGACGTAATCTGGAAGTCAAAGAAAAGTAATGGCAAAATTATTGAATTGATTCTAAGTTCGTGAAGCGATTTCTCGCCGCGGCCAAACTTTTTCAATTTTGCAGAAACCTGCTTCTATTAGAATTGAAGAAGTAGTAAACCAAGTTCGTAAAGCATATTCGTTATTGAAGATAATGTTTGAAAGAAGCTAGAAATCTGAGGTGTAGGAGTAATGAAATATTTAAGTTGCAAAAGCGTGCAATAAGAATACTTTCTAGCACGAATTCTAGATCGAGTTTCAAACCTTTCTTCAAAAGTTTGCAAATACTTACTTTACCAAGCGTATATATTTATGAAATATTAAAGTTTGTAAAGCGGAACACTAATTTGTTTCAAACAAATGGCGAGTTTAATGAATACGCGACCAGAAATCGTTCAGCTCTAAGGTCGGACAAGCATCGCCTTGCTCTACACCAGAAAAGTATTCACAATACCGGGATAATTTTATACAACAGCCTTCCGCGGGTCTAGGACGATTCGGCGCGGCCAGTTCGGCGCGACCGATTCGGCGCAGCCACTTCGGCGCAAGAACTATTCGACGCGGCCGTTTCGGCGCAAGGTTGTGCGCGGGGACATTACGTGGCGATAAACGAGAATATCGTGGACATTTGTTTCAAATAAGTTATTTTATACAAATACACATCTTATATTAATATTAATAAAATGAAAAACACCCTATATATCAGAAAAAAGTGATATAAACTTTATTAACAGTAGTTTGTTCACGACGTTCCGTTCTTAAATTTTAAAACCTCATCTTTTACGATTATAATAAAAATGAATATTTACAATATATATGTATAATACAATTATGTTATAAAATGAAAAATTATTAACGGAAAAAAGAAATTGAAATGGATAAAAATTTGTTTTGCATGTCGCACAAGCAACGAGGCTGAAATAACACTTACAAAGAATAAGCGTATTGTTAGTTCCATAATTACAATGGAAAACATAACAATGAGTTAATTCTGTATAGAAAATTATCATAAGTTGTGCAAGACACCAAAATGTACATTTCTAATAATCCTAATGTTATCGTTAGTGAATCTGCCAAAGGAATTTAACTAAATAGTTTTATAAAGTTGAAACGTTATTACCAGACAAATAAATACATAGAACTTGCAATAAAAATTAAATCCATTACTTTAGTTATTGATCAATTAGAAATTAACTTGAAAAGACTTGTGTGCAGTAGCACTTTTTAACTCCTAGTTTTTAACTTCTGATAATAGTGCCAGAGCCTATGCTCTAGCATATAATTTATCTGTCAGAATTATCGTTTCTTCTACTAGCAGCCATCTTCATAACATTTCTATATTTTTATATAATTCTCTTAATAAGGAAAATAATTTTACAGTCAAAACGTCTTTTAAGTTTTTGGACCATTTAAACGTCACTAATGATCATGTTTTCTTATCATTTGATGAAGAGTTCTTATTTAATTTTTAGCCCATGCATCAATTAATTACACCAAGTTTAAAAAATAGATGGGATAACTACTTTTCGAAATTGACAAAAATTATTTTATCTAAAATTCTTATCTTAATAAATGTAATTATAAATTCCACTTATTTTTCGTTCAATAACATTTACTATCACGAAATCATTGGTTCTACCTTGGGAATTTTTCTTTGTCGTTATTCGCGCAAATTATGAGAGATTTAGAAGCCTTATGTATTACATCTTTAGATTTAAAACCACTGAGATATTTCAAGAATGATGACTTTTTAGTATCATCCTCAGATTCCACATAAACCATTTGCTCAATACTTTTAATAATTACAACACTGAAAGAAACTAAAATTGAATTGAAAAAGATCACTCTGTCAATTTTCTTGATGTTTTGGTTATTGTTTCTGTCAATAAGATAGTTACCAATTGCTATAAAAATATCTACTTACTCAGGATTAATTCTTAATTACATGCCAAATCAGCAGTTATTGCATAAGATACTATGATTTATAATTTAGTAAATAGGGACGTAAAATTATAACGTCAGCGCTATCATAAATTTAATCTGGGAAAAATTAATATTGTGTTCTTAACATTTATCCTTTGCATTTCGCTTACAAATACATTAAAATTGGGTTGACTAAGATTAATATGAAATTAATAATTTACCCGTAAAATTACGCAGTAAGAAATAATACAAACTTATGACATGATTTAATGAATTATGATATCCAAATTATCTTAAAATCTTGCAATAATTTAAGCTATGTTAAAATATTAAAAATAAAATTAATAATTTCGGTATCTGTTTATATTGTAATTACAGTTATATTGGCCAAACCATGCCCACATTTAATATCCGCATTTATGGAACTTGGAAAAATATAAAATTCAATGTGAAAAATTATTCAGTTTTGTGGAAGAATACATATTGAAACAACCATAAGATTTATTAGAAAAATATTATAATTTCAGATGTAAAATATAATATTTATTTTAGACTCATGAGTGAGACGCATCACATCAGACCAATTCGGCTATTATTATTATTAAAAGACAAGTAATTTAAATAAATTTAAATCGCTACTTTTATAAAATTTATGTTTCATTGAAAGATAAATATTTCGATTTTTATTCTGAACACAAAAGTCTCATGAGTTATTGTTACAAATTGTTAAATGAATAAATAATTTGGCATCTGTAAATATTAATGAAAAGTCCAGATAATTTGTCATAAAAACGTAGCTTAATATTTAATTAAATAAACCTACGACGCTTAGTCCACATTTGTGGAACTCATACTTATAGCTTGTTTTACTATTAATGTTTTACAACGCTCGGGTATTACAACTGATTAAGTATTTAGGAATAAATTTAAAAATTTTGCTAAATATGAAATTATATGTCTTGTTTTGTTAAGTGAGTTTCGCGCCGAAACGGCTGCTTTACGTCTAATAATGTTATGCGAGTTTCGCGCCGAACTGGCTTGCGCCGAAACGGCTCGCGCCGAAACGGCTGCGCCGAATGGGCCGCGCCGAAGTGGCTGCGCCGAATCGGCCGCGCCGAATGGTCCCATCCCGGCCTTCCGCCAGAGGTTAAAAATAGTACCTACAAAAGCTTCGTGAATCAGAGTAAAACTATTCTTTTAAATGGCGCGTTTTACTCGGTACAGGATTTTCTTAATCGTCCTTCTAGTATTTAAATCAAGGTTCCTGCAAAAAGCGTTGAAGAAGCTGCTGCCAACCTGTAAAATAGCACACACCACATATCTTTAAAATGTCTATTCAGTTTTTTCTGCTCTTTTGTTTGTTTGTTTCATGTATTGCCTGGAGCTACGACAGAGGGAAGGACAGTTTCCTGGTCACAGAGCTCCAAGTAGTTAAAACTCCATTGCGTGTTCCTCAGTGTGTGCTTGTTTGTGTTTCCCAGTGTGTGTGTGACATCGTGTGTCCGTGTTGTGTTTATATTGACATTTATTAATTTATTTTAAGATTATTTGTCTTTAGTTATGTACTTTATTTTGTTCATTTTTAATTTTTAATGTATGACGTATCCTATTTCCTCAATCGAGGATTAATGGAAACAAAAATAAATCTAAATCTAAGAAGGGGCGTGAAATGACATTACAGCCGAGCTATAGTATACTCTCCTTTCGTAATTTTAGCGGAATTGGGACGTGAACTATCGTGTAACTTTCTTTCTGTCGTGGCTGTAAGACATTTTGGCATCAAGTGTGTAGTAAACCACACGTACAAGACACTAAGTGATTAGATGTTAAGTAGATATTAATGTAAACATCATGTGCTACACAGTAAGATATTAGATATTAAGTAGATATTAATGTAGAGTTAGTGTATATTACAGCATAGTTAGATTCCTTTTAATATCCGGCTGACCGCGTGGAAAAATACGTTGTTTGTTCCATACGCGCTGGGAAGATACAGACGTTAGAATGGGGGAATAAGTTCTGACCTGGGGGAGAGTTCGGCTTTTAGCACTATAAGTGCGAAATATACGATGGCAAAGAGGTGCGAAGTTTTCCTTAGACCTGGACGGACGTGCCTCCACATAAATTTTCTCTCCCCGCCAAGGATAAAAATGGCGAGGATTTACCAAATTCGCGGACAATTGGGATCAACCAACCAGTCCATGCGGCTAGTAGGAGAAAGTTAGTATGTAAAGATTGTAAATTTGTAAATAGTTTTCCTTCTCTTATTCATTTTTTGGATAAGATATTAACTATCAGAATTGTTGTAAATAGTTTGAATACGTAAATTTTGTTAATATGCTCAGCACCAAAATGAATCATATTTAATATTTTCATTACTTTAACCCCCAACCCAAAAATTAATGTGGTGTATTCGTTAAATGTTAACAAAGTAAAATAATTGTAAGATCAAGAGTCCATTCCGTCCACCACAAGTGTCACTACGTGATGACTACATTCCGGATAAAAATCTTAGAACACGACGCAGTCTTTACTCCAAGAAATATATGATATCAATTTCTGTGATTGCGAAGAAAATTTTGTCCTAAGATGCAGTTAATAATATAATTTTTTCCAGTGGCCTATGTCGTAGGTGGGGAACATGCGGCCCCCGACAGTTTCAGTTGCGACCCCTTAAAAGTGAAACGCCCACTTCCGCCCATAAATCCGTCCGAACGCAATTGACGAAATGCGAGACCTAGGGAATTATTTTCATATGAAACAATGTGAATCCAATAAATTCGTTCCCAGTACTAAATAATAAAAACACATTTCCTATAGTATATACATAGTTAAATAATAAAATTCGACGGAAACAAACACGGATTAAATGGAATTATTTACTTACCGCTTATGCATAATTTCAAGCAAAACAAAGACATTCAATATAATCACTTCATTTCATATAAAATTCTTATAAATAAAGTCAGATGAATAGTTTTATGTATCTATAAGTTTATTTTAATTAAAGAATATTTTAGTATTTAATGAACGTAGACTTTTCCGGTGAATAATTCGGATAAAATCTTCACGGTTAACCAGCCGGGTCAGGCTTTTAAAAACACACAACGTTTCTGGGGCCATTTTATGCCGCGTCTTCAGGCTATATATAGCCTTACTCGGTTGGTTAACCACGAAGATTTCACCCAAACATTTTAGTATGTTCTTATTTGGCCTAACGAAGGTTTCAATGGTTTCCTTTATTTATTACAAGTTTATAGCACTTATGTATCTATACATGTTTTACATACCATATATAGTTCTACTTTAGAACGTTTTTTTATACAATTTTATTAACTAATAGACTTTTTTCTTTGAAAAGGATGTTTAAAATTTGCCTTTAATAATAAACACGCGATATCGTTTAATCCAGTTATAAATATTTTTGATTAATTTATATATATTGTGAAGTTACACTCGCGTCACACGTCCGCCTTACCCTCATTGTCCGCCGTTTTATTCTTTCCTACGAACCTCCAGACTCCAGTTATGTCGGCCGTAAATCGAAGGCCCCATGACGTAGGAGGAGGGAAGCGAGCGTGTGGCATGAGTACTACGACGAGCTGAGTTTTCTTCCTTTTTTGGACGTCGGACTGGACAGTTCCAGTATAGCCCTGGGTCCAGGGCAGCCCTCGGTAGAGAATACCGGTGCGGTCTGTAATTGTGTACCAGCTTTATACGAGTTTTAATGAACTTTAAAAAAACTCTTTTCTTTCTTTTATCACATGAATAAACATTTTTAATTTTTGTATTGTTGTTTTGATTTTTACTTCTCCCTGCCTGCCACGTGGTAACCCGAGAGGTCTGAACTAAATGACTACTACCACAAGGAGAGTTTATAACTATATATTGTAATGAAGTGCACGTGTTATTGGGTGTTCTGGACTTGAGCAACAGCGAAGGTCTTTATTTAGGGCATCTTAAAACTGTCAGGCCCTGAATGATGCGAGGGTCTGTTGTTGTAGAATCCGCTGTCAGGGGTGAGCTCAGTAGCGAACCCATAATTTACGACCGTCATTGTCGCGGATGAAACAAAAGCGCGTCAGTGATTGGTTGGAAAGCTGCTGAGCAGTTTTATTTTAAGAAATCCGATTGGTTTAAGAGAGTACTTGCGGGGTAGGAATATCTAAAAAGCCAAGAAGAACGGACACTAAAAACGATACAACAAAAGGGATAAGACGTGCCTGCGGTCTTACTGCTCAACCAACTGGAGCTGCGACGACGCCACGGCTGCGACCATCACCATCACCTTCACCATCGCCACGGCCGTGCATCAACCAGTGAAACGTCCACAGTAAGACATGACATACTCGCGTGTAAAGTGATTCCAACACCTTTTTAAATATTACAATTGATCAAATTTTTACTGTAAAGAAATTCTCCCCATCTTAACTCCCTGATGAGAAGGACCCTCATGTGACTGATGAAAGCCGTGGAAATGAGCTGTAAATAAACTTACTGTAATTTGTTTAAAAATAGTTCCTTTTATTTCAAAAGTCCCCGTCTATCAATTTATATTATTAAGACGAGAGTATTAATATATATATATATATATTGTGATAAAAAAGGCGGATTTTAAGATGTTGTGGCGTTATGAGGCGCAGTTCGGCCAACAACAATGGCTAGTCGGCTGAAAGATGGTGATTCCCAGCGGGAGTGTCCCGCCGAGCGTGTATAAAAAATGACGATGGTGAACCCCCGCGGGAAAACCCCACCGAACGAGTGTAAAAAATGAGGGCGGGGAACCCCGAAATTTTGTGAAATAGGGGAATTCCCGTCGGAAGATTTAAAAGGGAAGCCGAATGATTGGCTCGCCCCCAGAAGGCAGGCAGTGGAGGAGAGGACGGAGGTGGTCCAAGCAGAGCAGAAGTGAAACGAGTGGAGGAGAGGACAGACTTGGTCGAGCAGATATCCAGAAGTGAGACGAGTGGAGGAAAGGACAGACTTGGTCCGAGCAGCCAGAAGCCAGATGAGAGGACGGACGTGGTCCGAGCTGTGAGAAGTCAGACGAATTGAGGAGAGGACGGACGAGAGCAGACGTGATCAAATCCTGCAAGACGCCAGAGAGACGCACAAACATGCGAGAGGTGGATGTTTGTTGGCCCAATAATTGTGGGTAAGCTATAAAACAATTGTGAAACTTGCTCATTGCTCTGGATAAATAATATTTAATGATTTTTTTTTCTATTTTCAGCTACTGCATACTCCATCTCTTGAGAGACCCAAAATCCCCTGAGATTAAGCCCGTGTATTCACTTTAAATTAATAAATGAAAAATTTTAAAATCGATCATAATTTGTTCTGTTAATTAATAAATATTTTATACCCAAAAAAGTATATTACAATATATATATATATATATATATATATATATTGTAGCGGATTCCGCGTTCCTCCGTATTCGAGGATTTATAATTCTCTTAGGGCGCCAGGTATTTTTCATAAAAAACACCAAAAATGGATTTTAGTAGTTTTAATTCCAATCCGAGCATGAGAAAATATTATATCTGCAAGTCGTGGTCAGTCTCTCGTCGCCCCGCCGACACACCCTGCTTCTCCAAGCACTCCCTGACGACTGTCGAAGTCTCGCCAGACTACATTGTTGGCCCAAGTTGCGTCAGTTCCTCAACAATTGCAACTCGCAAGCTGGCCTGCATTGTTGTGTGTAACTTTTCATGTTACATTTTCCCCGCCCCCAATGAATTAAAAAAATTGTACAATTTTTTAATGACACTCACTGAACCACAGTCGTAAACAATTTGACTGACCAACGCCCTTAATCAAAATTACATAATATTTACAAAAATTCACTTAAAACTAATTACAATTTTCTTTGACATATTCACTTCTTCAAGTAAAAATACAATTCCCGGTCATTAAAATTAAATCATAAACAAACCCTTAACTCTACTTACAATAATAAACTTCAAACATAACCAATTTATTTACAATCTTTATAATCAGCTGTTCGCTGTCAATTTCCACACCTGTTGCTTATCAACTAATTACATTTTATATCCCATTCCCTATATGTTTACAATTATCCATAAACTGGTTCGTAGATACATTAATTAAATCAATTAACCCTAAACTCAAACACTCTTTGTAATTCTAACTTAATCTCTATCTGTTTTAAATCCCCTATTTATAGACCTTACTTTCTAGTACGCGGCCTATTCTCTTTCATAGTAGGGGACAAGATGAGTAATATTGAACGATTTCCATGTTCGTCTATCATTGGTTTTTCCCACTACATAATTATTACATCCTCTTCGCTCCATAATCATGAAAGGGCCTTCATAAATATTTTGCAACTTGTAGCTGATCTTTTTAGAAGCATTTGATACCCTTAACTTTTTTACCAGCACATAATCTCCCTGCTCAAACTCAATATTTTTCTCCCTCTGCCTTTTAGCTCTATAGCGTGCGTTCTTAGATAGGGACTTGTATGCTCTCTCCTTCATGCTTTCCATCTTCTCCTTCTCTCCTCCCTCCATCTTCGGATATGGAATCATCTTTTCAAATGGTACTATGCAAAGTGTAGCGAATTGTAATTCATGCGGTATACACCCGGTTGCCAAACTGAAATTCTTATTCAACACTTCTTCTATTTTTGGCAGTAATGCCATCCACTTGCTGTGGTCCTCCCCGCTAAATTGTCTCAACAACGTACTTCCCGTATATATCGCTCTGTAGGATTTGATTGGGAATGCCTTATTGCCGTGAAGATAGTTTTAATTCCTTCTTGCCTCAACGTATTCACCCATATATATGCATATGACCCCTTGCCACAGCAATCCGTTCCACCGTTCCGCATTTAACCTCTTCATCTTCCTTTGCATCCCAATTTTGCCTGCTTAAGTAATCGGCCACCACATTCTCATTTCCCTTGACATAGCGGATTGTAATGTCATATTCAGCCAACAAGATAGCCCATCTAGTTAATCGAGCATTTGTATTCTTGCTGTCCTTCAGGAAGGTAAGTGTCTTACGATCCGTGTATAGTAACACCTCCCGTCCCGGAATATCATTCCTGAACTTAGATGTAGCATACACGACTGCTAACAATTCTAATTCAGTCGCCGTATATGATTTCTCATATTTCTTCAGGCATCTCCTTTTCATTGCAATTATACGTTCTTACCCTTCTTCATTTTCCTGACTCAACACGGCAGCAATAGACGTTTTACTGGCGTCGATTCTCACTATGAAAGGTTTTTTCCTTATAGGTTGACCCAGCACAACACTATTCATGAAAGCCGCTTTGATTTTTTCAAACGCTTCTTCATGTTCCCTTTCCCATTTCCACTTCTCGTTCTTCTTTAACAACTTGTACAATGGGGCGAATTTGCCTGCATAATCGTGTAGAAATCCTTGGTAGAATGCACAACATCCAATGAAACTTTGTAACATTTTCTTATTGGTTGGTGCACTCAATCTCTGTATAGCCTCAATCTTTTTTGCCATGGGCCTTACTCCTTCACTGGAAACCGAATGACCCACAAAATCAATTTCCGATTTGCACCAATGAGTCTTTTCCAAATTAATCGTCAGCCCTGCCTTTTTCATCTTTCCTAATACATCTCTAAGGTTGCCGAAATGTTCTTCCAAATTCGCATCGGCCAGTACTAAATCATCAATATACACCTGCAGGTTGTCCTGCTCATTCCCCAAAATTTGCCGCAGCCGCTTGTTAAATATTTGTGAACTGGTTTTTAGTCCAAACGGTAACTTCTTAAAAGCATATTGCTGTGTTCCCACAGTAAAGGCGGTGAACTTCCTTGATTCCCGGTCCAACGCTATCTGGTAATATCCTTTAGTCAAATCCATAGACGTTAACCACTTTCTTCCCATGAAATTGCTTAACCAGTCTTTCAATTTTTTCCGGATACCCATGTGTGTTCACAATCACTTCATTCAATTTCCTAGCATCTAAACATAAACGCAGTTGACCATCTTTTTTAGGTACAATCACGATATTGTTATTGTATGGACTATCACACTGTTCAATGATATCCATTTCCATCATTTTCTTAATTACCTGGTTCACTTACACATTCTGGAATATTAAATTTTCTCGTTACAAAGGGTTTATGTTCTACTGTTTCTATATGATACTCATAGCCTTTCATCAATCCTGGTTGGTTACTGAACACTTCCTGATGATCTAGCAAAATTTCAATTAATATCTCTCTCTCCCTTTCATTCAGTCCTGGCACTTTCTGAACTACATCATGAAATCGATCCTTCCGCATCAGATCTTCCTTTATTCTTACAGCAACCACATTCTCCTTTTTTATCAAATGATCTCTTTGCTGTTTTGGTCCATTCTTAGCCAGTTTTATTTCTATTTCCTTGGCTATCTCATTTGGTAAACCCATAGGACACTCTTTTTTACTAAAATCCAAAACTACTTTATGCTTGACAATCCAATCCAAGCCCAATACAAAAGGTACAAACAGAGACTTGACTACTATACATCTAATAAGCATCTCCTGACCTTCGATTCTAACCTTTAAAAGAATCTGTTTACTGCTTTTCTAAAATTTCTTCCCAATGGCTCCATACACTCTCATCCCAGTTATTGGCAAGCTTTCTAGAATTGCTTTCCTTTCCATCAGCTCAAGATATAATTGTTCACTGATAAACGTAGATGTAGCTCCAGTGTCAATAATGGCTCTTCTTTTCCCATCTCCCTCAATGTCAAGATCAACAGATAACAATTCAAGGTCATATGATTTCTCTTCCCCTTCATCCTCAATTTCTTCTAATAACTCTTTCCCATTCACCAAAATTGGTATTATTTGATTTTTTTTGTAGTCCCTATTCTTTTCTTCCTCAACCAGGGGACTCGCCATTGAAGAAGGTTTTAGTTTTCCTTCGGTCTAGGATTGTCTTTTCTAGCCTGCTCAGATCTATAATTTCCCCTTTCTTCTCCGTGCTGGTTATTACGTCTCCATGTAATCCGATTATTATCCCTATCCTCATTACTCACATTTTCTCTGAGATTTCTATATCTATTCATTTCGTCCGTCTCCCTATCACAAGTCTTTCCCACATGTGACCTCCTCCTCTCTTCCTGTTCTACATCATCCAGGAATTTGAGTAAATTCAGCATATCTATTACAGATTTCTGTCCCTCACCAATGGCTTTAATTATTTCCACCTCAAAATGGAACTTGATTCTGTTTACAAGTTCTTCATCACTCAACGGGGTATCCAAGTATTTGTTCTTATTTATCATAGCCAGGAATATTCCTCTCTCATCCCATCATTACTGCCTCTGTATTTCCCATTATGCAAGGTTTCTACAATCACCCTGTTTGTTCTGATCCCAAAATCTTTCCAAAAATTTTCTCTTAAGCACCTCAAATCTCTGCTTCTCCCCTACCACTACATCTAACCAATTCACAATTTTCTCTCCTAAGCACTGTCTCATCACCCTCGTTTTGTTATATTCTGGGATATTAACAATTACAAAGTACTCCTGTAATTCATTTATAAACTTCTTAGGATTTTGTATTTCTCCATTATCGAAACGGGGCATTTGCAGTTCGATTCCTTCCTTTGGGGTCACATTCATGTTACTTACTGAAATTGCCTTCCACTGGTCATATAAGTTTTCTAACGATTTCTCTAAAATTACTATCCTGTTCCTTTCTATGTTACCGCACTTCATATCTACACACCGCTCTACTTCTACCCTATCTATTTCTAATTTACATATCCGGTCAGATAAATTTTCTACCCCTTCCCTTCTACCTTCTGAACTCTCTTATTTACCACCTTCACCTTCTCCTCCACATTTTCCTGTACACACCTTTCAGAAGATTTTAACTCATCAACTATTATATTTATAACTTGTTGCTGTTTTTCCTCTAATCTTTCTTCTTGTTGCACATGCCTCTCATTACATTCTCCACTTAACCTACTCTCCAATTCCTCACACTTCCGACCTTGCAACTCAGCCATTCTGTCTAAATCAGCCCTCAACTCTACCTGTATTTTCTTAACACTATTATTGAAATCTTCCATCCGCTCATCAAATATCTTATTAATTACCAGGCACAATTTCCTGAGAATAGAGTCCTCTGCATTCTCAGCTACTCTTTCACACGTAATAGCCTCCTGCACTTCTTCCATTTTAAAAAAAATACAGAACACACAAACCGAAACAAAAGATTAAGCAAAATACATTTATTTGCCACCAACCTGTGGAACCTGTCTTCTTACTCGTACTTCCACTTCTCCATACACACCGTACTCTGCTTTTTTACACAGACACACACCTCTCGAAGATATCCACGTAGCGGTCACTGGAACACTTGACCCCTCAGCTATGCGTAGATCAGCTCTCTTCCGCAGCGTTCCTTCTGCAGCGCCTCCACTTCTCTCGAATAATTCTCGTCCTCTACACCTTCAGTCGTCGTAACCTTACAAAAGTTCGATGTTCTGAGCCTCACAAAACTACGTTGTTCGATGCCCCAACGTTGCGGCGTCAAATGTAGCGGATTCCGCGTTCCTCCGTATTTGAGGATTTAAATTCTTTTAGGGTGTCAGGTGTTTTTCATAAAAATACCAAAAATTGATTTTAAAAGTTTTAATCTCAATCAGAGCATGAAAAATAATTATATCTGCAGGGCGTGGTCATTCGTCGTCCCGCCGACACAACCTGCTCCTTCGATTACCCCATGACGACTGTGCAAGTCTCGCCAGACTCCATTGTTGGCCCAAGTTGCGTCAGTTCCTCAACAATTGCAACTCACAAGCTGGCCAGCATTGTTGTGTGTAACTTTTCATGTTACAATATATATACAATACATAGATTTCCGAAATTTAATATATGCACAGGATTGTTTTCTCCGTTCACAAATAACTGAACGGAGAAAACAAGTTGTCGAAAATCCTTAAAAGTTAAAAGTCAAACTTTTATCTAATTCAGCATAATGTGTATTAATACAATTAGAATACATTTAAATAAGTCTATTTTATTACTTATTAATGTACTAATGAAGTATTGTTTTCTTTTTATGATTAAATAATAACTTTCCGATAAATATAAATTCACTGTGAAACATCTTACTTATACTACTAAATATTCATGATGTATGAACATATATATATGAACTATAAATAATAACTGTACTCGAGTCAACAATTCTATAATAAGCATTTCTCTTCATTTATCGCACTCCATCAAGGGAATTAATATCAGGAAATTAATATTGTCGTTTCCATAATTACAATCTAATTAAAAAGTGTAATTGTATTATTAGAATGTAATGGGTTTTTGTTTCAAAGGCAAAAAATAATAATAGTATGCACATCAATAATTTTTACATCAAAGTTAAAGCTCTTAAAAACTTTACCCGTCATTTTTCTTTATTATGTGTTTAACATCAGCATCCCCGAATTCCAAGGCAAAAAAGGAAGTTTCACATTTTCCAATAAAAAAAACCTCTTCACGTTTTCCATTACCTTAAAGAAGATAGAGTAATACCCAATACACTGCCGGAGCCGAAGACGCGAACTAGATTATGTGTGTATGGAATAAAAAACAAAGTTCTTATTTGTCAATTTTATGTAGTGTTCACAGGAAATCGAGTATGATTCATAGTCGTCTTAAACATTTGCGATGACGTAACAGTCTCTACAACTATGTGAACATTCACTCTATATCGAAAACACCGTTGAATTCAGTTTAACAGTTTATTAATAATAACTGAAGTTATTTTCGTTCTTATATTTTTATGAGCGATTCTCATGCTTCTAAACTAGTGAAATTAACGTAGAGCGACTTTTCGATGAAGGTCTCTGTCAACATCTTCTGGCAAAATGACTGTCCGGATTTTTTGACTCCTATTTCTATGGGACTGTTGGTTTCTTCACGTTCTAGTTGCAATTCACTTGGTGGCGTGGCGTCTCAACGCAATTGTCTGCACCATGTCACCTGTCTTCTTCGAGAGATTACTTTTTAAGTTACAAGTTAAGGCAGAGTTCCCCGTAGCACTTATCATGAAGCCTATGTCCTTGGACAACATCCTGGAAATAAAACTTCATTACCTACCTAGAATAGTATTTTAAACTGAAAATGGAGTCTAGTATCTTAACAGATGAAATGCAAATGCTGAAACACAGTTGAGCCTTGTTATATTGCGACGAATTTCATAGCAGAAACGAAACTGAACTGAGCAAATCACTTAGACTTACAATAATGGACGGGAAAGAGGCCATTCGATGTTATTGTCCTGGGGCAGAACGAGTCACGTCCATGTAGAAGAAAATTATGGTTATAGTCCTATTCTAGAGAAATGTTTCCTAACAGTGTAGCGAGCTTACTGTGCGAAAATAAAAACAATCAGGAACAGCTGTCTTTTGATCTTATACCACAGAAAATAGTTACATTCGATCTACGAAATAAGATTGTGAGATATTATATTATTGAGATTTTATAATACTGGATTTAAATGAAGTATAAATGTTTCGAATATTAAAAACATTGATATTTTGCATAAATGTGTAGGATATTCAAATTAACAAGTTACCGGACGATATAATGAAAGTAACCGATAACTGAAAATATTTAGCGGTAAAGATCTATCAATTAAGACCAGTGTGTACAAATTACTTTAGTTACTTACATTTTATAAGCAGAGACTTAAGATAAGAACCAGGAAGATATTATCAATAGCATATTGATTACCAAGTCGGTAAGTTCTAGATAATGGAGTAAATTATTGAAAACCTTTATAATATTAGTTAGATTTTGAAATAAGTCATAATTGGAAAATGAATAATGAAATTGTTTTCCAGGTTATGGAAACTATGGGAAGCAACGCTTTATGCTGGGCAAATATATACGAACCGATCTAGAGAAACGTAAATAGTTGTTTACATCCTCCAGTTTTACGAAAATATTTGCTTATCAACATATCGAAAAAACCTATCTTATTATTAAGTAATATAAATTAAATAATACGACTAAACTATATATATATATACTTATGAATATATCCATATCACATTACAAATATTTTTATTTGAATATAGTTCAGAATTATTTAATAAACGCCGAATATAGTACTCGTTTCACTGAAGGAAAAAAAAGAGTTCCCCGTTTTTGCAGTAATTATTCGTCGTGGTGCCTAACCTGAGGCTTTAATTAGACGTATACGAAAAACAGGACAGTGTAGTATTTTTTCACACGCACGAGGAAGAAATAATTACAGCTTTTAAACCTTAGCTGCAGTAAAACATTTAACGAACGCAAGAGAGCGCTGTTATGCATTCATTCGCTTAATAGCTCGCACTAAATTTCCGGTAAAACAGTGTATATTGAAGGCATATACTCTTTCATTTTTATAGTTTGACGTTAGTGATTGGCTATAAATTTAAATAAAGACTGTTAATTATTTATAACGAAAAATAAATATTTGATTCTTTTAGCATCATAATTTAGTTGAAACTTTATATCTTTGTTGCTGTTCTTTATTAAAACTTGTAACTTTTATAAATGATACAAAAGCTTTCATTCGCAGTTAATTCTCACCAGATTGATTGCGGGACTTACCTTTGGGGAAGCCTCGTCTCTGGTTTTTCAAGGCTCTCACATGCAGAGGCACCTTCATCTCTTTTAGGAGATGTATGCACTGGGGTTGAAGACTTTATGCATACGGTAATGGGTTTTCACTCATCCCATTGGATCAGTCGGTCAGTTGGTGAATACACAGATAAGGGAATGCTGCGATCCCACAACCAAATCCTCTCCCGTCATTCGGAAGGGCATGAGAATAGTACCCAAAAGCCCGACCTAGCTAATGCAGGTTTCCTATAGTTTTATTTGCGTCTTTTTAAGGTGAACCACCGGGTATAATCCTTAAATTATAACCTTGAGCCCTAGTTGGCAACCTTGCTCTACTTTCCACATCTCCCCTATTCAATTAATTTCCTATGCTATTAATGGGGAATTGATTATTTTAGGAACACTCTCATGTAGTCTTTTTATCTATAAAAAGGCTTTTTTTGCGTAACAGACACATCCCCTTTAATATTATAGGAAGGGATTAAAAAGGTTCCTAAACCATTCATCCGATTGTCGGGAAATTTTTTGTTTAGTGGTGTTCATCCCGAAAAAGGATCAGTGGATATTTGGAAGATTGAGGATTTTTCCTTCCTCCCCCTTTGAGCTCAAAAACCTCCCCCGTCAGTCATGTTCTCTGCGTCTTCATGTTTGTCCCTTGTGATTACCTACAAAATTCATCCGATTGCCACGTAATGTTGGTGTATTGTAGAGTTCTGTCCAGAGAAGTTTTCTAAGGATCTTTTGAAGATTTAGATTCCTTCCTTCCCCCTTTGAGGCCAAAAGAGCTCATACCCTAAAAACATATAGACATTGATAATGAATAGATTAATACCTCACGTAGCCTATCAATCGAGTAATTGCTGTTAAGCGTGAAATATTTCTAATTGGTTATTACTAATGCTAATGTTTTATAAGTCGCAATGCACACAATTCTGAATTACTATTTTGATGCCTGAGACGGAATTATCTGATACTAAAAGTAACTTATGCGCTTATTCATGAAAAGTAATTAAAAGTATTATTACTTAAATAAAATATTATTTTACGCTATATAATCATAAATAATGAAACTTGGCAGGCTATGTTTTATGACAGCAAAAGTTTCAGCGCTGAGTAAGAAGAAGCTTTTCCACATTTTGCAGCGAAATGTCTTGAGACAATATCCTTGGGGATTTTGCATTTCCTCTGTTTCTTTTTGTGTGTGGATGTATGGGACATACCGACTCTGACGTGACAAGCTCCTTTTGTTTCGCCGCCTCGACATTCTCTCGTGACGTTACTGTAATTATGGTTCACAATGGTGCTCTAGAGAACATATTTTTGTTGTGATTTAAGTTGTTTCTCAAGAGATGGGCAGTCTTGGAAACAATAGTACCTGCAAGATAATGTCAGAGAAAATTAGCTTAGAATTATGCCAGTTTACAAAGAAGTTAAACCAATTGCGTAAAATCCTAGTTTTCGTCAGAAACGTTTCTGTCATAAGAATTAAGTTTTATTTCACTTGGTGATTTAAAATAATACTTAAAAATTAAGCTATTAAGTAGTTAAATATTTTTGATCTTCACTATATAGCTTTATTTAATACCCAAATTTTATTGGTTTCTCAGGATGTGGAGAACAGGGATAGAACGAAATATAAAAAAATCGGAATGATCCAAAACTAAATGAAATTCATTAAATACTATAGTATATTGAATTTTCAATACATACAGTTGTGTTACTCTTCCACGTATATGTAGGTTCAATACAAACTAAAACTACAGAGCAAATATAAGGCAAAACGATATAAAAACAAGCATGAAACAGGGTATGTATAGGAATAATTCATGGTTACTGATTATGACCACTCCTATATTGTTTGTACTTATAGGTTGCCTTTCATGAAATTCCTTTCAATAATTATATTCATTAACTAATACAGACAATTTTCCAAAATAGAGCATATACATTTATTCCTAACAATTTATGGTTATTTTGATCATGTTGGTATTTATTGTGGCCTTTTATTCTGGAAATAAAAGACCTATACGCAGACTTATATAATACAAAGCTTAATTATTCTAATGAATTTTATAAACTATATTCTGTTGATCTGATCTTTATGATCTTTACATGTCTAAATAATGGACGAGCAGCTTTGAAGAAAAAGACATGGTTATTTTTAAACAGATTAATCATTTTAGTATGAAAAAGTCGAAAAAGTCAGTATAATAAAATTATTAGTTCTGTTGATTTGTGGAAACATATTGTTATTTTAGCTAAATCTTATCTTCTTAAACTTTGTTGAGAAAATTATATGAAGATGTGTAGAATTGTAATACAAAAAATATGTAAGTGCAAAGAAAGTGGTCGTTGTTTAGCATTAATTTTGAAGTCACTAATAAACGTGGGGCGTTTTGAGGGGAGGCAATAATTCCATACTTAATAAGAATTTTCAATTTATCAATTAATAATTCGACTTTTCCGGCTATTTGGAAAACTGCTATTATTATACCAATTTATAAATCTGGTAAAAGAACAGGCTTCAAAAACTATAGACTTAACAGTATTACTTCAGTAGTGTGTAAGATTATGGAGCACTTACGTTAGATCTGAATTTTATAGAAAAGGGTGGTTTTTAATGGACAGATTTATTTTTGGAAAGGGTTCTCGTGTGAAAGCCTAATGGTAAATATTTCAGGAGTTAGTAGAATAAGTAGATAATGAGTGTAGAATATATGGGATTGTCATAGACTTCGCCAAAGCCTTTGATGTAGTGCCTCATGATATTCTATTGGATAAATTAAATAAAACAGGTATAGATAAAAGAGTGGTACTATGGGTAGAAATTTTTTAAGAGACAGATCACAAAAAGTCAAAATCGGAGAACAGTTTTCGGATTCAGGCATTGTAACGTCGGGAGTTCCTCAATGTTCTGTAATTGGGGCATTATTGTTTTTAATATTTATTAGTGATTTACCAAACTGTTTAAAGTCAGGGGTCAGGCTTTTCGCGGACGACTGCATCATCTACAGAAAGATAACGAACGAGCAAGACCCGATAGCATTACAAGACGATTTACACAAAGTCAATAGCTCAGGAAAATAAAATGAAAAGTAATGGAAAGAAAAGAAAAGCAGCTCATACTTGTTTAAAAAACGCACGTTGTTAAATGAGAAAGAATATAGAATAGGTGGGGAGCTAATTCCAAGGGTAGCGAGCTGCAAATATCTGGGGATATATTTCAACAACAGACTTGGGCGGGAGGAAAAGGTGAATTTGGCAACCCGAAAAGCGTGGAATTCCTTACATTTCATAATAAGAACTTAAAAAAGGGAAGTTTAAAATCAAAGGAGGTGACATTTATCCCTAGTTAAACCAATTTTAGAATACTATAGAAAAAATCAAATAAAATCATTAGTGAAAGTTCAGAAAAGGACTGCTAATTTTATGTGTGTAGGGCTGGGACATAGAAACGAAAAAGTAGAACTACTAGATTGGGGGATATTGTCACAAAGGAGGGAGAAACCAGGGCTGCATTTGCTGTTCAAAGCTTATACGGGGCAAAAACCATGGATTGGAATTAGCTCCAAAATGCAAAAGCTCGGTTATATAGGTAGATTGGATCATCATTCCAAGTAAAATGTAGAAATCAAAAAAAGATTATGGCAAATTCTCATTCCTAAATAGGGCCCCAACGACAGGAATAATTTACCTGTGGGAGTGCTTAGAGTTAATCCCCTTAACGAAAATAAATGCAGGAAAAATCTCAAAAAACGTCTGAAGTGAAGTGGTTGTTTTGAATAATATAAATGCATGTTCGAATTTTAATGTTAAAGCCAAAGTGAAGTGAAGTGTTAAGTTAATATAATTCTTGTAATGTTTCCCTTTTTTATTTCAGGCGTATAGAAATTTTAAAGGCCTATGATTATTTTTTAGATTAGTAATATTTATGTTTAAGTAATTTAATTTTGTATCTGCCACAGGGCTTTCCCCCAATTGTAGACCTACAATAAATACCATTTTTTTTGTTGTATCTAAATAAAATCAAAATTAAGGAAAAAATTTGTGTGTTTAGAAATATAATAGTAACTATGTATAATACGACTAAAGTAGAAAATGTGACTTTGCGCGTGAAATTAACCGATGGATTTATTTTTGGCATATTTACCTGCGTTATCAAACCAGTTTATATTTTGTACATTGCATGCGTTATTGTTGTTATCGGTTACTTTATGAGGCAGATGCTCGCGATCGTGCATGATCCGTTGGAACACAACTCAGGCACCTGCTACTGATAATCATACTAAATCAGTACGACCATTTTCATACAAACCACGTAGTGTAACAAACATAATTCCAAGCAGCCGTATTCACACTTGAAGAGTTGTAGCATTTGGGAATGGTAAACATTGGAGAATTATGACGTGAGAATTTGCATATGAGAATGTACCGTTAGAGTTATTATCAAGAGACAAAATAATTACCTATATCTGAATACCGGATGGTTGATGAATGTTCCATTTGTTTACAAGTTACTAAATTGAGGTTACCACTCGGCCACGTTTGATGGGTATACGCTTCAGAGTCCAGACGGGCATACGCGAAAGAACATCGGAGATATCGGCCAGCTGCCTCCAAATCTTTTCAGGAATGCTGCGTCTCCTCACGCAACCCTATTCTCCAGTTATCGAAAGGTGTTGGACTGAGAGACTAGTCTACCTACAAAGCCTTCCATGCTTCACATGTAGGTTTATGATCCCTAAACTACTTTCAGGAGGGTCTGACTAACCCTTAATGTTACAGGGAAGTGACCTCAACGTAAAATACTATTTATATAAAGAAGCACAGAATCAGCAGAATTTAACTGAGGTTATTATCTCTATGAGGTTATTTCTATTATAACTAGCTGAAGTACGTGGCGTTAATCGGGTCCATGTAAATAATGAAGCAGGAATGTAAATAAAGACAAGTTTATTACAATACTTTAGGGTTCAATGCAACCAATTATCAATCCTAGGTTGTGTAAATGCAGAGAATCATCAAGATGATAGCTTTTTTATATTGAGTTGTAATTTTGATCTATTTCCGATGGTCTGAGAAGAAACGGTCATATGACCAAAATTGTAGAGAATCGAATTTACAGTCTACTGGGTGTCGTCAAAAAGTTACAAAAATCGTTAGTTTTCGAAGTACAGGGGCCTAAAGTTGGAGATTTTTATAATCCAGAAGGTCTTGGTGAGACAAAGCCCTTATTCGTTTCTTCAAGTTGAGTATGGACTTTGCTAGTATCGCAAAACTACAGAAAATACCTTCAAATAGTGGAAAAAACGGAGGTTTTTTGGCATTTTCACTTTTTTCACATATAACCAGAATTATTGTTATTAAAGTTTATTAAAATTAATACTTTTACCTGTGATGAATGCAACTATCAAATGAATGTATTTTATTTGCTTTTATAAATGAGCAATTAGCTCTTTGCCAATGATAGGTTAATTACGACGCTTAATGTTTATAATTTAAAACATATATAGTATTATAGATCAAGAATATAGGTAACTCGCGATAGGTTTAGTAGATCGATTTGCGCGTATGGAACACGAAACCTATCACGTATAATGGTTTTTCACTTTTCATAAATATATAACTTAGGTATATTTAAAAAATTCAAAGATCATGAACAGCTTCGGACCCCGAGGATCACGTGTGCCAAATTTAGTTAAATTCTAACTATTAGTTTGGACGCCATAGCTGGGACATACATACTGACAAAAGTTATTATGAGGGATTATTTTTCCACAGCCCCATGCTCTCCATTTAGGTTTTCACTCAATCTGTGTCTGAAACTGACTCAGAGGCGGAACAGACACAAGAATCTAATCATTCTGATCCAGTTAATTTTACCAGCAGGCAAGAAGGGAAGAGAATGTGATTTTCCCTTCCATATAGCAGCGCACATAATAATTAAAGAAAGAAATGCAAACATCGTGTTGGTTCGGAAGGAGCCATACAAATATTGCTGTTGTGACAGACAGGAAGTTGTCAACGAAAATAATTATTATTGATGTGATAGTGGGAGTAGTTAGCATTCATTGTCACAATTAAGAAATTTATTTAAATAAAAGTATCCCAAATACGCACCACAATCAACAAACTCAAAAGTAAATCATCTCCACGACACGACCTATTATAGGCACTTCATTTAAAACACCTACCAAAGATCCGTACATCCTACTATCGTATCGCCTGGAAGCATGCCAATATTATTATGATAAAAAACCTAACAAACTAAAACCACTCCCCGAAAGTTACAGACCGATCAGACTCCTACCAACCATTTCGAAACTATTCGAAAAACTCTTCCTTCCCCTCCTCTCTAATAATTTATCATCACTTATCCCATCTGCTCAATATATTCAACAACTATATTCTGCCACCACCTTCGTCAATAATGCTTTCGATAATCGAAATTCCTGCATTGGTGTATTTATTGACGCAGATAAAGCCTTTGACAAAGTCCATCATCCATCCCTCTTATACAAAATAAAAAATGAACGTAACTATACACTCTTCAGAATCCTTTCAAATTACCTTATTGACCGCTCGTACTCCGTCAAAATTAACAATCGTTTCTCCAAAAATTTTCCTATCCCCATCTGGCGTCCCGCAAGGTAGCGTATTAGCTCTTTTCCTGTTTAACATTTACTCTCACGACATTCCCTCACATCCATCCACTAAAACAATATTTTTTGCCGATAACATAGCTATCCGCCACCAAACCTCTTCCTTCACCTCGGGTGTTGGCACCGTCCAAATAGCTCTAAATGACCTAGAAACCTGGGGAAAAACTGGAGGGTCAGCATAAACCCTTCAAAATGTGCAATAGTTCCATTTACCCTCCAAACCAAACATCCCCTTACTCGCTCATTCTATCTTTTTGGTTCCCAAATCCCAATAAGAAACACCATAACTTACCTCGGACTTGTTCTAGACTCCAAACATTCCTAGAAACCCCATATTATTCACCTTGCATCCAAAATCACACCAAAATAAAATTACTATATCCACTCCTCAACAGAAACGCTCCAATTTCCATCTCCACTAAAATACTCCTTTACCTCTCCCTGATCCGCCCCATATGGTCATATGCATGCCAACTCAAATACAAATAAAATCCAAAACAAACAAAACAGATCCTTAGAATCATTTCAAACTCCCCCTGGTACCTTCGAAACTCTGTAATACACAATGATATCCAAATTCCACTCATCTACACCGCAAGAAAAACATGTATCTCCTCCTTAATCAAAAGCTCAATCAATCACCTCTTCCTCAGCAATCCACCTCCTCCTCCACACAACCACACAACTCCAAAGGAAATTACCTATAGACTACATACTTCCACTCTCCCACTCCGACATATTCTAACAATAATTTCTCCCTCAGTTAGCGGGCATCTTATTCTCCGTTCTTAAACCAACTATTCATTTACTTATCTTCATCTGTTCCCCCTCCTAACCTGAAATCTAATAAAACTCACCGTAAAACACTAGCCAATCAAATATTATAAACTTCAATAACTTGTTACGTCCACAGCTCTGTCGTTTCTCTCGCCTTTAAATTGATAGCCAATGGATTTTCAATTTATACAAGCATTCATGTCAATTATTTATTCTGCGAATAAATATGTATATAACATGTCAGAAAAACTGTAATATCTTCGGGTAAAAGTTTGCAATAAAAAAATCAAAGTAGATAAAAAAGTCACTTTTATTGAGCTACGGACTGAAGCGGGAAACGACTATGATCTAACGGCAGACGGTAGCAGGACGTAATCTTTACGATACTCAGCTTGTACCCACCTACGTTCAAAATTATAGACAAAATGTACATATCGTTGTTATAAAATTATGATGGTATAGCAATAAAGTATTCCACGACTCCCCCGCTCCCCCAAATATCCTAAAAATCGGATACTCATTAATATAAAAATGCCAGAGGAAATACAATTTTTACAGTAAATTTTTTATATTTGCTTAGGGAAATTATGTCAATAAATAATTTTGTTTCCAAGTAAAAATAACTGGACAGGTAACACAAATCAATTTCGTCAAAGTCTTTATCGATCAGTCTTCGTTCATAAAACCAATACAATTTTAAAAAAAATTGCTTATCACAAGCTGCTAGGACCGTTCGTCATTCCTTGACATATTCATCTAACTTTCATTAAATTAACTTCGAGGTGTATCTTATAACTAACGGACTATGTCTATTGCCTTCCACTCCATCACCTCTTTAGAAAATTTGCTACTAGAGGCAACTCTTTACATTAAATTCACAATTATTGGTATAAATTTATATGCTACATTATAAATTACAATTTTTGCATATATGGTCACTGACCAAAATAACACCGTCCTTCACGTCTTTGTTTGAGGAATTGTTCTAGGTATGACAATACTGTTTTTAAAATACATTCCTTAACAACTCTATATTTGCTCAAACTTAAAAGTAATGAACTGTTTTGTTATTGTCATAATTTTTTTATAAAAACATCAAAAATATGTTAAACTTTATTATTTACATACACTTTACAGATTCAATGCAATGAAATATATTTTATGTGATTTAACGTTCCGAAGACTAAGCCCAAGTTAAAATGTGTCACGAGGTTGAAATGTGTACGTCTCAAAATTTAATTACTTTTCGAAGTTCCATGTTTAATTTGATCGCATCACGTGATAACGTGACTGGCAATATTGTTGGCGAGCTTGTCCTGCAGCTGCCACAAACTCACACATGAAGCGTGTGAAAAACGCCTGCTGTACGTTCCGTGCAATACTACCACTAAAAGGGTTTGCTACAGGCAGTCTTTCACAGTAATGCGCAAATCAAGCACAAGTATCAACAGTTCCAAAAGGATACACAGAGAAAACTCAACGAATAAAAAATGTATTATTAACGTACATTATAAATCCCCACTTGTTTAACATTTAGTTTAGTAATTATTATTGATAACATACATTCTCCGAATTTATCAAAATCAAAGTAAATGAAGAAGGCACATTCATTGAAAACTTTAGTGCTTACAATACAAATCAATTTTTATTTATTTAAATTTATTTCAGCAAGAAAATTAACAAAATTTCAGGATTATAATCAAATAATATTTAAAACTAAAATCATTTAAGTATCGCAGAGTTCATTTACCGAAAAGCCTAGCTCTCTACAGCAAATATTATGTGGTCCGTTTTAAAGTAAAAGTCACCTGACGTGTTCGCGTGGAGGGAGGCTTGGTTGCCACATAGCAAACCTATGTTTTACTGCTCGCAATGTTACACCCCTTTCGGTAAATATTTTCGACAGCTCTGCTTGGCTCGTTCATTACTTAAAACGTTGTGATTGGTTCCCTCAAGGCCACATCCTTCGCCAACTCTTCGGTCTTCTTATTTATAAAAGAATAAAGGATAATTTTCTCAAGGACCGTTGATCTTTGGTCACACAAGATGACTTAAATGAGAAATTTAATCAATTATGAGACATTGACAGTAAGACAACATTACATAGATTAAAGTTCAGTTGAATGAACTTACCTCGAAACCGCTTTCATTAAAGTTCACCAGATCCTGCGTTGTTGTTTATCTCCCGTACCCGTACAAAGTTGCTGCCTCCACTGCGTTCAATTCTTGGAACAGATCTCTATGCCTGTGGCGTCATCTTCTTCGGCAATACAACCCATTGAGGGCCTGGGCCTACCGGGGCGACTGTGGACTGCCATCTTGCGTAACACATTCCGAATTTGGAGTGACATATCGATTCTCAAGCAGTCTTAATCCCGGTCTTCGCGACCATGACGGCACAAACATCCAAGCAGCCCATGCCAGGATTCGAACCCGGAACCCCTGGGTTGTGAGGCAGCAACGCTAGCCACTACACCACAGGAGGTCGACTTTCTCTGTGGCTTTTGTTTGAAAACAACGTTTTCAGTAGCAGGAGACTTGAGAATCATGATTTTTTACTTGAAAACATATTTGAATCACAAATATGGAACGAATTTAAATGAATTTTGAATCTCTGTTTTTCGAATTTCATTCCGGTTAATGGGTGCTCAATATGCGCTTTGAAGGAGATTAAGATAGTAGCTCATTGGACTAAAATTTTTCATCGTTTTTTTTTGTATATATGTAAGGCATTTAACTCAAAACCATGCGTTTAATTGGATAGTCAGTCATATCTATAGTTTGCCGGAATTTGCCTTACTGCAACGACGATAGATCATGCCCAAGCAGAAGTCTTAAAGTTTTAACGAGTTCAGGTTATCTAAAAAATAAGTTAACTGGCGAAAAATATTTCGCCTGAAAACTACAGGGCTCTGGTAGAATGCACATTGCACAACGCGCTTAAAGATATTGTTTGTTTAACTTTAAGTAGACCAACAAATTAATATTTATATCAATAAGGCAATATTTGTAACACGAAGTTATAATGGACATGAAAAGTCATTACAAGTGTTAGCTCATTAATAAGGTTGCATATAATTTCTGTTCACGCCAATATCGGCTAACATGACGTGATCGTTAAGGGGCTCTTTGATGAGAAGTTCTTGAACACGCAGTTTCTATTAAATAATGAAGTAGTTCGTAAGTTTCTTACAGTCACGAATTCGCTGTTGAGGTAAAGTTCATAAGCCGACGTACAACATTGATGGCGCGGGTTTGCCACGTGTCTCCAAGATACTTTAAAACTCGTCGGAATAGCAAATCTTGAATGCAGTTTTCTTGTCCTACATATTAGAGCAAATCAAGTTTTAGTTATTCTTAAGGATAATCCGTAAAATAATATTTAATTGTCAGGCTGTTTATATTATAGTCGTGTATCAACAAATAGGTAGTATAACTAAACTATTATTAAATCACAAAGAACAGTTAAAGGTGCTTGATCAATTTTGGGAACTTAATATGATTTTAATGTATAATATTTTTACGAATTTAAATGCTGCTTCAGGCAAATTTTAATGAGATTTAGATTCTGTATGCAGAACTTTACAAAATTCTAGACCATTCAAGCCAATCAATTTTAATTGTAACTTGACATTACATTATATTTGAATTCATTAATAAACGATAAAATAATTATATTTACTATGGTACCTATTAAAATTTAGTAATGCTATTAATTTAAATCTTATGTAAAATACAAAAAATATAATAAACATATTCATGGTATCTTATAGGTTGAGAAACTTATACATTGCGTTTCCAAATACCTTATAACTAGTTCCGAAAAAAATTGATGACCTTTGCTGTTGAATTTGTCTCTTGGTTTGTGCTGTGTGTCGTTCTAGTGGCTCTCACGTTTGTCATCACCTGTCGAAAGTTACAAGGCTAGCAGAAACGTTGTGTGATATTTATTTAATCACTAATTTATTGTCTTTAAGTTAGATACGTTTTGTAATTTGTACAGAGAATTTCTTTATTGCCTTGGGACCTGAGTGCGAACTTGGTCTCACAGGCTTCACGTGGTACCGAACGAAATTTGTGACAATCGTGTACGAAAAAGTGAACTAATTAGTTCGGATGAATAACTTCAAAGAATCAGTTCAGTATAATAAATGAGCTGCAAAAAAGCTAATCCCTTAAAAGAAGTATTGCTATCTCTATTTTCTAGGACAATAACAATAGCAAGGTTGCATAAAAATATTAATAGTCACTATCCTTTGGGATTGTGCTCAGAAAATCATCTTGAAGATCTACCTTTTTTAAGGAAAGGTGTCTGTTGGCCCATGTTTATTCCATTCGAATCTTTTACCAGATTAATGAAAGTACTGCATGCGTTAAAATGAGTATCGTTGTAGTATTTTGACACACATTTGTTCCCCTTATATGACAACGGATTCTTTCGAACAATCTTTATTGCTATTATTTATCAGTCTTGCGGAGGAACATATAATTTTAAAAATACGTTACATGATAATTATATGACTTAAAAGTTATTATTTTCATCGATAGTTTCATCAGAATCTACTTCTAGAATTTATTGTTTAAGTTATATATTTCTGTTCATTGTTTGGAGATAATTTTACTTTGGAGGGAAACGTTACCTTCTCCACCCTCTCCGAGCTTAGAGGTTTGCCGAGTAGTGGATCAGGCTACACATTTCCTGTGCCCTAATATTTGCTGTCGTTTCAGCGGTGACTGTGTTTGGACGCGGGGCTAATGGAAGGCAAGAGTAGTGTTTCGGGACGTCAACTCTGAGACCTAACCAGACGGAGATTGCGAATTGCATTACTCACTACAAATTAAGAGATCGGACGTTACCATAAAATAGCACGGATTCTGACATTAGTCTTAATTCCGTATTAATTTCCGTTAACGGAATCAAATCGTGGCTCTTTCAAACTCTGCAATTGGTTTAAGAAACAATTAATTTAAGACTAACGGTCATTTATTAATGGACATCAATTGTTAAGGCGCTAAAGCATGTGTCTTTTCTTTCTTTGCATTTGTATCTCAAGCTAACGGAGCATTCGTATTTTAAATAATATAATATGTGGAATAGTTATTGAATTTAAAACCTAGTTGGACAAAAATACATAGACAAATACAAAATTTAAATAGTTTTCTGGCTTTAAGTTTATAATCCATTTATGACAAATACATAATGTTATAATTTATTAAACCTCAAATAATGACAAAAATAAATGATTTTCTTTAATGCCCATAATTGTGTACCAATTCGGTTGGTGCGAGTCCCCTTCCTCGGCGAAATTTCTACCACCTGACGGATAATATGCGGTATATATAGTCCCGAGGTACTCGCTCGTGGCGAGAATTTTCTTTTTTTCATTTAGAAGCAGTCCCTCTGCCTTTCAGTCAAGCGGGGCATTTATCTACGCAATTTGTGGGCCACACTACCAAAGGCGAGTCCTAAACTCTTACAGACTACTTTAGAATACTAGAGTTGCCGTTCGCCATAGTACGTGTGATCTACCTTCTGAGGCCAACGAGAGTGGAATTGTCGGGTTCCGTTTCCGACTGTAGTTTATGGCTAAGCAGAGCTGTCGGACATTTATTTTCTTAGTTTCTTTAAATAGCCAATTGTTTGAATTATGTGTAATCTCTTTTCTATAATCAAGAGTTAAATTCGTAATTATAATAATCTGTTTAAACGTATGCACGTTTGTTATATTTTTGGAAAACCACGGTAAGTAATTCGAGCTCCCTCACAAGAAATCCCAGTGTGAAAAGATCCCGGCATGCCACATTCTAAAAAGAACCCGGCACAATTTATTCGTATCAATTGGCATTACAATAAATAACTAACACCATCTCCAAATTGGAAGATTCAAATTTTTGGCGTTTATTGGAGAAAATAATTTTGGGGGTCGAAAATATTACTAATCTATCTGTAATAAATTTCCAGATAGTGCTTAAAATCAGTGACATGAACTTACATATAGGCAGAATCCTCGGTTCTAATAGCAGAATAGAAATGAAAAATCAGTTTAAATATAACCCAAATCTGTTTTTACTTGCTTCAATTGTAGTATTAATTGTTCTTCCTTGATACATTGAGCAAAATGTTTTGGAATTTGTTGGCGTGATAATCCACTGCTTTAACCATGCCCATCTCGTTATTTTAAGTTCAGAGGGCAAGAAAGTGTCTGATTTCATTTATTTAAATTAACAAATTCTGGAACGATCTGATCGTAAGCCACGGAGGCCAACAGTGTGTAAAAATTATGTTTGATATTTAATTTTAATAAATTATGTTTATAAATGAAGACTGAATAAGAGGATATCCAATCTTTCATACCTACGAATATTTAATTCAAAATAATTAAAAATTAAAATGTAAGAACCTTAGAATATCTGGTTTTACCTTCAACGAATTTTTCGGAGAGTAAATATTTATTCCAAGACTGGATTATTTTTTTGAGCTATGATGGCAAATTAATTAGTACCACTCTATAGGTTACTCAAAATTTTGTATATTCTTCAAGCAAATATATTGTCAATATAGCCGAGTTTGACTACATTCTTTATAACATGCTTTGTTTTATATTACGTGCATTGTATTTCCTTAGTTTAAGAAGGAAAGTAGCTTTCAGGATCACTCTTATATCGAGACATATAGATGAGTATACACCTGCCACCATTACCACGGGGAATGTTGATACAGTAATCTAAAGAATTTAATTTATCATCGTTAAACGTAGTATTATCAAAATTTGGTGCTACTAGAGTAAAGAAAGTGTTAAATTGACTAAAATTCATTACATTTCTACAACTAACTGCATATAATTTTGCATTTAAATTTTAATTTAAACGGCATTTTAAAAACATTAATGACGGTTTTCTCAGAAAGAAATTATGCTTATCTACAAGTCGGGAACGGCAAATGCTTTATTGAAAAAATACATTATGTCATTATGTGAGTGAATATCATAAGTGTAAGATCAGATACCAACTAAAATATTATGAAATTGCATGAATGGCTAGTATTTAACTTATTATGCAAAATTTAATAATACTCAGGAGGAATTTCAACGAAACTATGTACAATTTTTTTAAATATATGAGATGAATGAAGAGAGAAAACATTTCTGGACCCTCGATTATTTTAAATACCTTTTGTCTTTTAAAATAAGTAAACAAATTCAAGAATAGAGGTTATCTTTTCAATTAAGTTCAGCGCTAAAGGCTATGAACGCCAATTAACAGATTAACGTTCAGTACCAAGCGGCAATCCTTGGCTTGATTTCTATTTTTTTTTCGAAATTTTTCTATACTCTTAAACTGTAAATAAAACGGTACACTATAAATACATTTTAATTTCCTTTCCTCTGTAATAGAAGTTAGGGGTAAATAAATAATCAGAAAGTGTCGATGTACGCATGTTCCGTATAAGCTCATAAAAGTATGAGTAAATTTAATTGAATCCTGCAAGATAGAATTTGTAGATGTAAAGTATAGTAATATAAGACTTCAAAACGCATGGGAATCTGCTAAAAAATAATTAAAATTAAATAGTAGCACTTAAATTCTTAAAAATAAACAACTAGAAAATAATTCATTTTTTTATGGAAACTTAAATACATTACGAATAACTTACATGCAGCCATAGATGAAAAAACAATATAAAGAATTTAAAATAGATTTTTGAGCCAACTGATCGATGAATTATTTCTCATACCTAAAAAGTATGAGAACTTATAAATCGAAATTTTGTTATAATGTTTCACAAAATTCTCTTTGAATAATTTTGTTATATTTTATACGTAACCAAGTTAAACTAAAATAAATATACCGTATATGACTTGTATTTTGCACAACTCACGTTGTATTCTATGATGTCTTCCAACCATGCTTATATTGAGTTCTATGTTGTTTAAACACTAACCTCAACAAAACCACAATCCAATCATCGAATTTCCTAGCCACACATCACTTCCGCCTTTGAAACCGCATCATCCAAACCGTTGAACTCGGGATTTTCCGGAATTCCTACACCTTCCCTCACTACCCATCAAATATACGATTGGTACCCGAAAAACTTTGCATAACAAAAGATTAAATTTTCACCTGTCTATATAATAAAAAATGATGTTTGTTTGCATGTCTGTACTTGCTTCAAGAAAATTAAACGCGTGGGTAGGTTGCAAAAAAATCTTGGTACACACATTCTTAAAAAGACTAGGAAAAACACGCTCGGGATCAGAAACCCTTAGCATAAATGGGGTGGGAACTATAGTAAAAAGTATATAGGTATTTGTCAACAATAAAAAGTTATGACGTCATGCACTGAATATTGGGTCATTCCATTCCGCGGTCTAATTTTCGAAATCATTACAGATGTTCAAATTTTGCATAAATGAAAATTGATATATGCAATGTACTTATGCAAAATATTAGATCGTAACGTGTAATACAATGGAAACTATAGCCTTTTGGTGGAAAGACTATCCATCGTGCTCGTAACGAATCCGCACGAAACCTCTTTTTTGAGTCTTCATTATTACAAAACTGACAAATAAAACCCTCCTCATTTTCACTCCCGCAGAAATTTTAACACTAAATAAGAAAAAACACAATTTGGCTGGATTAAACTTGTATTTGTGTTCCAAAAAACTGGATGAAAGAGTTCGATAATATTTTAGCCAGTTTTCAAATACACTAAGTGGCCAAATTATTATGACCACACCTGAATAAAATGTTGGGCCACCTTTTGATCTTAATAATGCTTCAAAGAAAATTGTCCTGCTAGAAGTATCCATACATAGAATGTACTTACCATGCGATAATACTAAAGTACCCTTGGGCATTCAGACGTTGTTTCATAGGATTATAACGATCCTCACTATGCCAAGAAAACATACTCCGAACCTTAATATTCCAGTCATCAGCTTGACATGTGGCAATTCAGCAAGGTTCAATGCTTTCGTGCTGTTTTACTCACATTCGAACCCTGTAATCTGCATGGTGTATTTGAAATCACAATTCATCAGACCAGATGACCCATTTCCAGTCATCTACTGTAATCCTTTTGGTCCTTTGCGAACTGCTCATGTTCCAGGCAGACAGAAGGGGCTTTCTAACTGGTCGTAACCTTCCATAGATCATACGGTGTAATGTGTGCCAAACAGTTCGTTCAGTTAGTCCTTAATTAAGATTCTCCGCTCTTTGACGTTGCTTTTCTGTTTCACTGGGCAGCTCTGGCATGTCTGCTTTCAGCTCGAGCAATGCGTAGACTGTCACGACCACAAGATTGACTTTGAGACCCGGTTTTTTGCTTGGGAGTCCACTGTCTGTAAACATTAATAACTGCTGCTCTCGAACACTTCACAAGTGCAGTCATTTTGCTGATATTGGTTCCGACGCTTCGAGCGCATACGATCATCTCGCTTTCAAACTCAGTTAAATCAAGTCTTTTTGTTCACAAATAACACAGTACAACTGATCATTCAACTCCCCATCATTCCCATTTTATAGCAAATGTCGCCTTCTAGCGTCAACACTGTGACGCTGTTAGGTGGTCATAAAAATTTGACTACCCAGTGTATAACTTTACAACCAATAAAGAAAGGAATTCCTCTCTTGGAAGACATACTACCTATACCTAGAACCTCTCATCACATTTATGCGTAATTTTGTTTAGATTTTATGCAAGTTCTGGGACCTCGTCAATATAATGTTAAAAACATGATTGATTGTCAAGACAATATTATCTTTTGCGTGTACAACAAGCTCTAATTTCTTCAATTTAGTGCTCACAAATTTAGAAGCTGTCGCCTTCAGATACTGCGTTGTCGTATCAGATATGGATGTTTTGGCATAAATTCTTTAATTGTATTCAATTTGCAAGGCCAGAGTTAAAATTTTTGAAATGACATTTAGTACCGTCAATTTATTATGTTAACATGCTACATTAGGGTAATCCAAAAACAGGCAACTCCCCTTTAATAGCATAGGAAGAGAATTTAAAAGCGGGAATGTGTAAGATAAAACAAGGTATGCAAAGGTTGACTAGTGCTGCAAGATTATAGATTAAGGGTTCTACCTGATGCAGGGAAGACCCTAGTAGACCCTACATCAGTTCGAAATGACGGGAGAGGAGTTTGTTGTGCGGTCGAAGCATTCCCTTCTCCGTGCCGCTACTAGAATTAGGAGGTAGCTAGCTGACTGATCCCACCTGGTGTTTCCCATAAAGAGATGCAGGGAAAAACATAGAAAACCTGCAATAGGTAGATCCGGCTATTGGGTACCTTCCGAATGACGGGAGACGAGTTTGCTGTGTGGCCACAGAATTCCCTTCTCCACCAGGTGTAGGAGGCAGTCGGCCAACTGATCCAATAGAATTCCCAAGGTCTTTGACCGCAGTGCATACACCTTCTATAATAGGTGAAGGTGTTTCGGCATGTGAGAACTTTGTAAAAACCAGAGAGAGTACGAGACATTCCCAACAGTCAGGTGAGCCCCGCAGTCAATCTGGGTCCATGGGGGTTGAAGCCAAAGGTTTTTGTTTCTTCCAAAATATTTATACGCTTCTGCTTGAGCTTCGGCTGAAAGCATTTCTACTTCCTTAGAATGTTTTTCTTGTTAACAGGCTACACGACGGTTATACTGAAACAGGCAACTCCGCTTAATTTTTTTTGGGTTAACAGGCTACAAATCACAGCTTAGATGCGAGAAGATAGTGGAATGTTGAAAAAAAGAATAACAAGTTTGTTGACACTTAATTAGGTGAAAGTTGCACAATGATCAATCGTAGGACTTTGTCCTTATGTTATATATTACACAACACAACTTTGTAACTATGATTTTAATTTTTCGCTTTTATCAAAGTAAAAATGGTTTTAAATTAATTTATATACAGAAATTTAAAGTCTCTAGCGAGGTGATAAAGTTTTACGTCATATAATTCCACTCCAGAATTGTCACTTCTCTCACACTCGAAAATATCTATCGCAAAGTGCAATTTTATTTAAGACAATGTACACAAGGAATTTATAATAAAACTATAATTAATGATAGTATTTACAAAAACCAGTACACAACAGCTGATACGTAAGGATCGCCGCTAACTTAAAAGAAAATTGTACAAGTGATCATTAAAATTTTCAGGTCTAGGGATTGATTTCACCTGAATGTGAATGCAGTTTTATAGAAATCGTTTGAGTTGTCTCAAGTCCAGACGGCAAAGACAGGTCCCCAAAGAGTAAGCCGGAATTCGAGACAAAGTGGTGATGCGTCGCAAGGCGACCTTGAAGTTCTCGACGGAGACGTGCGTAGTAAACGCGTGGACCCTGGATGCTATGTGACAGCGTTATCACGTCCCTAACTGCGAATGGCCCGTGGATAGACTGCGGATACTAAGCGTTCTGTACCTCAGTCTTTTTCGCACGTTTCACGCTTTGCGAAAATTTTCTAAGTCCTAAACTTGGATAAACTCAGAGCAGACTTCTGGAGTGCAAAAGTACGTGTGCTCCGTCCGACGCTTGGAGGTGAAGTGTTATTTTTCGATTGGAGGAATGAAAAGGGGTGGGGATAAAAAGTAGATTAATAAAGGTATAAAAACGCCAATTACAAGAAAATAGAAAGAATTCTTGGAAACTGAATCAGACAGTAAATTATAGAATAGTTTTCTACATCAACTGGTATAAAAAATAGAATTCTTTGAAAGTGAATTAGACAGTAAATTATCGAATAGTTTTCTACATCAACTGGTATAAAAATATATAATTACAATAATTTTGGAAAAAATGTAATTAAAGATCTATTACGTAGAAAACTAATCGGTATTTATTATTGATACAGAAAAATTTACAGTGTGTAAAATATAAAGATGCTTTGGATAAAATTATTTATAATCAGACCATCTGTTTATGGCAACAATTAGATGTACTGAAAGGATAATTACAATGGGAAGTAGGAGTAATATTCAAGATAAAACATGCGATATACATTAAGAAAATTGAAAAAAAAAATTAGAACGGAATTCGGAAAAGAAATATGAAGAATAGTGGGTAAATACTGAAAACTTGAGATAGAAATTCAATTATTAGAGAATAAATTTCTATTCTTAGGTCAAGAAAGGTTTGGAAAATTGCCAAAAAGCATGCGACGCAGCGGCGATTACTGGTTCGTCACAATAAATATATAACCAGGCAACATGACACCTAGCCAGCTAATTAATAAAATGATACCAAATGACTTGTATAATTTTCCGAGATCCGAAAAAGTAAAAGTAAATTGAAAAGAATATTATGAATCGAGACTGCTTTACTATGTATCAGAAAACGTTAGTAAAATGATTGGAAACCTGTATTTACTTTTTATTGAACGTCGATGCTTTTTTGCTAAAATTATTAAGCTGGCTTGAGGTTCACGACATCTTCCTAATGCACAAGGGAACAACGGCTAGGCCCAAGTACACCCTAGCGTACCGTACATGCCAAAGCATCTTAATGTTTGCGTTGGCAGTGCAGAGACAGAACTCCTCAGTTCTCCTCGCAACAGTGTTTTACTAGAACCATTCCCGAGGGATCCGGCTGCAGGGAGGATGATCTACGAATTTCAGTCTCGAGAGACGTGACACTATGCTCTGGCCGAAGCCAGAAAACCATGTAACTTAATTTTAAGGAAAGTGGAAGCGTACGTCACATTGCAGACAAAAATGGTAAAAACACAAATTCATTATATTCCTTTAACAATATATTACTTTTACTTTCCCTGACTGAAGGCAGCTTAAATTGAGGAAACGCATCTACAGAGAACCTTTTCCTATTCAAAGGAAATTAATTACAGCGGTGGTGTCTTGTCATCTTCCACCGGTTGAAGAGGAAGCGTTGGAGCATTTCAGTAGTCTCTCGTGCGAACGTAGCAGCGGGAGCTCTGCAGTGGGTTTGTTGATAATTATGAAAAAGAACCAGCTACACACAACCAGCCATTCCCACGCTGGGCTTCGAACTCGGAACCTCTGTGTTGCGAAGAATTGTCGCAGACCACTACACCATAGCAGGCCTTAAATTTGTACAAATGTATCAGTTTATTATTAAAAAAGTCTAATTTGAAGTTTCTGAAATCAATGTTAACTGGGATTACAAAATGTATAGAGTAATATATGTATTATTTGTTACATTAAAACAAAATGTATTTAGAATTCTGTGCCGAGTGGCGAGACGCAGGATGCAACATTATTCGTCAGCTTATTCAGTCCTATGCTGAACACATGTGTGCGGACCTTGAACTTCCTGACAGTGCATTCCCCACCTCTCCCATTTTAAAGGACATTTTTATAAATAATAATAACTTCTCCCTCCACTCCACATACATGTATAACATACAACCGTCCCCTACCAGGACTGGATATTAAATGATTATCCTCACGATTCCAGCGTCCTGAAATCTTATTGGTAGAACCTAATATGTATAAAAGGTTCGAGTTTTGTGAAATAAGTCTTTCACGAGGAAGGAACCAATAAAAAAGGAGGCAAGACCTCCAGTTAGATGTCACTGCTGCCGAAATAAGTTTATGTGTAACCTTCTACGCCCCTCTGTGCTCTGATTTTATTATTGTTTTTTCTTAAGATTAGATTGAAGTAACCCCTTTATAATTTAATCCATCACACTCATTGATGTTATTCTAGAGTACAACCTAGCTTGTTTTCCGAATCCTTCCGAAGTTTATTTACATCTTTCTACTTTGAGAAAAACTTTAATATATTTCACGATCGACATAATTCAAGTTGAAATATTTTTGGTAGCAGCGAAATCAACCCCAATTATATTTTAGTAGAATTTTATTAAACATTTTCTTCTATGGATAAGAACATTGTGTGCACGTTTGAGAAATGAAAATAAATACCACATAATTTTTTTTGTTGCAACTTAACATTAAATTAGTTGAAATGTTTGATATAAAATGAGAATTAACTAACAAAGAAAGTGGTGAAATTTAATTTATTACCTTTTTTTCTATTAGAATTACTCGTCAATTATTTTCTAATGAAAGGCTTCCTCTTAATTTAACCCAACCATTGTTTTGTGGAACTTAATTTAATACATGAATTGGTAGGTAATTCTTAATTAAGCGTCCTATTCATAGAATATGATTATTTAAGGAATTTAATTCAAGGCAATTTTCTCACAATGGGCAGTTATGCATATGAATGGAAAAATACGTTAGATTCTTTCTTGCTCTTTCGTTAGTGATAATATTTTCCCATTATGGTTGTACTGTGTAAACGGTTTTAGGAAGTTAATTACAAAACAGAAAGGTAAAATATATTATATACGCAATTATTTTTATATGAATGGCCCATGCAAGCCCTTTCAAATAATAAAAGACTTTATTAATACCTCACACACAGCTCGTATAATTTCATTTCAACATTGACCCACCCTTATTGAAAATCCCTATCCATTAAACTGCATATGTATATAATTTTTTGGTTTATTTTTGATATATGTATCAACTCAACGTATCTTATGTAAACATATTATTATTTCAATTATCACTTTAATTATACTTATCTTGTTTATTGTTTCACCTGAAGAAGTTCCAGTGATAGGAACGAATCGTCGTGTCATGTTGTGGTTATTAAATATTATTTAAATACTGACTAATTATTCACCTGTATTCAAATCATAGTTTCAGGTGTCGTTGAGATGCGCAGTAACTCTTCCAGTCTCGGTTAAGCCATGTGTTCAACCACAGTCAGCATGCTGCGTGATGAAACTAGGATATTTGTAAAGTATACCAAATTTCTAATGATTAGTATGGAATGAATTATTTTTATAGTATAATATAAATATTACCCGAAAACGCTGGGCAATCAGTTAGTTTAAAATAAATATAGTATAAAATATAATTATTGAGTGTTTTTGATTTACTATCAGTATTGTAGTGACTTTGTGTCATGTTATAAATAAATGTAACAGAAATATGAAGCACAAATATATTGTTAATTAAAGAGACCCAGAAAATACAAATTTACAGATTTAACATATCTTTGGTCATAGAAAATGAGGTCCTAATTATAGTTGTGTATGCCACTTAATGTATATATTTTTATTATGGTTTATAGATGTTAAAATACACATTAAAATGAATTAAATTTTTTTTGTGGGTGTATGTTCCGGCAGTCTCAGACCTTGGCATACGTTAGGCCTAAGAGTTTTACGCTGATCCTATTGGATCAGTCGGTCAGCTGTCTCGTAAACGTCACGGATAAGGGAATGCTACGATCCCACACAAAATCCTCTCCCGTCATTTGCAAGGCTATGAGACCAGTTCCCCATATCCCGACCTACCTGATGCAGGTTTTCTAAGGCGTTTCCACTATCTGGATTACCTCCCCTCTTATGGTTTTATGTGATTTAATGAATTGACAATTTTATTTTTAATATACACAGAATAATAAATTAACACGGGACATACAATATTTGTGAAATTTTTTTAATCACGTAACTTATGATAAATTTTTTTTAGAAATTGTTCATACACAAAAACCATTTAACGGTCACTAGTACTTCAAATGTTAACTGCCCAGCTTGAGCATTATTCATTTCTAATGTTTTAAATACGTAATATGAAACTTTTTGCTGCCTGTCATTATTTTTAAAATATGCCGGAATATATCCCTTCTAAATGATTACGTCTCAACTAATGCCGAGCATATGTTAGGAAATCCCTTGTGCGAGTTTCATTACCTTACAAAGATAATTAATCTTCTCTTCGTCCATTAATCATTTACGACATTGATGAGCAATTTTCACTCTGCGTGTCAAGGAAGATGTTTTCAATGCTGCATGACACACACAAGACTTAATCATATAAAATTTTGTATATTAAATGCCTGATGTGGGTCCATTATTACTTCAGAGTTTTCGCATACTTCATTCAAAGTCATAATTTTTACTACCCATTTTTGCTATTAAACGATTTACTTTTGAACGCAATGCTATAAGAATGATTTCTGTAAAAATAGGGGGATAGTTAGACGGGACTTTTAGGTCTGTGTTGATCTTAATTGTTATTATATTGTTGTATAAAAATTTTTAAAGGGAAATTAAATAATTTCTATAACGGCTCACTTGGAAATTACACACTTGTTAGGGGCTCACTTGTCCATTTGTTTAACTGGAATAAATTAGCTAGTCTTGTTAAAATACGATGCTCCTTGGTCCACTTACTTGCTGTTATACAGATTACAATTTAACACTAACTTTGTTTTGTCAACTTGGAAGTGTAAAAAGAAGTCTGAAAACATTGAAGCAAAATATATTGCTTTCAAATTTAATTTTGGTGTACGTAAAAATACTTATCCGTAAAAGTGAAGAGATCATTAGTGCAGGCTCTGAATATTATCCACGCGGAAAATTCTGAAAATAAATTTATTTCAACGTAGAGGAAGAAATGGAATATTACCATATTTTTAAGAAGTCATAGAACAATAAGGAGATATAGAACTATTCAAACAGGTGGATAACATCAAATAATCATTACAGAATATGCAGCAAAGGCTTTTTTGTTTAATTTATTAGAAGTTCTCAAATACAAGTTAATCTATCATTCTATTCAGCTCCTGCTAAATATATATATAACGTTCATTAAATATAAAAATGAGTTAGGTTAAAACGCATCAACCAAGCACGACTGATGACTACCAAAATGTATGTAAATTTATAATTCAATTTAGAACTCGCTACTTCCTACAATTTATATTGTGTACGAATTTTTTTAAAAAAGATACTGAAGCTAACTGCTGTTGTTGCATTCAGTCCTAAGATTGGTGTGATGTAACCCTCCATGATAACCTATCTTACGCAAGCATTTTCATTTCCGCATAAATAGAACATTTTACATCCTCTCTAATCTAGCCTTTTCCATCCTTAGTCTCCCCCTTCTGTTCTTATCCCACACACTTTCCTCTAAATATAATTTTATATGACCATCATGTCTCAAAATCTATTCCCTCTCTTGGTCAACGTCCTCCATATTGTTCGCTCTTCCCCTGTTCTGCTTAGAACTTCCTCATTAGTGATTCTATCCACCCATCTGATTTTCAGCATTCTCCAATAACACAACATTCCAAAAGACTTCTATTCTTTTCCTTTCTGCAACTCCCTTTATGTCGACTATACTTCTACTATCTCTAGTTATTATGCTGTCCAATTAGCAGAATTCCTTAACTTCCTTCAAAATATCACTTCCCAATCTAACACCGTTTATTATTCCACCGTTTCCCATTCTAAACTGCATTACATTGGTTTTCCCTCTATTAATCCTCATATTGAACTCTTTCTCCAGGAACACGTTCATGCCATTTATTACGGTTTACAAGTCTTCTTCTGACTCCCCTAATGGGGTTTAATATTTATTCTCCTTTCAATATGTTTCCTTTTCCATATTCCGTTTTAAGTTTCTTCATCGCCTAGTCTATATTTAAGTTAAACAGCATGGGCGACAGACTGCATCCTTGTCTTAGTCCTTTCTTTATTTCTGCTTTCTTCTATTGATCTTCAATTCTAATTACTGCTGACTGCCATCTGTAGAGGTTATGGATAAACCTTATTTCTCGATATTTTATCCCTATCCTCTTCAAAATCCTTAATAGTGTATTCAAGTTCACATTATCAAATGTTTTTTTAAATATACAAATCCCATGAGCATAGGCATTTTTTTACTTATAATGACTTCTAAAATTAGACGCTAAGTCAATATTGCTATGGTTTAATGATCCTACCCGGTGTTTCACCTAAAGAGATGCAGGGAAAACCCTAGAATACCTGAATCAGGTAGCTCGGGCATTGAAAACTATTCTCACGATCTCCCGAATGACGGGAGACGAGTTTGCTGTCTTCGACCCCAGTACATATACCTTTTAAAATAGGCGAAAGTGTCTCGGCATGTGAGAACTTTGATAAAAAAACCAAAGAAGAGTGCGAGGTATTCCTGACAATTAGGTGAGGCCCGAAGTCACTCAGGGTTGAAGCGCCTGCGAGAAAACTACCGCAGTGCCTTATACCCATTCTATCTGTCGTTCCATCCCTCTATATACTATTTCCGTTAATATCCTATTGCATGAGATACTAAGCTAATAGTTCTGTGCTGTTCCCATCTATCAGCCCCAGTCTCTTCGGCACGTTTTTTTTATGTTTTTACTTTACAAGCTAACTAAAGTAGTAATTAATTAACCCGAAAGTTGTTGTCAGTAATAACAATTTAGCTACCTTCAGAAATATACTAAGGTAACAGAAATTTGCATGCTGTATGCTATCATGTTCTTGCCTTTTAGATATAATAGATAGTGCTTGTTGTATTAGCCAGGTATAAAAAAACTTATCTCAATTAAATTAATAAAATTGTACGTCGCTTGAAATCGATGAGCGCAGAATAAACTAGTATACAAATACCGATTTATGAACGTTATGAAAACGTGCCAAAAAAAATGTGACGCAGTGGCGATCACCGGTGAAGGCACCTTACGAACCTGGGATAGTGGGAGATTTTCACCGCTCTAAGAAACCTTAATTAATATATATGTCATATTCAAATCAATTCTGTATATTCTTCTTCCTTGACTCCGCAACCCATTCTGAAACTTGGCCTACCGGGTCTACTGTTATCTTCTTACGACAAATTTATAATTTGGAGGGATACGTGGTCAGCGTATCGATTCTTCAGCTGACTTAATCCCAGTCTCCGTGACCATGACAACAGAAACATCCAAGCTCATGCCAGGATTCGAACCCGGGACCCCTCTGTTGTGAATCAACGACGCTAGCCTCTAGATCACAGGAGGTCTTTGAATTGCTTTCAGTACTTTGTCATGGATTTTATAATTGACTTTTTTATGGAGTGGTTTTGTTGCTTTATGATTAAGCTCTATGGCCATTATGGAAAAAACCTTAGCTACGCAAAGAGGTTACAGAAGCTCTTTGTATTCTGCCCTGTCTTCGGACCCAAATCCGTAGCACCCAGTGAAGGCACCTTAGGTACCTGGGATAGTGGGAGATTTTCACCACCCTAAGGAACCTTCATTATTCTTGAAATAATCTTTCTTATCATTTTTCTCTTCATAACACTGAAATCTTTTTGCAGCGTTTTGAGCCTTTATTTAATTTCGATGAATTCTTTAATTCCCAACATCGTGCTGTGATGTCAGGTGGGGGAGAGTGGCTTATGATTTGGAGAGAGAGCATCTAGAGGGTGTGAACGTCAGATAAGACTGTATTATGTTTTGACAAGATCAAACCAATATATATGTAGTAATAATTAAATTCTTCACAAGAAAATTTTTGAAAAGGCGTATTTTCACATTTTTAATTTCGTATGATTTTCTATTATGATGAGCGTAATCACAGGAAATATAATTAATTGTATGTTTTGTATGTATATACTTGTAACTAATGAGGTTTATAAAACAGAGGAGGATTATTTTGTTTTTAATCTTGATAAATTAATTTTATTGATCAATATTATACATCTAGTTTTTGTGGTGTTGAGTGTCCAAGTTCTTACACGCCTTTTGTTACAATATTTATATACCTTTTGGTCACTCAATTCATTTTTATATATTTTAATCGTCGTTGTTGTTAATATAATCAATTTTTGTTACTAGCAGGTGTTTACAACCGTTAAGTCAGGTTTTTCGTTTCAAGTTTCAACTTCTATAAATATTATTTAAATAATAAATATCCCCAAATACTGAGAAACGTCAATTTTTTAACTGTTTCTCATAATATATATTCAATTCAAATAAAAGACTGATGGTTATATTTGCTGGAACTGTTTCACTTTATCAGTCAACAATATAATGTGCAATTTTCAAGTTTTGTTCTTAAGTTTGATATAACTTTAAACTGACTGAGAATCTTATAGAAATTAACACGTCTGATTCCGTAAAATAATATAATAATTTCATTATAAAGTGTATTAAAAATTTAACGCTTTATAAGGAGTTTAGAAATAAGTTGTTACAGACACCCGTAAAACATGAACTACATTCATGAAAACCGAGATTAGCTGGGCAAGAGAGTTTTTCGACTGCACAGACTTAATCGTAGTTTATATACTACACTTAATTTTATGACATTACTGACAATTTTGTGTAAAGATTCTACCTGAACTCTTATTTTCTGTATTGTACAGAGGAACGCCGATTATATCATAATTTGGTTATTTTATTTTCATTTTCTTCTCTTACGATTGATTCTCTTTGCTTCAATGTTACATATTTTTGCTAAAAATGCCTAGTTACTTTCATGTTTATCACTTGATGCGTGACTGTGTAGTTGCATCAGATTCTTTAACGACCTGGCCGTAAAAATTATGTTGAAAGTGATCGTACAGTAATATGTAGTAACTGAGTTCTTAATGCATTAATATTTATTCTGATTGAATTAACAACATTTAAATTGACTCTCCGTATTTGTGTTTTACGTGATAAGTTGTTGCTGAATTACATCATCGTGGCCCCGAGCCGCACACATGAATATATAAGAAAATTGTTCATCGTGCAGTGCCAACACTTCCAAGTCCTTGGGAGAAATTTCAACGATTCGAGTGTAAGGCGACGCAGTGCAGCCATCGTTCGTACTTGTGGCCACTCCTGGGGGAACACAGCCACTTACGTAGGATAGAGTTGGGGTAAATGTGCAATCTGTATGCGGTCGCTAACAGTCCCTCGTGAGTAAGTAAGATGATGGAACAGTGCCCACGTTGATCATTATTACAATACTCGTATTACAATCATAATACTTCCGTCACTCATAATTTATAAAGACGCGGTTTAGTGATTTACTATTGACTACAGAGTATTAATTATCTGATTAACATTATTCATAGCTGATTTTCATGTTGCTTCTAATGCCTTCAATACATTACTTCCAAGATGAGGTTTTAATAAAGATGTTAATTGTTTCTTACCTTTTCGTTGACTTCTACCACGTAGTTATTTTCTTCAAACAAATTAATTTATTAAATAATTTTTATAAAAGTATTTCCGACATCAAAATTGAAATATGAGGAATTGTGATAGAAAAATTAAAGAATGGAAATGGTGAATATTCGAGATATGCGATAAAATTCCACACATGCCTATTAAAATATTTTTACTGTACTCGTGCCACTCTCAAGAATCAACATTCTCTAAACATTTCCAAAATGAGAATGAATATATTTGATTTTAATGCTAAATACATATGCATAACGTAGCAACATTCCTCATGAGGAAATTAATTACTTCTCAAGAATGATGAGCGAAATGTTATACATCAGGTGCAACCAAAATGAACTCAATATAAAAATATGGTACAAGTAATTTACATGCAGTATACGACACTCTCTTCCTACAATAAATAATTTTGTATAGTTTCATTTCTACTGTTAAAATTTAACGGCTTCCGTTAAATTATTATATATCATAACCGCTGTTGGACGCAGTCAACGACACAATGTTATCCACATCTGTAATAGATTTGGAAATTTAAAAATGTAAGCCGTTATTTATTTAATTGAAAATTATACTTTATATTTTAATATTAGTACTAATCTTTAATATTTTTTGCAGTGTTACCTGATAAAGTCCGGAAAGGTGGACGAAAAGTCTAAATAAAATAAAATAAAAATTATAAAATTGTCTGCTGATAAAATTGGCTCTATTATTTTATTTATTTGTTTCCTAAAATAATAATAAATTGCCTATTCTAGTCGATCAAAAACTGCGCGTACTCATTTTGGTTAGCATGTTCACCAGGCCAAGTGTGTGCGCCATGGTTTGGATTTAGATTAATTATTCAATTCATTAGTCTTCGGTCGAGGAAATACGATACGTCTAATATAATATTACAAAAAGATAAATAAAATTTTACAATTAGAAAGTTGTAAGACAAAAACCAGAAAAGATAACAATATTAATCTTCAATTTTCAGTCGACGGAGTAGACAGCAACAAATCTTGTGTGGATTCCCGTCGAAAATGAAAAAGAAGTTAAATTGGCACTTAAATTATAGTCGATTATAGTTGTAAAATAATGGAAGAATTAGATAGGATACCAGTAAACTGTTTTAATAAAGAGGACCTACTCTGTCCTTCCTATCTATGAACTCTTTCAGCGAATAATACGCTCCATTCATTAATAAAGAAGAATACATTTCATGAATACATTTTGAACTTTTAATGTTTTTATTTCTTCTGGAAGGTTATTATACTGGAATATGGAATTCTTATTTCAAAAAGGCTTAGAAGATGTTTTTTAATATTGAGTTGAGAGTGATTACTAGTTTTATATAAATGACTTGAGCCGTTTGGTGCATATGGATTGATGTTTTCCAATAACAACTTTAAAATTTCTAGTTTACGAAAAAAAGGTTTGCAATTGGTATTCCACTCCGCTACAGGTATTATTCGTACGGCACGTTTTTTGAAGCGCCTGATGCGAACGATCCCAGTTTGATATGCATACTACATAATTTTTATGTAGGTATATCGGTTTCACGAGCTAACACTCGTAATATAAAGCATATTTTGCTGAGTTTGCCCGAGAGTTTATTTATGTGGTGGTTCCATTTCAAATTGTTGTCAATCAGCAGGCCAAGAAAAGCTGCGTGCTGTGAAATGCAAAATTTATTTGCAGTGAACTTGATTTCACAAACAATAGATCCTTGGTAACTATGGTGTCTTTGCCTCAAAATAAGCAATAACCATTAGAAATAGTATATATTCTTCACAGAATTTTAGATTTTGAACGTAGTTGCCATTTCAGATTGTTGTAGTGAGTTGATTAAATATCACAATTAAAAATTAACTGAAACAGTTTTAGATAAGCACATGGGCGAGTACTGCTTTGTTGTTTTACCGCTTGCAGCGCCACATACATAAAATGGTGAGTTTAAAATTTTTGTGTTTCGCAGGTTGCTAAGAATGAATCTGCAATTTGAGTTCAACATGAGTATTTATTTAATGTTTAATCGTGATATTCTTTATGACAAAAGCATCCGTCGATAGTATAGACAATTAGAAACAACAATGTTTGTGTATAAGTTGAAACTCGGGACGATAAAAAGTGTCTGAAGAGGATTTTGACCATGTCGAAGGAACGTATCTCCGTAGTGCTAAGAAGTCTGTTCTGGAAACATGTCTTGAACTTCGGTTGCCAAAAGTGACAGTTTTAAAGCTGGACGACCAGGATTGTCTTATCTGGATATTGCAAGAATATTGCAAGTATGTCTCTTTCCCCAATTAGAAGGTAAATGTGAAAACTTTATTTGGTAAAAGAATGGAGCATCTCTTTCTAAGAGTGTGGTTGAGCGTCGAAGTCTGTGACTGTAAGATTGGTTATAATGGTCAAAACGACAGAACTCTCTTCCGCTGACTTCCACGTTCTCCTGAGATCACGCCATGCGATTTTTCTCTTTGGAACTTCATGAAATATCGTGTCTTCCTTCCGCCATCAACTAATTATTTTCCAGAGTTGAGACACAATTGAAGAGCCTATTGCTTCCAATTACTTCTGACTTGGTAATCAAAATACGGGAAGGATTGGATTTTAGCTTGGATGTTAACCGTGTAACTAAAAGTCCACATACTGTAGATTTGTTATAAAAACTACGTTCGTTTACCTTCTATTTGATTTATTATTTGCTGTAAAGAGTCTAATTTAAACGGAATAATATTTTATGGACACCATGCACTTCTAAAATTTACAATTTTGCTCTAAGTAATGTGTATGACTTCTTCAAAGACAGAAGAATTACTTCCAATTGAAGCCCGGCCAAAGGACTTGAATTTATAAGATCAGGACAGAATAATGTCGACCTGACCGGGACTTGGACCCAGGATCTCCCACTTTCCAGACGAGGGTTCTATCTAAGCTAACCTGAGTCAACACTCAGACATAAACTCAGTTATAAACCTGTGAATACTTAATTCAAAAATATATGTTTAAAATGTTGGAGGTCAGATTAATGTCCATTAGAGTGTGTATTGCTAAGAATTCTTAACTTGTTCGTAATTATATTCACATTCGTAATACTTCTTAAGCACTTTAGTAAATAAATAATTTAAATATTTGACAAATATTTAAAAATAACTAATTAGTTATATCTGACTTGCACTGTTGACAAAGCGAATCTATTTTTTCTTTCCCATCCTGTTTCTTCAAAATTAACCTATTTTTCTACGATTTCACAGCTTGAACGAAGCCAGAGTATATTTTTCTGATTTTTTTTCGTACCACTGTTTACAGAACGTAAACTTTCTTGGCTCGAATAACCATGAAACCTTACACCAAATAATGTTACTAATTAAATATGAAAAATTATGAACTCTTAATAATATACTTAATAAAACCACTTTAATAAGTCCTCAAAAGTTATTTTATCAGTTTTGATTAATTCATTACAGCTCACAGTAGTTTTCGGATTATATAATACTATTATTTTGTAAGAATAAAGTTCAAAATTTCTGATTAAACTGTATGTTTTTACACTTTAGCAGTTAGTTACTTCCGGAATCCAAATTAATTCAAATAAATATATTTTCCTGGATTCTATCTTACTCACTTCGATTTTAACACGGAAGAAATTCTGCAGAGTTATACATTTTGTTCCATTCATCTTTATATTAAAATTACAAGTAATATATTTAATCTGTATGAAATGAGCTTTTAATTAACAATATAACGGAAAGTAATCGAAATCTTTGAAGAGGTGTCAATCAGCTTAAAATATAAGCGTTTAGAATGAATTACAGAAATATAGAAAGCGTAGAGGAAACAACGTTGAACGACGAAACGAATTTTTCGTCCTGTTAACAAACAAATATACGTGGCTCTCTCTCTGGAAGTGAGTGACTATTTTAATTGCACGCTCTTCGCCAATTTAAAAAGCACAAGCTGCATTCTTTCTCGGGCAGAGTGTTCGAGAAGGACAGCTTAGAAGACTTATGGGTGCAATAGCTGACTCACTGACTGACGCCCAGCGGAGCAATAAGTCACGGTAGGACCAGAACGCATCAAACATCCCCGACTCCTTCACAACGTACAATTCAATCTTATATACAGAAGAATTATTATCATTTCATATATTTTTTGTTAACTAAAAGTGAAGCGATATTTATAGGTTTTATAGTTACGAGAAGCACTAAATATGGAATGAAATATATAAATGAAATAAGTGTAATGAGCAAGGACGGAAACAGCATAAAAGTGAATTTCCGTTTTTACGCACACATTAGGGGTAAATGTTTACTCTTACATGTAATATGTCATTTTCACTGGTAATTATATTATTTTTGATGATTAAAAAACTAAGTCCTTAACTTTTTCATTATGTTCCTATACGTAAAGTAGTTTTTCTATTTATGCAGGTCTGATCAAATAATATAATTAAATTGGTATGTGATTACTACAACACATTTTCTTTCGAAATGTAGAACTTCGATACATCGTGCAGGGATTTAGACAGAAAATAGTTCCAAAAATATTTCATACAAGCTGGATGCCCGGCATAGCCCCGGTATTTATTTTTAGTAAAAATGAAAATGAATTAATGCATTACTCTCTTGGTCAGTGCATGATTTAACTGGCATAATCCCTTAATGGACACACTCAGACCCAGTCCGATTGGGGACTAGCCTCCAATTAACGAGGATGATGACAAGAATTCTCCTGGTGCGTTAAATAAACACAATGTTACGACTCTAAAGCATCCCAGTTAAAACTCTCCCGAAAATGTTCCATATTTTTAAAGAAGTTAAAAATAATCCCGGTAACTTAAGAGGGTGAAAAGTACTCCTTCTTGCTTATGTTAAATTTGGGATATAAAGTGTACCTTAGTCATTAAGGGGAGCTGAATGGCCCTTTCTCGACAATGTTAAAATATTAGGTACATTCTTTGGAAACCGTTATAGATACGGTGCTGAAATATTCACAGCTTATTTTCAGCTTCATGACATGTGTGTGGAAGCAGAATAAATGATTTGTTGTAATTAAAATTTTAATTTATTTATCCAGATATGATTTTTATTAATAAGTAATATTTAAAATAATTTGTTCTGTTTCCACACACACGCCATACGGTTAAAAATAAGCTGTTAAAAGTTCAGTGCTGTATATATAACAAGGAATAAGTTTCTATTTTAACTCTGGAAAGGCAGGATTTTCCGACTCCCATTTAGTATATGACAGAAATATTTAAGACTTTTACATTACAATAGCGTACCTACGTTAAGACAGGGGAATCTGTTTATTTAAGTATATAAACGATTTGAAAGAAAAAGTAATGCTTTGTCGCGACTATTACAAATTATTACGAATCCAATGAGAGGAAAGAAGCGCACTGGCCTTCTCTGCCATCCAGCAGAAGATCAGGTACCTTGCCATCTTCACAGGAGACTCCGGGAAAGACCCAGGGAAATGGACCAAGGGTTATTAACACGTCATAAACAACAAAGTTTGTCTGGTTAATGTCTATTCGTACCTGGACGGAACAGGAAGACAGTAGTTCGAAATTGTAGAAGACAAGTTGACCAGTTCGGAAACTTTTCAGACTAAGATTATGAAAGACTTCGGTAATTCTGAGCGACACGTTCGACAGGCGACGGAAGAACAAAAATTTCGAGCGCAGAATCACACATACAAAACGTTCTCGCATTGTGCCGTACAGTTAACCCATACATTGGGGAAGAAGAGAATTAGCACATCTAACGAAAGGTAAACAAAGTAAATATAGTAAAAAAATAAATTCGTTGCGTGGGATTCGGACCAGAGTCCACATTTTTGCAGTCCAGCTCTGTACCGATGGGCTATGGCTGTAGACTGTTAGGAGTGTCTTTTTTCTCCAATCCTGCTGTATTCAGCAGTTCGTAGTCGGTGCAGATAGTCGCTGAACGTTTCCTAGCAGACTATGATGTCTACAAAAAAACAGTGAACATAGCCAATTTCAAGTGGTGCAGCAAGCTTTCCATCATAGCTGGTGCATTACACAACCCGAACGGCATAACTTGAATTCGTTGATTCCGTCTGGTGTAATGAAAGCGGTTTTCTCTCGAGCGGCTTCGTCCACTTCTATCAACACGTAGTCTGAGTGCAAGTCCATGATAACTTTGTTCCCTTTAAACAATCATCGATTCTCGGTAGCGGATAAAGGTATTTTTTGTGATCTTGTTAAGTCTTCTATAGTCGACGCAGAATCGCCAGGTTCCATCCTTCTCTGTGACAAGTACGACGGGTGATGACCACGGGCTCTGTGATGGCTGGGCAATTCCTTGACCAAGCATGTTATCCACCTTTTTTGAATAATGCGTCGTTGGTGATACTCGGTACGCCCTTTGAGTGATTGGTGAATGACATCCTGTGTTAATTTTATGTTTCACCTTTACGGTAGTTGAATTGTTCTTGATTACTGCGTCGAAACATGAAGAATATTTCTGAAGCAGTTCAAGAAATTTATTTTCTTGTTCCAGAGGCAAGAGAGTGCAAATTGCGATCACTGCCTAAGCGCACTCTATGATGTAGAGCATACTCTGTTCCACTGTGAAGCTTGGAGCAGATATCGTGAAAACCTGGCAGAGTCACTGAATGAGGACCTTACACCCGAAAGTTTAGTTCACCACCTGACCACATGCGAGGACACCTGGAGAACTATAGATGGCTAAATAAAAGAAATATTAAAAAGTAAGGAAGAAAAATAAATGTTTAATAGTAGATATATCTTTAATTTCATAGTTATGTAACGCTTATAAACGATAATAAACGTAGAGTAGGTAAAAACATTAAATATTAGTCTTAGTATTGTATTATTTTTAAATATAGTGTAAATATAGAAATGTAGAAAAGTGTAAATAGTAGTGAACAAACGAACATGAATATCTGACGATATATCCAAACCAGTCATCGTTGAAAAGGGAGGTACTCCAGCCAATACTAGAACCGCACACTTGGACACCGTCCTGTATGAGCTGGTCACCCTTAAGGCGCCTCTACTTTGGACCACTTCCAGTTTCTGTGTTGCTGGACAGTTCCTTCTTGCCGCGTCTGCCCACACGGGTGCTGTGTAAAACATCTGGGAGTGGATGACGCTCATCAGGAGTCTTCTCTTCTTCTCTGACGGTCCTTGGACGTTTGGCATTAGACGAGTGAGCGCCGCTGATATCGCCTGCGCCTTTTCCGCAGCCTTGATTAAGTGCGTCCCGAAGCTAAGTCCTCTGTCCAGCTCCATTCCCAGGTAGCGCTCGTATGTTTCCCTATAGGTGTTGCTAGTAGCTTCTCCGTCTGTTATGTGCAGGGCTTCTGTTTTTTTCCTACGGGCATTATCTAGATCTTGCTCGTTGAGCCACTTCTTTGCAGGCGCGGGATTCATTTAAACTATCTCCGTTATTAGTATGTGGTATCTGCTGAAGCCCACTATGATGGATTCGTTGCGAAGCGCACCAAAAATACTCCGTCAGGGCCTAGTACCATTTGCTAAGAGCCGTCATCACATGACATTCTGAGCTGGGTCCACTTTAGAACCATGAGGTGCCACCAATATTTACATGTGGTGTTCTATAATGCAAGTCCTGTCTTGTACAAAGACGACTGTTTCATTGAACAGGTCGTCCGTGAACATGCCAACAAGGTACTCCGAGACCTTTTTCTCTCTCAGGGCAGAAATCATATGCCCCATTGGGTAGAGTTGAAGGCATTTTTAATTTCAATTGTGATAAGTGCTCAAAACCCTTTTTGATTCTTCACCCTTAAGGCCGACTCTACTACTAGTTGAATGGTGTCCGTAGTCGACCTTCCCTTCCTGAAGCCGAATTGCCTATCAGAAAGTTTTTTGACACTTTCCAGCTCCGGCATTACTCTCTCCAAGAGTAGACCCTCTAGAACTTTTCCAATAGTGTCCAAGACATATTGGTCTATATAACGAGGCCACATCCAAATGTTTGTTGCATTTCCTCAAGAGGGGTTAGCTTCTGCCTCTTCCAGTCTTGCAGGAAAAACTTTTCCTTCATGCAAGTGTTAAGCGCATTTAGTAGGAGCTGCGGGTAATACTTGATCACTCCCTTTAATATCCTTGTTTCCTTTAATACCTTGTTTCTCTTGAAAGTGAGACCGATCTTTTGGAGCTCTTCCACTGAGAACGGGCGTCCTTCCGTTGGGGATGGAGCAAACGTATTAGTCCTTCCTCTGGTAGAAAATAGGGTCTCCATTATCTTTAGGACCCACGCCTCGTCGTTCGGTCCTGGGATTTTCTGACCTACTTTTAGTCTCCCCATAACTATTTTGTAGGCCTTTCCCCATGGATCGGAGTCAACTTCCTCTATCACATTATTCCAGCAAAGGCGTTTACTATTTTCAATAGCTGTTTTTAATACCTCCCTCGAACGTCTATACTCATCTAGGAGTTCTGATGACCATTTCAACCGACTAAATCGTTGTCTGGAATCTAGGAACCTTTTTCTGATTTCAGCAATTTCCTGCGTCCACCAATACGCTGGTGCGTTTTTATTTCTTGCCGTGGCTTTCCTTCGCGGCACTGAATTATCGCAGGCGTTTTTATGATATGTGCTGATTGTCTGTCATAGCTTTCTCGGACTTTACGTCTTTTCTTGTCCATTCCATTTCGTCTAGGATGGTTTGTTCCTCCAAGCAGTCCCGTAGCTTGTTTTCGTTTAGTTTTCTGGCGTTCCAGCGGAGCTCTGATACTTGGAAAGCCTTTCCTCTTGCTGGTTTCCCACTCACGAAGAACTCGTGACGTCCTCAAGTACTTTCCATCCCTGAATGTGTCGAGCTATTCTGCTTGATGCGAGCGTCAAGTCTATAGTAGAGCTCGAGGTTCCCTCCTCTATGGTTGAGCACTACCATGTCCTTCCTGGCCATGTGGTTCGAGACTAGGGAGCCCCTTTTGTCGCCTAATTTCACCTCCCATTCCGGCGACTTGTTATTAAAATCCCCGCCCACTATTGCTTCACTTTTCAATTGAGACAGACTGTCTTCTAGTGCATCTAAGTCGCTTTTGAAATCCTCGATAGTTTTATTCGGGGATTAGTAGCAGCTATATAGTCTTACGTTATTTACCTCTATCCACACTAAACCTTTGATCTATCTATCATTTCAGCATACGCGGGTGATTGCCCAACTATTTAAAAACGACTTTATGTCTGTGTTAGTGTTGCTGTCATCAAATTCGCTACCTTTGATTCGTACTGATTATGACTGGCAATGGAATATGCTTCTGACAGATCAAATATTCACAAACTTCTGGTCAGGTTGTATTTTTGTCTCTTGTATGTCGAATTTTATAATTAATGTATTTATACATTTCGAACTTCACCAGTAATATTAGATCATTCCTTACTTATCTTTCTTCTTCCCTGAAAACAGCCTATGGGAATAATTATCATATTTTAACTTTTTATGTATGTCGCACTTATCAACTTCACACTACGATTCAGGTCTTAAATTTGCGACTATTGAGACGTTTTTTCTTTCAATTACGCTTTTATTAAAAGCTTCTTAAATATAGTTGAGCGTTTGAATTAGAAAAAGCTCGCCGGAAAGTTCACAGTTCGCGACAGGTACAACAGCAAACAAACGAATTTATGAACAGTCAGATTAGAAGTCAGACTCCGAAAATTATAGTGTTCCTAGGAATGCAAAGCTCTTATAGAAATGATATACGTATTCATCATTTTCGTTTCATAATATAGTTGCATTCTGAATTCAGACATCCAAATACCCGCTCGTTTCGCACTCTATTCAGGATGCTTATGCCGTCGTTTATGTGTGCAAGATTTATATCCATCCTTCCTACAAAAGCTGCCGCAGTCCATTTCATAGCCTTCCGGGGAAGCTGCAAGCTTACAATGGCAAATCGTGACTGCCTATGATTCCAAGTTTCATTCATCTCCCGAGCGGCCTTTTACATGTCCTGATCAACAAAAAACACAAAATAAAGACACTAGAGTGTAAACACGGCCCTGATAAAAACTAAGGGAACTACTTAAAACGACCATGTCAATCAAAAAGAATATGTTGTAACTCTTATAATAATTATTATTATTTAAATATTTTGTTCTTTAAAGCAAAAATTTGTTGCACTAGAAAATTCCTTTTAAAGTGCTTTCTAAAATATTTGCTTTTAATTGGTTCCAGATTTTTATATTCAGTTGGAATATAATATTCTTGTAATAAATGATACTTGTTGAGGTTTCATTGACGAAATGCTTGTAAATAACTACAGTACTCATTATCGAAATTTAATGATAATTATTCTGTTAATTATTTCCTTTCGTGAAATTATTTCTTAATTGACAGGCATTTGTTACAAATTAGCTTCTGGATTGTTTAAATGTATTAACTGTTTGTTTCAAAGTTGACTATTGATTAGGATGTTATAAGTGTATTTTTAAGGCATAAACATTCCTGCTGATAAATCAATTACAAACAAATGTAAAGCAGATTTTCCAATTAGCCTAAGGTTCTTGATTAAATATCATTATAGATGAAAGATTTAAGCTATCCATATCAAAGAATTGAAGGAACCAAGGGGCTAAGACATTACTGAAAAGAGTGTGTTGGCTTACATGGAATTATCACATGGAATTTATGTTATCGATTTCTTTTCTCTGTTTAACGACCTAGCTCTTAGAGAAGATACACTGGCATCTCCTTGTAAATTTCTAAGTCTCCTGCACAAGCAATTGTGCTTCCGCTAAACAATAAATATTCTTCATTATTTTCTTCTTCTTTACTGTAATTTGTTCATTTAATTTTTCTCCTGTGGAAACATCTACAAGAGGCTCTTAGTGGATATTATCCCTCCCTCCACATATGGATTAAAATTGTTTGCCTTGAAAGTGATTTCTTTTGCAATGTTTTTTAATCATCTTCAGGTAACTGAAATTAAAACGTCCTATTCGTATTCCTGAATTCATAAAATTACAATTATTTAAACAAAATAAATCCTGATCAGCTCTTCGAAGAATTCAGCGAGTTTTTGTCCACAGAAATTGAATTGATCGACTATGGATAATCAATATAACTAAGAAATTGAATAGTAACAATAGTACTAAAAATGATCTCAATTGTAAGAATAAGGTTTTATCAGCATATAATGTTAGTGATATCAATAATAAAGGAATAACTCAGAAGAACATCACGTCATTATAAATAAATATTTTCACCCAAAATTAATGAAAAGTGCCATTATTAATCGAAAGACAAAAGATAATACAATAACCGAGCTTCAGTATTCAATGGAAATAGTAAACTGAAATATATATGTTAAACTAATGTGAAAAATTATGAAGATTTTCCATAAATATGAGATTATTCCGTTTTTCTATGAAATCAGTGAATAACATCAACAAAATGTCAACTGCAGTAAATGATAAAATTGACAATAAACTTTAAACTGACGTATTGCACAAAATTTAGTATACAAATTGTAATAATTTTATATTGATTATACAAAGACTAATTTAATAGACGAGTGTCTACCAGTCACTTTAACCGAGTTTAACACAAACTTGGAAGCTACTGCTGTTCAAATTCAGGCTCCTATAAAACTTATAATTTGCAACATCTACCTTCCGCATGACATAACCAGCATAATCGATTAAGTAAAAAGTCATAAAATAACCTGGCGATCGAACTCGAACAATTCAAGTGGAGACTTATTAGAAGAAGCACTCAACTCCAAAAACATGATCATGCTCAATAATGGTCGACCAACTCACATCATCACAGAATCCGGACAAATTAGTTCAATCGACCTCACCCTTTGTTCCAGCGATTTAGCTGAATTATATAACTGATCAGTCTTAGGTTACCCTTCATTACAGTGACCACTCCAATAGTCAAGGAAATCAATCTCCCTTCACCTTCGATCCCCGCATTTTTCTCGACACTCAAATGGAATATGAAATCAGCTGACTGGAAACTGTATAATGTTGTGTCAGCAACTTCATTGCCAAAACTGACCCTTTCTAGGAAAGGAACATCTATTCCTGTATGTCTCGTCTGACAAACATACTTACTGTAGACTCTGCAATCAAGAAAACACGACCACGTACCTAGAAGAAAAGAGTCCCATGGAGGAACGAAGATAGTTCCACGACTCACACCATTTATATGAAAGCACTCAATCACTGCAAGAAAAGTCCTTCCAACTCATAAAATAAGCCAGAAGAGCTACATGGGTACAAAAAATGTCCAACGTCTCTCACCAGACTGATTACAAGGACACTGAAATACTGTTAAAACCATCCGAGGCAAGCATAAATTAAATGCCATCAGTCTTATCAAAAATAATCATCAATTCCATGGAAATAGCACACACCTTCGCGGTAACTTTAGCGTCTATCTCAGGGACAGAAAACAACTTCAAAAAGCTCAAGGGTCATCACGACAAGCTACCTTCATCATCTCTCAATAACACCCCATACTTGGGTGCAGCCTTCTTGAACGATCCAATTACTTTCCTAGATCTTATCTCTTCTATCGACAATACCAGCAATTCCGCCCCCGGCACAGACGGCATCCCCAGTGCCCTCATAAAACATCTCCCCGCTGAGGGCATTGAGCTCCTCCTAAACATCTACAACAGTATATAGTCTACCCATTTCTTTCCGTCCATCTGGAAGTAAGCCATAGTAATCCCAATCCAAAAGCTCGACAAAATCGACACCGACCCTGCAAACTATAGATTCATAGGATTTACAAGCAATTTATGCAAAATCTTTGAAAACATCTTAAATATACGGCTTATGACGTGGAAGTAAATAATATTATTAACAATCATCACTTCAGTTTTCGAAAAGCCCACTCCACGTCAGCCTAAATAGTTAGCCTTGACAACGCTATCCGGGAAACTTTTAACAACTCTGAACATGTTCTCCCAATAAGCCTGGATATTGAAAAGGCTTGTGATAAAGTATGGCTATATCTAAACAAAATCCATGAATGCATACTTAAGTTCATCAAAATCTTTATTTCTAATAGGTTCTATAGAACAGGAATTAACGGAATCCTCTCTGAACCAACCATAATCGAAAACGGTATCCCCGAAAGCTCTAGTCTAAGTGTAACCATTTTTCTATTAGCTATCAATGAATATGGTAAATCCATTCTTTCGCCAGTTCAAACCCGCAAATACGCCGCTGATATAACAATTTTCTGTAAAGGCACCAACATAATTGACACCACGGCTAATATCCAGTCTGCATTGGACCAACTTCATACTTGGGCGGTCAACACCGGATCCAATTCTCCAGAAGTAAGGCTAATGCTACCATTTTCACCAAGAAGTCCATCCAACGAAATTTTCCGCTCAAACTTGGAAGCGCCCAAGTCGAGTGCGTCGATAAATTACGTATACTTGGAGTTACACTTGACGTTAAACTTTCATTTGATAAACATATCCATTGCGTCATCAAGACTAAAAGCACAGATTAAACATTCTGAAAGTTATTGTTTGTAAAAGCTGGGGAGTTAATAGAAAACTTCATCTCACATACCGAGCCATAATTTGTCCAAAACTCGACTATGCAAGTAATCTGTATGGAACAGCAAACAAGGAACTCCTTTATCAACTCGATTCCATTCATAATGTAGCTATAAGGATTTCAAGCGGTTGTGTTAGATATATTAATAGAAGAGCAAGAACCTAATATCAACCATAGAAAAAAATTGCTGGCAGTCAGACATGGATTAAAATCGCTCACATCCCACAACCCTCTAATATGAAAGGACGCAACCTCTTCCAGCTCAATATACCCTCAGGCTCTCAAATGAAAACACTCCCTTGATACAAGGTTTAGCTCTTTGTCCAACAAATACACTTTACTTCCCCTTCCCCCCTTCCAAACGTAAACCTACAAATATGTCGCTTTTTTTCCACGGTATATACCAAAAACCCATATCGATCTATCTCTCACAGATTATAACAACTCCAACATCTCTCAAGAAGAATGGAACACAAAATTCACAGATCTATACCCCAAATTCAACACCTTCGACCACATTTTCACCAACGGCGCCAAGAACAATGATGTAGTCAGCAGTGCCATCATCTTCTCTAATAGCCGCCGGTCAGTGACTCTTAGCCTCCATTCCTCCATCCACACTGCAGAAACCTATACCATCAAGCTAGCTATAGACCATTGCTCTTCGTCTCCCAAAATGAACCATTTAATCCTCTCAGACTCAATCCCCGCTTTAAAAACCATCACCATTGAATACCATTCCCAAGAGCTATCCGCAATCATGACACTAACTCCAAACAAAAGGAAAGAATATCGCATTGGCCTGGCTCCCGGCGCACCAGGGAATAAAAGGGAACATCTCCGTCGACCAGCTAGCAAAAACCGCCACTCATCTTCCTCCCTCTCCTCTCCATAATGATGTCAAAACATTCTCGGATGTGTGGAAACACACCCTTCCAAAAGTAGACCATCTCTGGAAGCAAAATTGGTCTCTTCTAAAATCTAGCCCAACTCAAATTAGTCAACAACTTCCTCGGAATCCTCTTCCCCGAAAAGGCATCTAGAAGAGATCACGTAGTCTTTTGTAGAGTAATATCCGTTCTCTGCAAACTAGCACACTCCCATTTATATACAAACAGTCCTCCTCCAATTTGCGATCTCTGCAGCACAATCATCACCATGGAGGACCTTATAAATTTCTCGAAGACAGACACCGAATCCTCGGAGAGGACAACCCAGATCAGATCAAACACCCACTGGGCAAGAAAGGGTGATCAGAGTCTTGAAAACGATTAATGTTATGATGTACTATGACATGCTCAATTTTCACTTTCTGTAACTCCTAAATCAGTTCGGTCGCTAATGACCTCGTAGTTTATGTGACCTTAAATAAAACCAAAAAAAGCAAATACAGGCCTATCGGCTCATGTCAAGACAACCAATCACGTGTTCGGATTTAATAACGCCACAATTTAACACAAAAAATTAATGTGAAGCAATTCACATAATCTTAATAGAAACAAGTTTATGAATTACAAAAATTAAGTCACTGGCATAGGAAAAAACTACGCGGAAGTAATCAATTTATAAAATAACAACAAATAAATTTCTGAAATTATGAAAATATTTTTAAAATTTAAGTGGATATATTTTTTCACATTTCGTAATGTTTAAATATTAGATTATCAATACAGACTGTATCGCTGCCGATTAGTGGAAAGTAATATTGGAGTGTAGATGGAGGTTTACGCATGTTTGTAATACTTAAAACTGACCTATGTACATGACGAGACACTTCGTTCAAGTAAAGAAAATTGAAGGTATATTATGTTCAAGGAAGTAATATACAGAAAATATGAATGTTTATATATAAATAAGTTCTTATCCAAATAATTTTAAGTATGATAAATGTGACAATAAATATAAAAACAATATGACAAATATAATAAATTTATACAGAGACTGTATTGGTATCATTTTATACTCTAATAAACCGCATTGTATAAATTTATAATTCTCAAGTAGAACCTACAAATTTTGTCACGTGAACTAGTTTTAACAAAGTTTACAACTCTCACAAGTTCAAAGATCGTTTATATGCAGTTTTATTTGAATTTAATGCAATTTAAAATAATATGGTACGTAAATACAATAAAAAATTAAAAATATAAAATTAATCTGTGTTGTATTTTAATATTTCCACGACATTTAATAGCATTCCGAAAGATTGCAAAATCAGAGGGATGAAAACCGTAAATGCACTACGATAGCCAAAATCATTCAGTGTTTTTATGTGAGCAAGTACATGGTAACAGCTTTCTTTAAAAAATAAATTATACTTGAGTCGGCTGGAAATTCCGAGTGCGGTTTTACAGCTGTTGAGAGTTCTGTCATTAGCAGCGAAATCTGCATTCAGTTTCATTCTAGCGTTAGCGCCTCGTGAATCATTTTATTTGGATTAGTCAGGACGCTTTGACGGTGAATGAGGCGTCGACGAATTCAAAGCGGGTTTATTGTCAGCCACCAGAATAAATTTGAATAAACGAGTATTTTTTTATTATTTTTGAAACCAAATAAAGTACGAAATAATGAATTGAAACATATTATTATTAAATTTACGATAATGTACTGAAAGTGTGAACGCTTCTATTTTAGACATGCTGGGTGCCCGGTGAAGCCGGGTATTGATTTATATTAACCCGGTTCAGTTAACGCGTGATTAAACCGGCAACGAAACCCGTCTCTTTTTGCAATATTACCTTTTCACCGCCCTAACCTAGCTTACCTGCCAGAATGTTAACTTAATCATAATTGGTATTGTAATTGAAATAAGCTTTCGAACCTGAATATAGTCTAAGAGCTGAATATTTAATTCTTCGGTTCTTTATAAGAGGGACACAAATATTCCTAACAGAGTAAAAAATTGCTAATCACCATGAAACAGTGAATATTAAAATAGGTGCTAGGATATTTTTACTCATCCAGTGTTTACTGGGATTATAACTGTATGCACAAGTTATGATAGAAACCGCTCCAATTCTAAACAGAAAAGTTTTACCCCCTCAATTGTAAGAGCTGAAGTACAGCTTAAGGTGCATGTGAATGTCAGAATTGAATTCGACGACTTTGATTACCCAGAAACAGACACTAATGCGGGTTTATTCCTCCACACCCACCCTGTGGCTGAATTACAATTTAAGATTAATTTTGAATGCCAGAACTGAACTCATTATCATAAACCGGGAATAGGCATCGATCTCGATTGTTTTTCGGTTATTTCTATGTAAGGCCTCTCCAACCCTCTTATAGCTGCTCCCCTCTCACGCAGAATGGGATTGAAATTATACAGAAATAACATCGGGAAAGATTCTAAAAAACTAACTGATCTTGATAAATAAATATTTGACTCATACATCGACGGTTATCGACGTTTTTAAACATTTTCTGATACCTCCAAACCCCGTCCCTAGGGCTGGTAGTTGTGGGATATCCAGACAATGTTTATCCATGCGTCCCCAGTCTAAGGAAATAAATTACAACTTGAACGGTATTTTGAATTGAAAGACTTCTATAACCTCGAAATTGACACCAAACTCACTAGTTATGGGTTATTATAACACGACCTCCATCCCCACCGCCAAGGGGGCTAATGTGGTTGAAATTGTACACGTAGAACATCTGTTTTCACGTCTGCCTCCAGACGAGAAAACAAATACTGTGGGGTGTTTCCCCAGATGTTATATGTGTTCAATTGGCAGCAAATTTGATCCAATTAGCTTCCATACTTAATATTGTTGTAGAACTTTGTTTTACACCGTTCTATCCCGTCCCCTTTCTATGGTGTTGAACTGCAACTTAAATCGCTTGCTGAATGTCAGAATTTTCATAATATAGGTTTCAATACGAATCTCTATTTAAAAAAAATAATTATGAAAATTCCCCTCCCATATTGAATGAAGTTGAAATTATACGCAAACAATTTCGGGGAAACAATATCAAAGAAAGATCTAGAAAAATACATATTCTACGCAAATATCGGCAGTTTTTGCATATTCGAAAATTTCCACGCCTAGGCGTGATAGCCGTGTCACGCTTCGTCAGTGTTTGTTTCTGGGTCACAAACAACACATGTACATAATTTCTTCGACATTGCTTCACGCGTTTAGTTTGTATGCGGGACATACAAATAAGAAGAATTAATTTCTTAAGTACATGCGTTAATTGATGAACTGTTGAATTTAACGGTTTGAGTTTCATAAATTGGTATATAATTGCGTTTCGTTTCAAATTTTAAACTTAAAGGTTCTTCTAAAAAAAGGATGCATATTCTGGTAACAGTTTATGGAAGTTATTAGGCTAACAAAGACAATGCTTCGGTGGTATCTGTATTTGATTTAATAATTTTTCTAAATAATTCAACTATTACCTATTTTTTCCTATCTCCGAGAATTATGACATTCAAAACATCATGTGTTTTTTCTTAAAATATGCTTCCTGGTGAGATAATGTTGAGATACGTTACATCACATGTCACTGAAAACTTCTTTATTTAAATTTATTTAATTCGTCTGTAAATTATTAGACGTATTATAGAAAGTAATTCTGTAACATCCAACATACATAAAATATTGTTGGATTCTCTTTTAATTTCTTCCAAATTAGATTGTCTTATTTTTTGCGTTGCGATATATTGCGCTAATTTTATTAATAAAAACATTTATAACGTTTCACAATCTATCTCCAAAACTTGAAGATACCATTTTCATCCATGAGTAAACTTGTAACTTCAACCGTTTCCCCAGAAATGTAGCATCTAAAATCCAGTTACGTCCATGACAAACACAGCTTTCCCCTCATCGCCGGAATTTGCTAAGGAACTCTCGACCAAAACAGTGGATCTCCCTTCCTCCGAAAACATCATCAATCTCCTGGAACAATTCGGGCACAAACATCCAGACTAAATTAAGTGCCTACTGCAGGCGTGCTCAGGTTCTCAAGCAAATGCTCGGAATTTCAACTATAATCTTAATAATATTTGCTTTAAAGTTCCAACTACTAATATATACATCTTCAGCGAGTCTCAGATTGGCCAATGTAATGTATTACCTACATACCTTTATGGTACCTTGAGATTCTTGAAAATATTTACATATTGTAAATAGTAATAATGAAGTTTATTGTTTATGAAATACAGAATGAGAGATTAAAAAATAACAATAAATCAGGATTGCTTCAATTACTAATCAAAATCGTAAAAATATTAAAAAAATTATGAATCGTAGATGCTATAAATCTTTTATAGCTTTATAGTCAAACAGCATAAAAATGTTACACGTAAAGCATTTTAGTGTGTGAATATTTTTGAGGCACTGACACGGCTTTTTCCCAGACTAAGGTCATCTTTTTGGTTGCGGCGCAACGTGTAAACAGAAGCTGACTGAGGATGAGTATGTTGACACAAACAAGAAGAAGTCCTAAAAGATTCAGCCGCTCACGGCAGCTCTAGCAGAGCTGGAAAAGAAAAAGCTTTTAGCGCGTTTTCGATACAGACACAGAAAGAAGGTAGCTCATTTCATTCTGCATACGAGACCACACGAGTTTCATAGTGAATAAAGAAAATGACGTTTTTAGCGGATAATGGATTGTATTACAGAAATGAAAGGGGAATTGTTATACATATATACAATAAAATGTTAATAATACTGAATAAAACGAAAGTTATTGAAATAAACAAGTACAGCCAATAAGGGTGAATGTAAGAACTTTACGAGATTCACGCCAGATTTTCAAGAACTCTCAAAACTATATGGAGATCTTAATATACAACAAAAAATTGAAACATAATATCTAAACAGACGATTGTTCTGTACTATATTTAAATATGAGTTATAGACTAATTAGCGACTTAAATGGTAATTATGGCAGTGTACTCGTATAAATACGTTATAGTGTCTAATGAACGAGGGGATCTGTGTGAAATGGTTGGAAAGAAAACGATATCATTACCACTATTATCAAAATATTTGTTATCTTGTTTTAGAACATGTACATATCAATCTACTATCGTAAGGACTAGAATAACTGACTCAAAAAAAGTTAACCACGTTTAATAATTTCTGATATAACAATATTCTTATGAATATTATGTTAAATGGAACTGAGATAAAATACAGAAACCTGTTTGATCCTTGATAATGAGAAACATACTATTATAACAAGGGAAGAACTGATTGAAGTATCTGATAGCTATATAGTCATAATCCTATTTTTCATAATGAAGCCTCCTTTACGTTAAAATGTATAAATTCAATGAACGGTCTGAGTAATAAACGTAATTGTATTCGTAATTTGTTCTGAAGTTTAAGGCAAACGTGTTTTTTGAATTGAAGCCTGAAACTCATTTCGTCTTCATGGATCTCCGCTTGTCTTTCTTCCAAAGAACGATAAGTACATTTCATCAGAGACATCTAGTAAAAAACACCCCTCAACGCAAAATGACACGGGGATAGTATTTCATTTCTTTCATCCTCCCTTGGGCTCCAATTATCTTTCTAATTTAAATTCCCAGCTTGTCCTGGCTCGTTTGTTTTAATTAAATAAATGCCATAAAATGAAAATAATTAAACATCAGTTAGGATTTATTAGATTTGTATCCGTAAAATAAATAATGCTAAATTAAAGTCAGAATTTTCGTAATGTAGGTAATTTATATTCCTTCTTATTATTTTGCGTTTGTTCGGTTGGTAACATGTCAGTAGTGCGACGGCAATGGAAAGAACTAAGTGTGTGTCGGAGAAGATCAGTCATTGTGTACACCTTAGATGACATAATAGGAAATGTGTCGCTATTTCTCTCTGTGTGTATGTTGTCATCCTACAATAAATACACAGAAAACTAAGATGATAAATTATTATTTTTACTTTAATATTCTTATTTATTGGTGATACACCTCTCTTTAGGGCGTTGGCCGATCGGGACGACTGCCTGACTGTTATCTTGCATGACATTCTGCATTATTTTGAGTGGCACTTTGCCATCAGTCGTCCTTCAGACTTTAGTTTTCGTGAGCATGACGAGCACTAGCATCTAATCCCAGGCGGGATTCGAACCAAGTACGTCTGTCATGTGAGACGGTAGCGACTGATACACCACAGCAAGTTGGCATTCACTGTAATACTATGTTAAGTAAATTTGTTCAATTATATTAATACTGCGAAGATATATTTAAATTGCTCTATTGATAACGAGAAATGGAGTGATAAGTGAGCAATAGAACGGGGGAAATGTAGGGGAATATTTTATCAAGGAAATAAAAGTCGTTCGAGAGTAATTACTACAATTTTTAAATATATTAATTACATTATTAGTAACAGGATATACAGAGCCAAGGTCGTTAATAATGTATTAACTTTTATGAATGCATTTTTTTTGATATTTACAACATGTAATAGTTGATTTACACTCACGCCGTACTTTGGGAAATATGTTTGTTGTTGTGGTATTGAGTTCTAAGACTGGTTTTTGCAACCCTCCATGCTAACCTATCAAGCTAAAGCCTTTTCATAACTAGCTCACCCAACATCTTCCCTATTCCGTTTAGCGTATTCCATCCTTAGCCTCCCTCTTCTGTTTTTACCCTACACACTTATCTCTAATGCTAATTTTACAAGACCCTCGTGTCTTAAAACCTCAGCTATTAATCTTTCCCTCCTCTTAGTCAACGTCTTCCATATTGTTCGCTTTTCCTCTATTCTGTTTAGAACTTCCTCGTTTATGATTCTATACACCAATCTGATTTTCAGCATTCGCCTATAGCACCACATTTCAAAGGCTTCTATTCTTTTCCTTTCCCCAACTCCTATCGTCCACGTTTCGCACCCATATAACGCCACGCTCCATACAAACATTTTTAGCGACGATTTCCTAATAATCATACTTATATTACCAGTAAGTAAATCCCTCTTTTTCGCGAAAGCCTCCCTATCCTCTGCTATCCTACTCTTTATGTCTACTATACTTCTAGCATCCCTAGTTATTACGCTTCCCAAGTAGCAGAATTCCTTAACTTCCGTCAAAATATCCCTTCCCAATCTAACACCCTTTGTCATTTCACTGCTCCAATACTACACTCCATTACCTTGGTTTTTCCTCTATTAATCTTCATATTGAACTCTTTCTCCAGGACTACGTTCATGCCATTTATTATGGATTCTTCTGATTCGGCAAAGCGTACGGTTTTTATTTTTTCTCCTTGCAGTATGATTCCTTTTCCATATTCCGTTTTAACTTTCTTCATCGCCTGTTCTATATATAAGTTAAACAGCATGGGTGACAGATTGCATCCTTGTCTTACTCCTTTCTTGATTTCTGCTTTCTTTTCGTAGTCTTGTATTCTAACTGCAGCTGCCTGTCTTCTGTAGAGGTTATGTATTAGCCTCCTTTCTCGATATTTTATTCTAGTTGTCTTCAAAATCCTTAATAGCGTGTTCCACTTCACATTATCAAACGTTTTTTCTAAATCTACTATTGCCATGAACGTAGGCCTGTTTTTTCGTTTCCTATCTTCTAAAATTAATCGCAGTCAATATTGCTTCTCTTGTCCCTATATTCTTCCTAAAACCAAACTGATCTTCTCGTAACTCGCATTCTATTTGACGTTCCATTCTCCTTTATACTATTTTCCTTAATATTTTACGTGCATGGGATACTAAACTAATTGTTCTGTGCTGTTCGCATCTACCAGCCCCAGCCTTCTTTGGTATGGGTAGAATTATGTTTTTACTAAAATCTTCTAAAATATGTATTGGAAGAAAACACGGAACGTGGCATCAGGGGGTTGTTTTGGGGTTGTCTGGACGACCAAGTGGTATGAATTGTTCAAATAGTTAATGTATGAATTAAATAGTAAGTATAAAATTTGATTGATTGAGTAAAGTGGTGATAAATCAGAAGAAAGTTTTGGGGACGTAAGGTATTTTTAAATCGTCTGAGAAAAAGTAAAGTAACCAGTTCATTTTCATTCAAAGTTGAATCCATGCTAAACCTGTACACAGTTAAATGGAATATTAATATTATTGTTGGTATTGCATTAATGAAGGATTCTATGGTAGATCTTAATTTGTTAAACAGTATTCCACTTAATCTGGTTATTACCTCTTGATTACCTGAGAGGATAATATATCATGTTAGCCCGGGTGGGTAGCACGCCAACATTAATAACCAAAGTTGCTGGGAACGATTTGGGTCTTAATTGAATGTGAATATGGTGAAAAAAGATTTGAAAAATTAATGAGGTATATATTGTCATAAATGATTTTAAGAGATCCAGTTCAATAGTTTTTTGAAACAAAATCCTACGTGATTATTAGTGACTGCGTTCACTTTCCTGCTACAGTTTAAAAAAATTATGATAACATCGATAGAAAAGGTCTTGTGTTACAGTATAATATGATTTACAATATAGAATATTGAAATTATATAGAGGGAATACTAATAGGTCTACATTAGGTTTTATTGAATACGCTAAAGTGATTTAAATAATCTTTGATTGGGATTATGATCGAGGAGCGTTGAGGAATTGTATGCAGTGTATATTCATATTCATTTATTGCGTGTCGCATGGTGTATGCATAATTACATTTGTCGCAGTTGACAGTGTTGGAGTTCGTCGTTAAATGTCCATGAGCTAGTCTATGATCACCAATTATGAGACGGGCGTGCGTGCTTTTCGTCGATTTATCAGCATAATAATTATGACTATATTTTAACTTTTGATTTTATTCACGTCAAGTTTTAATTTAAAAATTGCGGTTCAAGTGTTAGGTGTTCCTGCTAAAGAGATAAATTCTTATTGTCTTTGAGATATTGAATCCACTGGTGTTTTCCAAATAGCTCAGCTTGCACAATCTATATTGGATTAATTTTTATGTGGAAGAAGGATTTCTTCCACTATATGTTATTGTATTATCATGAGCGTCTAAAAGGTTTTTGGCGGTGCAGGAGTATGGGAAGTAGCTTCGTTTATTGTGTTTAAAAATAGTGTCACACTCGGTGCATAGCTTGAGGGATACCATTCTGGTTTGGTATTCTGAAGAGTGCCCTTGATTTAGACCTTGATGGATATATTTGATATAAAGTGAGAAATAAATTTTAGAAGTTTTCCCGGGCTGTTTGTGAAAATTGCAACCCCGAAAAGAAAATGAGATAGTGTTTACGTAGCCCTAGCAGCGCCCTCCTTTGTGTGACCGGGCAGATCAGTCAGTACAGAGCCGTGAAACGACGCGGAAACGTGCAAGCAAGTGCAGATATGCCTCGTTGACGTCAAAGGACGCAATATCAGCCTGTGAGTGAGTTCGAACAAGGCAGAATGATCGTTCTCCGGGAGACGGGTTTATCATCCGGTGACATTGTTACTCGAACAGCGACGAGCGGGTACTGGACCACACCGCGAGATGACCGCCATATCGTCCTTATAGTCGTAACCAACAGAATGGCGTCATCCACTGTGTTGGCTCGACGTTGGAAGATAACAATATAATAGTAATATTCCGTGGATCCTTCAGTGAAGCAATGCTTCGAAGATAAGGAACGAGTCAAATAGTTTGATAAAAATTTATTACATTATTATTAGTACAATCTTATGTCTAGTTTTACATCAATAATTACATAGTTTCTCAAATTACTTTACAGAATAGAAGGGGTGGCTAAGTAAGAAAGTGACTGGTTCAATTTTAAATTTATTAGGTTTATAGCATACAGATTTTTGTGTTACTGTTAGTCTCTTACATTTTATATGAAGGTTGTTTTTATTTCTGGTGTTAATTCTGTGCACATCTGTGTTAGTAGTGTATAAATTTTTATCGTTAATCACAAAGAGCATTAGTGAATGTACTGACTTACCATGTCTGACCGTTCGACGCTGTCTGCTGAGGACTTGACTGGTGACAAGCATACCACTGCTTCGGATTCCATTCATCAGAAACTACCAACACCTCAGACTCCAATGGGCACGTGAACGTGATCACTGGCGAACTGAGGGTCAAAATGTTGTCTCCGGAAGGTTTTTTCTTCAATTTGTGCTATGGTGATGGCCACGTACATGTTGACGCTACCGTGGTGAATGCAATCTCGAAATCGGCATTGTTGAGCGGAAATATCGCCTCGTACGTATTGTGGACAATCAACAGAATTCCCGACATCAGGGAGATTTTAGAACACGAAGCACTGGTCCTCCTGCAATCAGCTCCACATGCCACATTTCAGCAGGACAATGCCCGAAAACATGCGGCGAGGAATGTGCAAGCTTTCTGCGAAGAACAGCGTATATGGTTGCTTCCCTGGCCTGTACGTTCACCTGACATGTCACGCATAGAATATGTCTGGGATATGGTCGATCGGTAACTTGTTCGTTCTGGTCGTCCTCCCACCACAGTCGATGATTTGTGAAGTCGCATACAAACGATATGACAGCGTGTTCTCCATCAGCGTATCCAGACTCGCTTTGAATCCACGTCACAACGTTTAGAGGCTCTGACGGAAGCGCGTGGCACCTTCACATCGTAGTGAGTACTCACGGTCAAAAAGCATGTACACTTCTGCAATTCTAATCATTTATATGCTGGCATGTCTCTAATAAGTGGAACAAATTCATTGTAATCGTATGTATCCATCTTGTTGTTGCAATTTTCATAAACAAGAGTGTATTTTGAAGCAAAAAAATAAATACACACCATGCTTTCTCCTTGTCGATGCAATGAGGTACTTATCAGTGATCAAAGTGTTGCATATTTCAATTTGGAGAGCTCCAACGTTATTGACTTTGATGATTTGAGATAAATGTTTTTTGTTGGACATGCCATAGGAGACGTTGGTTGACTAATTTTTCAATTAATTTACATAGTATGGACTTTTAGAGCTATTCGTATATAGTTTACTGTTGTTTTTAAGCGTCTGATGCCAACAAGTCGTGGATAAATAAATAACATAAAAAAAGGAATACTCAGGAATCAAACGGTTGGCCTAAAAGAAAACATTTTTCTTTAAATTAAAAGAATATTCTTTTTAGTATAATAAAATATACAAAATAATGTGCACAACGATTGAAATACAATGAAAAACTTTAAATATCAATTGAATTAGTAATCGATTACAATATTTTAAAAACCCACCCCAGGACTGTAACTAAAAGGAAGGGAAAGGAAGGTAAGAAAATGCCACGATATACACCTCATGGCGTCCGGAATGCAAGAGAGAAAGAGAGAGAGAGAGAGAGAGAGAGAGAGAGAGAGAGAGAGAGAGAGAGAGAGAGAGAGAGAGAGAGAGAGAGAGAGAGCCTCCGGCACCAATTCTTGGTCGTCGTAGCGCAGTCGGAGAAACTGCCTTGTGGCGATCCCAAGCAACTGTAGAATGTTTCCGACCCCCAGTGTCACAGAAAGTGGCACACTGTTAGACTGTGATCTTTCCCAGACTTTCGAATAGACAGTTCAATTACCGTTTGCCATTTAGATGGAAAGATTCCCTTACTTGAGATATCGTTGTACAATGATGTTAGCGGATGTCTCGGAGCTGTTTTATATATTACTCACTAGTGTAAATGATAGAGTGCTTTTCGTCAGCGAAGGTTGTCAACCATTCTGACGTAAATGCAATTATATATCGTGATGTATTTTGGACCCAATATGAATAATGCTGAAGGAGTCAAACCTGATACATATTCTGGAATAACAGGAGAAATTATGTATCGTGATTATTAAACGATTTTCTCTGTGAAATATTGAAATTAACGTGGACCACTGTAAAATTGTTTCTATCTCTGATTTGAATTAGTGAGGACTGAAAACCCTAGCGTCGAGATTAATTATTGATTTAGTAATAAGAAGAACAGCGAATTTATGCCATATCTACTGAGTTTTTATTCAGTTCTACCAAACAGATTGTTACAAACATATCCTAAACTGACTACAATATGATTTCTTGCGTCAATGTTATCGGAATAGAATTTAGACTACCAAGGTTCCCTAATAAATATTCGTGTTAAAGTGAGTTCCGTCCTACTACTGCTACAAACGGATCGATATGACATTGTCTTACCAGCTATACGAATTCACTTGATTTTTATCTCAAACGCTTCACTTTTAAACAGTTAAATTTGAATAAAGAGAACAATAGTGAAATTGCTCTAAATATGCATTTAGACAATAATTCGTTTTCATAAATTTTTACAAGGTGCTTTTCAAGGTAATTACTGATGCCAGTAAAAAAGTTTTAGCACCCATGCGTCTGGGACTCACTCTGCTTTGTTAACCAGACATGGTATAAGCTCTGAAATCGAGATTATGGCTAGTCTGACCTGACAGACTCACTCTTGTCAAATTCCAAACAGATTAATTAATTGTTAAAAAATATATTTCATTAACTCTTGTACACAGAAATTAATCGTACTTGTTTTACGAGAAATGCGTAAATCGATCTTTGGTGTTTACAAATGTGATCTGGAACGCTTTACGATATTTCCGATAAAGCGGGAATTTTTACGGAACATTTTTATTGTTTATCGCTTTTAAAAGGCAAATTATTTCGTTTTATATCTTCGCAGGATGGTCAATATTTTATGAGAACACATCCAACTGTGTTTAACTGCCGCGTTGAAAGCCGTTGCTAATTCTCCACAGTAATACTGATAATCGGATTGTTCGATGAGTGCACGTTCGGACGTAAATACGCAGGCAGGTCTCTGGAGAGGACCACTCAAGCTATAAAACTGCGAGTTCGCCCTCCAAAATAGCTTCAGCTCTTGGCGGTTTATGCTCCGCTGCTCAACTATGGGATATTTGAAATCGATGCACCGGTCATTTTCTTTGCGAGCTCTGTACTGGAAACCACTACACGAGGCAAGAAACAAACACCAGGTGAAAGCTATAAAATGTAAATTTTAGCTTTCCGTTAGTATCAGCGTTACGGCTACCGCAAATTAGTTAATGACATTAATCCTGTAAAAAGCATAACTGTGGAAGAGAAGTGCTCATTGAAAATGGTTTCCCACGTGATACTTTCAGTCTGTGTAAACAAGATTAGAATATTTATAGAAAATACACTCCATTATTTGAAGAACGATTAGAAGAATAAGTATGATGTTTATTGCTGCAACGATTGTTATCAGATATAAAACCCATCAGTGTTGTTGTGGTATTCAGAACTAAGACTGGTCCGATGCAACTCTCCATGCTAACCTATCTTGCGCAAGCCTTTGCATTTCCGCATAAATACCACATCCCACATTCTACTTAATCCTCTTAGCGTATTCCATGCTTGACCTCCCTCTTCTATTACTACCCCACAAACTTCTCTATAATGCCTTAAAACGAGACCTATTAATCCATCCTGGGGACCCTAGTTAAACCTTGGCTACCTTGCTTCTCTAAACCCTTTCCAATTACATTCCTATGCTATTAAAGGGGAGTTGCCTGTTTCGGTATCACCCTCACGTAACCTATTATTCAGAAGAAAATAGCCCCGCGGCCTTATTCAACCCTTGGATGCCTTTCTGTCCCTTCTTCATTCCCCCTTTTAAATTCCCTCCCTATGATATTAAAGTTTCTGGATAACCCTCATATAGCTTGTTTACTCCGCCTCCCTCCCAAAAAAATTCTTTGGCGCCGCATTAAAAGATATATTGCAAGGAACATATTTCATTTCAACAACTCTCCAAAGGCGGAACCCTTATCACCTAAGTGAAGCACACCCTCTGAGTTTTTATCTGTAATCTTATATTGCAATTCCATACAAGATTCGATATCCCATGACCTACAGCAATTAACCACATCACTCGTTACACATGTGGTCCTATTTTTCGGGACATAAATTAACAAATTGGCAGAGGAGATCACTGTAAACAATAGACGCCGTATTTGTGAAATTTAATATGTCTCTCAATGCTCAGAGACATCTTAGACTTCTGCGTGTTCAGACTTTCACATATTTTAAACTATAATTCGTTCCACGTTTGTGCTAGGGGTTTCTCAACCTCTCTATCACAGCCTTATCTTCGAGGTTTCAAGAATGGGTGTACCAATGTATCCACTCATATAATTCTGTATAAAGAATATACAAATATAAATACGTACATATGCAGATTAAGACTTTTAAGACAGAACGCAGAAAACTTAACGGTCAACATAACCAGTGTTCTACAACGAGCGTTAAAGTCCGTTTATGAGCAAAAATAATTGTTGTGTATTATATTATCGGACAATTTAGTTCCATTCGTATCATCTCTGTCATTATTAAAATAGGGAGTAAATATTATTTTTGTCTTCACATTCAAAACGAGGAAGTAAAGTTGGCAAAATACATCAACGTGTTGTTGTGAGAAATATTATTTGATTTAGCAGTGCACTTTCTAGTCAACATTTACAGTATTTTAAAAGTAGGGATCCAAACATCCAAACATTTTAGGAATTATATCTACGGGTTAAAACACCTGCAATTGTATCACAGTACGCATATTGTTTTGTAGTTTTAATTTTCTCATATCTATATTTTTTAATGGGAAAAAGTCAAATACGGACGTTAAAAATTCACCGCATTAGATGAAATCGGCACGACATTGCAAGCTACATTACAGTTGAAATGTTATGAGGACCGCCTAGTGTCCGATATGAGAATGTGGTATTTCGTTGTTACTCTAGCTTTAACGGACTAAATTCTTATTAAATGCATCGTGGGAATACGTAATATTTAAATTCTACATATATTACGATTGATACTGTTAAATACAATAAATGAGGATTTAAGTGAAGTTTGTCAGTTAAGAATTAATGCCATTGACAACACTGAATAACTATTATTTCAGAATGATAATGAAAAGTATTGAAACTGTCATAATTATAATGTAAAATTGAAAGAATGTAATAAAAATTGTTTCTCGACGAATTAAGTATTAGTTATTAAAAACGTAGTTTTATAGCAAATATTAATAGTACTTATTAAATGATATTTATGTAAATTTTAATTGATATAGGGAAATTATCTTAACTGTAGTTAAGTATTTAAAAGTTGAACACGAGACGTTTCCATTTCTCAGTCCTGCGTCTATAATTATGTTTTCTTTCTTGCACTTAAAATCACGTTTCTGTGCATAATAAAACACGGTTTGTATAAGTCCCCATAAAACTATAGAAATAGTATTGAAATTCACGTAAGCTATTAATATTTTGTAAAATGTTGTAATTTAAAAATTTACAATTGGTCTGTGAACACAATTCTTTGAGAAAGTTTTCACTTGGGATATCGCGAAAGAGATTACCTATGGTTTACTGGATTAAACAAAAAACGTATAGTACATCGAATACCACAATATTTAAATTAATGGACTAATTGTATTCAATTTGCACAGACGGCTTCATTGTTGCCTATTCTCGTTTCATAACTTTATTCCTTAACATTTGTTCAATGTGAAAATCTCCTTTTATATCTCTAGTACCATTCTGAGCTTGTACCAACTATGAGTGCAATTCTTTCTAAACAGTAATTTAGATTCAAAGAGCGCCTATTTACCTCTATTTACATATCATTCCTCCCTTATTCTCTGATACTTATGCCCCCCTTGAGACTCCGCATTTATTGCGCCGTTTCTTATCTTGACTTGAACTATTTTCAGGACTTTGTTTGTAAGTTGCTACTAAGACAATACTTGCGTACTAATTATTATGCTGGATATCTATTCCCTAATCAGAACGTTTACTTAAACAGAACCATTTCTGACAATTGGTAGATATCTCATTAGGGGAAAATTTAATTTAAAATTGCAGACAACTTGTGTGTAAGATTATTACTGCACTAACAATTCACATTTTATATAATCTGCCGTACAAGCTTCTTGTATATAAAATATTTAGAATTATTTAGAGCATCTATGCTTTTTTAAATATACTTCTAGTTTGTTCAAACTAAAAGTCTATTACCATATAACTACCAAAACATATTAATATTCACCAATAAAATAGCCAGTTTGTTTTTAAGCGTTATAAAATTGAATTCTCCAAAAAGAAATAATTTCAAGATACAACTAACTTAAATTGGGTAAGGTAATATTTAATTAAAAGTAAGAATAAAGTTGAAATCACTCCAAATTAAGGATTAAATTTTTTGTATTAGAAAATTTTACTTATTTAACAAGACCTTGAATTAATTTTCAAAAAACGAACTTGAAACCTAAAGTTATATTGCAAACTAATAATTTAACCGGTGAAATATCTCATCAACGTAGAAGTATTGGGTTAGGATCTACGAAGAGGCCAATTACTATGTTGTGAATGCCGCAGCTCCCAAAATAGTATCCATTGTTCATTATTGCGACCTAATAGGATCATTATGCGTTCATCATTTATGATGGAGCTCCGAAATAGGGCCCATGAGTAGAATGCTTCTCAAAATAAATGACTATAACGTAATGTAGTGGCGAGAATAAAGAGGTAAATTCATTGCGTACGTAGCATGTTTTGCTGATAAATATTCTAAAATTATCTCCAGTTCAATATATAGGAGCAGTAAGTTTCCAATGTGATGTTTTGCATTTATGTATCCGTATTATCCAAACGAAAATACCTTATACCAAAAATAAGTGGACAAATATACAAATGCAGCTTTTAAGAGTGTATAAAAATCTCTGCTTGTCAGTTCTGAATATTCGTCTAAATTGCTAAAGTATGATAAATATAATAATGATCTATGATGAGCAATAATAAAGCGAATATAGAGAAACTACAGAATATAGAGTATGCTAACAAATAAACATGTTCGATTACGCCACCGGTATTTTTCGGCTTCCACAAAAGTTCAATAAACATAGCACAAACTGAAATATGAGTGAACCATACTAAATAAATACAATAAATTCAATGTTGTAAATTAAACTTGATAATGTCTCGTAAAATCAAATCTCAATGTCAGCGTTTGTATCTATAAAATAATCTCTTCACAAACTTCACCATCTGAAGTCAGGCATTAAATCGACACAAAACAGATGGCTACTGTTGCTGAGAACAAATTATGACATTCACTGTTTCATGAACTACAGCTTGACGATAAATACCAGCCATAACGTCATTGGGATTTTTTTACTGCTTCGCTCGTAACTCCATAAGATATGTAGTGCAGGAGAAATACACATTATATAATTTATCTGACATTTTATATTTTGAGTTCGTTCCGGAATTTATTCATAGTGATATATCTCGAAGTTATGAAGGAAATTCGTGATGATATATATATATATATATATACATATATATCGGGGGGTGTAAAGAATCGATGTAAATTTCTGTTTAAAGTAATTAAATTTAAAACGGAAAAAATGTTTACAATAAAAACCTCTGCTTTAGAGACTATAAAAATTAACGTATTATGATAGAAAACTGTTAACCGAATCTGGAATCGAGCCCAGCATCTCCGCTAATTTGGTGATCAAACAGCCACCGTATCCGTAATATTTTAATTAAAAATTACACAACGTTTCGTTCCTCTTATAAAACTTTTTCAGGTATGAAAATTTAGGTGTTCATGGATTCAACTAGAATAACATAACAAATTTGTTACCCAAAAGAAAACAATATTTGTTTAAATATGATATTCGAACACTTATTATAGGATTATTTAAATATAAATAAAATACACTCTGTATTTGATGTAATAATAATGGGTAAGTAAAAAGTTTTTAGAGAAATAAGATGTAAATAAATGTGCAATACTGCTTAGTTTACATTTACATAACTATTACAAATTTTTGTCATGTTTATATAATTTATTTATAATTACTTTAATTTAGGACTCATTAACAGTTAGGTCATTAGCGACCGATTCATTCAGGATTTACACGAGTATTGAGATATCAGCACACGGATGGTTCCAGGTTGCTTTTTACTGACGCTTTACCGAATTGGACGACTTCTAGACTCAGATTTCATGATACATTTTGGGTAGTTTGGAGTGCCACGTGATCAGAGTAGTGTTTTTATCATCCGTATTAATACCAGTATTTTAATATCCTTGACAACACTAACCGAGAACGACGAGACGCTGTCTGCTACACCGCAGAAGGTCTATTGTATGAAGATTTTTTTCATTTTAAATTTGAGATATTAATCAATCACAATTCTTTTTGTTGTGCATTTAGAATTCATCAATACTTAATTTGTTACTTGTGAAGAAGTTCCAGTAAAGTAAAGAACTTTTTTATTTGTTATTAATTTGTTTTTGACGTATGGGTCCTTTTATTTATTCATAAATATAAATGTTATCAGATAATCATAACTATACATTTTCATAAATTACTTTGTAATATACACAATTAACAACCTCTCTTTATAAATAACTGGACACCGGAGTTCCCCCGGTGCTTATTCATATTAGACCAGTACAGTATTTAATTCGAGACTGATCTTTTGGTCAAAATGTGATTTAACGCGCATCGAGTTCATCACATTTTTGAACAATTACCTTCTCACTCTTATGTTTATTTCATCATAACCGACCTGATGACACTCATTACATTAATAGAGTCAAAAATCTTCTGAATCTAAAACTCAAGTACACTTAATACTCCAGTACCTTAAGAAAGGTGAAAATACTCTTGAATACCCTAAGCGAGTCTAAAATATTATCTTACTTTAACCAAGTGAAAAATACTTGTTATGTTAAGAAAGTTATAAACTGTTCCGGTATCGCAAGAAAGCCAGAAATATTATCTAAGTCAAAAATACTACCGAAGCGAATCAATAATACTCCTCGTTCTTTAAGGGAACCAAAAATTCATTCTGTATTCCTTGGGAAAACCACTAGGATTATACTCTTCTCCGACAGCACACTTGATTTACAGTTCGGTGCAACACAATAACCCGTGTTTGAAAGAGAATAAATCTCACGGAACGCACGCAAGACATAGACTGAATAGATAATATTGACCTAATATGGTCGATGTCGTTAAGAATTATGGAAGCGTGATCATACCTATTTTTACATACCTTGTCCCCGCCCAAATAGACGCCATTATCGGTAGTTTCTGCATTATTATTATTATTTAGATTTAGTGTCGTTTCCGGAAGTCCACTATTGAGGAAATAGGATACGTCATTCATTACAGATAACAAATAATTTTAAGAAAAAAATAGGCACGTAATTAATTACAAATAATCTTTAAATAAAAAATAAAAAGTATATAGTCTAAAGTTATTGAAAACACTGCACGCACACAAGAGAGCACAAACACACTGAGAAACACAAACACACGCAATGAAGTTTTCACTACTTGGAGCTGCGCGACCAGGAAACTGGCCTTCCGTAGTAGATCTAGGAAAACATGAAACAAACAAAAGAGCAGAAAAAACTGTACAGAAAGTTTAAAGCTATTTTTTACAAGGCAACACCTTCAAAACTTTTTCAGGAACCTTTAATTTTAAATATTAGGGGGAAGTTTTAGAAAATACTATACAGAGAAAACGTGCCATTTAATAGAATAGTTTCACTTTGCTTCACGAAACTTTTGTAGGTATTGTTTTTAACCGATGGAGGAAGGCTGTTGTTTAAAATTATCCCGGTATTGTAAATAATTTTCTGGTGGAGAGCAAGGCGGTACATGTCCGACCTTAGAGCTGGAGATTTCTGGTCGTGTATCAATTAAATTCGCCATTTGTTTGAAACAAATTAATGTTCCGCTTTACAAACTTGAAGATTTCATGAATATATACGCTTGGTAAAGTATTTGCAAACTTTTGAAGAAAGGTTTGCAACTCGATCTAGAATTCGTACTAGAAAGTATTCTAATGGCACGCTTTTGCAACTAAATATTTCATTGCTCCTTGAACAGTTTCCACAATTAGAGATGCCATAGCACATAATTGAATGAAAATACGCTAATTAAACAATTGTTACGTACTTTTTGTTAACGTGTTGCATTAATGTTCTGAGAGAATAACAAGCTGAACTTCATTCTCCAGCAAGTAGATCTATATGGTCATTCCACTTCAACTTATCATCAATCCGAAGGCCCAGGAAAGAGGCATTGGCTGAAAAATTGACCACGGGTCTATTACTAGCATCAGCACTAAACTGAACTAACTTAATCGTATCTAGGTTGAGGGATAATTCATTCTCGTTAAACCAAACATTTTGAGCGTTCAGAGTACTCTATTAACCAAATTATCGAAATTTTTATCTGCAATAACTATATTTGTGTCATCCGTTTAGAGAATCGATTTTAGAGGATGTACGAATCCTAAAAGATCATTTATGTATAATATAAAAAGTAAAGGTCCAAGAGTTGATCCTTGAGGAAATCCACATGTTAAAAATTCCCAATCGTATATATGAAATTGGCCGTCATTAGTTTCAACTACTACTTGTTGTTTACGGTTTGTAAGATATAATTATTGTGCAAAGGTTTTTCACCCCTATCCGTAAGGGTGTTCCCCTTCATTGTAAATAAGGGTTGAAATTAGGCATGCACACTTTGACTGTTCAATATGAGCAATCCCCGAAAATATATCACTTGACACTATCAACTGCCATTGCAGAAAGTTTTTAAGATACAACCTGCTAGGGATGTTTCACACAAATAGTATGTTTCTGAATTGTAAGTAATATGTGTATAAACTTTGGTAGTAAATATTCCACGGTTTTAAGTTGTACGCGGAACTTTGTTTCACCCCTTCCATTGCCATTTTTACACATAAATGGAGTGCTGAATGTTGATGTTTACAAACACAGAAATATTACATTCACAAATCAATAGAAGTGGTTATAGTGCGTAATAAAAACTTGGGACAGTAAAATAGGCTGCTGATATTGTACGTTCGCCTTTCATTTTATATTCGTGGCGCGAAGTCTATTATAGTAAATATAAAGTTATTCAGAAACTTTTTATTCAAAGGCAACTCATTACAACTTTAATTATGCTACTACAACCAATGCGAAATATTTGAGTTGAATGGACATTTCCAATTAATTTATGTTTTGTGAGGTTTATTATTAATTTGGTTGGTTTTTTAATTAATAATTAATAAAGAGTCTAAAAACTATATTATCAATATGTCGTATTTCAATTTTTGATCGTTTCTTGGATTGCTAAGAAACTTGAAAAATGAGAGAACTTGGAAGGGTGACAAATGTAAACAATAGCGTTATTAGAAACGTGTACTATCGTTGAGACCACTTTGGCAATGATGGAATTTTTTACTAATACTATTTACTTGTACCACTATATTTTACTTTGCCTTTCTCCTTCATATTACAACTCTGACAGGATCATCAAGAGTAATCTCTTCTTGAAGAGCTTTCAGCTCAGTACGAACAACGTAACACTGTTTTCCTTCCACTCCGTTCACAATAACTGCTCCAGAATATGGTAGAAATTGCAGCCATGCACATATGAGATCTGTGATATTAAATCTCTGTACTCAGCGTGAATATAAAGAAACCCAGTGTTGTGCGTCTCTTTTTACATAAACAATATCTATTTGTTGGAACCCTTCTAGTACAAATTCGTGGTTGGTATACAAATTTTATCAAGGAATTGATTCAATATATGCAAAAACCCGTATTTACAATTTCTATAACAAGATGGTACTCACCATAAACGTGCCATCTTCAGGTATATTTTTATAGTAATTACAATGCAGTTGATACTAGAGCCTGTAACAGGTACTTATAAAAGTAATGATACATTCAACACTATATCCACCGTAGCAGTTTTAATGCATAATGGCGTATTTCATAAAAAATAAAACAAATCATGGAAAGAAGTTTATAATTACTTATTTACATAATTTCATAATAGCTACTCCTAGTTGAGTTATTTTCATGAATTTGTTTCGATTTTATGTTAAATAGTATACTCCCAGAGAATAATACCAATTTTAAAGGGAGAGAAATGAAAGTAGAATGAACTGCGATCCCTGTTTATAAAATATTTCTAGCTTGGTCGTAAACATTGAAGCGCGATAATTCACTTGAGGAAATATATACGCGGCTCTGGATAGTTCATTTAGAAGGGTCTGTGCCTGTAAACTGAGATTAACGACATAAATTTCCATATTCTGCACATGGCGCGTTCTTGTTAGAGTTTAATGGATTAGTGAGTTCATGAGTATCTGATGCCCATTTTGCACTCAGCGGAAGGATACTTACTAAGCATGAAGTGTTGGCAATATATCTATCTTCAAAATTAGCGAGAGGTTGAAATATAGCACTCGGCTGTTCGTGATGGACGAAGATGGTAAACAAAAATACAGTTTCAGGGCGACAAATGACATAAAGTTAATTTTAAGAATTGCAGGCACAAAAATATCCTGAAAACTGACCTTAAGGAGAAATGATTGAAATTACAAAAGGTGAATTTAAAAAAAGGATTGAATGTTTTGTAAGGAATGTGTGTGATAACGAGTCTCACGTATGAAGTTTATTATATTTGATTGTTGTGGTCATATTAAGAAGTTCACGGATCATTAACTTCTGCAGATACCAGCATAAGGCATGGAGTGACGATCTGTGAAATTCCATCCGAGTTATTTGGCGCCTACATTTTGGCAAAGACCCAGAAAACTGAAAGCGTGTTTGGACGACAGCCAGGATCACTGCGTTTGATAGACTGCTTCCTATCTTGTTGGTATGGAATGAGCAAACACAGTAGACATTAAACACAGGGCAATCATAGTCCTGAATGCACAATGGGATGATGTGTTCATACGAAGTTAAAGTTTACCTACAAACACATTAAACCTTGGTATGAACATGAGACTCTTTTATTATTAATACCTTATTCACTCACATTTCAATTGGTTCATAAGTCTATTCACCGGGTTGGAGAGTTAATTGTAAAAAATGTATTATCATATCAAGTTATCAATCTGAATTTGAATTAAACTGTCACTGTGGGGAACTTCCTTGAGATTGTTACCTTATAGTGTAGTTACTATATAACCTCTAAACTCTTGTATTTGCGATGAATATAGAAGTATTATAAATACGTGTACTTAAAAAATTGGTTGAAGTTTTATTGATTCATATGGTGTTTATGTCTGATAGCCAAGGAAATAAATCGTCGCACCGGATGTCAAGTAAGTTGTGAAGGCTAAAGTGGAATACTAATCCCGAAAAGTATACGACACGATCTGACCCATCCTCGCCCCGAATAAGCATGCCCATTATTAACGGTAACGTCGCATAAATTAATAGCGTCATATGCCGCGAATACTTCAACAAAACATTTAATTATTAAGATATTTGACCTTTAGTTATATAAAGATTCAAATATCTATCATTTGGTAAAAGATTTTCCTTCAATCTATACAGCTTTGTGATCAATTTAAAGACTTTGTCATTAATATATTTGTAATTTAGCAAAATATTTTTCTACATTCTATTCAGATTCGAAATTAATTTAAAGATTATATTATTATAATATTTCAAATTTATTAAAAGATTTTCCTTCATTCCGAATATAGTTTTAACATTATTCTTTAACATTTTATAATTCAAATATTTGTAATTATATTATGGGGATTTTGATTTTATATTAAATTAAGACAGCAGGGAGAATATATAATTTGGTGTAAGCAGTCCCATGACATTAGTCTTCTCTTCTGAAAGTTATAGGTCGTAAAATTGTAATTTTTTATGAAATATAAGTATTTTAAATTATATTCCTAATTATGGTGATGAAACATGGGTTTTATCAAATAAAAACCGTTTGTAATTTGTCGTATATTTGTTCGATTTAATTATAGTTACTATTATCGTTCAATATGTCTTTGTTATTTCTTACTAATATAATATTTTCATCGACAAACTACATAGCTTTGGAAGAGAAATTGATAGTTTTTGGATGATCACTTTTATATATAAGAAACAGAAGAAGAGTTCTGTGGGACTACAGACTTCATATTTCTAAAATATGAGAGTAAATTTTTTAATACCACATGAAAGGGAAAATCTGATAAAGTAATTAAAATTTAATATCGGAACACCTTATTTATGTAACCATGGCTACCTTCTGAAATTAGCAGCCTTTAAATAAAAATGCGTCAAAATATATTACCACGCGGTCGATGTATCTATATGAAAAGTAATAAATTAATCAGAAGCAGCCACTTACGAAGAACATCATTCCAATATTTTGCATGTAAAATCGCGCCACAAGTAAAACTATTCCAATAGATCCGAACGGAGTTTCATCACGATCGCAGAGAATTGCGTGTCTGTTTAATGCCGAAAATAAATGTTTATTTTTAATCAATATACTCAAATTCTTTATTTCCAAGCAGAGTTGAACACTACACATTTTTCTTCAAGCCAATATAAATGTCGTCTGTCAGTCCAATTATTTTGATACCAATATTACCAAATAATTCTAAAAAGTATTTTCAGAACGGACATAACGAAATTAAAAAAACTTTCTAAATTCAATTTACGGCTATAATCACATTCGAACATGTGAAAAGATAAGTCTGACCAAAAGATAAGGATTGTAAGTAACATATAAGGTACGTATAGAGTACTCCATGTAGACAATGAGGCGACTGTGTATGTGTCATGGAAGATAATAGTCCGCATTCGTCCCGGTAGGCCAAGGATCTACATTGTTCTGTACCGCCAATGAAATAAGAAGAAAGAACATTTAGACTAGAACAACATACCGTGTAATGAAAATCTAACAAAAAATTATAAATGTGCAAAAACCACTGTCGAAAAACCTTTTGAATAACGAACAGAAAAGAAGAAAATAAACGTAAATAAAATTTCTCAATACAATGAGAATAAAAATATAACTAATAACTATTAATTGTTACCTATTTCCCTCTGAACCTTCTCTTTATGCCCTGCAGTTCACTAAATTTTATTAATACTAACACTATTATTTTTCTATTAATCCATATAACAATTAAGTATTCTTTATTTGAATTGTTTTACTCTGTGTACAGGACGTTGATACGTTTGCAGATAGAATTTTACAATCTTGAATGGTTCCACTCAGAAAGTAAAGTTTTCCTGTATCAGTACGCTGTTTCCTCTGCCTAATCTTACATTAATAATCACTTTTAACAAACGATTAAAATTTATACGATCAGCCAAACAATCATATGTGATGATCAGAACAAGTATAGAGGTTTTCAATAAGGGCGGGTCGATGTTGAAATGCAATAAAACAAGCTGTGTGTGTGAGGTATTGTTTTTATGCAAAATAATAAGCGGTAGCCATCAGAACAACTGGGGGAAATTTTACAAATTCGTTCGCAAGCGGAAACAAAACAATGACTCAGTGGAGGTCTTAGAGAAAACGGCTGCAGGGTAACATCGGATAGGGAAAAGGCAAATCTACTAAATTCATACTTCATTTCAGTATTTAACGTTAGTGTTAACCAATTTCAGTTAGAGGACAATGATAGACGTTCGGAACTTTTTGAGGTAACGGCGAAAACAATCAGACATAGAATATGAAAATTAAAAAACAAGTCACGGGGTACAGATCCACAGAATTATTAAACTTGGAAGAGAGGCAATAATTCCGTACTAATAAGAATTTTCAACGTATCAGTTAATAATTCGGCTCTTCCGGCTGATTGGAAATCTGCTATTATTATACCAATTTATGAAACTGGTAAAAGAACTGACGTCAAAAACCATACACCCATCAGTGTTACTTCAGTAGTGTGTAAGATTATGGAGCACTTATTAGCAGCCTACGTAGATATGAACTGGATAGGAAAGGGTGGTTTTTTAATGGTCACCATGGTTTTCGGGAAGGGTTCTCGTGCGAAAGCCAAATGATAAATCTATTTCAGGAGTTCGCAGATGAAGTAGATAATGGGGGTAGAATAGATGGGGTTATCATAGACTTCGCTAAAGCCTTTGATGTAGTGCCTCATGATATCCTATTGGATAAATTAAATAAAACAGGTATAGATAAAAGAGTGGTACTATGGGTAGAAAATTTTTTAAGCGATAGATCGCAAAAAGCCAAAATGGATGAACAATTTTCGGATTCTGGCATTGTAACTTCGGGAGTTCTTCAAGGTTCTGTAATCGGGCCATTACTATTTCTAATATTTATTAATGACTTACCGAATTATTTAAAGTTAGGGGCAAGGCTTTTCGTTGACGACTGCATCATCTACAGAAAGATAACGAACGAGCAAGTCGCGATAGTATTACAAGAAGATCTAGATAAAGTCAGGGCTCAGGAAAATAAAATGAAAATTAATGGAAAGAAATGCAGCTCAATCTTGTTTACAAAACGCACGTTGTTAAATGAGGTAGGATATAGAAAATGTGGGGAATTAATTCCAAGAATAGCGAGCTGAAAATATCTGGGGATATATTTTAACAACAGACTTGGGTGGGAGGAACAGGTGAATTTCAGCACCCGAAAAACGTGGAATTCCTTACACTTCATTATGAGGAACTTAAGAAAGGGAAGTTAAAAATCAAAGGAGGTGGCATATTTATCCTTAGTTAGACCAATTTTGGAATACGGGGTGGTTTGTTGTGATCCCTATAAAAAAATCAAATAGAATCATTACAGAAAGTTCAGAAAAGGGCTGCTAATTTTGTGCGAGTAGGGCCGGGTCATAGAAATGAAAAAGTTGAACAACTAGGTTGGGAGAAATTGTCACAAAGGAGAGAGAAAGCTAGACTGCATTTGCTATTCAAAGATTATATGGGGCAAAAACCATGGATTGGTATTAGCTCCAAAATGCAAAAGCCCCGTTGTATAGGTAGATGGGATCATCAATTCAAAGTGAAATATAGAAATCGAAAAACAGATGTTGGCAAATTCTCATTCCTAAATAGGACCATAAACGACTGAAATAATTTACCTGTGGGAGTGTTTGGAGGTAATTCTCTTCAGGAAAATAAATTCAGGACAAACCTCAAAAAACGTGGGTATTTTGAATAATATAAATGTATATTCGAATTTAAATATTAAAGAGAAGTGTTAAGATATTATAATTCTTGTAGTGTTTCTCTTTTTTCTTTCAGGGCGACAGAAATTTTAAAGGACTGTGAGTATTATTCTTTAGATTAGGAGTATTTATGTTTAAGAAATTTCATTATGTATCTGCCACCGGGCTTGCGCCCAACTGTAGACTAACAATAAATACAAATTCTTTCTTACTTGAAAAGACTTTTTAATAAAAACGAATTTCGTTAATACCTCACACACACCTGTTTGATTCCATTTAACATTTTTTACATCCACCCGTCCTTTTGAAAAAACCCTAGTCCTTTTCCTAAATGATTGTATTATTCAAATTGTTTGTTATATGGGTTCTTAATAATTACGCTTATTTTGTTTTAGACAGATGTTAATTGTTCTTATAAATTATAATTTTATGTTGTTGTTGTAGAAATCAGTTCTTTTGCTGGTCTGCTGCAACTCTCCATGCTCATCAATTATATGCAAGCCTTTTCATTTCTATATAACTACCACATCCTAAACCCTCCCTAATCTTCTTAGCGTTTTCCATACTTAGTCTGCCTCTTCTGTTCTTACCTCACACACTTGCCTCTAATGTTAAATTAACAAGACCCTCACGTCTCAAAACGTGGCCTATTAATTTATCCCTTCTCTTGATCAACGATCTCCATACTGTTCTCTTATTATGCTTAGAAATTACTTTTTAGTTAATTTATACACCCATCTGATTTCCGGAAACTACTTTATAATATTCATATTTAGCCATCAGTAAATTCCTATTTTTTTTGCGAAAACATTTCTTGTCTATGCTATCCTCCTGTTTATGTCTACTATACTTCTACCATCCCTAGTTATTATGCTGCCCCAGTAGCTTCCTTAATATCATTCAAAATATCTCTTCCCAATCTAACACCCTTTGTTATTCCACTGTTTCCCATATTACAGTCCATCACCTTGGTTTTCCCTCTATTAATCCTCATATTGAACTCCTTCTCCAGCCCCACGTTTTTGTCATTTATTATGGTTTCCAAGTCTTTTTCTGACTCCTCTAATACTACAATATCATCGGAGAAACGTAGAGGCTTTCTTCGTCACCTGTTCTATAAATAAATAAACAGCATCCGTGACAGACGGCATCTTTGTGTTACTCCTTTCTTGATTTCTGCTTTTTTTTCTTCTTGCACTTCAATTATAATTACTGCTGACTGCCTTCTGTAGAGGTTATGGATAACACTTCTTTATCGATATTTTATTGCTGACCTCTTCAAAATCCTTAATAGTTTGTTCCAGTTATCCTACCAAAAGCTTTTTCTAAATGTACAAATGTCATGAACGTATGCTTGTTTTTCTTATTCTGTCTTCTAAAATTAGAGGCAGACCCAATATTGTTTCACCTGTCCTTAAATTCTCTTTAAAACCAAATTGATCTTCTATCATTCTATTTGACGATCCATCATCCTTTACACTATTTTCGTTAATATTTTGCACGCATGGATACTAAAGTAATTGTTCTGTGCTGCTCGCATCTATCAGACCCATTATTTTTTACGAAACAAACATAATTGTATATTATATTACATAATATAACCAGTATTCTGTTACTCAATTCAAACCCAATCTATTTCATCAACAAACACGTCAAAATTAGATTGAATAAAACCAGGCATTCCGATAATTTATGTCAATAAATTTTTAACAGATAAATAAATTTCATAAGTTTACTTATATATTTAACGTACAACTAACTGACTTGCTTCATAATTACGGTGTAAATGTTGTTTTTAAATCAATAAATAATTTAAATTTCTTTAAAAATATTGAAGACAAAATTAACTTTCTGGAAAGACTTAATGTTATCTACAAAATAATTGTTTAGATTGTAAGTCGGACAAACTAAAAGAGCAGTAAAAACTCACATTAAAGTACATAGAAACATCAAATTTGACATTCAAAAGTACTCAGTTGGGTCCCAACACACATATATTAATAAACACAATTTCGATTGCCAAAATGTGGAATTTATAGATGAAGAAAATAATTACTTCTCGAGAATTATGAGTGAAATGTTGTATAAAAGGTTCAACTCTTATGCAGACAATGCTAAAAATGACACCAATAATTGAACAAAATTTACAATACTCTTTTGTAATAATACATTAACTTTTTACTAAAATTCTCAATTGTTAAAATTTAACTGCCGAAAGCACTTATTGTTCGTACATCATTTCACCCGTAATTGTCACTAGAGATGGTCCATGCGCGACACTAAATTCTTCACAAGCATATTCAATGATAGTTTCGGCTGAGGGACTCAAGGATTAAATATGATGAAGAACAATTAGTTTAATATCCTATGCATACAAAATATTTACGAAAATAGTACATAGGAGAATGGAACGTCAAATAGAATGCGAGTTAGGAGAAGATCAGTTTGGTTTTGGGAAGAATATAGGGACAAGAAAGGCAATATTGACTTTACGATTAATTTTAGAAGACAGGATACGAAAAAAAACCGACCTATGTTCATGACATTTGTAGATTTAAAAAAAGCGTTTGATAAAGTAAACTGGAACACACTATTAAGGGTTTTGAAGAGTACGGGAATAAAATATCGAGAAAAGAGGCTAATACATAGCCTCTACAGAAGACAGGTGGCAGTAATTAGAATAGAAGACCAAGTAGTTTAACTTATATATAGAACAGGCGATGAAGGAAGTTAAAACGGAATATGGAAAGGAAATCATACTGCAAGGAGAATAAATAAAAACCTTACGCCTTCCCGATGATATTGTAATATTAGGGATGGATTATAGTATGGGAACCAGTGGAATAACAAAGGATGTTATATTGGGAAGGGATATTTTGACGGAAGTTAAGGAATTCTGCTACTTGGGAAGCGTAATAACTAGGGATGCTGGAAGTATAGTAAACATAAAGAGTAGGATAGCACAGTCAAGGAAGGCTTTCGCGAAAAAGAGGAATTTACTTACGGGTAATATAAGTGTGAATCGTTGTTAAAAAATGTATGTTCGTATTAGCGTGGCGTTATATGGATGCGAAACGTGGACGATAGGAGTAGGGGAAAGGAAAAGAATAGAAGCCATTGAAATGTGGTGCTATAGGCGAATGCTGAAAATCAGATGGGTGGATAGAATCACAAACGAGGAAGTTGTAAACAGAATAGGGGAAAAGCGAACAATATGGAGGACGTTGACTAAGAGAAGGGATAGATTAATAGGCAACGTTTTAAGACACGAGAGTCTTGTAAAATTAGCATTGGAGGTAAGTGTGTGGGGTAAGAACAGAAGAGGGGGACAAGGATGTAATACTCTAAGCAGATTAGGGAGGATGTGGGCTTGGCTAGTTATGAGGATTTGAAAAGGCTTGCGCATGATAGGTTAGCATGGAGGGTAGCATCAGACTAGTCTTAGGACTGAAAAACACAAAAATTAAAAAATTGTAACATAGAACCCTTACTTAACATCTTGTAATATTATGTTTGTAGTACGCCTGAGGAAGTCTCAAAAAGGAGACGAAACGTCGTTTTTGAATAAGTAGTCATAAATTTATATGCTGTTTTATTGCCGTCTTTTTATTTATTGTAAACATAATTATAGAATCATTAAAAACTTTAAATAGTAAAAATCACAAGTAATTGTAGCCAATAATTTAATGATGCCGTTTGTGGAAGATGTTACCTGAAACTAGGTATGTTAAGATGCCCGTGGATTAATATATCGAAAACACAGCGACCTAAATTGTATCTGGTATCGTGTGGTAATTGCTTATAGTTACCCACTAGTTGTATGCAGGGAAGTGTAATGTATAGCGCTGTTCGTGGGTAGTTACTGTCCCTTCCCCCCTCTCCCCTCCTCGCTCACCAAGCAAAGACGAGCTGTTTACTGCCAAAGGCGTAGAATCAGGTACACATAAGTTAGCATAGTTTACATTTGTTTACATGTCGTTATTTTAAGGCCGGTAGTGCTTTGGTTTCGTCCAGGCCAAGTATTGTTTTATCACGTCTTCTTTATTGTACTACAAGTGGTAAGTCACCTCAACTTCTAATACTGAACTGGCTACTTTATCCTCCCAGTTTCTCTTTATATGCTCGGTCTGATGAATTTACTCTGATTTATAATCTCACAAACTTTGGTGAGATATAGTAATCTCGATGTTTCTAAATAAATATTTAAGGACAACATTATTCCCAAACTAAGACTTTTTATTTGTTACATAGGTCTACTAATACAGAAAATTTTGTTGGGATATCAAGTTTCTACTTTCGTTAAGACAAGCCCAGAAATAAACGTCAATAATGGCCTGATTTCGCTGCCACGCTAATCGAAAAATGGCAGCATAAATTATTATATTAAATAAATTGAAGAGACTGTTTTCACACTCCATATTGGATATTCATAGAGTTTTCGTTCTGCTTCTAGCTCCCTACTTCAATCTGCATGTCATTATGTACTGAAAGTTAAGAACAAGGTAACTTAATGACATGAGCGACTTGCTCTCACAACGAAGTTAAGCAATATTAAAAGTTTCATTAAAACTTTAATACGGATATAATGAAGATGGATTATTTATTTATAAAAATACGATTGAACACCTTAACGTTATTATATAAACTTTACAGCATTTGAGGGCTGTTAATAACACACTGCTTTAATGTTGCGGATTGAAAAGGTTCCAGGCACATCTGCTGAGAATTTATGATTAATTTTTACAAATTTAATGGTTTATAGAAGATTTGTATTTTAAATACGATAAGTTACACAAATAATGAAAACAAACGTACAACTGTTGATAGACAAAATGTTATGTTCTATGAAGGCTATTCAATTATGCTATTTACTACTTCCATTGATATTGAAAAGAGTGATTCAATCACCCGTATCAACATATTTTCTCATAAATTATATAATGGCGATAGTACATATTTTTATTTTCTTGAACTAACCACAAGTAGGTGTGACCGTTGTCTACTTTGAGATTTTAAATGTTCAAGAATTATAATATCGTAATGTTATAAATGAATATATTCGTACGAAAATAATATTTATGAATATAAAATTAAAAATTCATTAATTTTTTATGTATTGTATTCGCGTATTTATTGTAATGTACGTAAGTGGACTTATAATATGCAAAGTTAATTTTGATATATATTGTCAATTATATACTTTTCGGATAAAGTAAAAACTAATTACTATTTTTAACATTATGCAGTTGGACTCATTATATATTACATTACCAATTGCCCGCACTAAAAAGGATTTCTAACCTTATCTTTAATTATTGGAGACTTTATGATGATGACAAGCAGAGTATCGGATGAAAAAGACATTTGTATAAGACCTTCAAGTAATTTTTATTGTATAGTCCAAAATATTATATATCCTAGAGAGAAGAGAGCTGTAATTGGATGACCTCTGAAAATACAAGGGTGGTCTCGGTATCAGATTGTGAGGAATTACAATGTTCCAGAACATGGAAAGCGACCGAGTACGACTGTCATTTAGAAATTTAATTATTTGATTCAAAATTTCAAAATTATATTTTCAAATTTTCAGTTGAATATTCATTACAATTATTCACTCTTAAGTTAAAATTGGGAAATTTGATAATCCAAAGAGCTTTCGGGACATTATCGCCACAGTTCTGATTCGTCGTCCGTCGAGAAGTCAGCGAGAGTGAATAACGCTAGAGAAGTGGAGTTTTTGGACGACAAACTGCAAGCCTTGAAATTTCTTTAACACATACATACATTTGCAAAGTAACTTAATTGCAGAAATAGATTCCCATAAATTCAAATCTTGTAGTCTGATGCGATTGTCGCCCACAGGGGAAAGAAAACTCATGTCAGGCAATAAATATTGGTAGTGTACCATAAAGTGCATTTGGTGTACAAGCAATCACAATACACGAACATTTGCGTGTTCTGTGTTTTTTATCACAAGACAAAACAAATACATACACACAGTATATGTATAATACAAGTACTTGATCGGTGGTGTAATGAAAAAGCTTAAAGAAGTTGATTATCTTTCAATGTAAAAGATTTGGAGTTAATAAAATTGAAAATTGTATTATTGCATTTTTGGTCTCCTCAATTAATTATTGGGAATGCTAAATACTAAAAATGTGTAGAAAAAAAGATTGAGTAATGTACAAAATTGTTATTTTAAAGTCCAAAAATGTAACGCATATTGTAATTTTGTATAAGTTGCTAATGACTTTTTTGTTCATGGACTATAAATAAATTAATAATAATAACAAATTTAGTAATAGAAAAATTAAATTATACATCTCAAAGTTAGTCTGCATTTTTTTCCATTGCATAAAATAAAATAAAGCTTTTTCGAATACTGAGGTCAAATAATTTTTTTAGTGTTTATAAGACTACCTCTCGTCAGTTTTAATTGGGTGGCTAATATGAAAACGAAAGCTTGAAGTCAACGCAAAAATGACTTGGGCCGATGCACTTTTCAAAACGAGCTTTACAAGTACGCACTAAGTAACTAGAATCGTCCTCTGTGTAGCTCTGCGTGCTAAAATTCCGCCAGATGCGGCTGGACTCAATGTTGGACTAGGGAACAGTAACGGATAGTCCGTTTATTGTTAGGAACAGGCAAATTTGAATGCTACTGGGCTGTGCTCGACGCTGTGGATGACTGAAAATCAGGAGAGCGAAGTCCTCGCAATCGAATAAACGATGAAGGTTCTCGACTTCTAGGAGTAGAAGCGAATACGCAGTCATATGGAAGATGAAGATACTCGCTGTTTCTATACAAACTCACCAAGACAAAAAAAATTCTAAGAAAAAAAAGTAGAATTGTAAAGAGTTCCTAGATACGTGCTCAACTGATTCAGAATGTGATTGCGTCTTAAGAGGAATAATCCAATTCTGGAGAAGGTTTGCTATGCGAGGTCGTATTGAAGTGTTTTTTCTGCCACTGTTGGAGCTTCTAGATGCTAGAATGAAAACTGTAATCTGGAACGAGGTTGCTCCAGGCCTCACGCCAAAAGTGTTTTTGGCAGTTTGGAGGCCTTACGCGTGAAAAAACTATAACTTACAGGGAAATAAATGGGGAACAAGACGCAGCTGCTCTCCAAACTGACTTAGATACTCTAAGTATGTGGGCTATGCGAAATAAAATCAAAATCAGCAATAGTAAAAGTAAGGCGATTAGTTTTACTAAAATGCGCGTTCAATATACCTTGATATATAAAATAGATGGGGAAACAGTGATCGAGGTGACAAACTGTAAATACCTAGGCATTTATTTTAACAGTAAGCTGAGGCAGGTAAACTATGTTACAAGGAAAGCGTGGAACACCTTGCACTTTGTCATGAGAACACTGAAGAAGGGGAATACGAAATCTAAAGAGATGGCATATTTGTCATCAGTCGCCCACTTATGGAATATGGTGCAGCATGCTGGGATCCGTACAGGATAGGACAAATAGAATCCTTAGAAAGGGTGCAAAGAAGGGCCGCAAAATTCGTACAAATAGGACCTGGGCATGGAAACGAAAAGGTAAAGCGACTAGGGTAGGATACACTACAGACAAGAAGAGAAAGAGCTAGGCTACACATTTTCTACAGAGCCATTGAAGGTCAAAAACCTTGGCAGGAAATCCGAGATAGAATGAAAGAATCGACTCGGAACGGGAGGAGAGGGTTGATCACTTGTTTACATTACAAGCAAGGCACCAAAAAACAGACGTTGGATAATACTCATTCCTAAATAGGACAATCAATGACTGGAACAATCTGCCTGCAGGAGTGTTTGAGGAACTTCCTCTAACAGAAAGAAAATTTCGACTTAATCTAAGTTTAGTGTAGTGTAGTGCAGTGAAGTGAAAGTGATCAGTGCTGCGAAATCTCTAAAAATATACCACAATGAAATATATTTCTTTTTTTCAGGCAAAACAATATTATTCTTTTTAAAAAATTCATTTCTAATAATATGATTCCACACTTATTTATTTATATTGAATATAATTATACATTCAACTATAGGTTGAATATGGTCCTTACGGCCAGATTATTAATTATTGTTTAAGTTCTATGTATCTGCCACCAGGCATTGCCCATTTGTAGATTTAATAAATACAATACAATATTTATGCTGTGAAATACCTTCAATTCTCTCGTCAATTTAAAACGGTAATGACCAACACATCTGTTTGATATTAATTGTTATTTAATAAACGAGAGTTAAAAAATACTCTGGTTTAATGACTTTTTATAACCCTAAAAATCAGAAATTTGTTTATTTCAAAGTTATGCAATTTTAAATACAAATCAAGACTGTACTTGTGTGTCGAACGAGTGTTACTACGGTCAAGAAGAAGCCTTACAGCTGTCATGACCGATTACCGTTTCTCGCAAAGAAGTAAATGGTACAGCCCTGATATGCCATAAACTTTATTAATTAAAAATTAATATGACGTGCAAAGTATCGTTTCCATTTTTGGGAGTTCATCATGAGAGATTTGAGAAGGTAACACTATAAGACACTGAGTTACAAATATGGACATTAATAAATTAAATATGGAAACATTAAAAATATAAAATAATAAAAAAATAGGTTGAAATTTACAAATTTATAATTTCAAGGACTACCCTCCATGGCTACTGATCATATCGCATGCAAGCGTCAATTATCAAACCAAAAGTAAAATAGCACATTATTCGTAAAGATGCCAATTATTTGTAAAGGTCCATTTTGCAACGCATTATATTTAGTTAAAAAGTCTATGTAAGTTAATTCATGTGTGAATTTTACATACTTAAGCCACATATTTTTTAATAAATAAATACATATATAAATTATGAGAAGCGGTTATTCTATATTTTATAATCTATAAATATAGCAAATCTTTATGGATCAGAACAGTTTATGAAGTTATTTTTTGCACTGTATTTATAAAACAGATTTGTAAAGGCTGGTTAGCTCCCCATATTTTTTTATTGCTTGTTTGAGGATACGGCTTTCTTGTAAGGGTAAGGGCAACGAATTTCCGTTATTGCTTCGTCGACGGAGTAAACAGTTATAAAGTTTTCTCCACATTCTGTGGGTTTCATTATATTTTGCGATATATAACCCTCCTTTTGCTTTCGTCATATCAAAGCCAGACGTAATAAAATTCACTATACTGAAGAAGTTTTGTATGGCCCCATAATTAGCTTCGGAACATGTGTTGCATTGGTTCGTGTAAATGTTCTAACGCTTCTAATGTTTGAAAAATACAATTGAATGATTAAAGTCTGACTTCATTTTGTACAATTATATTACTTAAATTTTTAATATGAAGCTATATATTTGTATATATATATATTTAATTTTAAAACATAATGGTAATTTCATCCTAGGTGAATCTACATTTTTATACTTTCATAAAACTCATCTTGGTTTGGCTCACTACTCTTATATTTTTTTGCAAGTTATGTTTAGAATGGTTGTGAAAAGTTTGAAAAATATATGAATAATTAATCAGTCAGCGTATGTGACACTGTTCTTGGTTACTTTTTCCGTGTTTCTATGAATTTATTGAAGTTATCACTCTTTAGGAATGTTTTATCATATAACTAGAAGGTTGAAGTATGTTTAGGCATTGAATTGTGATTCTGATACCATTATTATTGCTTTACGAATCACATTCTCTTTGGTATTAATTATGTCAGATTGAATTATGAAAAAAATGAAACCAATATTCCAAGGTATTTGAAAAATGCTACACATTTTTTGAGAAAGGTAGAAATTTTGTAAGGTAAACCTCCCCCAAACTATGAAAAAAGCAGAACAAGTATAAGAAAAATTACAAATAGAATTTTGAGCACTTAGCAGTTTTAAAATATAAAAAGGTATTACAGAAAAATATATTTTTTTAAATTTTCAATTTCCACAATTAACCCAAAACTTTTTTTTATGAAAAAATTGGTATGAGATTCAATATGTTGAGATAACAACTAGTTTTTTATGCTATATTGACAAGTGTTAGGTTAGGGTCCCCAATTGTTTTTATGGAGTTATTTATTTTTTAATAATAGCATCAGTGCAACTATCATTAAAACTAATTCTTTAAAGACCATCTATTAATTTTCTTCTAACAAATTTACACTACAATCTTACCGATTAGAGTCTATCTAATGTATTTTCATTTGAAGCAAGTGGTATTTTAAATTAAATCTTTCATAAATATTTTATTGTGCAATTAAATTGAAGATGCTGAAACATTTTGTCAACAAAATTGTATATACATGTACAGTAGGCTTGTGGTTTGGAGGAAATGTGTCACCTAAATCCTGCCAGGTCTTTGCAGAGTAAAGGACAGGAGGAAATGACGTGGGCAAATCCTTAAAGTCGTGCATTAGATTGGGTGGCTAGAAGGCTCAAAGTTCCATCGTCTGTCTTTCTGCATGAGTTAAGCGTAGATATATTGGAAACACTTTAGATTGCAACACAGTGTCCACCGGACCCTAAAACAGCATGTGTCAAGTGTTCGTTCAAAGGACTAGGGTAGTATTAACCATTACATTGTCGGTTTTTCGAATCGCTCAAAGAAATTTCACAAGTTTAATATCAGTTTGAGTACCTTAATAGATCTTAGTTTTATATTATTAATTCTGTTTGTCAATTGTCAATAATTTTGACCTGGATAAATTTATAACTTTTATAAATTTCTCGAGTGTAAAGATATATTTTGTGTGGAAAAAAACGCAGCGAGGAATTTAAATATCTATTCAACGTGTGAAGAGTTAATGATGAGTTATTGGGGTCCTTATAACAATTGGATTTATTTCCATAGATTCCAGTTTTAATACTACAGCGTTTTATAAATTGTAAATACTAACATGGTATTCACTTATTTCTGTTGATGATAGGCTTACGGAAAGTAGTATCCAATAATTTTTCCCAAAATTTCGCCAAGTCCTCGCTCTCCTTACCGTCTTGAGTCATTCATTTTCTTTCACTTCGCTTCCTTCTACAGTTTGACAAAATTATAATCTCACCCTCTTATTTCAGTTTCACCTCATTTAATCTTAACCGAAACGTTATAATTACCCACTCTAGTCTGATTTATTTAAATTCATGATCAGTAGAAATGCTTTACAACTATGCCTCAGCCTTGAAGGCTATGAAACTGACCGGACCGGGAATCGAACGCCGGATCCGTACTTATTACTCAGTGTTCTTAGCTCACTGAACTCTCAGAGCCGATTCCTAGTCAGATGCGAGCCTTTTCCATCCATCAGACATGAATGTGCTCAGAATCACCTTTAATTTATTAAACCACTATCTTCCAGCCAAATTTTAATTTACGAAATTTACAGCTACCAAAATACCACGTAAGTTCATTAAAGTCATGTAAATTCTTGTTGGGAACCTTATTGTAATTCTAGGTTACCTTTGTTCCCTCAAATGACTTGTACAATATTTTTAAGAGCAAGGAATCGAAACAGGTTTTTGTTTTACAATATATTTTACCTAATTAACTCTACGATAGTAACCTAAATGAAAGTTTATATACAACGTCGTAACGTGTCATGTTCTTGTTAATTGGTTGTAATGAACTCAGAAAGTTTTTTCAGATATTTTACTATCAGTCATTGACTTACATCTCACATTACCTCATCATACAGTAACCACGCTATTTAGGTACTTCTCAAAGCGGGAAACCAGTATTTGTATGCATTCGCCAAAGAAAAATACCACCTCTATTGATAGTCAAATCTGCACTTCCTGTTTCATATAAATGTTTTGCACCAAGGAATTTCTTCAGATGAAGAAACAGATGAAAATCGCTTAGCGCCAAATCCGGACTGTAGGGATGATGCTATACATTGTTCCCAAGCAAACGATGCTAATTTGTCTAGCGGTGTGTGGCCAGGCGTTGTCATGGTTTGAAAGGATTCCACGAGAAAACATTCGACGCCTGTATTCTCTATTACACGACGGATCTTTCTCAATGTCTTATAATAAAAATATGTCCAGGATAGTGTTTTCTCCTTCAGTTTGCACCAAATCATCCGTGGTGAAAGACGGTCAGCCACATTGCGGCTCATCAGGTATATATTCAAGACCTTACCTAAACTTTCTAATCCACCTGATCACCACTCAGTGCTTTCAAATACATAGGACACAATTATCGATGAATGTTTTGACGTGAAATATGACTTGCTTTTAAGAAATTAAGCACTGAACTGACTTCACAGTCGGTGGATCGTTAAATTGTTGTGAACATATCGAAACGTTCTAACAATAGGAAAACGCGATGTGATGATGCTTTGTCTGACTTCCTAAGGAATGGAGGATGTGATCGCAGGTGATCAAAATGGTAACTGAAACAGTAGAATATTTAAACGGCGCTTACTTTAGAAACAGCTATCGGATAAACGAAATAGAAATAATTATGCAGAACTAGACGCCTATGGCGTGTGGCAAACGTCTGTGTGGACATGGTATTTAATTTCTCTTCATCCATTAACATTCTACAATGACTTTAATTTATCTCTAGACCACTCCAAGATTTATTTAGAAAAGTTGAGTGTTCTAATACGATCTTAAAGATCAAGTAGAAATAGTTTATAGTACTTGAAGATATCCGTTGCCATACTAACTCATTAGAAAAGATTCAACAAGATTCGGCAGCGATAATTTCAACAAGTGAGAATTATATTACTATTTTAGAAATTTATGCAGGTTAGTCAACGTTGAATTGTTGGGCGAAAAGGAAGGGACATATTTCAATGCAGAAACAGGAATCGGTTCGGGGAGATGACGCCAGGACTTTCGCCCAGTCAACATTTCTTCCTGAGAAATATGCAAATACAGACAATAGTCACTAATCATACCTTTAAGTACAAATATTGTATTGTAATTAGCTTAACTCAACATTAGTCTACAATCAGTGGGTGATAATATCTTTCGATCCTTCAACAGAAAACAGAAGTGATTCTATTTCAATTAATTAAATATAGATTACTATTATTTTGAATCAGTTAGAGTTTTATAACGCTGCTGTCGTCATGCTCTCTGATATGCAATGAAGTGATAGAGCCATTTTAAATGTAGATGAGAATTGTTTTACTTATTTTTCTTTATTTATTTTCAACTGTGTGGCTGAAATAAATTATAATTGTTTGAATCAATAAACGCAAAAGATGAAGGAATATATTTTTAATACCAATTAGATAATTTTCGGGGAAGGTGTATGACATCATCTACTTTATTAAACTCGACTTAAGCCCTTTATTTTCCTTCCCCTTCTGTGTTTACAGACTGCCCGTTAGCGAACCTCTTGCTCTTATAATCCACCTCACGTACCTCTTCCTTTCGTAGCACTTTCTATTAGCCTATCATTAAGAAATACTTTCTGCTGTGCCCAGAAATTCCAATTCAACAACTTCCGTTTACTCTTAGCCAGCGAAAACTTCTTAAATGAACCATACGTATACGAATCTCTTACTAGCAACTTAACATTTAATCTACCCATTCCAAATGGCAGAAAATTAATATTACTAAATAATTATTCACTTCGTTTGTTTCTTTTGAGGAGTAGCAGTCTACGCTTGGCTGCATGGGTAGAAAGGAAGTTTCGTGAAGTACCCTATTATATAACACAGTTCCTGACTGGCCAAAGACCCTTCCATCCAATCTCCATAAATTGGTTAAGGTGGACAGCCCCAACTTCATTGACTGCGCAGGAGAAAGTATTTGTGGTTTTAGGGGGTGAGAGGCCCTCGGCATCAGGAGGTGCGGTCCCTTCTGCGTGCCCATTACGATTTACACAGTAGTTCCACTAAAAAGAGAAAAAAATATAGATCGCAATTTCAAATTAAGCCTAATTGACTTACGTCATGGTTCGAGCGAATTATACACAAATATAGAACTGTTACAAAAGATCTTCTGCATTAGATATCATTTTAAATTTAGTCAATACGTGTTTTAGTAAGTTTAATTCATTGTGTATTATGATTAATAGAAACTTTTCCAATTAAGTACCTATTGAGAATCCTGTGGATGTATTTGTATTGCTCTAGATAAAACATGTCAAAAGTTTTCAAATAATTTATATAATAATGAAGTTTAAAATTAAATTATTTAATATTTTTATCCATTCAATTTCACATCCATTTATTAGAATAAACCATCTGTGTTAAAAACGTTTACACTGGTGCATCGTTGATATAATTTCGGAACTATAATAATGAAATAACATGTGGCATTCATAATTATATAAATATTTGGCCTTGAGTCAGAAAACTACTTATAATATTTATTACAAAAAATATCCGATTCACAAAGTTGTTTCATTATCTTCAGTTAGCAGAGGAAAGATAGTATAACCTCTAAATTTTGTCCTGTCAAAATCATTAAGAAAGTAAATGATTGTATACAAAATTATTAAATTTTTGTACCGGAATATGTCAAAGAAAATGACGAAACGTTGTTGTAAATTATATTTTTTATTGTAATAAATATTAAAATTTCATGAAAATTTATTGATTTATATTACTTTTAAAATTGTTCAATAGCCTTTAAGGTTTATCATTGATGAATCTCTGTACTGTATCTTTGTATTTAATGAGTTCACCTTACAAGAAGTTTGACTCTCAGAAACAACAATTACTAATATACTAAACGAATAAAAGTAGATACACTGGATATCATGAAGGTTCCCACGCTTGATGCAATGGACCTTAATCAGTCACAGCAGAACTCGTAAGAATGAATAAACCCATTTGAAAGATAATTAATTCCAAAATATTAATTGAAAAAGTACTAAGAACAAATAAAGAAAAGTGAATATTTAAATATTTACTTAATTTGTAAACTAGAGTACATGCAATTAAGAGCTATTTTTATTTAGAAATTCTTTTTATATGATATCGGTGTATTATTCTCGGTCACGTTCTGTCTGCATAATACAGAAATTCCTACACATGTAATGTTTGCGGAGCCCGAGTTAAAGCATTAAGCGGAATGACGGTACACGGAGTCTCATGCTCGAAATACTTCAATACTCAACGTCGTCGGTCTCACACTAAAATATTTGAATAGTTCTATATATAGATAAACCTTCATTTTGTCTGGAATAGCATCTTATAAATAATCTTTTTATTATTACTACTGGTATTTTTCAGTTCATTGTCATTTCTTCGAGATCTGATTGACGATAAAAGGTTCCTTGTTTATGTGAGGATCAGTTTTGTTACAATAAGAGAGAGAAAGAAATTTTATTCCCTTTTATAAATGTTATATAACGACATAAAGTATATTTACAGAAACGTTTCGTGTAAAGTCATATTTGTTGTAGAGTTGATGAAGTTAATTTATATTTGAATACAACACCAAACTGCTTTACAAAAACCGAATATGGATTAGTGTATATTTTTGAAAGAGTAGTTAATAGTTATTTATAAGATAATTTGGTAGTAAAATTCGCGCTTATAAGGAAATAATATGTAATCATGTGATTCGATATCCGGAATGCTTCAAGTGAGCATCTTTTATTATTAGTTATAAAAAATCGGTATACAAAACCTTTATTTATTACTGTTATCGTAGGTACCTTGATATCGTATCTCCCTTTAGTATTCAGATTATGAGCAAATTTTTTTTATAAAAATTTTAGTATTATTTATATATTTCTTTTCGTAGTTTCCTACACTTGATTTAAAAATAACGTGAATACCATATAACATTACTATTTCTACTTTAATATAGCAACTTCTTACCCAAGTCAGATATCCACGGATTTGAAGGAAACATAGATATGACTCCAAGAGTTAAGATTTTTTGCAGTACATTGCCAACCAGCATCATTGTCTCACATGACAGAGGTTTCTTTTGTAAATCTTGGCATGGTCATAAATGGTTATGCTCCTAATTGTCGCGAAAAGTGGGACTAGGATTGCAGGAGAGTCGGAATGCTGACCCCGTAACACTCCAAAAAAACCGGCATGTGTCATAATAATGGCAGCTTGAATAGGTCTGTAGCGTCAATGAAAAAGAAATACAGATATGCTTGCTGTAATTACACAGACATTAAGAAATTTATTTAAAAAAATAAATTTAATGCGATCGACTAAATGATTTACACTTCTTCTGGTTTGTATATTGTATATTCCAATAATTTGACTGTTTTCAATTCATTTAATATTTTATTTTTACGTCTGAGTTTGATAATGAGATGTAAAACCTTTACTTGACGACGTTCCTGCGCATATTGGTACCTCATCAGGCTGTGCCTGGCAAAGATTTTTCTGTCTATGAATCTTACTTTTTAATTAACCGTTTATAACATCTACTAACAAGTAAATTAATAGCCAGACCGAAGGATTGTTTATAAAATCATGACAAAACTTTATGTCAGAAACAGCCTGAAGAGGGAACAAATGTTTATAGAAAGGCTGTTAAGCTGTTAAATAAAGATTGTATAAGAAATAATTTCTTTAAATTATAATATTTCTTTCTTCCTTACTTTGTTCGTGGTGCTACATCCCATCAAGGTCTTGGCTTTCCGGGAAGACCACTGACTCTCGTCTTGCGTGACACACTCCGGATTTCTTTTTAGGAGTGGCACATGGTCAGAGTGTCGATTTTCCCAAGCTTTTCTGACCAAAAGAAGCTCAAACACTCATGCCCCATCCGGAATTAGAGCCTGGGACCTCTCTGATGTGAGGTGGTGACGCTGAGCGCTATAGCAGAGCAGGTTGGCAAAAATATTAATGGTTATTAAATATAACTTTTTAGTTATAAGTAATTTATAAGATTCAATGGTTTAATGTATAATAAACTGTAGTATATAAAGCGTGTCCACAAAAAAATGTCGCAGTTTTAAAACTTAATATTATCTACTGTGTTGTAGACTTTTGATTCAATATTATAATAAAAAAGGGTAGCTAAAAAGGTGTTAATAAATTCGTGTTACAACGCTGGGGGAAGGAAGTACAACTAAGAAAACATGTTTTACCAACACACAACAGGTTGGGAAAAAAACCCTACACCACTCCGACGTGCGGAAAGTAGGCAATCCGCTTTACGCAGTTTTTACAAAGTTTAAGAACAATACTAACCAAACTTCAACAACTAGGAATTCATGGAAATATGAACAACTTTATAAAGAACTTCACGCAACGCAGATATATCAGAAACAAGGTTTGTTGTCGTGGTATTCAGTCTTAAAACTAGTCTGATGCAACCATCCATGTTAACCTGCTCTGCGCAAGCCTTTCCATTTCTACATAACTATCACACCTCAAATCCTCCCTAATCTGTTTATCGTATTCCAACCTAGGCCACCCTCTTCTATTTTTACCCCACACACTTCCCTCTAATGTTAATTTTACAAGACCCTCATGTGGCCTATTAATCTATCCCTTCTCTTAGTCACGTCCGCCATATTGTTCAGTCTTCCCCTATTCTGCTTAGAACTTCCTTCTTAGTGATTCTATCCACACATCTGATTTTCAGCATTCTCCTATAGCATCACGTTATGAAAGCTTCTAATCCTTTTGTTTGTTATTCCTATCGACCACGTTTTGCACCCATATAACGCCACACTCCATACGAATATTTTTACTAATGATTTCCTAATATTTATTCTTATATTACCCGTAAGTAAATTCGTCTTTTTTTTTACGAAAGCCTTCCTTGCCTGTGATATACTACTTTTATGGCTACCATACTTCTACCATAGCTAGTTATAACGCTTCCCAAGTAGCAGAGTTCATTAACTTCTTTCAAAATATCCCTTTCCAATCCTACACCGTTTGTTATTCCACTGTTTCCTATACTACACTCTTTCCATGTTATTCCCTCTATATTTATCATATTTAACTCTTTCTCCAGGACTACGTTCATGCCATTTATTATGGTTTCCAAGTTTCTTTCTGACTCCCCTTATACTGCAATATCATCGACAAAACCTTTAGGGTTTATTTATTTACCTTGCAGTATGATTTCCTTTCCGCAGAACCAAGATAAAAGGATATTTTTATCAAAGTATTGAAATAGGGAACGTAGTACCACGAGGATTCGTACTAAGTCCCACGCTCTTTTTGTTAAAAATGAATGAGGCTGACGAAAAAATCCTACCCCCAGTGTTGAAAATTTTCTGACGACATAACTATAACGTGTAAAAAAAGATATATAGTCGATACTCATAATGACTTCCAAACAGCTATTACCCAACTATACACATGGTCCCAAGAAACTGGTTTAAAGTATTTTACCTCTAAAACTAATGGTATAGTATTCTGCAGTATCAGTAAACTTAAGGTAACCCCTCCATAATTTGCGGAATAACTTTACAATTCGTCAACTACATGAAAATACTGGCAATGCACCTAGATAACAAACATAGGTATGCAAAACTTATTGATAATATTGTTAATGAAAGGAAAAATCGATTAAAAATACTAAAAGCCTTATCATGTAAGAACCGGGGAGCACACAGAGGGACACTATTTAAAATGTACCGTACATTAATTAGTACTATACTCCCAAGCGAATCGAAAATACCTAAATAAGCTCAAAACACTCCACAAATTCGTTGTTAGGATAGATACCAGACTCCTCAAGGACGCAGTCAAACCCTTAACTTCCCGTAATAAAATTATTAAAAATGACATCTTTGAACGTCATAACCACCACAAAACAAGAAGACAACCAAGAAAATATTATATACACAAGAATTAAAAGCTAAAGAAAAGCATTATGACATTTAAACGCATCGTACCTCAAAATTCCATAACGGACCCTAACTACTGTAGAAACAGACCAAATACTAAAAAAATTGTCTGTCCTCATAAATATGGAGGAATGAATTCCACATAATGAGTCAGAAATATATAAACTGAAATGAAATATATATAAATGGGTCTAAAAACCCTAACGTTACGGGTAGTGTCATATACTTTTAAAATAACCGAAGTGTAAAGGAAACCCTTCAATCCACACTCCTCAATTCAAAATGCATAAATTTATTTCTTACTAATGGCATAGGAACACATTGCGACGACAAACATAATAAATCACATTATATATTGACTCTGTCACAGTTATCCAGAAGATTACAAACAAAAACTCGACATCTGAAATTAATACCAAGATTCGTGAACTATATGACCAAGTAAACAAAACTGGAATAAAAATTACATTAGCATTGCTATCCTCTCACCAAAGCATAAAAGGAAATACAACAATCGATCGATTAGCCAAATTAGTCTCTACAGGTCACCAAATCAATTATTATCCAAGCTTAAGAAACTCTTTACAAGACGTCTGGAATATAATTAAAGAGAAAATGGAAATACAATGTAAAGAAAAACTGGAAAAAATTAAAAATTGTATTCATGCATCAAACCATCACAAACTTTTACAAAATAACTACAAACCCAAATATAAATCGCAGAGGCCAAATCGTCATCTCAAGGATTAGGACTGAATACACCAAACTAACTTAACTTCATTTAAGATAAAATAGAACTCCACCAATCTGCAATCAGTGCAACGTCCCAATCTCAATGCAGCACATAATCTTAAAATGAAGAAAGTACGAACAACTTAAAAGGAATGCACTAAAGCGAAAAGAAATCAGCGAAATAGTGACTTCTCCAAACTTATAAGACGAAATGATGCAATTTATGAAAGTAATAGACCGTTATTCTGAAATTTAAAAATACTGCTGCCAAAATATTAAGATAATTTTAACTTTATTTTATAATCAGTTGTAAATTTAATTGGTTAGTTGTAAAAATGTAGTCGCTAATGACCATAGAAGTTAATGCGTCTCTAAATAAAAGTAATGTTGGGATATTTTTGTGTACAACGGGTTGCGTACACTGAATTTTTCGTGGGTCGTAGCAGCGTAGGGGTCCGTTTCCGACCTATTGTCTACTGGTAAAGAATATTTATTTTGCTTTGTAGTTTAACCCCTCAATAGTTTTAACACGAATTTTTTAACAACCTGTTTAAGCACATGCGCGAGTGACAAAAGTAAGTTTTTATTTATCGCACCGTGGACTTTTGGAGAGGACGAGGAAACGTCACCGCCTTCATTGAATGTGTCAAACCAATAACATCAAGGGTCGTTTCCATTTGTGGCTTTATTAAGTATTGTGTCTTCATTCCCCCATTAACTAATGATTTCCCAGAGTTGAGACGCTCTCCGGACTGCTGAACCAAATTAATGGAAGAATTGTATTCACATTTGTAAGAAGAACTAGGTTTTTCACCTTCATTTTGATATTTGATTTGTTGTCAATAGTCTAAATTGATCTATTATTTACCAATAAATCTGAGATCTTCTTTTGTGGCCCCCCATATATATGGTATTTCACATTACATACTTACTTGTAGTGTGAGAAATATAATATGCAACTAAGTGGTGGACAATTGATATGTTAGAAAGGACCTAAGAGAAGACGCTGGAAACTAAATGAATGATGAAGGCCAGTCTAAAAAGTTTAGTTAAATAATACTGCAATATAAGTGCAGTAAAAGTGTACCTAAGAGAGAAGAAAAGTGCTAAATGATTAAAATATTTCGTATTCTAGGAGTCGAGCTTCTAAGAAAGACGGTTCAGAATGACGTAAATGTCATTTAACGTAGCAGTTCAGGCGTGATCGCCCACTTTTCTTACTAATCGAAGGAACAGTAGGGAAAGAATTTTCTTTTTGGAGAAGTTGATGCGGGGTGGATATGCTAACTGCTTTCTGGCAAAGGCCTTTGAAGCGGCGAAGACCTTTTGAGGATGCAGGTTTTTCGTAACACGAAACGATTTCGGTAGCCCTCTGAGGGGCGGGCTATGGGTGTGGGTAAGGGAGGGGAGCTGCACATACACGATCGATAACGCGCCAAGTCCGGGAGACCCTGGCGGCAACGTGTCCCTCGGCCCCGGACCCCGGACCCGACCCAACCCAACCCGACTTCAAGTCTAGGGGCGAAACCTCGGCTAATGCGTCTCAAGAGACTGTACCATTATACATAAGCTTCAAATAAAAATTAATATCGAATAGTAAGCCTGAAATGTCGTTTCCAAAATGTAGCAAGCTTTTATCGGCGTCCGTTACGGGAATAAATTATTGTAAACCATAATTCTGTTCGTTTCAAAATTTTTGAGTCTTACTTATTGGTTTCAAAGGTATCAAAAAAGTACAGTGGGGCTTGGATAATTGGAAGGTTGTCAAGTCAATGTCCTCAGTGATACGATTTGAAACGACTGGTTCAACAACACGCCTCGGAGATAATTCGTGCTTCAGTACAAATTTGTAAATAAATCTTTGTCCAATCTGAGATTATACAACTTTTGGGATTATTTTCTATTCGTTTCAATGGTATTGAAAAACTATTATTTTATGGAAAATAAAGAAAAATTACAAGGATTATGTTTTCTAATGATTCGTTTGCCACTACGTGACAAAAACGCCTGATTTAATTTTCTCACGGTGGGGAAAATTTGTGTTTGTCCCAAATTGGGATTTTTTAATTAAAAAATCCTTCCTAAATAGACTAACAAAAAATATTCGATATCAGTGATTTTAACTGTCAGTAAGATTCAATAAAATAAGATGCATTGATTGAACTGGTGTGACTTCATCTACCTAAAACATTAAGATGGTCCACCGATTCATCTGGGTTTGCGAAAATGTGATGTTCTCTTTTGAAATGACGGACAACTAGGCTATTTTAGCGGTGATACCCGGAGAATGGAGAGTAATCTGGCAAATGCGTCACGAAATTTGTTATGACGCTATCTGAACGAGGGGTATATATGTAGAGAAACAGCATGGTTGACACTTTGAATGGTAAACCAGCGAGTCTGTTAAAAAACAACGGCGACGTCACTTGGCAAGTGGAAATTTGTTTCCTCTCTTTTCTCGTTTAGCTCTGTGCCATTCTTTCCAGTAAACTACTTTGCTCAAAGTCATATTATGACTGATAACTAAAAGTATAACTCTTAAAAATAATTTAATTAAATTACTAATAATAAATAGATATAACTAAAACTGTAATAAACATACAGTACAACACTGTATTAGACTCCCCCAAACTAAAATAATTTACAAAATCGATTTAATAAAATGAGGTTACAGCTAGATTACACAAACGAAACAAATTACAGGATTAATTTAAATTATTTTATTTATATATTAATAACTGAGTAAACAATTAAATTTCGTTTTTTACATGGTGCATAGAACATTTTTAAAAATATTCATGAGCTAGATATTATTAAGAAATTTTATTGTTCTTCAAGAAAAAGTTTTATGCGCCTCAAAGTTTGATTATAATTACACATTTTAATTACAAAAATTAATAAATTTCTGCATTAGAGTTTAATATTATTATTCTAGAAAACTATAAATAAATTGATTGACAGTTTTCTAAACCCGAGGGAAGAAGTTAATCGTGTGGAATAAATTACGTTGTACTGAGACTGGAAGGCAAACAACAATAACATAACGGATTATCGCATCTGTATTAATTAATCGTTTTTCAGTATTCCATTTATTTAAGTATGACATTTATGATGATTTCAACAGTCGTTTCTTATTTTTTTGTGATAGGCTACATCGGGATGACTTGAAACGAGAAACCCCTCTTTAATATCATAGGAGGGGAATTGAAAGGGGAGGATGTGGAAGGGAAAGGAAGGCAGCCAAGGATTGACTAGTCCCCCGGTCTATAGTTTAAGGATTCTACCCGGTGATTCACCTAAAGGAGATGCAAGGAAAACCCTAGTAATCCTGCGCTTTTTTTGGGTGAACAGGCAACTCCATTTTAATAGCATAGGAGGGGAAATTGAAAAGGGGGGATGTGAAAGGTTAAGCATGGTAACTAAGGGTTAAGTAGGGCCCCCGGGCTATGGTTTAAGGATCCTACCCGGTGTTTCACCTAAAGAGATGCAGGGAAAACCCTAGAAAACCTGCATCAAGTTGGTCGGGCATTGGGTACTATTCTCACGCCCTTCCGAATGACGGGAGACGAGGTTGCTGTGGGGTCGCAGCATTTCGCTCACATTGTCTCCACCAGTTTCAGTTGACTGACTGATCCAATGGGATCAGCGGACAACTCTTGCCATATGCCCAAGGTCTTCGACCCCAGACATATACCTCCTAAAATAGGTGAAGGTGTCTCGGCATGTGAGAACTTTGATAAAAAATCCCAGAGAGAGTGCGAGGCATTCCCGACATGATCAGGTGAGCCCCGCAGTCACTCTGGAGTGAAGCGCCTGTGAGATAACTCCCGCAGCGCCTTCCGAGAAGGATCCTACCTTTACTGTGTGTTGTTTTATTGACTATTATATAAGATTTGTCTGAGAGATTAAATTTTTGTTGATGGTTAAAGTACTAATTCTATCATTTTTGAAAGCCTGGAAATTAGAAATACGCGTATTATCTCAAATTTTAATGTTTTGGTTGCTTTTTACTCTAATAAGATAGATAAAGTTATTTGTTATTATTTCTAATAGTAATAATGCCACTTCCTAATTAGTTTTAGGGCTCTGGGAGGTGAGCGTGCAGTTGTTTCCCTGCAAACAAGGACCATGCATTATGTATGGTGGTGACGGTGTTTAGCAGAGCACTTAAGCTGCCGTGTAACGACCTACTACAGGCAGCTTGCAGCTCAATTTATCACCAATACGAAACGAATCGGTTCAAATTTATTTACCTCTCACACAATTAATTCTTTATAAGTGTTTTCTGGTGGTGAGAATACCAATTCGCAGAAACGATATGGAATGCACTATTATTAGTGCATTAGTAATTACCGTTTAGGTACTTTTATGTTTAATAGATTCAATTATACGAACAAACACCCGTAATAACTTAATTGACCTGTTTGTTAGAAGCAATATCACGTGGTTTTTAGCAATGTTTTTCTTTTGTTTAAATTACAATTTATATATGTATGGTTATAAATATAAAGTATGTATATATCTATGATAGATTGACTAACAAACAAAACAGAAATAAAAACTATTTTAGCATATAAGGATGTATCAGATATTTTAATAACATATATACATATAGTATAGTTGGTCTCAATTAGTTCGGATAGTATACGTGCTACTAAATTAGATTTCTCTAGCTATCTTAATGTTTCGACCTTTTCTTTAACTGCTGCCCTTATGTAATCGCCGTAGATAAAGACTATAATCCTGATTGAAACGATCGTCGTTTTTTATTTTTTGAAATTCTTTCAGAGTAAAGATTATCAGAAGAGTAAGAGGATATATGGACTGTTAAATATTCAATATTACTGATAATATAGATACATCATGTTGGAAATTCCTATTTACAAATTTAGCTGATAGAAAACCATATAGGAAACCAATAAGTCCTGGTAATGGTGCAGGTTATATAAATAAACTGGTAATAATGTATTAGGACTTGAAACTTCAGGGTGAACTAATTAATTACAATTACTCTCATAAGATGTATTCTGTTGGACAAGAAAATTATCTTGCGATGTATGGTTTTTGCACTAAAAATGAGATTTTTTAACGAAGTTATTGTGAAATTCTAATAAAAACTAACTAACAGCAATGAAAATAGAAATTATACTTTGGTACCATCATAGAGAAAGCCTTTATTTTTTATAATAATTCGTTCTAACAAGATATCCTGTAAACACTCAATAGATCAGACAAAAAATTATTTCTTCTGTAAAATTATTCCATGATTCTCATATTTTTCATAAAAGTGTTAATTTTTAACAACTAAGATGTGCGAAAACTCCAGGGAAGCTTTTCATATTCATAAAATGAAACAATCCTACACCGGTACACATTAACATGGACTCATAATAAGAATTTAAAACTCACTTGACGCAAAATAGACAATTCAAAATGTAGATTACGTACTCAAACTTACAATTATATATTTAATGAATTTAATTAATAATATGTTGTTTTACAACGATGTTGCTAAATATATATCTCATAAAGGTAACTTGTGGAAGAGATCGAATTAATTATTTGGATTACTACTGTGCTTTAATACTCCTTATGGCTCCTCTTATCGGGTTAACAATAGAGTTTACACTAAACACCCATCCCCCATTTGATATAAGTACTTCCGAGGATATCCTGCGTGGACCTTACAGGACCATCCATGTTAAATCGGGCGTATACCTTTCACCCCTCGATGGAGAAAAAGCAGGAAAAAAGTAGGGGCCGGATTCTGCCGGAGCAAAGGGGAAAACCTTTGTGGAATTAACTTGGGAAGGGTATTAAAATCTGAGGGAAGCATGCATCACTTAGGTTGAGAATAGGAGGATAAAAGTAGAAAGAATATAATGCTTACTTCGCTAAGAAGTGGATCCAGTATATCATTTTTCATGTTATAGTACATATTCACATATTGTAATCTATTGCCAAAGAAAGGAAAAGTCAATTAAGACTTGTAATTGGAGAACCATTGATGTGGTGTACGAAGTTATTATTGAACGTGAAATGCGGACCACATTCACTAATTAAAGAGACAAATGGAAACTTGAATCCAAGAAATTTTGATGTTCCGTTAACAATAAGTACGAAGAAGAAAGATTGACTGAAGGTTATGTATTAAAAATCATGCTAAGGTGAAGTAAGAAACAATATGGTTTTGTGTGACAACAAAACTTTAATGTATTGGGTTAGTAATTTGTTACCTTTGAATGTATCCAAAATACAGGCGTCGATGAAGGAACGTGAAATAAATTAATCAATTTCATTCTAGCGGAAGTTTCTCCCGCGATCCGGTAAGAATTGTAGCGTCCCCATTTGCATTATTTTGATTATGCCGCCAATGTGTTTGTTTGTTACATGTAGGAGGAGTCTAGTGGAAGTAAGGAGGGCGGAAGTGTGATCCGTTTTAGCTTTCTGAAGGTGAAAAACAGGCTAAGTTTTTTTCTCTAACGGTTTTTACAGTAGTGTGAAAGTTGTATGAATCGTGGAAACTTTTATGTCTGGCGTGCAACATCCAACATCCTGGCTGCCCAGTTGAAGTGTCATTTCCTTCGCTTGAAACCTACACTAACGAAATTAATCGTTCTGTTGAAAATATAGCACAAAATTTGCGTTAAGTGTTAATAAAGTTATCAGTAACAAGCACAAGTACAGCAAAACAAGTTGAAGGCTGGTCCCGAAAGAGTTGACACAACAAGAAATAGAAACAAGACTCAAACTCTGTGCACAATTGAAAGAGCGCTGTGAAAGTGAATGTGACCCTTTTGTAAACAAGATTTTAACCTGTGATGAAACTTTATTCATCATTTTGAACCGGAAGTCAAACAAAGTTAAGTAACAATGAGGAGGTCAACGAATTTGTGTTGTAAACTGGCTCAAACGACAAGAAAAAAAATTATTTGCTTCAGATATAAAAATGAATACTTCATCGATTGGACAAGTGCATTAATATTATTGCGAAGTAGTTAAAGTCTCATTTAAAAAATACACTTCTTTCTTTCTTGATCCATTTGTCTCTTTAATTAGTGAATGTGGCCCGCATTTCACGTTCAATAATAACTTCGTACACCACATCAATGGTTCTCCAATTACAAACCCACTGTTTGCTGAAATAATTATACGAAAATTCTTTTAGATCTTCCTTGATATTAAACAATTGCGGATATATTACTCGTTTTTCACCCCAATTAAAAGTTATGTACGTAAGATAGATCACGCACTCTGTTTTCTTGGATTTATCGGTTACAGTTGACAATTCGTACACGTTTAACATGAATTCGCATCGCAAATCAATTTTTATAAAGTGTCCTCAACTATTTTTCTAATCACGCGTACTTACAAAAGACACCTCTGGACTTCAACCTCGTTGAATGTAATATTTTATAATCTGACCCAAAGTATCATACTGAAAATTTGAAAAATGTCTTTGACATATCTTTAGAACATTCGTACTCGCTATTCTCAACTTGCACGTAAAGGAAAGACTAAGTCCTTAACTACCAACAACAAGACCAATTCACTACAATATCTATTCTACGTTCTTTTCATATAAATTACTATCTTAAATTGAGGAAATTGTTCAAACATTTTAATATAGTCGTATATAAAATCAAATGTAAACAATTGTAATGCCTTATCTTCGTGCATAAAAATGGCAAAAGACTGCCTAATTTCGAGTGATGACCATTATTCAATTTAAAAGTTTATTATTATTATTGTCGTTTAGTTTATATTGAAGAAACAAAAGGACCAAAAGCAACGTTCTACTGCCAAACGTTTGGTTGTAAAACATTTAGATTTATCAAAACACAGTATTTTAATAATTACAATAGGATGATCATTAAAATATAGGAGACAGATCCCAGGTATCACACTATGTTGGTTTATGAAACAGTCAATTTTAACGAAATAATCATGTTGCAAATGAAAAATGTGGCACAAACTCTTTAACTAGACTCCAGTCTATCTAATTAGCTTCTCCAGTGGGTTTCAATAAATTGTATGTATTAGTGTGCTCCTATTCAAGAAACGTGTTTCGCATGATAAGAAACGTTGATCTGGATCTGTTTTCCAGTTTTCTGTATTTGGCTAATGTTATCAGTACTATAGTCTCACCAGACATTTTTGTTTTAATTTACTACATTGTCACGTTTCTGAAGGATCGTAAGACGCAGTAACACACACACCTAGAGGTTATAGACATTCATTTAACACGATGTGCTGTACTGCGAAAGACTGACCCCGGTTCGGGATCCATTAAAATTTATACATGCATGGGATATTCTAGAAACAGAAAAAGACAAGAAATGAGAGGTAAACAAAGTAAACAAACAAAAACGGTTGCGTCGAGTAGGACCCGAACCAGAATCCACACTTCTGCTCTATACCTCTCAGCCATCACTGCAAGTTTCGAATTGTGGAAATATAAAAGTCCACATGAAAATTGATAATTCAGATTATAATAATTTCAAATTATTTTTCAGCGGTAACGATTAACATTATCAGAGAAAAAATCATGAATTAAACGAGTTCTGCCAATTTTAAAAATGTTTATATTTAATCGTCCGATGTTGTCCTTCAGGCAGTTTGCAAGTATTGGGTATCAAATGCCAAGTTCTGTGAGCATTATGGGACACATGAATAGAAACGACCTAATACTATGCAAGTAGAATTTGTTTTTAAAAATTTAATCCTCTATTATTACTTTCACTTTAAACGCAGTAATATTAACTCTATCTCTAATCATATTCAAAATCTTAATTTCTATTATTCTTCAAAATAAATAATTTTCATTGTATACTTCATTTTTCCATAACTTATTCTTCCTCTAATTGCTGCAAGGCTCTAATCTAGCGATCTGAGAATTTCACCCAAATTTTGTGACGTCTTCCTTTCATTTCACAAAAATTTTCCCCTTCACTGTTCAAAAATTGTCCTACTTCCATACAACTTTGAGAGACAATGTAAGTTCCCTCGCCAAAATGATTCATTTTACAAACTTCATAGTAGTAATTTGCTAAAAATGTTTGACTTTCATGCCAAAACATTGTATGGTTACTTACTACACGATCCTAATTTCTTGACTGCTGATGAAATGTATAATTGAAATAATAGGATAACAAAAAAGTATTTTGACACTACGTGATTCACGGTGGATAATATACTGGTAACGTATTTTGACACTAAGTGATTCACGGTGGATAATATACTGGTAACGTATTTTCCTCCACTGTCTCCCACTGCAGACTTTTTCCAGTTCAGAATATATTGTCAGTATTCTTTAATTTCTTTATGGATACTCTACCAATTCTGCTATGTTATTATAATTTGAAATTTAAAGTTGAAGGATTATGCTGCCGTCCAAAGTAGAAAGGCAGTAAGTAAAAATTTTTGTCTTTTGGAAATATTTCACGGATAAATGTATTATAATTAATTTATAAAGACAAATTTATATTTATTGGTACGGATAAAACCATTTTAAAAGAAATAACGGGTTTATGTAAATGACGAAGGTCAAAAAAATTTATCCCTTGATTTCTCAAATGCATTTTTTTAGACTTACTGCCTTTCTCCTTTGGACGGCAGTATGTACAAGTATTTTTTGACACATCCAATCTATAAGAATTAAAACGGGAACGATATAACTTATTTGTTGTTTGGTCTTATTTCCCATATATTTCACAATTATCTGGTACAAAACGTTATATGAATACTTATTTTTTCTGAACATTTTTTCCTTCATTGAATAATTTTCTTCTAATAGAAAACACATAAGAGCTTTAGATACCTAATTATATTAGTTTGTTATCGTAAATAAAGTTTTCTTACATATCGGTTCAAATATTTTTGAATGCTAATTTTAACTAAATTGTAAATACGTTGAAACATTTTTACCTGTACGATTAAAATCAATCTATGTTATACAAAAGCTCATTTCCACTGCTGAAAATTCAGTTTACTTAATTTATTAGTTCATTTCTGTTTTCGTATGCAGGATAAAGTAATGTATCGGTTAAAAGAAACCTATTATCTTCTTACTTGCATCTACGTAAAGACAAAACGTACGACGTCAATCAGTAAAAAGAAATATGAAAAAAGTGGGTAACATCACATGTCGAACATGGGTATAATTACTGAGACAGCTTAAAGGTTATTAAATGATATCGGAAACCTTTGTTTGAATGTTAATGAAAAAATGAAAAATTATTAGTGGTGAAGGATTACTGTCTTTTTCACTGACCCTGGAATCACCACATAAATAAACTCTCGGGGAAACTCAAGAAAATCTGCTTTAAATTAAGAGTTTTATCTCGAGAAACCGACTTATCTACATAAAAAATGATGCACCATACTTTCATTCAGTCACGTCTTACGGAATAGCAAACTGGGGTCATTCACGTCACGCGCTTATAATTTTTTAACCACAAAAGCGGGCCGTACGAATAATATCTTCGTGCGGCTTGAATTACAAGTTGCAAGCCTTTGTTTCATAAACTTGAGATTAAAACTTTGCCTTGTACGTTTATTCTAGAAGTGTTAAATTTTGTATGCACCAAACGGCTCAAGTCATTTATACGACACTAGAAATCACTCTCTACTCCGTATTGAAAAACAACGTCTAAGCCTTTTTGAAGCAAGCATTCGTCCTTCCGGTATAAATCTATACAATACTCTTCCGGAGGAAGTAACAACTTTAAAGGTAAAAAGTTTATTTATAAAGAGTTGTAAATCATTGTTAATGAATGGAGCGTATTATTCGCTGAAAGAGTTCGTAGATAGGAAAACAGTTTTCTCGTATCCTATTAAACTCTGCTATTTGTGACAATTATAATTTTCTAGAATTATTTAACTGCCGAATTATTTTCTTTTTCATAATCGACAGGAATCTACACAAGATTTGCTGATGTCCACTCCGACCACTGAAAATTGAAGATTAATATTATCATTTCTCTATTTACTGTTATGTTAGAATCTTTAACGTTGTTTCAAATTCATGACAATTTTTTGCAACTTCACGAAGCCGATCTATTTGCAGGGTCAAATGGCTAATACTTATAATAATTGATTATTATATTTTGTCTTACGAAATTTATACTCATGTTTTCTTTCAATTTTCTAATTTAAAAATTTTATTCTTTTCTTGTAATCTTATATTTGACATATCCTATTTCATCGACCGAGGACTAATGGATTTAATAATAAATCTAAATTAATAAAATCTGACGGTGACACGATTAAAATTACAACGGAAAACAATAGCTGAGTAGTCCAATAACAACTATCCGAAGTCTTAATATTTTGGATGTTTAGAGTAGAATACACAAATTTTGGACGGTGGTATTTAAAACATAATTAACTTTGGCGTTGAAAGGGTGTATATTAATACAATTTAGGACGATGATCGTTCGGAGGAATACTTGTAATATAATCTGTCTGCGAATGATTTAGTAGATTTCGAAAGTCTGGAATTAAGATTGTGCCGCAAATCGTTTATGAATATTAGAAAACGCAATTGTCCAATTACGGATTCTTGAGGAACTCCGATTCCAATATCTATAATTACTTATTCAATATTGACTTATTTCTATTTATGCACTTCTCTACCCAAAGTATTGCGTTTACCTCTCTAAAATATCGTGTGGAAATAAATCAACGGCTTTGACGAAGTCAATGATTATTCCATCCACTTTTACCACAATATCTACTCCATCACCTAACTCGTGTATGAAATTTATTCTCTGAATTTCTAACGAGAACTTTTCACGAAGTCCATGTTGCTAATTCAACCACTTGTTGAGCTCAGATCGGACGTAGGCTGCCAAAACGAGCTCCATAATCGCATGTATTACTGAACTAAGCCATACTGACCTATCATTTTTAACAAAGTTCCCCAGGTCCAAAACTTTTCAGCAAAGTTATTTTATCTTTCGCTTCTTCATGCTTCCCAAGCAGCAGAATTCCTTACCTTCCGTCAAAATGTCTCTTCCTAATCTAAAACCCTTTGCTATTTCCCACACTACACTTCATTACCTTTGTTTTTCCTCTATTAATTCTAATATTGAACTCTTTCTCCAGGACCACGCTCATGACATTTATTATGGTTCCCAAGTTTTCTTCTGACTCCCTAAATACTACAATATCATCGGCAAAGCGTAGGTCTTTATTTCTTCTCCTTACAGTATGATACCTTTTCCATATTCCGTTTTGACTTTCTTGTTCGTCTTTTCTATATATAAGTTAATCAGCATTTGCATCCTTCTTACTCCTTTCTTGATTTCTGCTTTCTTTCTTCTGTAGAGGTTAGGTAAAAGCCTTCTTTCTCAATGTTTTATACCTGTCCTCTTCAAAATAGTGTGTTCCAGTTGACATTATCAAACGCTTTTTCTAAATCTACAAATGCCATGAAGGTAGGCCGTTTTTTTTCTTACCGTGTCTTCTAAAATTAGTCAATATTACTTCTCTTGTCCTTACATTCTTCCCAAAATCAAACTGTCTTCTCCTAACTCGAATTACATGTGAAGTTCCATTCTCCTGTATACTATTTAAGTTTTAAGATAAAGCTGCCAGAGTATGTTGTGTTCATTAATAATACTTTTATTGCAGCTAAATGGCCATATACAAAAAAAAGGTACAATTAAAAAGGTGAGATTTACATCTGGTTTGCATATTCTGTAATTGATTTTTTTCTATTGCTACAGTTGTGTTCATTGAGACAAGTTAGCAAGGTGGCTTTCTAATTTTTGCAACTAGTAACTACTCGATTAGTTGTTTCGTTAGTTGAATATTTTCTGATACCATTTAGTCACATTCATATCTACTCCACATATGTGCATAAGTACGTGTCACCTTTAACCTGGAAAAAACAGACGGTTACACGTCGGAAAGTAGCATTAGAACTAGCAAGATAAATGTTGCGGGACGACAGTTTCTTCTTTTAAGATGTTGTAGTAGGTTATTGTTCCTTTGGAATTGTCTATTTTGTTGCAACGTTAGTTTTTTCGAGAGAGTAGCTGATTTTTAAATTTTATTATTCAAAATAATTGTTTAAATAAAATTTGCACAGTATTTATAATATTACATAAAAAACTAAATATTCGCATATTATTTATATTAGATAACGATAATGTATCTAAAATCGAAGAAAGTTGTTTTGTTTGCAATAATCACAGATAATTCTTGAGACAATGAAGGATTACTGCATTGTGTAAAATGGATATTTTGGGAGGGAGCGGTTGTGGTGGTTGGCGCGGTTACCTAATTCTCTCAGAATATTATGTCTTATAGTTTTCGACTAACGGAGTAAGTGCGACAATTTAATTTTCATAACGTCAAGTTTTAGTTCATACTCAGTCCGCGGAGTGAGGTGAAAAGACGGAGGCCTACGTCTTGAAACGTGATGGAATTGACTTGTGATTGTAAATACGGAACTAAGGTCGATTGCGTTATATTACTTCATTATTAAAACTAGAATGAACTTTTTAAGCTCGTTTATAACAATGCCTGTAACATACAAGGTGTTAAGAAGCCAATTATAACAGGTTTAGCGTAATAATATTATAGCTTTAAAATAGCGTAGTTGTGAATTTAGTGGTCTGGTATTCAATATGATTCATATCATGAGATTTGGAAAAAATGCATCGGTTGGTGTGCATTCGAGAGTGTCGTAAGAGCGGAAACCCAGGATGCTTCAAGGGAAGCTTTTAATTCATAATACTGTTCAGGCAAGCGTAAACGGGCGCGCTCCAGATCAGCGACTCGGATAACCGACAAGATATTAGCGTGGGATGTACTTCGTTTTTAAATCTACCACCAAAATATTAAATTATATTCCAAACCGCGTCATTCGCAGAAAACATCTTGCATAAATCTCTTGATATAATCGTATAATTAGTCTAATGCAACTGAATACTATATTTATAAATCAAAGTTAAGACTGTTCGAATTTAGAAAATATTACAATAACCGTCATGTACAACAGTTATTATCGGGCCCTTCAAAGTATGTAATATGATGTGAATAGATTATCATAACTTATATTACCTTACCTGATCTGTATTCTTAACTCCGCAATTCATATTTATTGAATGCGCTAAATATATATTCTCTGGAAGATGATCTCAACAAAGTAGCCTTCTCACGATTTAGATTAACTTGAACACGACATGAACAACCCTTATTCACATTTTATAAATGTTAAAAACTTTTAATTGTCTTTTAAAATACCCATTTCATCTCCAGAATTCCAAAAGAACTCATTATTATATTTCTCAAAATACATAAACTCACAGAAATATTGACTTAAAATTAAAATATTAATTTTTACTTTATCAATAAACCTATAAGTTTTGTAACTTCATTTGGATTTCATATATTGATGTTCAGTAAAGTACAGCGTGTATCAAAAAGGGCTTAACAACTTTAAAAATTCATATTAATTTATTTATTTAACTTACAGATATGGTGATTTTGTACTATCGTACTACGTAAGTCAAAACTTTATATATTTTACTATAAAATGACCTAAGACCATGCCTGTAAGTTAAAAGAATAAATAAGTATAAATTTTCATAGTTGTAAAGTCCTTTTTGAAACACTCTGTATATTTTACGCGACGGGGCTTACATTCCGAGATGCCTCGTTCTAATTTCAAGATTCTCACATGCCGATGCACCTTTTCCTCTTTTGGAAGGTGTATGTACTGGGGCCGTAGACCTTGGTCATACAGTAAGAGTTGTCCGCTGGTCCTATTGTATCAGTCAGCCAAATATAACTTATTGAGACACGGAGAAGGGAATGCTGCGACCCCACAGCAAACTTATGTGCCCTTATTCGGAAGGGCGTGAGGCAAAGTATCCACCTGCCCGACCTACCTGATGCAGGCTTACTACAGTTTTACCTTCATTTCTTTTAAATGAATTACCGGTAATATCCTTAAACTTTTTCCCGCGGGCTGCCTTGCTCTATCATTTACATCCCCCTTATCAATTTCCTTCCTATACTATTAAGAGGCAGTTGCCTGTTTCAGAATCACCCTCATCTAGCCTGTTACCCACTTGTAATTATCTTTTACAGTAAATCTAATTGTCACGATAAACAGATGGTCAGAGTTATAAATAACGTGATCAATGGCATCTTTATATTTTTCACACTGTCGATTTTTCTATCTTAAAAATGAATTCTGATTAGTTTTCTACGCAGTTGATCTTCCATCATAGGTTCCAACCATTTAGACTACAGCGCCCTAAAATAACATTTTTCCTAACATTATTTTAATCATCTATTTTTTATACCAGTCGATGTAGAAATCTCTTCCATAATTTACAATCTAATTTACTTTGATTGAATTATTTCTACTTTCTTGTAATTTTTTATAAGTTTATTATTCCCCTCTTCTTTTTATCCCCGCCCTTTTTCATAGAGGAGCTCATTTCTCCGATCGAAAAATAACAATCACCTTGAAGAATCGGAGAGACCAGACTTTATTTTTTGCGCTCCACAGCCCGGGGACCTTAGTCTACCCTTGGTTACCTTGCTCTACCTTCCACAACCCTCCTTTTCAATTCCCTTCCTACACTATTAAAGAGGTGTTGGCTGTTTCAGGATCACCCTCATATAGCCAGTTATCCCCATATAAATTTCTTAGGTTTGCATAGTAATAAATAAAATTCGTGCGCCCAAACTCCCCCCTCCCCCACAAAAAAAACGCTCTCTCGTCCTTGGCGTGTAATATCGGTGACTCCGAGAAATTTTTACTTTTTGTGCAAGCCGAGCGCCGAGAAGGAAATTATGAATCGCCAAGATTATTTGTCTTACAAAAATATATGTTACATGTTTAGTAAACTATAAATATTTGTAGCTTTCTAAATTAGAAGAGAAATGACGTGTCTTCTTTGTTACATCCGTGATTTATTTTCTGAAGATTTGTATTGCAAGACTTAGGTTCGGTATGAAGTCAATTCTATACAATATAGTATCTTTATGTTACAAAGGTATAAATTGACATATAAAGTACTAATGTTTTAATCATGCAATTACGCGTATTATATTAGCCAACGATAAAGTACATGATTCAATTTTACTATCCATTTATGTGTGACGGAAAATCAATCCTCGTCAATGGCACAATGATCCCAAATTAAAGGGGTTCGATCCTCTCAAAATCGCTAATCTCAGATAGAGCAGGGTCTAATCAAGCCAATGGTGGCGCCAACTAATACTGAATTGATATTACACACCAAACGGATAGAAACCAAAATTCTATCAGCCCGAATAGCTAACTATGTAATTCAGGAGTGAAACTATTTGTTCCATAAGCGTTACAATTAATTACACAGCCTGAACTTTAAATATTTTGTATCAGTAATTAAGATCTAATCGCATTTAAATGTTTTACTGTATTTCAAAATTTACTAACCATAAAATTTAAGTTAAATTTAACTGTTTATTTTGAAATTAATCATATTTGTATTTTAAAACCATCATTTATGTCTTATTACTTATAATTACATTACAAGTAATTTTAAAAATCTCAAAAATAGTTATAAAATATCATTCATTAACAATATTTGCTGTACTGCCTAATTCGAATCTCGCTTTTGGAAATTTAGTATTTAGTTTAAGATCTTTGATATTTGATTACGATACGTAATGAATTCTCCATCCACAATCGCATTTCAATTCCCAAAATTGTTATCCGACTGCTTATATCTGTTATTTAAAATACTTAATAATGTAATATTCAACCAGCATAATATATTGTCGTCAAGCCATAAAATTATTGTCAAAGCCTTTTAAGGTATTAATTGACTACAACCTTTTTCTTCATTGTGGTCTCCACTACGTTGCAGACATACTCTGCTAGTGCTGGAACTATTCAAATTAATATTCTAATACTCTGCTTACTCCTCTTATAAAAAAATACTTCAGTCTCCCTAAATCCATATATAACGCTTTGGTTTAAAGAAACATAATTTTTCACATTCCTTTCAGTTGCGTACATTTTTAATATACATGTCTTTACAAACTTGAGTGTGTAAGGTTTTTTCTTTCCACCTGTTGTTTAGCGGCGGTTAGCTAACATCTGCGATTACAACGAAGCCACTTAACACACCACCTGCTGTTAACCTCCCTCTAATCTCTTAAAAGCGTGCAGCCCTTTCGCTCGGTCGGAAAAGCGAACTGAAACCACGTAACAATATATATATATATATATATAACCCTTTCTAATAGATTCAAACATAACTATCTTCCTGGACAATTTATATGTACTTGTATAACACCCTCCTGTTCTTCTCTTTTAATTTTGCTGCTTGATTCGCTAAGACGTTCTGTCATATATTCATACGTAATGATTAAGTGTAATAAATAATTAGTTTTCTCCAGATGTTTCATTTACACATCTTTCGTATTTTAATATTTCCTAAATTGTTTCGGTGTGTGCTTAAAGCACTTCTATTACTTAGTTACCGCCTTTCTTGTGCATATCTCTTGAAATTTTAACATTTCCTTGTACTTATATCTTTGAGACTCTCAAATATGTAAAACGTAATTTAAATCTATTTGATAGGAACGGAGATTTCCATAATTATGAGACCAGAAATCGCGCAGCTCTACGTCCGGATAAACATCATCTCTCACTTGTTGAAAAAAGCATTCATTATTCGGGAATAAAGTTTTTCAATTCCCTTCCTATTAACATTAAAAGCATTAACAATTGCAATGTATTTATCAGGAAATCCAAAATTTTCCTAATTAAAGGCGCGTATTACTCTGTCAATGAATTTATAAATCGGCCTTAACCTAACGCTCTTTAGTTCCCTAGAAAATACTGGTTCTATGGACTGCAATATAAAACCGTATTGTACATTTATGCCACTAATACTTCAAAATTGTTTATTTTATGTGGATCGCACGAGATGTCCAGTCACTGCCCTCAACTACGACATATGTTCTTCAGGAGAAGAAGTGATGTGCAGTGTTACAAGTGAAATTAATAACTCTTATTCAATTATTTTCCTATAGATTCTAAGTTTTCTTGTTTCATGAAATATTTTGTAGTTAAGTTAATTATTTTATATCATTAATGTTTATGACTGTTAGTATTTACTATATTTATGTATATCTATCTCATGTTTTTATATCAATTTGACTTGTCCTATTTCCTCATCTGAGGACTAACGGAACTAATAAATCTTTCTATCTATCTAAGTAATTGATTTCAGATTTTAGTAGATGACTTTCTGACGCTGATCCGATATATAATTATATTGGACCGGAAAAGGAATTCAACTCTAATCTCTTGGTAATTTCGAATATTTTATAATAAACCCGAAGTTTGCACGTGATTTGGCCAATATTGGAAACGTTACAGTTTATGTCAACTACACCGAAAACTATGGAATCAACGTTGGCTGTTTTGGACCAGAATTTTTCCGTTTTCTCAACCACCACGTATGCCGATGGAGCCTTAATTTAAAATTAGCCGGCATGATGAATGTCACTATCCAAAATAGCGAATTCTATGACTGAGTTCGATACTTCTCTCGGAAATGTTGAAAATTTTATATTTAACCTCATCCCGTAGAAGTGAAACAGGTATCGGGAGTATCAGCTTTAATCTTAGTGACATTAAAAACAATGGATTTGTCACTAATATGCACTCTTTTCAACCAATTTCTCCCTTCTCCCTCCACCTCTATACCGAAGGACCTGGCAGATAACTTGACAGTATAATGAACCTATTTTTTATTAATTTTACAAATTCAACAATCTCTTTTGCAGTTAGTGGGGAGCTTTAAATAAATTAAAATGAATTTACACAATAAATTTGTTTTAACGAAATAAGATATATAAGAACTCTTTAAAAACAGGATTCGCGGGGGGTTTGACTTTTGGCGGCGGAACTTGTGGCACACGATCCTGTTGTTTAATTATATAATTTACTCCGAGCTGCATATATTGTTTGGATGGTAGACGGCAATTGTCTTCGGCTCCAACTTCAGTCTTGGCTAGGACCATCTCTGCTCTCGAGCACGCCCTGGAGAAACACCTACTATCCCCCATCTACGACTGTTTTACGACACTTCACCTTCTACGTCTCTTTCATGATTCCGTCCAAACTGTCTGTCTCCCTATCTTCCCTTCAAAATTCAATTTTTACGTCCCCTTCGAAAAGTTACCCATAAAGTTTAAATTTCCAGGGCGCGACTTTTTCGACTCCACCAATTTAGAGGTCTACACCAGTAAATACAGGTTCACCATTGGCAATTACACATTAATTTAATAGTTTACCTGACAAATATATCATAAATGAATTAAATCAGCCTCTTGGCCAGTTTTTAAATTAAGATATTAAATATTAAACGTTTTGTCTCTCATTTAAGACTTCTTCAGGTACTAAAAATATGTTCCCTGATCATCATTATGATTGTAAATTATTTAGTGTCATGTTCAAATAAATTGAAATAATGTCAGTTCTTGGGAATTTTTATATTTAACCCACCACGTATTAGTATATATATATATATACCAAAAATATTTTGGTGTTTTTAATATAAAAACCAGTTAAACGCGAAAATATCCTCATACATCTACGTTTGTAGTTGAATAAAGCAATTCGCAAGTGATTTGGCGATCAACAGAAAAATTCGTTTTAAGCTTGGATAAATAAGTTTGTTTATCGGTAACCAAAGTGTATGAGCGCACTGGTGAATTGTAGGAAACCGACCAGTATTATGCTTGTTTCTCGTCTTAATATTTGGAAATTGATTTTATATTATTTTTCACCCTTTTATACTTCGAATAATTGGAGGTGCCTGTGGGAGTTTTCCCTCGCAGGCGTTTCCCTCCAGAGTGACTGCGGGGCTCACCTGACTACGTAGGGAATGCCTCGTACTCTGTTTTTTTTCTTCAAAGTTCTCACATGCCGAGACACCTTCACCTATTTTGGGAGGTTTATGTACTGGGGTCGAAGACCTTGGGCATAAAGCAAGAGTTGTCCGCTGATCTCAACTGCCTCCTAAAACTGGTGGAGACACGGAGAAGGGAATGCTGCTATCCTACAGCAAATTCGTCTCTCGTCATTCGGAAGGGCGTGAGAACAGTACCCAATGCCCGACTTACCTGATGCAGGTTTTTCAATTCCCTTCCTATGCTATTAAAGGAATGTTGCCTTTTCCAGGATCACCCTCGCGTAGCCTGTTAACGCAAAAAAATACTTCGAAAATGTAGTCGCAAGACATGCTATTTTGTAGGTTGGAAGTTTCCGTCAATAAGAGGTTAATGGGAAGAAGTTGAAATTCATAATCTAGGTGACTGGAAACGTCAATCAAGTGCCATATCCGAGATTTCTAAACTTGCACTCTAATTAAAACAAAAAAGGAAAATAAATTTCCAGGGTGGCAATTAGTCTTTGTCGCATATTGAGTTTTCGTTGGTATTTCGTTTTGAGAAATACGTAAGCATTGGGTTCGGTAATTGCACAGTATTAGGTATCCACCCCTAAATTGAAATACATGATTTAGAGAAACTCAAATAAAGATATCCGTAAAGAGATTCACACCTTAATTATCGTCATAAAAGTTCCTGGAATTGTTGAGACTCAACGTGTTTACTTCATTAGTAACGATTGTTTCTTAATTATGCTGACAATGGCTGATTGGGAAATCAGTTTGGAACTGTTCTGTAAGTGAAACACGATTAAAATTTAACGCATGAATTGTAGCTTTAACGTTCATTTAGAGTTTTTAAATTAGGATTAAAATTTAAACCATTAAAATTCTTTTGCAAATTTATTCCGAGAATATTTTCAATTTGATTTTGCAGTTTTCCAAATGCGGCAACGTGAGAACTAAATGCAATTCGAATCCGATTAGTTCTAATTTGTTTCGTGTTCATTCCGTCCAGTGGGCAATATTTCGCAGACTTTGTCATCACATCACGATAAAATGGAAAAAGAATGTTTAATTTGATCGTAAAAGCAAATGAAAGAATTCACTTCATGGCAGAGGTAGAAATTTTTTTGAATGTAATAAAAATTTACGTTTATTATATTGAATATTTGAAATCTTTTAGGAGGAAGAGTCTGCTATGACCAAATCTAAAATTTTGATAAAGTGTAATAAATGTGAATTGATTTTGTATCTCTATTGATTTTTCACGAATTTAATACACAATATTGAAAATACGCAAATATTAATCCAGAAAAACTGAATTTAAAGAAGTGATGAGATTATACCACTACAATTTAAAGAAAATATTGATATAGAGAAAGGGACAATTAAATTACACAACTACACAAACACAGAAAGATCGATATGGAATACAGTCGGAATTATATGGTTGTAAATGATTATTACATCTTTCCCACCAAAACATTTCAAACAATAATAACTGCCTGTTTGATATAAATAAATAGTAAATCAGCATATAAGTCAGAGCTAATTTATTGTAAACTTTAAACCAGCGGTTACACGACGTTTCGTTCCTAAATTTGGAACCTCACTCGGCGAATTTTAGCTATAATATTACAAAAGATACATTTACAATATAATATGCATAACTCAATTGTAATATAAAATGAAAAATTACTTACATAATCAAGAAATATAGGACTACGAAAATTTTGACGTGCATGTCGCACAAGCGAAGAGGTCGAAATGACTGATAAAACCAATATGGAAAGTAACAAAGAGTGAAACAGAAAGTTGATAATAAAAGAGAATAGTAAATTTTTCTCACAAACAGATGAAATCATTCTGCATAATAATATATTGTACTAAAAACATATAACAATTACAAACTGTCTATTTATTACATCGTCATAATTTAATTTCCATATTGGTTCGGTCATCCATTATAACAAAAACATACTGTTAGAACATACTGCAATATAATCTTTTTTCGAGACTGATGGGCGAGAAGCTTCACAACAGATCTAGAAATTCCCCTATTGATGTTAAAAATGACAAGTAATTTAGCCACATTTAATATTTTCTTTTATTACATATACGCAGAGGATCACAGAGTAACTTATTTTCATAGAAATAAAATAAAACTAATGAATTACGTTCATTTATGGCAACAATCCAATTCCTGTATAACAAATTTATTGTTGAGCCCGAACACAATCGGAGTGACATGATATACAAGTTTTAAATCAATATTGATTAGAGTAAGAAGGTAAATAGTTTTTAAAGCAAAATACTGAAGGTCATAAAGCAGCGACGAAATATTTAAATAAATAACTCTTTTATGAACCGTAGAAGTAGGCGATCGGGTCATATAGACTCAAGAAAAAACAATGGTTAAGGCAAACGTCAGTATCTATTAAAAAATTCCGTCTCAATGTTCATACCCGATTCAAACAATTACTTCTGCAGAAGAATAAATTTCACTCTATATAATATAACGATATGTAGACATAATGGTTTCAGGAAGAATGTAGGGACAAGAGAATGTCTAATTTTAGAAGGCAGGATAAGAAAAACCGGCCTACATTAATAGCATTTGTAGATTTACAAACAGCGTTTGAAATGTGAACTGGAATACACTTTGATGGATTTTGAAGAGCACAGGAATGAAATATCGAGAAAGGAGGCTTATACATAACCTCTACAGAAGCTGTAATCTGAATTAAAGATCCATGCTGTTTAACTTATATATAGAACAGGCGATGAAGAAAGTTAAAACGAAATATGAAAAATGAATCATACTGTAAGGAGAATAAATAAAACCCTACGCTTTGCCGACGATATTGTAGTATTAGGGGAACCAAAGGAAGAGTTGGAAACCATAATAATTGGCATCAGCGTGGTCTTGGAGAAAGAATTTTATATGAGGATTAATAGAGGGAAAACCAAGGTAATGGAGTGTAGTATAGGAAACAGTGTTATATTGTCAAGGTATATTTTGACGAAAGTTAAAGAATTTTACTACTTAGGAAGCTTAATAACTAGGGATAGTAGAAGTATGGTGGACATAAAGAGATGGATAGCTTAGGCAAGGAAGGCTTTCGCGAAAAAGAGGAATTAACTTAGGGTAAAAGTAGTGTGAATATTAGGAAATCGTTTGTATGCTAGAATGGAGTGTAGTATTAAATGGGTGTGAAATGTGGACGATAGGAGTTGCATAAAGGAAAAGAATGGAAGTCTTTGAAATGTGGTGTTATAGGATAATGCTGAAAATCAGATGGGTGGATAAAATCACTAACGAGAAAGTTCTAAACAGAATAGTGGAAGAGCGAACAATATGGGAGACGGTGACCAAGAGAAGGGATAGATTAATAGGCCATTAGCTTTAGAGGGAAGTGTGTTGGGTAAGAACAGAAGCGGGAGGAAAATGATGGAATACGCTAAGAAGATTAGGGAGGATGTGGTATGTGCTACTTATGCGGAAACGGCTTGCACAAAATAGGTTAGCATGGAGGGTTGAATCGGACCAGGACTGAATACCACAACAACAATCAACAATCGGAAACATAGCCATAGTAGAAGAATTATCATAATATAATGTAGGATGGGGTGTGTTGGGAATAAATTTAAAATTGAACTAATGAAAAAATGGGGAATTTATTTAAAAGAAACTTTACTAGGAATAATATTTACTAATATCGGAGGTATGGTGAATCAATTAGATCTCTAAATAATCTCAGGTTTAAAGCGAAGGAACGTAGCGTCGCCCCTCTACCAGCTTCTCCGTAGGAGGCTCTCCTAAGCGTCGGCATGTTTATCTTCAATGTCCGGGGCCAAACGACGGATCCCTTCCCTCCTTCTCAACTTAAAACAGAAGAATGAAAATTTACACAGCATTACCGCCGTAAGCAGACGCATCGAAAATCGATCTTTTGAATGAATTTAGGTGGATCACCAAATCTCATTGGTTGAGGAAACCACGTGGTATTAAAATATTTCATCGTTTTCCTGGCTCTCGATTCCCACGCCAGCGTGGTTAGAGAATATCCAGGTCATATCCCATCTGCCATCCCTAGAGCTTAGAGACAGCATAGGGTCTGGACATACTGAAGCCATGTCGAGTTCCCAATCCTCGCTAACATTATATACTAAGAAGTAATGAAATATCCACTATCGTGCTACAATAATGAACTTCCATTACGACATATTTTCCATTCTTATTTCATCAGTAATTAATTTGTACCGCTTCGAATAAATTGAACTGCCATATCATCGGAGCAGTTATAATCAAACTGACTACAGACAATAGCAAAATGGGTGTCACTTAACCCTCGCAATACAGCAACGAGAATAACAAATCAATTAACGTCTGATATTCAAATAATTATATTATTTGTTACTAATATTGTATGTAAATATTTTGTATAATTTATTTAGTAACACCTGAAGAAGTCCCAAATGTGGTGACGAAACTTCATTCTGTAAAACTGATCGTTAATTTATTTTATCTAACAACGAGAATGTTAACTAAAGGTGTGAGACACATTTTTCAGAAGAAAACGGTTTCCGATGATTTTATAAATATATTCATGAGATAATATGCCCCAAATAAATGTTATATAGTAGCGTCCGAATCAAAGTCTCCTTCAATTGTAAGGATCGAGGATACTCCGAAACTACTTTTGCAACCACGTTTCATTGACGTGGAAGCTCATGATACAGAGTACACTCACCGGCTTACTCCACGAGAGTGGAGAATTTTTTAACCCCATTCTGGAAAAGACTCCTAAATTCATTCTCATCACTTGCTACTTACACGGCTTGTCGCGTCACGATAAAGAACATTTTCATCCTAAAATGAGCCTTTTGGGCAAAGAACGTCCTTGAAAACGTTCTGAACAACCACACCTGTGAAAAAAAATTATTAAGTTGTAGTTCTATAGTCTACTAAACAATTCTATGAATTCAATAAATCAATAATTTAACATCATCATCAATTAGAAATAAAAAATACAGCCAATTTGTCGGCAAACAATATTAATATTCCATAGATGTTCTTTAAACTACCTCGCAAACATTTAATGTACAATATAAAATTGCAGATCAATTATTTAGTTTTCTGTGCTTCTCTTTTTATGTTCTCAAACTAGAAATAAACTTTTACGAGCTACTTGACAATTGATTATTTGATAATGTCAAAGTTCTTATTAAATTATTCGAGGGACAATGGAAGAGATGCCCGTCGAGTTTTCTCGCGCAGGCGTTTCTCCCCATATTTTTCAAGGTTCTTACATTCCGAGGCACCATCTTCAATTGTGGGAGGTATATGTACTAGGGTTGAAGACCTTGGGCATGCAGTCATAGTTGTCCCCTGATCCTATTGGATAAGTCGGTCAACTTCCTCCTAAAAATAGTGAAGACACGATGAAGGGAATGCTGAGACCCCACAGCCAACACATAGATTTTCTAGGGTTTAACTGCATTTCTTTCAGATGGAACACGGGATAGGATCCTTAAACTGTAGCACCGGGGGCCTTAATTCCCTTCTTATGCTATTAAAGGAGAGTTTCTTGTTTCAGGATCACCCTCATGTAGTCTGTTAACCAAAATTAAGTAAGTTATACAACTTGAAATATTTGATTGATTCACGGCTTTCTTCTATATATTATTCTCGCCATTTATTAGTTCTTTTATCATAATCCTGCGTTCCTCAGCACTTACCTGATAAACCTGTCCCATCTTTTCGTAACACTTTTAAGATTCTGTCACTCACTGAATTACGTATTAAAATTTTTGGTGGTAAGACAATCTGTAGAAGTGCTTTTAAAATGCGTTTGAACATTGAGACCGACGGTTTTTGGTTGAATAGATTCAATGGCGCTCCACATAAATTTGACATTATTTCTGAAATAATCTATTGGTTTTTTTCATGTGAATACCACAACAAGGTTCTCCTTATATTCATATGCATTTGCGAGTTCGAGAGAATCGTTCTTAATTTAATCAGATTAACGTTTTAAGATTCAATGTGTTGAAATTAAAAACATAATATGGAACTAATTTTAAATAGAATATTCAAAGTGTATTTTCAGGTTTCGAAATTTTTCCCATGTGGTATTTTTACAGCGCAATTAATTTCAACTTTCTTCTGCGGCACCAAATATAAAATGTTTTTCGGCCTTCCCTTTTCTGTCTTTCCTTGTGTCCACATTTCTGTTCAGAAAATGCTTGCTTTTTTTCTCAACATATGACTTCGATATTAGAAACAATAAAGTTTTTCTTTCTCTAAAATATAATTTCGTTTGGGCCGTCCACTTTTTTGTGTTTCTTTTCCATGATAATTCATAAAAATATTGGTCTTTACACAGAACAACTATTCTACTTCTTCTATCTAATAGAAACTATATTTTATTTTAAATCTTTTGTATTTAACGTAGAAATTTTATCAGCCGTTCTCGTTGGTCGATATAGAGACGTTTCTTCACGTGAGGTTGGGGTTTATATATTGGAATATTCATAATATATATATTATATATATATATTTATTTATTTAAATAAAGGTTTTATTGACATATATTTTTGATGTGTAGTAGGAAAATTAAATTAGGAAAGAACTCGAGAATTCCCGTACCTAATAAAAATATTTTTGTTAATCTTTAAATTATTACGCCCACGGCACTACAATAGTTGCTTATAGCGTTTCCTTAAATGTATTATTTATCCCTTTTTTCAAAGAAGAGTTAAAAAGTTGAATACTATCCGTCTAAACAAGTATGCTACTGTGTAAGTATGAATTATTGAAGGGGAATATTATCTTAAAACTGTGCAATTGATATAATTACAAACCAAATTTCAGATATCAACACACGTTTATCGAATTTTTAAAGTAAATAAATCTTCAAACTTATAAAATCCTGAATGCAATTAATGTAAACAGTAATACAATACGAGTGTTGATTTATAAAATTAATTTCAGTGATAGGCAATTAATATTTTACTTTCTTGCTATTGGTTGAAAAAAATTGTGAAACGTGTAACGCTAAAATCGTTACGATGGAAAAGTTCTTGTATATGACACACGAATACCCCGTTGAGCTTTATTTTGTGGAGCGGTAACTGTCAAAACGCCCTACCGAATCCCGAGGGGTGGCTGGCTCATATTGCAAGAGGATTTGTTCCGCTTGTGATCTCGACATGTCTGTCGGTTTATCACACAGAAATATTAACAACACTATCAACTGGTTCTCATCTACCGTGGATAATTACCCGTTGTTCACTTCATTTGATTTATTATTTTGCTTTTTTGAAAATAAGAGTTGTACTTGTTTTAGGTGGGAAAAGTTTCATCATGTGTTTAGGTAGTTTTAAACCATGATACTCCCTTTAGTATTAATTTTGATCTATATCAATAAAAATATTCATTGGATAGCAGGAAGCTTAGGAATTGTAATTGAAGTTATTTTTTTAAATATTATGTGTTTATAGTCGCACCAACATCAAACGTTATTAGCGACTATCTAATTGAGTAACTGATGTTCTGTTTTGTCCACTTTGCTAAGTTAGGGAACGTGAAAGCACACACGACACAAAATCCCAAGCCCATGCCAGCAATCGAACCCGTTATTTGTTATATGAGAATGAGCAGAATTATACTAATAGAGTTTGTAACTGGAACTATGTGAATAAATGCAGTTGCGCAAGGATATTAATGTTATCATTATAATGTGTGAATGATGTAACTTTGATGTTTATAAATGCTATAACGAGACTCAATTTAATTTGATAATTTTTGTACACAAATAATTAAAAATTTTCGGAGAACTATTCTTGAATGCTATTGGTAATGGTAATTTAATTAATTAAAAACATAAATTAATTTATTGCCAGTGTGGATTAATTAACAGATATACAGTTATAGTTATTAAAATTTTAACAATAAAGAAAAACAAAATATTTTTTGAGATTCAGCGTTCATAATTTCAAAATTAAATAATAAAACAATTGAAGTTGTTCATATGTTACTGTCAGCTCTCACTCTGTCGGAGGTATCGTTGTTGTGGTTGTTAGACGTTAATTAACATGGAGTACCAGCTAGCGTTTTTAATAAAATGATATATTTGTACAATTGTTTGTATAGAATTCCGGCCCTTACAAGCGAATGGATATAAAAACGACCAGCTGTACGTCGTTTTTATAAATTCTGTTTTCTTTGTACTTCAGATTTATAGTAATTTATTATTACATTTGAGAAAGTTCCAATGAAAGGGGAAAAGTGCCGTGATGTAATATTTGTTTTCTTAAATTTAATTTAATTTTTGACTAGGGTATGTACTCATTGAATAACTGAAGAAGATAGAGTATAAAAAATAATTTAGTTGATATAATGCTACTTGCGCTTAATATACAAGTTTTAGATTTATAATTCGATTTCAGATGGAAAAAAATTGTAGTTGATAAAAAAAGACGCAAATAAGTAATAATTGATGAATTATATGACATGCTGATGTCCATGAGATGGTAGACGAGACATCAGGCGAGGCCGTCACCCTGGGTTCACCTATAGACGCTGCATCACTCCAGACTTCAGAAATCATCTCCGCCATGCAATAAAATCTTCAGGGGACCAGGAATGCACAAAAAAAGGTCAGTTAAACTCGCCGAACTAAGGAATACCTTCTACCCACGAAACAAATCCCATTAGACAACAGATTATCTATGACTACAAACGAAAATTATCTTTGGGAAATGCAAAGAATATGTATGATTAATTTTTAGCGGAATGGTGTGCTATCTCTGGAGATCAAGTGACTAATATTGAAGCTAAATTTTCTGATTTGAAACAAAAACATAAGGACAGAGACGAGTTCTCAATAGAAGCTATTGATAGAATTACTTTGTTTGGGAAGCCTAGACCAATGAATACTAGATAATGATCACTTAACCTCCGGTAAAAGATTTTGAATTTTAAATTGTGTAGACTGTGCTGGACAATTCATAGTTGTTTAATCTACCTGCGTTAATTTATGTAAACTTTATTAATTTGGTAGTGTAGTAGTTTATTTGGTTGCAATTAGAATCACGCATTAACCCTGAGAGAAGATTTTACAAAAGTTCATCGACAACATGATTGCGTAATCAGCGTTTTGAGGGGTATAAATATACCAATATATCCAAAATATTCCAATATTGGAAGATAAGTTAATTTAGAAGATAAGCTTAGGCTACAGGAATGGAGGGATGTCGAATCGCTCCTTTTGGTAGAGTAGTACCCGTCCGGAAAGCGGAAGTGCCTGAGTAAGTCCTGAGTGCGGTTGGCACATTTACATTATTGACTTTTAAATTTAACATTACACTCCATATCTGAGCTTCAATTGATGTCGTTCTCTTTGACTTGCTAAATTAATTTTTAATTTGGGATAGAATATTACAATCAGAAGAGACCAGATTATCTACACACGTTTACGAACGGGTCACTTCACAAAGTCTCGCTGAATTCTTGGATTAGATGTGTTCGTGTATTAGTGGCCATCAAGCATATATTGGAACGTAGTTCAGCGTAAGTCCACGGAATTACAAATCAAATCGCCAATACCCTAAATACCATACTCCACAATATAAGTATAGTGCACCATGAAATAAAAATGATTACTGACTTAAAAATCCGTAAAAAATCATAACCATCAGTTCAATATTACATTTGATCTATGTAAATATATAATAAAAATATAACAATCGCAAATGATCACACGGTTCATGTGGATTTAAATAAATAAATTAAAAGAAATGTCTAATTTAACAGTTTGTGCCTCTTAATTTTACAATTTAATTTGAACTCTTTAATAAATTCACCACATTAATTGAGGAGTAGAGTTCTGACTAATGAAAGTACCAAATATGATTAATTTTGGTTATGAGTATATTATACAAACATAAAAGCAAACTATTAATAAAAAATTTACAATATTTACTTAAAACATGCTCCGTAACAGCATGGATTGACTCAATTTGGGAAATTACACCCAAAATGAAATATAAAGAAAAGAAAATATGAAAATGTAGCGCTATTTATTTTAAACCCCATTAAAAATAAAAAAGTCATTTAATTTCCCCAAAATTTACAATTATTTCGAAATCCCAGAAAATACCGCGTGAGACTATTGACATTTAAATGACTTGGCTGCGATGAAAGCAGGACACTGGTGCTACAGTCATCTGACGGACACTTCTCTGACGTTGGAGCAATCTCCGGGTTGTCCTAGCTCCCCCAGACTGCTGTAGTTGGTAGCTTTTTGCCCATAGGGAAGCTACACGAAATGTGGTTGAGGTGAACTAAAGTTTTCAACCTCGAAGCTACGGACAGACAAAAATGCTAGAACCCAGGCGAGAGCTTGGGGAGAACTCCTCTGTCCTTCGACTCTCGACGCAGACTGTCCCCTCTCCAGAGAGAACTCTTCTTTTCCTTGATTCTCCAGGAGGACTATATTTTTATCTACTTTTCGAGCACCAATCACAGTCTATAATTTTGAAATTGGTCACGAATTTAATAATTTTGCGCCATTTTGTCCCTTGGCGGGAGCACGCACTTCCAGGTCAACGAATATATCTCGCACATCTTTGTAATGAACGATTTCGCACGTCCTGTGCAAAAGCATGGTCTGGAGCCAGGTCAAAAAATCCCTTTTACTAACCCTCCCTGAGGAAATGGAACAATACTCTTGAAATATATATATATGTATGTATGTATCCATTATTACCTACTTAATTTTACTTAACATCTAACACATGACACATGGGATTTACTGCAGGTTTCACATAGATATAACATCCATTCCGTTTGATTAAATTTGAAAAGTTAAGATGACCTATAACTAGATTGAATTGAAAACCTTTCTTCTTGAAAAGTCCACTAGTCTCAGTTTTAGGTTAGTTGTGTTGTTTGAATTTCTGTCTTTCTTTCTCTATCTCTGGGACGAAGATGTAATTTGTTTGCGTGTTTCCACAACAAATGTGAACAAAATGGAGCCCACTCACTTCAATCTGGGTCATTTAAGCCAACTTAGTCAACGTTAGAGCTCTATTCCGAAAGAGGTCTCTCCAAGCCAGGATGGATAATGGATGAGAGCCATAAATCACGGAAGTGGAGCCTCTTGTGAGAAAGCGCTATCCAACACGAGCCCGTGGATAGCCACAAGTCAATCGCTCTCTTAATTACTAATGCGCTAATAAGGTCTACGGTCTTTTACTCAATTTGTGTTGGGGCTTTGTCTTTACTTGAACTGCCTCTCAAACAACAGATCCCTGGAATATCTCAGTACATAAATAGTTCCACGCAAACAGGATCCTGTGACGTGTCGGAATATTTCAAACTTATTCGTTATTTTACAATGTGTATTTCATGTGGCATTTTTCACTTTTAACTATATCATTCGTTTTTAAGATCTTATTTTCTCACTCCAGAACTACGTGAAAATAAATCTAATGTAATATAATTAATAACAAAAGTAATTTTATTTATATACAAATTATAAGCATTACAATCATAATAAATATTAACAAATTATTAGAATAAATAGTGAAAGGAATTAAAACATACCAGACTTACTACTATGAAGAAATTAAAGGTATATATATATATATTAATTGTTACCTGAAATATTATTAAAAAAATAAAAATGTTCTACTTCAATTCTTGAAGACTGATTCTACTCCCAAGAAATAGTGTACGTGAATAATACTTCTTCAGAGAAGCTAATGCTCTTTCCCCACTAATTTTATAAATGTAGTTATTGCCATAAAACTAGTAAATTAAATGAAAAATTTTTTCCGTGAAAGGGACTTATTAAATTATAATTGCTATGAAAAAAATATTTAATTTGGACATAATTAAAGTCTTGAAAATACGTACAGAAACCAAAATATAACGAGAGGTTTGCAGTTCAGTTTTTTTCTTAATTTATTAAGGGTCGCATTAACTGCTAATGGTCATTAGCGACTTTATCCAATTCGATTTTTGCAGCTCAGTTTAAAATTTCCGTGTTCTGCCTTAAATAGTTACAAGTTGCAACTGAATCGATGGGCTGGCAGATAGTTTGTTTACAACCGTGATTTTACGTGACGCTGAAAAATGTCTGATCGAAACGAGACTAGGGCGGTAACAATAGGTTTTATGTTATATAAAAAATTAATACTGTACCAAATTTGTTAACAGCATTCTCATTACGGTTGATACGTGAATTTTTACGAACAATTCGGGAATAAAACGGCAATCCGTAAAATTGAAAAGACCAAAATGGGAATCAAGTATGAATTTTGAAGTTGAAAGAAATGTTTATCGTTTTCTTCGAAATTAAGGAGATTGTTATGGAAGAATTGGTACCAATCGTTGATTATCCATCAATTTGATAATTAAGTTTTGAAAAATTGCGTAAATGAGTTAGAAAGAAGAGCACTGAATTGTAATAGTATGGGTGGTCATTTCAGCCAGTCCACATGCGTTATCGGTCAAGTAATTTTTTGTCCATATTCTCCTGATCAGCAATGTATGACTTCTCCTTTTCCCTGAAATAGAAGGGCTCATGTATTGACAGCCGGAAAAGGGAAAACGCCGGAAGGTGTGTTCAGTCTCGAGATATATAGATGAAGCTGTGGAAGTAGCACCAGACAGTCTGATATGCTAATAATACAGAGATCAAATAAAAATATTAGTTTTGATTCCCAATGCCCCAAGGCATATAACTAATGAGACAATACGTATGTATGGGCAAAGATTTCATTACTGAATAACATATTAAGGAAGACATAAAACTTGAAAACTACATAAAAACGCAATGAAAGAAGGATAAAACGAAAATACCAAAGTGATATAAGGAATATCTAAAGAGAACTTGTCACTGCAGAAGACCTCACCACATTTAAAGAAAACTAACTAGTTCTTTGTCTGCTAATTAGCTTATAGAATTCTGTTGAAATAATATGATTAACACAATAAAATAAAAGAGCTGTCGAATTAATGTATGCACAATAGTGTTGACACAATAGGGAATTTCTTTGAAGACGTGTATCACACATTATTTATATTAGACGTTTAAAAAAAGTTTTTTTCTACCTGTATATTACGTTAAACGACTCCAGTACACGATTCTGGTACTTTAAAATATATTCATTTGAATGAGAATAAAACTACGAGACGGTCAATAAATCTATACCAATATTTAAATTGAAGTGTCTGTCTATCTGTCTGACTGTCTGAATGTTTGTCTCGAATAGGCTCCGAAACGGCTCAACGGATTTAAATGAAAATTTGAGGGTTTTAAAAAAGGAGATTTTATTTAATTATTCGTGCATATTTAATTTCGATATGTTGCAGAAGATATTACTATAATATGAATATAAATAAAAAAATTAATTCTACGGGAAGATTTCTTGGAATTGCCGTGCGAAAGACGGCGTGTAAACCAACTGCGAGTTATAAGTCCTATTACGCGTTCCTATATCATTCATCCCACTTACTATCTATTGTTGCAGCAGGCTGAGAAAAAATGAACTTCTTTCGATCGTCGATACCATGTTTACATAAATTAATAAATTGGTTCCATTTCTCGCGTCAGGTAAATTTTTAAATTTTCTAATTGCTAATATGAAAATAAAAAGGAAAATACCGAGTTTGGTGTCGAAACTGGTGTAATGCGAGTCGCTGTGTTACATTATGACCTTTAATTGCGATTTAAGTAAAAATTTAACCATTAAGTGGGGGAAAATTTTTATTCTGTTAGAATACTGAAAATATATTTATTACTGTTTTCGTACTGGTTGTTTTTTGGACTGTCTCGAGAGACTGGGAGTCTATTTGAGGTTCATATTGTAAAGTTTTCGATGTCGGTTTAGTTATTTGTGGACTGAGAATTAAATAATGTACCGGGATAATATATGTAAATACCCGGGCAACGCCGGGTCCCTAGATAGTTATAAAATAATTATTGCCAATTGGAAGCTTTCGGCCTCAATGCACCATAGTCATTTTTACTTGACGGCGCGTTCACCTTGAGTGTACACCTATAATACTAAGTACGTTTCGTACTGTACTGATTTCATAATTTGACTTGTTTTATCTGGCTCAACAGACACAGAAATGCCACCACACTGATTGTTTTCTATTCTGAAGTACAGGTTTAATAATATTTGGTAACCAAGCAATAAATGGTACTAATTGGTAAATATACTCCAAACGAACAAACCAAATGTTTTCAGATGATATCTCGCTTACAAACTTTATTATATCAGACAAGTATGATTTAATCACTGTCTTTATTTTACCCCATTCATAGCATTTGTGAGGTATAACGTTTCCTGAATTAGGTAACTTCAGAAATCGCAGCACAGCTGGTTGAAGTTCAAGGGAACACAGTTGCACGACAGCATTAAATACATCTCTACTCTCAACAATATATCTTGTAGGAGTGTCCTTACCTTTGTCGGATACTCTTCTAAGTACATAATGAAATGTTTTGATTTCTAAGTCAATAGTAGCAGAAGTCTTGTCACAACACTGAAGTCGCTGGTGCCAATTATTAACCATCTGTTGAGTAATTACACCTAATTTTATCTGTTGTTTCGAAGTCACCATCATCACTTCCAACCTCCAAATCTTCTGAAACATATCCTCGACATTATTATCAGCAAATGACTCACTATCAATTTCAACTGTAAAAGTTGTCATTTTCTTCAATAAATTTGTAAAATGCACGTACTTTATGTAACTATGTTTTATGATTAACAAGTACATCAAAAGTTGCATCTATTTTTTTCAAATTAGCTTAAAAATTCCTAAGCTGTGTCACTTCTTCTGCATATTGGTACGTCTTTCTTTATAACTCTTCCCTTCTGTATCAGACTCTAACTTTTATCAAAATGTTTAACATCCTCTCTCGATTCCCCTTTTTACAGATCACATCGCTCTTCACAAAATATATATTTACCTCTATATACTATCTCCATTCTATCTTCGATTCAGTTCTCTTTATTTTTTGTTCAAACCTATCCATCGTGTTCTTAATCTCTTCATTCCAAATTTCCATCATTCGATCAATCTTATTTACGGTCTGATCTAAGTTATATAACCTATCCAAATTCTTCAAAATCAACGCCAAAACCTTTCCTAATTGTCGCTCATCTTCTTCTTCTTTTGGTTCTACAGCCGGGTTCCAGTCTTGAGCGCCTCAACGATACGCTACCAGGTTTGCCGATCCACTGATTTAATTCTCCTTCGATTCCTCTTATCACCGGTATCTGTAACTTCCAATGCTTCTATTTTTTGCTCCATGATCACCTGATAGATTTATTACGTTACAATGGGCTGAGCCCGGTGGCATCATACATTTAATATTCCAATAAAGGAATATAAGTTAAAGAAAAAATCTAATATAAACAATTAATATACAAATACTTTAACACTAATTCTAAGCCTGAATAAACTAAGCTAAACCATTTCCCTAATTCTGTCCCTAAATAATTTTACACTCTTCGGAAAAGTCGCTAGTAGACTTGCAGGCAAATCATTCAGTCCTATTTACGAATGAGTATTAAACCACGTCCTTTCATTGTCTTCTCTGATTAATTTTAAATGGATGATCATATTTTTCGCTACATATGTCGGTAAATGAATACTAGTTGTGATATCACTCCTGGCTGGTTCGTCTGTATACGCTTTGTACAGTGCACAAAGCCTGGCCCTCTTTCTCCTCCAGATTACCCGTGCCTCTAGAAATATTTGCTTTTCCTGCCCGGTTTTGAACCCTATCCAAAGCGTGTATCTGATCGGTTCTGTAGGGATCCCAACACACCGCCCCATACTCAAGGATAGGCCGAACCAAAGACCTATAAGCGATGTCTTTGGTCTTTCGGGTACTTTTCTGCAGTATTCTATTGACTTTGTGAAGCGCCCTCCACCCTTTCCCAGTAACTGAATTTATGTGTTCTCCCCAATTTAAGTCTTTGCTCAAAGTTACGCCCAGATATTTACAAGTGTCTACTTGTAATATATTTTCATCCCCTAATTTATATTCAACTTGAAAAATGTTTCTCATATCTATAATCTATAATCATATCTATAATCTATTTAATTTTTGCCGCGTTTACTTTCATCCCATTTTCGTGCGACCAACGATGAATTCTGTTTAGATCAGATTGAAGAATATTTGCATCTTTAACGTTTCCAATTTTTCTGTAAATGATACAGTCATCGGCAAATAATCTTATCTGAGACTCAATACCTATCGCCAAATCATTTATAAATGCTAAAAACATTAGTGGCCCGATTACGCTTCCCTGGAGCACCCCTGGCTCAGATATTTCTCCATTTATCCGAACACTGAGCTTTCTGTTATCCAGAAACTCGCGAATCCAGTTTAAAACTCGTTTCTCAATGCCCGATCAGTAGCTATATCAATTTAATCGATTTATTAAACACTTAACTTTCCACAGACCGAGAACGTAAACACTTTTCAGCAAGTGCCATATAATATCGTGAAAGTATTATAATTTGTATTTTATGAAAATGTTATATTTTAATAATTTTTTTAAAAGTATGACAAATAATCTATTTAATGATAATTAATGCATGCGTTTTACATTAGTAAAACACAAACATATCATGCAAAAACCTTCTTACAGACAGTAATTATACGTACAGGTTTTATAAATTGGAACATTGTGATTGACGATCAAATATTAAAATGGCAACTGGAACTAATGAAAAGTTTAAGACTTTCATATTACACATTGTGTGACTGGCTTTATTAATGAAGTTAAAAACAGTAATGAAGTTTCGAAAGAGTATATTTAGATAAAAGCATTGCTTTATTTTAGTACGCAGCAATCAGATTATAAATGAAAGCTTTCTGCCATTTATTAGAAATTTGTATTGTGTGACATGTCGAAATAATTTCCCCAATACAAATACGGAATAATGTAATTTCTGATTGGACAGTTGGTTTGTACTGTTTAAGGCTGTATTCCGTTTTATAGAGTAAAAAGTATTTTCATTCAACGGAATAAATGTTTTCCTATTGTTGCATAAAGTTGATGTTATCATTTATAAATTAGTATAATTATAAATAATAGAAAAGCCTGTGTGACAAAGAAAACACTTGTACTCTATTCAAGGGTATATTTAACATAGGAATCGTATTCCGTAACTCAAAATGAGTTTTACATTATTCCTCCAAGTTATTCTGTATAATGATAGAATGATTAAATATGTCTGTGTTATCTTGATACACAATGAATAACTAGACGATGTGTAAAAATAATAATTATACATTAAATGATTAATCAGTATCTTTGTCTGTATTTTTAAATTTAAATATTACGACGTTTAGTCTCTCATTTGAGACTTCTTCAGGTAAAAATTTAGCTGTACATGAAACTTCTCTTCCATATTCAAATGAGAGACGAAACTCGTAATATATAATATTTAAATTATAAAAATATTGACAAAGTTTCTGATTAAATAATTTAATATATATTTAATTGTCAGAAAAGGTATTCAATAATTATACATATTATCATAACATTTAATTTTTTGAATGTTTCTAAATATTCAAAGTTACTGATTGTATCAGCAAATATACTTTGTCCATTTTAGATTGAATAATTGAATAGTAAAATTTAACACGCCAACATAAAATTTTCTATTTGTTAAATCAAACAATGCTTTAAAGTAGTTGTTTCCAACGTATTTTTGCTCCCGAAGCCCTTTATATATCACAATTTTTCCGCGACGTCCGAAATCAAAACAATGGTCTTTTGAACGTACTTTAACTGTAATTCGGTTAGATATTCATATTTTAATAATATGCAAAAATCAGTGAGTTACATGTTGTCAAATTTCTTCTCCATTGAATTGTCGTAAGACAATAAGATTTTCTCCTTCAAAAGATATAAATTTAGTTGGAGGTTTGGCTAGAATCCATATAAATGTGTCCATGTTATTTGCCTGTGTGTATTTTTCAAACCATTTGGTAAGTTGTGATAGGAGATCTTCAAAAAGATATTTTATATTTCAGCAGATTACAAGCCTGTGCAATAAGGGAAAATAATAATTGATATCATAGTCATTAATTTAGTTTCCATGCTAGCAAAATTGATAACGCGTTTTTTAGTCCAACAGCTCTAAAAAAACAAACGGCGTCAGAAAAAATTAAATCCAACTCTCATCCGCGCTTTTAGACGGCTACTCAAAAGGCACGAGCGGAATAAAAGTGTACCCCTGAAGTATATTACTAAGTTTTACACATCAGTATCTAAAAACATAAAATTAAAACATCAATACAATTATAAAGCAAGGTAAGCATGAATGAGTGGACTTTATTGTTGCTACGATTTCCCATTTCGTTAATTAGGGGAATTCCTCACGCCACATGAATTAACTTCAAGATGATTTCCCAAAGCATTGTTATGGGCAGTTAATCTTTAATGAATCTATAAATAATAATATTTCACAAGCTGAAGAATTGTATACTATATAAAACATGTATAATATATACTTTTGTATCACAACGGATCGCGAACATATTATAGACATTCAAAGTTTAGGTTTTTACAAAATATTCGTAAAAATGGTTTATTATTTCTAACTGTTGAAACTAACCTGTAAAAAAATTATTCCAGAATTTAATCTCACCGTTAATTCCACATTATATACAGCCTCTAAGAACCTCATAATTTAATACATCGCAAATAATTCGTTTATTGGCCTTTCATTAGAGTTCGGTAGCTGTCTGTAGATCCAAAGGTCTGAGTTTGCATTATTTTATGACTTATTAATACAATTGCAGCGTGGTTAATGCTAAAGTACATACGTCGCAGGTAAATATTCACCGGTATGAAATGGCACAGTCTATTCTTAAACACAAGACGTTAATTAAGATTTTGTGTAAAAACTTAGAATATTGTTATTTACAATTGCCCATGGAAATCATTAATGCTTAATATAGTTAAACAATTCTTCAATATATTTCTCTGCCTTTATTTGTGATTTAAGTATGATTAAAGATTTCGACTTCAGTTTAAGCTAATGAATATTTTAAAATGTACTGATATTGTTAAATTTTTAGTATATATAAATATTGCATATACTAAACGGAAGTATTATTTACGGCCAGGAATAAGGGAAGGTTTGGATTTTCCAGTTAATATAAATATTACATATAATAAACTGAAGTGTTATTTACTGTCAGGAATGGATTGTAAAATTGGATGGTTTATATTATACAATAGGGGAATAATATTTGAATGAAATATATATATTTTCTCGGTTCTTCGAACCAGGAACCTTTCTGAGATCATTTTCCTTCCATATATTTAGTCATTGGATATTAGTAATAAATCATTAAATGGATAAATGTAAAATTGCTGTGAAGAACATTTTATCAACATGTGCAGAATATATTAAAATTGAATCATCCTCTTGTAATTCCATATAATGATTAAAAACAAACTAGGAGCGAACTCAACAGGCACTTCTGCAATATTTTCCCTTTAAACATTTCGTCAAAAAATGTTTTACTGCTGTCAGGGATGTGTGGGCTGACAAATCTGCTTTGCCGTGGGGTCTCACTAATAATAAATCAGCCTCACATCGTATTCAAAGGGAATATCAAGCAGCTGTGCTGCGTGATGTGCAGTTACAGATTATGAATTTGAAGGGGAATGCTCTGTTAGAGGCTGTTACATACGTTCCACATACCAATTGGGCCTGAAGAAAAGAAATCACTGGTAATTCGGCAGAATAAAATGGTGCATAGGATTAAATGATGTTATATTTGCTATTTGTATGGACATAGTTTCAATGAATCTGAAACAAGTAAAAGAAGAGTTGTGAAGAGATATGTATTGGAGAGCACGGGTATCCGTACAATAATTCACATTTTGGAGTCATGAAAATTTTGTAATGTAAGCAAATGAGACAAAGAGGAAGTTATGGTTAGAAAAGAAAAACAAATTATTTTTTTTAATCAACGTTATAGTTAAAATGGGCGTATAATTTGTTACTTTAGCACAACGTCGAAAAATATTAATACTCAAGGAATTTCTTTCGTAGTTGTCAGTTGTCAGATCTGTATTTCAAAATCACCGTTCGTGATGATGATTGCAAAAGAAAGCATCACAAAGTTTATATATATATATAGTATGATATCAAAACCCGGTAGTTAATTGGAAATTTATTTAGATTTGAAGTGTGTTATATTTAATTTTATTTAAATGTTAAAACACTGGGTTTTATACGCAATAACTTTATAAGTCTAAAAGTTTTACAGAGACTGTACTAGCTTTTCCAACAAAGGACTTGTCTAGGCGGTGGATAGATTCCAGACGTATTGTTACATCAGAACTCGTAACCACGCTCTGAACCTGATCACGTGTTTCCAGCGTGATGTTCACGTTATTTCGCCCTTTCTGGAACATTTCAGAAGTGGTGTTGTCACAATTAGTCAGGAGATGGCCACACAGTCTCCTGATCCTGATTGGCTCGTTTGGGCATGGTTGTAGTTTTTCGTAATATGGCGATGGGGAGAAATCGCTTCTTGACCAGAAGGGCGGCGGAGAGCGTGAAGCTCAGACGTATAATTGTTCAAAAGGACGGTGACGGGCTAGTGGCTCGGCCGTAACGTCTTTTTTGAATATTAAAAAAATAGTTAGTCCTTGTAATGGTAAAACACGTCAGAATGCGGCACAAAATCAAAGGCAGGGGCGTGAGAGAAGTTGAAGAGGGCTACAGGCAGGGTAATAAAACGTAGACAATTCGACGTCGGCCTGAGTTTTATAAAATATTTGGGATTCTGGGAAATCTGGAATGTGGCGAGACATGGTGTTTTCCCCAAACCATCCGCGAAGTGGGGTGATTGGAGACTGCAATTGACTATGAGACTTTGGATAATGGTGATTGATAGATAGAGAGGGGTAACCCAATACAGGACGGGAGACTGTTTCGATTTGTGAATTGGTCCTGCACTTATTGATAAAGTGTGAAATGCTTGCTCTAGTCCGAGGCCAACAAGGAAAATTAAAGGAATTGGTTGGGACCGGTACAACATCTATGTCGATGGCGGATTCCAGGGCCTGAAAAACGTGTATTACTCTATTTGTAATCTCCCTCGTACTGCTAATTCCACGTAGGGTCTGTATCTCTGTTTCTATGAGAAACGCCTGCAAAGACGGCCCGATAATAGATTTCATGCGTTTAAATGTTAATCATAACAAGGCCGGTTTTGTAAATTAAAATTGATTCAATGATTTTATATTAATAAATGTTGAGTTAATTGATTTTATTTTTATGTAATTTATTTTTATTTTAAATAGTAACACCCATAGTAATAATTTCAACAAAACTTCATTTAACGAAGAATATACGCTGGAGTTTACATGTAAATTCATTCTCAAGTTACGTAACAGTATACATTAATCAGTTTAATAGAGTAAAACTTTGGGAAATAAATCATAGTAGTTTTTTCCAATCATAATGATTCATTCTGTGATGTATGACGTTTTCCTAAAATATTATCACACTTTCTTCACATATTATCTTTGTCCACTTATGAAGTATTTCTTGTTTTATTCTTATTCAATTGTACTCGGTTAAATAAAGCTGTAAAATTTCGAATGATGCTATTATCAACTAAAAAGTTCAATTCATAATTTTATTAACGACTATTTCTTTTGTTATTACGTTTCTTACTTAAAATGTTTAGCAAGTTCACATTTTTACTTATGGAAAATTAATTAAAATAATTTAAAGATTATAGTACAGTAGCTCAGATAGTATTAACAGTTTATTTATTAACGTATGCTAGTTATTCGAATAAATACGAATGAGCTTACACAAAGTTTTTGGAAATGTTAGAAGGAATTTTTAAGTCAGTACAATGACTTTTAAGATGATAAATTAATTAATAAAAATAATAAGCGTCTGTAAGAACAGGAGTAAATATTTTCTGATATCAGTTTTAGTTTTCGTGGTCGGAGTTTGGAATCGGGCAGGTAAGCACACTAATGGGTACGAGTTTACAGCTAAGTATGTGGGGCTCAATGTATTAGCAATGTGTGTACGTTGCTGTAATTGGGCTTCTAGTAGCACTTGTAGATGTGGGGTGTTGCACAAATTATGCAGCGAAAATTAGATATAAGGAGAGGAGAGAGGAGTCTTTGTTTTAACAATATCAGGTGAGTCAATTTTTATTTCTTATATTGCGGAGAGGAAGAGGTCTTTATTGGATAGAGAAAATGCTAATTGTATTGTACGTAAATATGCGTAATCGCTTTATTCTTCTATTTGCTGATGGCGGAAATAAGGGTACGGTCTGGAGTTCAATTGCGGTACGTAATTGATTGATATGACGCATGGCAATTTCTAGGGTGTGGGAGAAACGGTCCCTCTATGTATTTACACTTAAGTTACTGACAAAAAAGAGATGGCTTGATTGAAGATGGATGATATTTGATGAGGTTGTTTGAAATAACACGGTGAAAATAGGTAACACGGAAGTGGACAAGACGATGATGGATTGTATGGAAGTTAAGAAAAGTTTATTTCAGACAAGTTCTCTGGTGACGAGCGTGTTGAGACCTAATCTACACCACTTCTTCAACTTAAAATAACTTGCTTCTGAAAATTCCAATTGGTCGATTCCAATCACAAGAGCCCAATAAGCGTTAAGGTTGACTATGATATTAGACCGTTATTCGATTAACCACACTTAAGTTAATTGAGCTTAAGACACTATATTATCTATAATACCCACCATTTCGCATTAGAACTGACTAGGGGTCTCATCTTTGTTATGACTCGGAGCGAATTGAAAAACAGTTATATCACTCCCGAGTCTATTACTAATTTACTACCATTAAATTTTGTGAAAACCTAAGGTATAAAGCGCACTGATTATCGTCGAAATATAGGAATACGTAGACCAAAATTGTATAGGTAATGGCTAAGGGTTTATCGCAACTTAGTATAAAATAATATTCCGTTGCCAATATATAACACATGTGTTATAAATATTACGGGTGAAGTATGTATTGTTTTTAGGTATCTTCCATTCAATATTTAAAAATGCTAATTCAAAGACTGAAGTAATGCTTCCAATTGATATTAAGGTTCGGGCGTCGACTCGGATTTGCTCAGAAGGAAAAGTGCCCTCCCGGTAAGTGGGAGGGTCTTCGTTTGAATCCAGTCCCGTCTATATGTTTCCTTTATTTTCTTTTATATTTAAATATCTTTTGATATTTCTCATATCAATTTATATTATCCCTTTAAACCTTTAAATAATATTTAGAACATAGACGAATTGTGATACTTCCTATCTGACTAACCAGATAATAATGAGCACACAATCAACACTTCTTTGGGCCATCTTCAGCTTTCAAAGCTTAATACTGGTGTGATTCTTCTTCCAATATCTTTGAAGGTGATGTAAAGCATCTGACAATATGACTGATAAATAGCACTGTCCGATTTTGTGACATATGAATCGTTTGAACCCAGATGCATGATGTTCCTTTCAACATCTTCCCACAAATTATCAATTGGATTGAGATCTGTTGATTGTGGGGCCCCCTGAATAGGGAAAAGTCTCCGTCATGGTCCTGAAACAACTCCTGCGAACTATGGGAAGCGTGGCAAAAGACAATGGCCTGTCGGAAGTAGCCATCTACTTTCGAATATACAATCAAATTTTTTTTAGATGGTTCGTATTTTGAGTTAATCACAAACTACACAAGATCCCAGGAACTTGACGGGTTATACTCACGCATATAACGCCCATGTTTTAGTGCAAGTTCTGTCAATTACTGACTACATTTGCATGCTTCAACTCGTAACGTGATGTATTGGACGACATTGTACTTTCCACCTAGAAATATTTTAATATACCGCGAAGCTGTTTCCACGCGGAGTCTAGGGCGGACGCTTATTTTTTTGTCGAAGCGACAGTTGCGGGTCAGCTGTGAAAGAAAGTGAGACCGTCAGCATTTAGAATAAAAGAGGCTCCGTGTCAAACGGAAACTATTGTTTCCTCGAGGACAGAACAGAAAGCTAACATTACTCCATGAATGAAACTCTGCATTCACGAATGGGAATTTTGGGAAAAGGTTGGGAAAAATATGTATAGCTTAAGGAGTTCGGAATTTTTGGGACAGTTTCGGCGGGAACCAGTGACAGTAGAATTGCACCGACGGGAAGAGAGCCAGCGATGCAAAGATGTTGGATTAAAAGCACTATACCCAAGAATGATTATGTTTAAGTTTTCAATGAATACTGTGAGTGGAAGGTGATTTGGTGGTCCACAGTCATTAACGATTGAATATCGCACCGTCGACGAGAATCCCTTCCCCCTCATTACCGCTGGCACGAGTAGTCGATGTGAACGATGATGAGAAGGCCATTCCCCACCTCTGGATTGAGCAAGACGGCACTGGTGACAGACACACAAAATTACTATCGAAATATTTTTTATGCTCTTGTGATTAATAACGTCTGTTTTGTATACAAAATATGACGTTTGTAATATTAATAAAAAATTAATTAAAAACCCCTCTTGATTTTATATACAATCTTTATTCACCTTCTTCACAAAGTAGCTTTGAAGAAAATACTTTATGATGTAGATGTAAACAAAGTGGAAACTTGATGACGAACAATTAAAAGAATACGTAAAAATTGTGTATATGATTTTAATATATTGACATGTACAAATTGTATAAATGAGTATATGTAAAACATTAGAGATGAATATGACGAATAAGCCGAAAGCTACTTTGTGAATAAGGTGAATAAAGATTATATAAGTCAAGAGGTTTTTTAAATTAAATTTGTATTAATATTACAAGGGTCATATTGTTTTTTATGCATTATCAGACCTCAGAGGGAAGGAGTACGTCGTTACAAATTCAAAGAAAATTTAAGGTCACTGATTTAATTTTGTTTTATAACAAAATAGTTTTTATTATAGGCTACTTAATCATAAATGTATTGTAAATTACTTTTACTTATACATTTTATTTAATGTGTGATTAGTGATTTAATTTCCCCTACCTATAATGACATTTATATTTATTAAATATATATTATTTAATTTTTAACAATAATTTACTATCACAATTATAGTGTTCTTAAACAAATTGGAGACGTCTCTTTAATTGCAGAGAGAAGAGGCGTACGAACAGTCAGGACTTCAGCGTTCAGACGTAGTTTGAGATGATTATGATTAACATCTTCAGTAATTTGATGCACTATTTGCATTCTATTATCTTGTATCAGTCTTTCTGCTCTCCGTTATACCCGAGACGTGACTAACCCCTGACGACCACAACTCATACGTTTAAATATAGTTTTCCTGACAGCTCTGTCTTTAAACATTTTAATAAATGCTGCTTTCGAACACGTAAAGAAGAAGCTATTTCGCAGATTTCCTGTCCAAAAATCATCTTCCATACAAAGGCTCTTATGCCACGTAGTTTACTCATATGTTAAGAAACACATCAACAGAGACGATGGTAGGAAGAGACGACGGGAAGATGGACAGCAGAATTAATCCCCCAGCTGCTCCATTAGATTGGCCGACGACACGGCGATACCAATTTTTATTTGAACCAATTACTGAGTGGTCATATGGATACTACAGGAAATATCTGCACAGAATAGGGAAAGTGAACTCTCCAATATCCACTTATTTCAACAGTGACGATTACGCCGAGAACACTTTCTTTGTATGCGAAAGATGGGAGGCAGAAAGAGAGACAATAGAAAGAGCAGGGCAACTTAAAAAACAAAACATAGTTGTAAATATGTCGATAAGTCAGGAAAACTGGAGCAAAATTGCAGAACATATATTCTGAGAACAAAGAAGGGTGAAGAAGACGCTCTACAATAATTAGAAAACAGGAAGAAGAGCCAAGCAGGTTTAGAATTGACACCGCCCCGTAGTAATGCTTCCGCGGTTCCGGGCGGAATTTTAAGTCGATCAGAAAGGGTTTGGCTTTTAGTGGGTGCAATCCCCACACTACTGTGCGTCAGGCCTTTCCCAACTTACCTCGTTAAAAAAACTGTCGCGATAAACAATAGCATTCTCTTTTTACATCATTTTGCCTCTTAAGCTACTTTGGCGTGATACTATGGCTAGAATTATAATTGTTCATAATAATTAGGCATTAAGTGGGTGGTCCGAAAACTTGTCACATTGCAATTAGATGGCACCACTACTCTGGTGATTATTTTCTCTCGTTAAAACATAAAAACTGTTAGTAGACGCCGTCTCAAATTGTAATTCCTTCAAGTAGTTATCTGTTGCAATGTTTGATATGGTTAAATGACGTTTAATGAAGATTGAACACAAAGTTAATTATTTACTGTATGATAATGCAAAATGAACCATTATGAAATTTCATTATATTCTGGAATGAATGCCATTTTTTTGGTGTGGAATATTCTTTATGTATTCCGTATGTAACTTTATGTATGGAGATCTAGTCTGTCTAAATTTAATGGAACTGTTGTTAACAGCAATGCTTTTTAAGCTTTAAGGAAATACAATTTATTTCCACTTATAAATGTTGTTGTTTACGTTTGGGAATTTGATGGCAAAGGGGTTAATATTACTGTATTATTAATAGAATTAGAAATTGAGGCGCAATGTTTCTTTTAAAAACACTACTTCGTAGCGTACAAGCGTACAACCATGTGAACTTAATCAGAAACTCAGAATGGATCACATAGGAAACGGAATAAATATAATTTCTATAAGTTCTATTAAAAATGCTTAGTGCCAGTTGGATGCCTATATTTTGCCAACATTAAAATGGAGAGTTTTAACTACCTTTTCTAGGAAACCGCTGTAGATAAAGGGCTGAAATTTTTATATCTTATTTTTAACCTTATGGCATGTTTGTTGATGCAGAATAAATTATTTGAATAATTTGTTATGGATATTGTAACTCTAAAATTTTACATGATAAAACAGATCTTGATAAATAAAGAAAAATTAAAGTAATACTTTCGATAAGTCTTTAACTCTTCTTCCACAAAAACATCATAAAATTAAAAACAATCCGTGATAATTGCATTGCTGTATGTTGTGGTGGTCGAATAGGACTGTTGGTTGGCAATTAAACATTAAACGAATACACCACATTAGATTTGAGATTTAGGGTTCAAATTATTGGTAATATCAAAATCTGGTTCATTGTTATCTTAATATATTATCAAAATCTATGTAATCAAACTAATTTACAGCGTGTAAAATAAAATAAGTTACAAACCGTGAAAAGTTAGGAATTTATTTTGTAAAAAAGGGAAGGGAAATATTTTATAATTGTAATTTTAATTTTTCTTTAATTTATCTTTGTACTTAATTTACTAAATATGTTCTAATTTTATTATACTGCTACCGGGCAAATGCCCACCTGTAGTGATGTGAAATACAATACAATATTAAAATAATTTATATCCATTCTGTTACTAAATAAAATAATGAAAGAACCTATTCATAAAATTTAATAACTCATTTTCAACTTGCTCCGACTAGCCGCATGAACTTACAGGTTGACCGTGGTGGTTAGTAAAATTACACCAAATTACATGTCGAAACTTAAATAAAGGAAACATACCGCGCCGTTAAATTTAAACCCATAGAATTTATGCAAAGAAAAGAAATAATTTATGTACCCAGAATTTAGAACATTGGTATTTAATATGGTTGGGCTGTTACTATGGGTTGAGCTGTTGCCTGCTCCGTCTCGGAAGTTCGCATGGTGCTGGTCGAGGAAGACGATGAAGCCAAGACCCTGCTGCCGTCGTCCGCTGATGGCCTCCGAGTTGGAATCGCTGGAATCGGCAACTGATTGCCCATGGACTGCTTCCACACTTCGTAGTAGAGGTGGTTGGCTGACTTCCACCTCGAACTCCTGACAGTAACTTCTACTTCCCAGGAAAATAATTTCTGAGCGAGAGAGAGCTTTTCTCTCCTCAATTTGTCAGCTCGGACTGTATTCTCCTCTTGTTGTCCACATCAACTGTTTTTTCACCACCTTTTTCGTCATCACGCCATTTTATCTTCCCATCTTGACCAACAATCACAATTTCTAATTTTGGGAAGAACACGCACCCAATTGCGCGAGAGTTTTGTCAATCTTCGCCATTTCATCCCTTAGCGGGAAAAATAATTTATGCGGGGGCACGTCCTTCCAGATGCGCAAGATTTCGCACTTCTTTGTCCTGGAAAAATTCACACTTACCCCGCTATGAACCTTAGGCCCATGTTCTCACGTTGTTTTTGTGCATTCTCGTGTAAAATGGAACAAACAACGTATATTCCATGCGGTCAGCCGGATACTAAAACTGAATCTATCTATTTTAATAACTACATAATAACTAATATATTAACGTCTAGTACATATCTATCTTAATAACTACTTCATATCTAATATCCACTAAATGTGGTTTACTACAATATATAATGGTTTTCGAGGAAAAAGGGTACTTAAAAATCACTATTTTAGCATTGGCTAGATAAGGCTTACGGACAATTAAAACATTGGGCGACGCTACTCAGGGTGAAAATTTAACGTTTTCTGAATTGAAAGGCTGACATAATGCAACTGATAGCAGAGCCTTTTTCAACTTGTAACTTATTAATATAAGCTGTCAAATTGTTATAATGATTTCTTGACAACAAAATATACGGGCTGAAATTTGAATAGAGCAAGAAAATAAAATCACAGCTTAAAATGATTTTGATCAGAGAGAACACACTTGATTTTAATAATTCAAGTCTTAATCAAAAGTTCTATTGTCCCTTACACCGTAAAATGCGTTTGACGACCTTATAACTATTTTTATGGCTTCACGTCAGACGTCTAACAGCTCTGCTGACTCGTTGATCCCAGACTATACATACACAAGTGTATGGAGTATCTATAAAACATGAAGCTGTTTCTGCACTTTAACTTCATCGCTGTAAATAAAACACCTTAGCATTATTAATGCAACTTAATTTTGTTACTAGTGCTTCACTTATTAACATTGAAACTTATTCCCACATTTTTATCAAGTATCAACTTATTTTTTCCTGATCGTTCGCTAATATTATCAGGACATGTTGTGTTATATTTTTGAAAATAAGTGATGTAGAATTAAAGAAAATTCTCATATTCTCAAATTTAGTATACATTTTTCAGAATATATATATATATAATTTATTTATTTATAGTCGCATAAACAAAAAAGTCATTTATATGTATTTTTACATGATTTCGTTCATAGTTTATGCTTGCTTTTCATAAAATCATATTTTAAAATTTATTAATAAACCCAAACATTCTAAAAATATAACTTTTTAAAGTAAATTATCTGGTGACTTCATGAACTGCGTTTTAAAATACGTTTTCTATTTATCAGATCACTAATAAAGTGCTGGAGGTTAATAAATAGGGGTGGCTAAAGAAGAAGTCCTTACATCTATGACTTTATAATTTTTGCTACATTTCGGCAGAAAGTAAGCTACAAAATTCATCGCTTTGAACGCTTTAATGGTATATATTCGTAAACAAGGTGTTGTATAAGTTACGTATAAGGTTTAAATTTACATGGAGAATCGACGGTGTAAAACCTTAAACTGAGACTAGCGTGCGAGACGTAACGGTATACTCTTGTACAAGACAAATTGGTACGTATTCCTCCAGAAAAAAGGAAAAGCTGGCAGACTCGCCTTATAAACGCGAGTTACCAGATGCTCTACCCAAAAAGAGTAGATAAAGAAAGAAAAGGATAGGTAAAACAGGAAAAATGCTAGCAAAGTCTGTGCAGTTGCAAAACAAATCTCTTTGCGAAATAAAAAATTCATAAAGCAATCAAACACATGCAAAATAAATATAAGAAGGAAAACATAAAAGATGTTAGATTTTTCTTAAATTTAATTTTATTGTATTAATTGCCATTGAAAGAACATCCTATCCCTTTGTGCCCCGCGGGTGGGGCAGAACGGAAAATTTGTAAGTTTATTTTTAAAAATTCTTTAAAAAATAAATTCGTTGTTTCAAGTTACATTTGTATTAGATTAAGTAAGTAATATAATGAAATAATGTTTTATATTTTTATGAAAAGACTTTTCTTTTTCCATAATTATACAAAAATTGTTAAACTACAAGTGACCCGTTCCGCCCCGACTTCCTCTAAGTTTAATGAACGAAATCACCAAAATAGAGTAGGTAAAAGGGCATTGATACCAGAACATTTAAAACTATTTTCTATTAACTAGATCTAGTTTCTCGAATTAAAATTTCATCATAAGCTTGCAATTAATTTGAAACTATAATGAATCATTCATTGGTTAAATGGGAACTGTTGTATTTATTTGCAATTACACAAAAATCTTAATACCAAACTATCCTTAAATTTGATAACATTTGTATTTTGCTATTATAATTTCGATTATATTATGCCAAATTAGAATTCATAGGTAAATTATTATGACTGCTATGTACTTAGAATGTAAATTTCAATTTTTAATAAAAATCATTTTCAATTGTTTTATTTATAAGGTTTCGAAGATTTTTCCAAATTAATTTGAAGTTTTCATAGCATGCTAGGCAACATACTGTAAGAGGTCTTTCACTACTCTGAGGGCTGAGGAGAGAAAACACGGAAAGCCCATCCTGTGCTGTGGTCGTTTGTATCAATTACGAGGATCACAAGCGATTCCTTCCAAATAGACGCTGAAAATAAACAATCATTTAATGAGAAGAGTAGGAGTGTCAAATAATTTACAAGTATGTGAATTTAAGGCTCTTGTCACCTCTCCCAAAGTTTTGAAACGACTTTGTTGAAAGCTTCTCCTGGAAAAGGAAGAAGGAAAGTTTAAACTTTCGGTGGAGGGTGGGAGTTGCAAGAAATACATCATAAAGATGTAAGGTTATGTCAAAAGTCTACTGTCACTTTGTACTTCTTTAAAAAACTTTTGTCTCATGATTATATTTGAATAGCGGAAAAATATAATCTTATTAAAGGTTTCATATGCACTGGAACATATTATATAGCTATTTCAGTGAAGTGAGTAATAAATTAATTCGTGGTATGTATAATGGTATTCGATTTATAGCCTAAGTTCTATATGAAAGTGGAAGGTTGGGAGTTCTTGCCTGCTCAAAGACATTTCCAAAGTAACTTGAGGCAGACTCGTATTGAACTCAAATCATTATTTTGTATCAAGCAGATTTTCGGTATTCAAATAATTGTTTATTAAAAATTTCTCCAGCTCTATCTTTAAACTAAAAAAATTGTAAATACAGTTGTTAATCAAAGATGTATAATAGGAATTATAAGTACAATCCTGTGTATATTTTCGAAACAAAAGTATATATATATATCACGCTTTTCGTTACAGCAGTGAGCTCAAATCATCACCGCTGTTTTTCCATATTAAAGATTAATATTCAAATTTGGCTGTGAACATTGCTTATATTACTACAGTTCAAATTACAACATATAATTATTCATTTCATCATCACCATAATTTAAATTCGTTCCGATATATTTCCAGGTGCCTATTTGAATTTTCTACTAAAATCAGTTATATGTAAATAAATTATTGAAAACTTGGCTAAATGGTCACGGAAATTACTTTCGGAAGTTTCTAAACGGAAAAAAAGCTTTTTTTTTAAATATTACGTTTATCAAGAAGTCTGAACTGAAGCACACAATTTAAGAATCCCACCAAATTATGTTGATAAAGGTGACCAATCTATTGAACTTAACAAAGGGAGTAACGCATGGATATAGGAAAATAATAATTTTAGAACAGATTAATTAGGGACTGCAAATATTTGCCTGGCAACTACTAACGACTCTCGTAAAAGGCTGAAAGGTTAGATAAATAGCGAAATGTTGCGAGAGATATTCTAAAGTAAATAATATAAATGGATTATTTTGTCTTTGTGGAGTGGAGCGTCTTACACGAAAGAGAGTTTCATATTTTAAATGTTTTCTGACAATAGGAAGTAATTGGAAGTCCATTATTTTAATTGGAAAAGTCACTCAAAATATAGGTATAATATTCAGATATTAAAATAAAAATAAAGAGAAGATATCCAGGAAATATTAAATACAAAGTATACTACAAGAAGTACCCGAAAATTGAAGACTGTGAAATACAAAGAATAAGAGTTATCTTAAATTATCTGAAGAAAAATAACTATTAAAGCTTTAGAACATTTTTCAATATTTTCTTCGTTTACATGCCAGAAAATGGTTTTCCTAATAAATTTCGCCTATCCTTTTATATTTTCTCTCCAAAATTACAGACCTTGTATCAATATTATAATGCTCTTTGACACAAATAAGGCACGCATTCCAAATGCAACTCGTTTCTATAAAGATATGTTACTTTTTTACATGTATGAAAGACTAGGCGGTAAATTTGTTCATGTTTTACGTATTTAGTGATTAATAATTATTTTCGTATAGATTCTTCAATACAACTAAAAAATAAATATATAATTCACAATGTTCCATAAAATTTATTCGATTTAAAGGATACTAATTTCTTTAAAATTATGATTATTTTATGTAATTACAAACACGTTGTGGTTTGCGAAATTTAACGTACAATTATTTAAACTTATTTAATAGGCTATTAATTGATTATGCGGCACACGTCTCCTTATACTAATACAAAATTAACATTTAAAATGGAATTTAAACAATACATCCATAACAATTCAATACATACTGAATGTTTGAAGTGATCAGCGTATTCTATACAAACAATAGACATGTTTACGGCTTAGTATGAGACTTTCTCAGAGTATAATGTGGACCACCAATAAGCTTGATAATTTATTTTTAAAAAATTTAATTGTCTAAGAGGACACGAAATATGGAAGTATCTAGTGAAAATATTTCAAATTTTTACAATTAATAATTTACGAGTCTCTTCTTTATTAAACAGTTTATCGGTTTGTCTGCTGAAGTGTCCAAAATCAATTTCGATGAGCGGGAAAACAAAGAATAAGCAGGATATCACCAAAAATCAAAGATTTGCCTCCCTAAACGAACTTTTGATCATTTGTACTAATTATTTTCAGTCACACTCGACCTGCACATGTAGGAACACAAGGTATCCTGATACATCGGTTCGACTTACCACTTTTACTATTTGGTATTTTTTATTTCCATAATTTGTATATACAAACATGGGAAATCGTCAAAAGATTAAAAGTTAAATATTAAATAACACAACAAAGGAAATAATAAAATACAGAATAAGAATTAATCAAAGTTCACTTAATTTATAAATTACTTTTTCCGCCAAAAAATTTTTTAATACAGAAGAAAATCTTTTACCTTTCAGTTTCTTATTATTTACAGGTAATTTATTAAAAAACATGGAACCTTTTATGAAAGGGTCATTGTCTGTTTTTTTTAAAGTTGTCTTACTATTGACGTAATACAATAAGTGACACTTTACTCACCTGATCTCTTACAAACTTTCTGGTCTGGAACGGTATACACTTCAAACAACTACTAACTTTAAGTTTAAAAGTTGTACGCCTATTTGACATGCTTAGTACCACGTGGCTGCTGGATCTAGAACAATATTTTTCACGTCCTGCGTCAAAATTTTAGCTTTATTTTGACTATATTCTAGAATGTAAATGTCATGCAGCACCAAATTTCTCTCTATAAGTGAAAATCCTAGCAATGATGTTGTCTATTGCTCTAAAAACAAGAGTTTGTTATGTTTACACACACTCATGTTGTATGTAAGCTGAGATCATAACTTTGTTAATAATCCAAACTACAACTGCTTTATTAATTAACAAAATAGTAATTACAGATATAATACACTAACAGTTTAACAGATAAAGTTTTGATTTTAAATGTATCTTAAATAAATAAATTGCAGCAGATTAACTAAAATATACTTTAAGTTAGTCAACATTCAATGTTTAGGGAAAATTAATAGACTTCAATGTGACGCCAGTGGGGGTTTATTTTGGTTTAAAATAACAATTTTTGAAAAAATTACTAATAAAGTGTTTTACTTTCACTCTCACGATTTACATAATTCCATTTTTGAAAATATGATCCTTTAAATCTGAAGGACTTTGAATTACATAATCATCTTTTTAGAATCAATATTTTTAGTTAACATATCAAAAGATGAGGCAAAGGAACTAAATCAATCGATAGAGAAAAAATTATTAATCACCTGGAAGGTGACTACTTTCTTAGGCCTAATACATGCTTCCTTGTGTTTGGTTAATGCTGGCGGCTGGGACCCTTCAGTAAATTCGTTGTTAGATTTAGATTTTAAATTTATTGTTGTTTCCATTAGTTCTCGATTGAGGAAATAGGATACGTCATACATTAAAAATGAACAAAATAAGGTACATAATTAAAGACAAATAATCTTAAAATTAATTAATAAAAGAAAATGTATATAGACAAAAGTCAATATAAACACAACACGGACACACACACATTGGGAAACACAAACAAGCACACACTGAGAAACACACAATAGAGTTTTAACTACTTGGAGCTCTGCGACCAGGAAACTGTCCTTCCGTCGTAGCTCCAGGCAATACAAACAAAGAAAAGATCAGAAAAAACTGAATAGAAATTTTAGATATGTGGTGTGTGCTATTTTACAAGTTGGCAGCAGCTTCTTCAACGCTTTTTGCAGGAACCTTGATTTAAATACTAGAAGGACGATTAAGAAAATCCTGTACCGAGTAAAGCGCGCCATTTAAAAGAATCGTTTTACGCTGCTTCACGAAGCTTTTGTAGGTACTATTTTTAACCTCTGGCGGAAGGCTGTTGTATAAAATTATGCCGGTATTGTGAATACTTTTCTAGTCAGCTCCTTGAGTTGGCGTTGACCTCAAAGTTGGGGTAACACTGGAGAGGAACCCATCAGGACACTTCTAAGACATCATAAATAGCTTATAGAATTTATTATACTGATTGATATTTCAATAAATAAATTTTTAAAAAGTCAGGTGGCAGTCATGTTGCGTGCACAATGGTCTTAATTGGGCATTGAGCGGAATTGGACCGAGTAGTTAGTTTCCTGGTCTGCTAGCAACGCATCATTATCATCATAGAATCTGGTCCCCACGTCACGTATAGCGTGGCTAGAGTTTAAGCTACTATTGGTAGTAACAGCGTATTAGTTGAACTGCTTCAACTAGTGAATTGTTCGACTCGTGAACAACTGCTGGAGAAACACTTCTCCAGAACTCTTCCCCAAGAACTACTGCCGAAACTGGGACTAGACTGAGCTTAACATCAATTAAAAACTCTGGAACTGTACTTGACTGTGAAGCTAAATTGAAACCAAACTGATGTTGCCAAAAATGGCACAAAACTGCTGCCGAAGCTAATAGAAAACTGAACTGAGGCTGATACAAAACTCGTACTAAAGAGAAAGCTAAGCTTCATTCCCTGAGTCTTTCTCAGATGTTAACTCTCGCCACTATCAACTCATCTCCAATATTACTAGGTTCCCATATCTAATTAACAATCAAATTGCGACTAGCCATTCTCAGCCCACAAAGTATCTCTCCTGGAGGGGTAAGAAGCTCTGGAGTCTTCAAGGAAATCTCTACTCCAAGCTCTCTATGTCACAAGAAATTTTGTCTTTCGAGGTTCCGAATTCCTCCATTCGGTTTCAGTGCAGCTGCTGCTACTTCTAGCTAGAGGATTTCCAAATGTTTCCTTTATCTGCCTTCAAGATTTTAAGAAATTTCTGCCTTCCTTCTAAACTTAAAGAAATTTAGGTACATTTATATTATTTAACATGTGATTGTTCGCGTTAGTATAACAACAAGAACATCTTCAAAACTATTTTCATTGGTACATTTACTACCATTTGGTGATAATGGAAATGGACAGTTGAAGTATTCAGTTCGTCCTGGACAACAGAGTGTTCAGGAGGCTCCTATCGCACCTCCACCATGCATATTCATTCAGTCCTCCTCTATTGTAGTCCAAGATCGTCACGGGTCTTAGAGCAGACGAGCGGTTTTCATTTCCTTTGTACGTCTCCTTCACTTTGTCACATTCACACGCAACATTAAAGCTCGCCAACTGCCTGCAATAAATTTTATAGACAAAGACCAATATTAAAATGTATGTATACATACGCCTTTAATAGCAGCTATACCCTTATGAATACCATAAAGAATAATTAATTGCGATTGAGATGATTTGAGTGAAGTGAATACCAGCAGCATTCGTTAGCTTCCATGGGAGAGTTGTGTTCCCAAACGTAAAAACTATTCTTCCCAAATGTAAGTAGTCACATATACCGATGTTACATGTGGACTTTTCGAGGATTGTATAAAATTTTCGATGGCTGATTAAACCATACCAATAAATAAAATTGAAGAGTCTGCCTATCTTTCTGACTGTCTGTCGGTATGTATGTCTCGAATAGGCTCCGATGCGGCTCATCTGATTTCAATGAAAATTTAAGGGTTTAAAAACAAGTAATTTTACTTAAATAATCGTGCATATTTTATTTTGGTAATGAAATTAATGTAATAAAAATATTTATTCTACGGGAAGGCTTATTCGTTTACGCGCGTTGAAGTCCTCATGTCTGACTATACTCTTGATCTCCGTATCGGCTTAACGTAATTCAATGGAAATTTCAGAGATTGAAAAAGAAATTTTAACTTAAATTTTCGCTTATGTTTCATTTCGATACATTACATACATTAATGTAAATATTTATAAACCCATTAGTTGCCGCGCGAAAGGCGGCGTGAAGATCAACTGCGAGTTCTAAGTCCGATTAGGCGTTCCTATACCATTCGTCCCATTTACTGTGTTATTATAAGCTTAATTTTGGAAGCATGAGAGAGAAAGAGAGCGCGAGCTTTTTCACTCCATCTATTGTTGAAAACGTGTGAAAGCGGGACTTGTTCAAAACTACCTGTGAGTTATAAGGTTGGCCGTGAAACGATCATAAATTAGTGATACCGTCCTATCGATTTGAGGGCAAAATAAAAAGAACTATCACCACACGAACGAAGTCGCGGGCATGGCTAGTGACATAAAAGCTTAAAATGTCTGGTTTATCTATGGAAAGTGTACATAGGAGTTGTGCCTTTCTTAATACATACGAACTATAAACAAAGGTGGAGATGGAGTTTTTACTCCAAAATAATTAAAAAAACAATACAAATAAAGTGATTGTTGACAATGGCAGTGTAGTCCATCAAGATATTGAGTAACCCAGTTGTTTCCATTATAATTCAAGTTTAGATTACAGCATCTGACGCAGGTAATTGACGAAGTAGAAATAATTTCTGTAAGGATCCATACGAAGGAAACGTAAAGTCTCGGGTCAACTGATATTTCCACCAAAGCCTAGAATATTATTTTGAATCATAAGGTATTATTTATAAGTTGTTACGCCACAGGTTAGAATTTTGTGGAAAAGAATTGTACATGAATTGGAACACAGAATATTGTTCCTAACTCGAAGATAACGTTGCATTACTTTTTAGGTTAATAAAGTTTGTTATTTACACTTAACTGAGCGATATTTGTGAGGAATTATGTATGTACTTATGTACACAATTTATCCCTGAAGAATATTTTGTGTGCTCCATATTTTATTCTATGGCTATATATAACAAGAATAGCTAACGAAAAATTTATAACATACTATATATTTTTATTTCTTAGGACGATTCAGTGAAACAAAATAACAATACAGAAAAATAACGTATAGTTGATTAACTTTAAAACTTCTATTTATTATATTACGTATTACTGTAATTAATATGGTTTAACATTTTGAATTACACCTGTTAAGTCTAGTTTATTTTTTTTCGCCTGTACCATTAATAAACAACTATTACATATTTTGTGAGTAATTTGGAAGAGTTGAATGATCACTATTGGATAGATGTAAACAATTTCTGTCGGAGTGTTGAACATACAAAGGCATCACGTATTTGCATACAGATGGAGGTGGGTAGCAGCCAACACCATTATGTGCAGAGCTTCTGAAAGCAGCGCACTCTTCGCTTGTCAGTCCCTGGGGCAGGAGGCTTTCCTTCCTCTGCGTGAATTCTGACTTACAGATCCCACAGATTTTCCTTGAGCCGTACGAATTCTCAACAAGAAAGCTGGATTCCCTTGTAAGAAAACAAGACTGTCAAATAGTAGAATGCACAGTTTTTGTCAATTATTTAAGAAAATGACCATCTTTTGTTATGCAAAGCATGAAATCAAGCAATAGAAAATTAATATATTATCACCATAATATAAGTATATTATATATCTTTAAATAATATAAATTTGTTAATAATTTACAGTCATTTTATTTATTTACTGCATTAATAATTTTTTTGTTAAACTTAGCAGTAATCAATCGTCTAAACTTCAGAAAGATCCTCAAATCAGAGGAACTGAAAAATTAGTACAATTTTCAAGCCGCCTTACGTTAAATAAATTAAGCTAAAATTAGAAGTATTATTAACTGTTCGATTTTTATTCGCTATATTTGAATATAAAATGTCTATAATTATTATATAAGATAATTATTTGGTCAAAAATGATCTATTATTATTTTACTTTCACACGTCATTATTTACAAATGTATGTTACACAATATTAATTAATACGCTGTTTCAGATTATCCGTGAAATTATTATGATGCCCTATGATCATCCTGCATTAATAAAAAAATAGGATACATGGTTGGAATGCAAAATAAAATGTTATGTTGTTGTTGTGGTATTTAGTCCTTGAGCATATCTATCATTTATATATAAAAACTTGATTATATGGAATAAAAATATAATAAGAATGGTGAAAATAAGAATTTATAAAAATAAAATTTATTTAACTATTGCTCTGTATGGTTCTAAGGATTGGGAAATAACAAAGGAAAATGAAAGATCGTTAAAAGCCATGGAGATAGATTTCTGAAGACGCAGCTGTGGTGTGACAAGAACAGAAAGGGAAAGAAATGAATACATTCGGGGTGGCGGTGGGGGTTACATCAGTAAATATCTTAAATTTAATAGAAAGCAGGAGGTTGAATTGGTATGGACATGTGAAACGAATGCCAGAGGAACGGTGGCCATTAAGAATATTACACTGGCAACCCCAAAAACGAAAGAAAAATTGAAGACCTAAACACATGGAATGAAAGAGTGATGCAAGCAATGGAGGACAGATGTATGCGAAATGAAGATCGGCAAGATAAAAGGAGGTGGAAGCTTGGATGCGAGAGAGAGACGCCGTATGGTGTACTTCCCACTCGAATTTTATATATATTATGACGGACTAGGGATTTTTTTAAAAACTTTTCCTAACCTTTCTTGACCCGAAAATATAATTTCTTCATTAACAATCAAATTTCTGTCTCTAATTTTCTGAAATTAACCTCCATTTTCAATATATATCTTTCAAACTATTTTCTAAAATGACAGAAAAATTCACCTTATTATGTTTATCGTATTTTTTAATCTGGACTACTTCTCCTACTCATCATAGTATTTATCTTTTTCAGTACATCCAATTGTCGCGATAAACAGATGGCCACAGTTACAAATAACTTGATCAATGGCATCTGGCGGATAATCTGTGGTATTTACAGTTTGGCCAAATATCTCTGAGGGGCAGGCAACGAAAAAAAAGTCCAATAAACAAATTGCATAAATTATTTTGAGCTTTTAAGTTTTTAAGCTGATGCTTGCAAGCTAAAAGCAAAAAGTCCTTTTCTTTAATGGAAACCTGATTTTTTACTCCCATGAAACTTTTTGTCTTGATGAGTTTTTTTCAGATTCCTCATAATTAATGTCATTTCCACTAATTTTACTCGATCTTCTTTTTGTCACCCGCCCCCTTTCAGAGACATTTTGCCGTACTGTTTCAGGTGGGACGCCCTGCAAATAGTCCCGAGATATTCACTCGTGGAGAGGATTTTATTGTTCTGCCTCCCCGTTACCTATGCAATGTGGACCGCTCTCCAAGAAACGAGACTCAGACGTTTGCTGACGACCATCGGCAACTAGCCTTGCCGTTCGCCGATGCATGTGGAAATCAGTTTCTGAGGCCAACAGGCGTCCCTTTTTCACTTGTCGTTATACATACATGTACCAACAAACTTTGATGTCACTGGCTGTGCATCAATCACGTGTTAAAGCTGTCTGACGGTTATTTTCTTGGTTTCTTAAATAGTCAATTATTTGTATTATGTGTGATCTGTTTTCTCAAATCAAGACTTAATTCTTTATTTTAATAAACTGTTTAATCGTATGTACGTTTGCTATATTTATGGAAAACCACGGTAAGAAATTCGAGCTCCCTCCCAAGAAATTTCGAGCGTGGAAAGATCCCGGCGTGCCAACTTAATTTCTCTACATAGAAAATAAGAAATAGTGCTGATAAGAATAAATTGCCTTACAACATTCTAATACCAATTTTTTATTTTTGTTTCATCTAAATTGTTTATTAGTACTAGTAATAAGGTAATTCAATATGTGTAGATTTTCCCATTGTATTAGCAGATTTAACTGGAATAGTAGTATGAAATCATGCCAACTAACGTCATGGGAAAGAAAGTGGGGAAAAATTGACCCATGTACCCTTATAAATTTTGTATATTTAACGAAGAATATTTAAGAATAAATTGTAATGCTGATATGTGGTTTATAATAAACTTAGTGTCGCCAATTAATAACATTGAAATACGAATTCTGAATGAACGAGGTAGAAATTGTAGTTTTGGGTGACAGATATTTCTGATTTATAATTTATATAATTATTTTTCTTTTGTATATGAATCAGTTGATAATGGTCTATGTTTCCAAAAAAATACATAAATTGCATTATCTAACATATTGAAGGCCGGATACGTTAAAAATCTCCAAAATAATAATTTAATATGCCTTGAAATACCGTATTCATTCTTGTGGAAATACGTGTAGAAGTTTCAACTAAAAGACTTATCCACATCTTTTCAGCCATCTCCTCAGTCTCCCTCTCGAGACGACACTTTTTGCATTTCAGAATGTTATGCGTACCTCAAAGAAGAAGATAGATGGATAGCCTAAGGCTACTACAAGAGTAGCGGTGACATTAAACTTTCCTTATCGTGTTCGTCTGACAGTTCCATATGACGTTTATTTGACACCGAAAATATTCATATTATTTTAGATTTGTTCATTTTAACTAAACAAAATTTCAAATGTGTGAGAGTTTATAAAATGTTACGCTTGTGTCTTGTAAGACAGGAGTTTGTTAATCAATTGACTAATAATACAAACCAAACAAATTCATTGAAAAATAAATATGGCAGTGATAATACTCGTCTCTTCTTGGCAGCATTAGATTCGTGGATCAATAGGGCACGATGAAAAAAATATATTTCCCATTTTACAATATTCAGAACACCTGAAGTCATGAATATGACACTGGTCATTGGATCAAGGACCTCCGTCTGATATTTAGTCTACGTTCAGAGGGTATGTCATCTAGTAAAATTTGCACTTTACAAAAATGAACTTTATTGAGTAATCTTTCAAGAATTATGAATACATTTAAATATTTCCATGAGATTTTGAAATTAATTGGATCAATACAATCGCAATTTGTTCCATTCAATGGACATTTCAAATATGATGGTATGTATAAAATATTTCACAAGTTACAGTATTTCATATGAACAAAACATTGATATCAAATTTGTCATATAAGTAAATAAAAATTAAGCTCGGTCAAAGACAAAATATTATTTCAAAATATTAATGTAGCTGTGAAAAGTTCTTTGAATGTAGAGATAACATTCGAAACTTTGCAGTGATATCTTCTTTTAATCTATGTATACGTCTTTACTAGCTCTTCGTCTGGTTGATTTCTTACATCATTGTAAGTTTTGCATATTAATTGCAAGCTATGGTAAATTCTTAATTATTGTTCCTTCCTTTTTATTAGGTTTTAATTTTGTCACGTAGCGTCGCGTAGATTTAATTGGAGGGATTTTGTTGAAGACCCTGCTAAGATATTTAGTTTTTTCCCCAGAGGGAACCATCGCTAAGGGTAGAGAGTTAGAAGCGTCTGCTCTGTAGCTTATCTTCATTCTTCTTTCAGAGCATTTGACAAGTCATGTGTTGCTTTGTTATACGCTGATTTATGATATGGGTATCGAGTTCTAAACCAAAGTTTACGGCATTGGATTTTGATTTCATAAAGTTTTTCAATCAGTGCAGATTTTTTAATGTTTTTAAATCTTGATAATTTGTTTTTTCCAATTTGGTACCTGCGGTTTTAGCAGCAGTTTGTGTATTTCTTGTTAAAGCAGTCACAGCAACATCGATGTTTTTTATTGCCTTCAGGGGTATACTGAGATCTGCAAGCTCACATATGCTTCTGATGTATAGGCGCAATCAAAGGGAAACTTGATTACGGAATAAGATAAAATCCTTAGAGTAGATGTAGAATTCATTTAAAAAATCACTGGGAAATGGTCAGAGTTCATTTGGTAGACTATTTCAGAAACTGAACACAAGGAAGAAATGTCGGGTGCAATATTTCGTGTGTGCGTCTATGGACAACCATCATGTAGCACATATCCTCTTGGGTTGTTGTAGTTTGAGCCCTCATAGTGTGTTAACAGTTGAAATCTCCATCGATTAAAAAAAATGTATTCCCATATTTATAAATAATCCTGGGAATTTAAATTTGTTTTCCGGAGCTGAATAAAACGCCCCTACCTTATTAGGAACACAGGCGACTTGAAAAGTGGGCTGACATAGAGATGGAAGTTGAGTGTGATCCAGGGATGATTTGATAACCTTTTCTTGAGTCACTAGGGTGGTCAGCTCTGTAAAATGTATACATGGGTACTTAAAATTTTATTTTTTCTACAAGTTTTGTTTCAGAAAGGAGAAGCAAATCAGTCTTTTTGCTATTATTTTTGTAAAATTTGAACAAGTTATTATCATCTTTGCTTGTTGACTTCTTCTGCTGATGAACTCTTTTCGTTTGGTTTTTCCATCGTATTCAAACAATGGCATATTCGATAAGTACTTCTTCTTCCAATGGCTCAACAGCCCTCTTGAGGGCGTAGGCCTACCGAGGCGGCTGCGGACTGTCATCTGCGGTGACACATTCCTAATTTGGGCTGATACGTGGACAGTGTATCAATTCCCTATCAGCCTTAATCCCGGTCCTCGCGACCATGACGACACAAACATCCAAGCGCATGCCAAGATTCGATTGTGAGGCAGCAACGCTCGCCGCTACACCACAAGAGGTCGGACGGTATTTATAATAATTTAAATAATTAATAACAGACAATTATTTGACGAGAAATACGTCGTGAAAGCATAAAGATACATTAATTATAATTTTTAAGAAGTTAAACAATAATGAGTCTGATTATAATATATTATTAAAAAGAGGGAGTATACTATATTCACGGAACGAGAATTTTAAACATGGAACAGATATCGGTGAACGTAAAATCATTCGGTATGTCAGAAATTGAAAACTACTCACTTTTAATTTAATTACTCTCAAGTCTTATAATTATTTAACAGTTAGCTTAGACGACAAAAGTATTCCAATTTTATGTATTGAGAATTATAGGGGGAAAGAAGTTAAATATGTGACACCTGGTTGCATTCTCCAAGTTAGTTATTACGTAACTCATTTTCAGGTGCTTATGGGGTTTGATACATCGTATACTCGGAACGGGAGGGGTGATCACCTGTTTAAATTACAAGCAAGGAACCAAAAAACAGACGTTGGAAAATACTCATTCCTAAATAGGACAATTAATGACTGGAACAATCTGCCTGCAGGAGTGTTTGGGGAACTTCCTCTAACAGAAAGAAAATTTCGACTCAATCTAAGTTTAGTGTAGTTAAGTGCAGTGTAGTGAAGTGATCAGTGCTGCGAAATCTCTAAAAATATACTACAGTGAAATATATTTCCAGGTTTTTTTGTTTTGTTTTTCTTTCAGGCAAAAACAATACTATTCTTTTTTTAAAAAAATCATTCCTAATAATATGATTTTTTTTTGGTTAACAGGCTACATGAGGGTGATCCTGAAACAGGCAACTCCCCTTTAATAGCGTAGGAAGGGAATTGAAAAGGGGGGATGCGGAAGGTAGAGCAAGGTAGCCAAGGGTTAACTAGGGCCCCCGGGCTATGGTTTAAGGATCCTACCCGGTGTTTCACCTAAAGAGATGCAGGGAAAACCCTAGAAAACCTGCATCACCAAACTTATTTATTTATATTGAATATAATTATATTTTCAACTATAGGTTAAATATGGTCCTTACGACCAGTTTATTAATTATTGTTTAAGTTCTATGTATCTGGCACCGGGCATCTGCCCATTTGTAGATTTAATAAATACATACACATACATATGTAAATATTATTTCGTAACGCAACCGCAATATATTCTGTAGTAATATGAAAACACTGAATAGGTAATAATTATTTGTAATCTACGAAAACAGAACCGTGGCTCAAGATAAACGTGTTCTTGAATTAATGACTACTTACTAGTACTTTTAATGTTAATACTGTAGTTATGACGTTTATATTAAATATAAAAACAAGAATTTCCTAGCTTTACTATACGTTCTCATGATATTCAGGATACTCCTGTACACGTCTGTACACAGGGGTGGACGTTTCAGCTTCACGTAAGTAGCAAACGACTTTCCGCGCCATTTCGTTTCCGAATTTGGTTGTGATAAGCGCGCAGACTGCGACAGAGCTAAGTGCTGTTGCAGACAAACACTTTGCGCTGCATTGAACGAAGAATTTAATCTATTGACACGGATAGCGCAGTTGTCTACAAACTTTGTCGTCTCACGGAACCGTTAGACTATCAGTTGTTTTTTCTTCCGGAGAACAGTATTCAGTCCTAAAAAATAATATTAAAATTAATTAAAAGTTTTGTAGTTACTTAATGTAAGGATAATTAAAGAAAAGTATTATATTTTTCATAAAAAAAATTAAGAAAAAATTAATGTAATTTACTCATTAATACCATCAACCTTTCCCCCAGCTGTGCCCCATTCTTTATGATGTCACGTTTTGAGTCACCGCGTTTTTCAATTTAAATGCGTAATTAGTTTAGGTGCAATATTATACGTCTCTCTTGGATGTAATCTCCTTGCGTGAGGAAACTTTTCTGATTGCAACCGCGAGAAGAATTGTGTATATTCTTTTTTCCCTTTTACGGAGCCTTATTTTAATTTTAAATTATTTACATATTTGAAAGGCGAATAAAAGATTATTTTCAAGATGTTCAAGTCAGTTTGGTAGTCGAATAAGTTAGTAAAGCTAAATAAATGTTTTTTTTTGCTTCTGCAGAAAACGAATGAATTTTATTTATTTATATTATTATGTAGAAGTCGCATCCTGGTGTTAGAGCCTAGGAGGGCAACATCCTAGCAATTCGTGGAGCCAGGACTCGGAGGAAGTTGTCCGTAATGCATTAGGTCGAAGTTTTAATAAACAAAACACTTATTTAAATGTAATATTCTCAATTGGATTAAAGTAATCAACGTCTTATTTCATACTGTAATCAGGTCCGCTATTTTAATATTATGTATTTAATGTTTTCTTTTTAAAAAAAACAGTAGTTTCATTTCCTCTCTTCATTTTTTTGATAAATACGTACCGGAAAGCATTACAAACATGTCAATGATGTGTAATAATAATTTAAATATATTTTGTGCTGGTGATTTACTAATGATATACTAATAAGTAATGATATTCGATTTTCATGTAGTCTTGTGCTGGAGTTGCATTGGTCGTGAATCGTTACGCCCCTAAGTGACGTAATTCCTTTTGAAGGAACTACATTCCTTGGTTACTATCCTGGCCTGCCTCCACCGACGTCTCATACATCATCAGCATGGAATCTAACTTGGGTGAGGAGAATCGGTGACAATATTACCGTTAAACAAATTTGAATTAACGTATTAGGGAAACAGACGGCTCTTTTGAGTGTTCTATTGGAATTGACAGATAAATGTTTAAATAATAATCCAAATGTACTTTACTGGATACTTTACGTACTAAACGGAGAAGCATAATATTTAGCGAACATAAACAAATAATTATAATTTCAAAAGCATTTATTAATACTTGTCGAACCATGTATTATGTATAATAATTAGTGTGTTCTAGCAATGGTTTACAAAATTTGTCGAAACCTAGATATATACATGTTTTATGAAGTACAATTTCATATTTAATCTATTTGTTTATTTTTTATTGCCTCATACGTTGATAATGATTTTTTACTTAAATGCGTTGTTCCTAATGGCATTAAAAAGTTTATAGTTGTATGAAAAACTTAAGGATATTTTGCTTGAATCTGAAACCAAACTTTAGGAGATCTTCTGGCCTAATATTTAATTTTAGCGACGAATCTGTTGATATATGTCGATAGGTTTTTCCCACTTCCTTCTGGTTTATCATAGTATTGGAATGGATTTTTTATACTGTGATACTTAGTTTCCTCTTCTTGGAAATATCTCTTACAGTTTTTTTCAGTTGATAAAGGTGCTGGATTATATGTATTTTTTATATTGTCGAGCTATTTACATTTATATTCTATTTAGAAAACTGTTTATTTTTGAAAAACATTTCGCTTTATTTCTTTTGACTTGTAATGAGCAGTTGTTAAATTTTATAACCAACGAATTAATTTTTATGGTATGTACATTCAGTCCTTCAAGTGATATGTTTACTAGACTAGTACAATATAGGCAGTTTTCGCAACTATTTTAAGATTTTACCCTATTCCACTCCCATCCATAGGGGTGCTAATGTGGTCTTGCGTCAAAATCGCTTGTTTCCAAATCCTAATTGACGTACGCACCAAGTTTGGTTCCTTGCAATAATTCATAACTTAATTTATAAAAATGTAATGTAAAATAAGATAACACATTAAGTGTATAAATACAATTGTCTTCGTTTATTCCGTAAATAAGTACCTTATGGGAAAAATAGCTTTTACCCTAATGGGCAAAAGTCAAATGGGATATTTTCATCAGGAAAACGTGCACAGCGCGTGTTGTTCGGGTAAATGACCGAATCCCTGTTTACTTCATTTAAAACGGCAAACATGTCCACTAAATAGGACAAACATTGCAACCATTATTTCATCACATTGTTTGTTTAAAAAAGTTCTGGCTTCATCTCTTAAAACAAAAAAATTAAGTTTTCGATAAAAATATGACTGCTAAATATAAAATCAGTATTGTATGGTTGCTGAATAATTTTTCTCATAATAAAGCAATTAATTTATTCTATGCATTTTATAAAATTTATCATATTCACAACATCATTTTAAACGGTCTTTTATGATTTATCTATTCGTTTTATAACAAGCGCGTAGCGATGAAAACAGCAATGAGAATGTTTAATGTGTGGAGCAATTTTAATTATTAGTGATATTAATCCTTTGCTGGAGTCCAATCACGATTTTGCGCCATGTGTATAAATATGCGAACATTAATCCTAAAATAGTTCGCGTTCATTCGTGTAATTGTTAATAAGCCCAAATATTTTTTCCGGTAGTTCTTTCTGGAAGAGATTTGAAACGAGTATATTTCCTTGGACTAATTAATAAGCAATACCCGTCGATTAATATAAATGCATGGTAAAATAATGAGGTGCATATTAGTTCTTCTACACAAAAATGTGTCATTATCTGAATTCGTCGCACAATGTTTGTATCAGAGAGTGGCAAAATATCAATTTCATTAAGGAATTTCTTACCAAAATTGCTCGGTATTACATATTTAAGCAGTCGGAAGCGCTATCTTGCAAATGTTAAATTATGGATTTTAGGTAATTTATTCTGGTCAACTATTATAGAGACAGCACTATAATTATCACAGATTATTTTTAAACTTAATGGTACGTGGGTGGAAGCAGAATAAATAATTAAATTTTTCAGTTGGGCATAAAAATTTCAAAATTTTCCATGACAAACAGATCTGATTAAATGACTAATTATAAAATTAATTATAATATATATTTTGTCCTGCTTCCACACAGATCTTAAGGTTAAAAATAATCTGTGGATATTCTATTGCTGTATTTATGTAAAAGGTATCCAAAAATTGCTAACATAAGGAGGATAACTCGGATTTATCAACTCTTCAGTAATTGTACATGTGTCATCGTCATTGGCAATTCCATAACTAACAAGAGTTAGAAATCCAGCGCTACTAAACATGTTACATAAGTACAATCTTTAGAGATCAGTTTGACTTAAGAGACGTGCGACATCTTCTTTCAAAAGTTGAATAATTGTTTAATTTAAATACATTTTTAGCGTGGTGAAAATATTGAATTCAATTAATTTATTTAATAAACACTAGTCCACTAGCGTAATAAATTATACCTACAGTAATTGGTATCAACTACTCTGAGAATATAAAACATTTGATACTAGAAACTTTGAAAGTCGAGTTCAGCTCGTTAGAAATACAATCACACCAACTGATGTAAATGCAGAACAGTTTTAGTTAGGGAACAGTTGACTGCATTTAAGTCTGAATTAGAGAAAATTATCACTTCTGCGCGGGGGGTAATGTAGGTAGATGCACTGTGAAGTAAATTGACGCCGAGATCCGCTTCAAGATAATTGACTTTAGAAACAGAATACCGAGAGAAGCTGAGACCCATAAATTATTAATAAGGTTACATTGAAAATATTTCGACCCAGAATATTATTCGGTGATAATACATTACATATTCTATTCACTGACGCCTTGGTACTTGTTTCATACAAATAAAAATGGCAAATTTTCTTACTTTTTTAAAATTTAAGTCCTTCTTCTGTTTCCTTGGCAGGGCCTTGGGCAACCGGGACGAGTGCCAGACTTTTAATCTTTTATGACACATTCCGGATGTTTTGAGTGACATGTGGTCAGCGTGGCGATTATTTTCAATATTAACCCCAGTTTTCGTGTACATGACAAGAACTAACAGCAATGTCTATATCGGGATTCGAATACGAGACTTTTTTAATGCACGGCGTTGACCGCTACACCACAGAAAACCGTTTCTTTTCATTATAATACTATTATTACCATAGAAACAGTGGTTCCCAAAACGTGGAAATATTGTTATATATAAATGCAAATGCTCAAAGGTTTGGCTTTGCGCATACAGTGTGAATTAGGATGGCTCATATTTTTTACTTTACTAATTTTTACTCAACAAAAAAAACGATATGTGGAAACTTTTAGCTCAATCGAACAACTCGATCATGAAATTTTGGAATTTTCGCCAGGTCCTTACGGTGACCTCCTTCTTAGGGTGTAAGGAGTATTGAAACGTGCGACACCCTTTCCTTTAAGTGCAAAAACACAGTGAACATGAGCATGAGCGCACTATTTGATTGACAATTTCAACACTATAACTAATTATTTATAGTGCTTGGGTAACTATTGTAGGTACACATGAATATATTGAAGCGAAAGGAAGTGCAGCATTGATGATTCTGAAAGTTTCTGTCTATTGGCAAAAAATCCGAATTCCTACTAGACGAACTGACCACTGCATTGATAGGTTAGTCGAACTTTAAGATGAATGGAAGCTTCTACAGAATAGTGTGCCTAGAACAGCAGGCAAAAGTAAACAAAGATATGTTTGTGGAATCTATGGGCGACCTATTTGACATAGCTCATGTAGATGTTTCGGAAAAATGAAGAGGATAGAAATTTCTTAATACTTCATTGTCAAAAAGGACGACCGGTCTCCATTGTTTGTGTAGATCATAAACTAAAACATGAGTAAGAAGGAACAGCAAAGCACACTTCAAAGGAAGCTGCTAGGAAGAAAAAACTTATGAAGGAATGTAGCGACAACGTAATAGATCAGAAACGAACGATTTGACACCAAGGAACTTAAGCAGTGATGGCGATGACGACAGTGAAAATTCCTCTGTCATCGATCAGAAACTACCACAGCAGCATAAACAGAAACGCGAGGTAAGTTGCTAGTATTTATTCCCTGTCTCTCTGAAGTTTTCGATACATTCAAATTCATTGATAGAAATGGAGTTTACATAATACTGGAGTTTCTGTCATTAGCTTATAAATAATCAGTATATCGATACAGAAATCAGGAAGGTTCCCGTTAATAAAATTTCAAACCTCCTCTTGTACTTAATTCCTGAAACTGTGGCTCTATCCTTATTTGATGACAATGTTCCAACCACTCTTATTGAATCACCACTTTAAGACATACAAGTCTCAAGGTATATTGGAAGCAAACAAAGGTGAAGACGGAGAAAAAGAAAAATGTAAACTAAAGAGGTAAATTCTGTACCCAATTGACTTTTTTCCTTTACAAATAACGATTTTCAGTCTTTTGTAACTCCTTTTATAAGAAATTTCGCCACGATATTTTCTGTCATCACTGATTTTCTCAACAGAGACCCTTCAACATGCAAGGGTGACCTGGTTCCAAGGTACAATTCAAAAAACTGTTAATATAATTGTTAATGGTGCTGCAGTACGAGGTGTCAAACTAATTCAGGAATACAACAACATTCTCATTTCGATGAACACGAGAAACAATTTCTTTTACAGATCCCTGCCGCTGACAGAAACAAATACTTAACTGCTACTTAAATGCCCTCTTAATAAAAATAATGTTCAATATTTGTTTGTGAACAGGTTCCTCTTGTATATAAATTATTTCTTTAATTAAAATATGTTTCTCGTGCAGATATGTTTGCATTATTACAACAAATACTACATTTTTAGATGCATCATGTTATTTCAACGATTGTTCCAACTTAAAGGCGTTTGCGGGTCACCTGGTAGTTATCCGATTGAAGTGAAATTTGGTTCAAATTATTTATTTATTGATTAGAACAAGATTTGGGGATGGGAGCAGTAAAATATTAACGTTTAGAAAATAACCTATAGCTAAGGGCCATAGATTTAGGTGTATCACTTTTGACTACGGGAATAACAAATGTATAAAATAAGAGTGTGGCACGCGATTGCGTATCACACCAAAATTTAATAGTTTTCGTATTTAATATATTTAATGTATATATAATATGTATATAGTAATGTAGCAGACTTTGGGTTAAAGCTAGACGGTGTCGTGACCATTAATGAACGCTATTGGGTATTTAAATGACAAATTATGAGTCATTCTTTCGACCAGAAATGAAAAATGAAGGATTGCGTATTATCTCATTGGAGAGGCTGGAGATATCCAGACCTTTTGAAGACTTCAGGTGAGATTGTAATTACCAGGAATATATATTTTCAGCCTTGACCTGGATGCTCAGCTGCTCAGCGACTTAAGAACACAGCGGGTTGTTAACGATGGAACAAAACAGACGTGTCCTTTTCATAAGAAGAGTTCGTGACAATTTGTTGCGCCGTCAATCCATGGACGTCAACGAGGAAGAATCTCGTAGAGTACTTAGCGTAGAGACGTCGGAGAATTATGCTCCAAGTTTCCCCTTGCATAAGAAGGATCAAAAATGTCACGCCCACAACTTGAAACGAGGATAAAACGTCAAGTGTGGGGATGGAGGTTTGACAACAAAAATGACTCACATCTTGGAGAGAGGATTATTCATTCTTTCATTAGATCATAGTCGCACATCTAGAAACTGAAAATTATTATAATTCAGACCAAGTTATTTTTGCGAGAGAGACATTCAGTTTTCGACTAGCATTCATGTAGTACAGAGAGTCAGTTTTGCCTAGTCACATATTCAGTTCCGGTCGAAGATTCAATTTATCATTCAGAGGCTCATGAAACTCGTGCGATCTGTGTGATTAGTCGCTGTGCAGGATACACACTACACTGAAGACGGGCTTCAAAGTAGACGCAGCACCGACAGTCAACATGCAATACTGGATGACATGCAGTCAGTAGCCAATAAACCAACAGACCATCCATGATGACGGCAGGAAGTAAACTCATCAATGCAGAGGTGTTATACAAACCTATATGTTTCTCTCCTCTGGTCGTTTCTGTTTAAAGTGCAGTTTATTTTAGTAAATTACCCATAAATATTCAGTGAGGTAAGGATTCATGTTCCCGATGAAGTTAGTGTCAATTTAATTTCGAGCTTAACTAATTTTTTTAAGTTTATACTAATAGTTATGACTCAGAACCTTCCCTTAATTTAAATTTAAAGATTATAAGTTACACAGCTCACCATAATTCCCCCTTCCTAATTAAATTTATAAACCCACAAGAGCACCCCAAATGTTATATGTTAAAAATAATATTTTAGATTCTGAGTTCATTGTCATTCAACTATGTATAGATTTTTCGTGTTTCATTATGCGTGTAAGCGAATATTATGCACTAAATTTATTGATAGTACCAACACGTTCTCAATTTATTTAGAAGACTAGTTCTACAAAGAGTTTCAAACAAAGGCGCAGTCTTAGAGATAAAAATGAACGCCTCGACAAGATGCAACCAGCTCAAAAACTAAACAGTGAAGAGTATTTATACATTTATTATGTCGTGTCCAGAAAATTCAAATATATGGCGAAAGAAACTTATTTTATTACGAAACCAGATGTTACCCTTAGTCTGAAGCAGTTATTATTAGAAACTATCGATTATTTATTTGGGTAGCAGGCTACATGAGGGTGATCCTGAAACAGGCAACTCCCCTTTAATAGCATAGGAAGGGAATTGAAAAGGGAGGATGCGGAATGTAGAGCAAGGTAGCCAAGGGTTGACTAGGGTCCCCGGTCTGTGGTTTAAGGATCCTACCCGGTGTCTCACCTAAAGAGGTGCAGGGAAAACCCTAGAAAACCTGCATATGGTAGGTCGGGCATCGGGTACTATTCTCACGCCCTTCCGAATGACGGGAGACGAGTTTTCTGTGGGGTCGCAGCATTCCCTTCTCCGTGTCTACAAGTTTTAGGAGGCAGTTGGCCGGCTGATCCAATGGGATCAGGGGACAACTCTTGCCTTATGCCCAAGGTCTTCGACCCCAGTACATTTTTTTGGGCAAATAGGCTACATGATTTATGCTGGTCGAATTATAATAATCTATCAGCAGTTTTTAAATGCGGCAACATATAATAATATCCAACAGAACTGGTATATAAACAAAGATTTTTCTCATTTAATTAAAATGTTGTCTTTTGTTGGAGTGGAAATTTTATTTAGGTTTCTGATTAGTTATTGCTTGTGATGAACCTGTACAGAGGATCACTATTCTTAGTATTAAATGTGAGAATTTTGAGCCCTGACAATTGAACTGGTGTCTATTTATGAGGTAATACTATTACCTACTTCTAGTAGACGTTGAAGCAAAGTATAGGAAATTGCAACTGTCGCACTGTGCGCGAATCGCGGCTCTGACGGATATGTGCACAGACTCGTCCAGTCGGAAAAAAGAGATTCACGAAACAAAAACCGATACGCACCTGCAGCTCACATAGACACACCGACTGGCTGCGAGAGAAACATGGAGTGGTAAAGTAGTCATCTGCAATAATGAATCTCAGGCAAAGAAAAGGTAATGTAATACATATATTCTGTATGTAAATGAACGTATCTTTATCTAATATTGACTTATAGATAAAGGCTTCACTGAATAGATATTGAATTTTATGAGTACTGAACGAGATTAACATTTGAAGATATAAAATTTATTAAACATAAATAAATTTAATGATAACCTTTATAGATTTGCAATAAATTCTTTATAAGCCTTGAAAGGTGATATTTCCGTTAGTGTTTTAATCTTCATGACGCTTTGTAAATATTTACAATATTTGAAGAAATAGAAATAATGAAAAATTATCATCACGATTAGTAAAACGGTCACTGTTTATTTTGGTCATTCTAGTAAATATATAAAAGAACTTGGATTTCAAATACTTTTCTGTGTGTTCTTGAGTTATCTGTAGGGTGGTATTGCTGAAATCTTCTAAGGAAGTACATAACTGTATCATGCCAACGCATCACATCACCGTATGCTGGATCCTTGCCCACAATAAGATTTTAGGAAATGAGGTAGCTGACCGTGTAACTAAACTCGCTGCAAACTCAAGAGAGAATTTTATATCCGACCACACATGCACCGTAGATGACTTTTGGAAGATTTGCAGCACTAAATTCCTGGACCACTGGAACATTGGCAGAAGATCTTTTAGCAACGGACCATTCCACCTACACCTCAACAATAATCAAGATTTACTCTTTCCCAAGCATCCAACAAGAAAGGAGAAAATAGTAATTTCCAGGGTAAGGGCCAACGACACCAATTTTTCAGTTTTTTCTAGAGAACATCCACCACAATGTAGCTCGTGCATGATGAACATATCCATGGACCACATCATCTCCCACCGGCAAAAGTATTACAAGCAGAGGACAAATATCATCGGATTGTATAGAGCTAAAGATATCACATCTTCGGAAGAAGCAATTAAAAGAATTTACCAATTTTTGAAACATATCAATGCTTATGAGAAAATATAACTTAACTTTTCATCTTATGTAACTTATTTATCACAATTAATGTTCTATTCATATGTGCAATTGTAATTTATGTTGGTCTCTAATGACTTTATATTTGACGCGTCCTAATATAAATTGAATAAAAAGAAGAAACGCCTTGCCTTATCCACGCTACCCGGCTAGAATTACGACAACTGTAACTACAATAAAACATAATTCGCATTAAATCTCTAAGAAAAGAAAGTAAAACTAGTATTGCTACAACAAAATAAAATGAAATTTATAAATTAGTCTAGTGAACTTTTTTTATAAATAACAGTTTTATACAATTTTACAAAGATTGAATTTTATAAATATTTTCCTGCTGTGAACATTATTTAAATTTCAAAATAAATCTGCAAAATACAATGAATAAAATAAAATACATTTATTTAGTACGTATTTTTATTTTATATTGTTACAGTTTAAACGTATAAGCTTCGTTGATAATGGAGTTGTTCGGAAATGAATCAGCCCGATATAAATAAAAACATAATTTTTAGCCATTTTGTTTGTAATTTCCACCCAGTTGAATTTTAATTTAATACAATTAAAATCTTTGTTTTCAAATAGATTCAGTATAAAAACCTGTCTTAAACCCTGCAAAATGGATGAGAATTCTTCCTTCGAAGCTAATCTTCAGTCAATGAGCCATTTCTTTAGATCCGGGAACAGGAAATATACGATTGGAGCTAAGTCTGCTGTAAATTGTGCATGTGGAATCAATTCTACTATCGATTCGTAGATTTTGTCAGCAACAACAGATTAGTCCTGGGTGGATGTGTTTTCTTGGCCAATGTGAACGTTTGATTTTAACGGATAGTTTCAGCTTCTTCAGTTATGTTACGTAATATTCTCCAGTGTTTGTTTCGCCTTTTTCGAGTATGTGGTGTGCTTACATTCGATGCTTTGTGTTTTGTACTCTGGTTAAAACTGGTGAACCCAAATTTTATCAGATATTGAAGTCTTGTTTAGGAAAGCGTCACCTTCTCCCTTTCATAGCGTTCCTTCAAGTCAGCACATACTCTTTAGTTTTGTTTCCTTGTATTGTTACGTTTAATGTGTATGGTTTCACCTGGCACTTGTTTTGTTTTACTAAAGATTGTTACTGTTAACGTTATGAACACATACTGCATTATTTTTTGCTATATCTGGAAGAGGATTACGTCTTCATGAATCATGTAGTAAATTCTGGTTTTGAAGAGTAGAAGTTGACACTTAAACTGGCCGGCCAGAACGTTACGCGACAGTCAACGCAGTTATAGAATTTTTCAAAGGTTATACATTTGCCATCATACTATAAAATCATTTGAGAAAAGACTTGAGTCAGTCTCTCACCTTCAGAAAGCAAAAAAATGGATCACCGAACGTTGTTCAACTAATATTAAACCTTCAAACGGACACACCATCGTTAATGCCATTTTGAACGTATGAATAAAACAATGTTTTATCTTTCGCGTGATCTTAGTTCATACCAGTGATGCGAATCTAAAGTCACGAAAGTACTAAACATCTATTGTTTTGATTAAAAGTCTTATTTCTGTGTATTACGGTTGAGTTACAAGCTCAAGAGATATTTAATATCACATTTTCTTATACAATAGATGATGCTCATCTAGATTTATGTCATATAACGAAAATCGGATTGTATTTCCAAATAATGTTATTATAGCATTCGGTGTTCGTCAGCTTAATTAGTATCTGGCCGGACTAGAATCGAATCAGATTAAATTTTGTGGTTGTTGTCTATGATCTACTCTCGCCATCAGGATTAATCCCACATAGACAGGCGTTTATAAGATCTGAGAAGTAGAAATAATGCTTGAATATTGATAATTAAAATAATTTTATTTCCCCCAAACGCTTACAGAATAAACTAATATAGGATTTATGTTTTGTCAAGATTTATAAAAATAAAATAACTTCTATTCTTTGTCTCTATATCTATTTAAATAAAGTAGTGTTATTTAAATTTCTATTACTTAAGCTACCTAATAAGGCAAAATGTCTTAAATAATCAATAACCTTTTGATTAATTTCTTGGGCTTGTTTCATTTTGTTCTATTTTCTTCCATAATTTCATATATTTTAAAAATCGATTAAAACCCTGTCAATACGTATGCTAGTTCATTTCACTAGGTATTTAGTGTAATGTTTATTGAAATGATCAAGTTTGGTTAAGTAAGACCCTCCCCAATTTTAATTCCAATTTATGGAATTTTAAATTAGATAAAATTTCCAAGAAGAACTTGTCGCGGGCCAGGACAAAGGGGTTTTTTCCAGCGCCGGGTTGGCGGTTGGATACATACGGTAGGTTTCTTTTTGCCGAATTTCCAAGAGACACGGTTAACTATATCATGAAAAATTTCCCGCGCCGGACGGAAAACTCACGAGGATTGGCAGAAAAAGTCACGTGAGATAGCTTTATCCCTTGCAGGGGGGATGGGGGATATACGGAGTTTAGCTGCGGTGAGATCCGGGAAAATATTCAGTATGGTGAGACATTGACAGTCGATGAAGCAGCGAAGATGTATGATGAAAGACGTTGAACAGGTGAGGGAGTTAGAGTAGCAGTGTGGTGCTAGACGGCGAGGAGTGAGAAAGTGTTAAGAACGGGGACAGCTAGAGGGAAGAAGAAGGAAAAAGCTTAGTTTTCCTCAATTCCAACAGCACGACTTCATACCATTATCTACCGGCAGCTTCAGGTTCAACCTGAAGGAAGAGGGAAGAAGGAAGTTCCAGTCGCATGGTAATCTGCATCGAGACGCACACGAAAACAAAACAGGTTTGTCAAGTGAACGGAATCTCTGCTGCACATGGTTACCCAAATAATCATTAATCCTGAAAATTTTATAATAGCACCCTTGAATTTCTTTTTTTATGTATTTGTAAAAGCGTGCAGGACCCCATTTAAGATGATTGTGTCTTTTATATGAATAAAAGTACCATATGTTATATCCTAAAGCAAGTAAATTCATTAAAATAATGCCCCATCCCAAATAACCATTTACAACTAGAAAAAACTAATGAAAATACTATTTTATAGGGACATATCCGTGGGGCCATATTATTATAATCTTTTGAAATACGTATCGGAAAGTATTATTTTTCTGTTCTTGACTTTATCAATTTGCCAGATATTCGGTCTTCTTTATTCGCTGTCTAAACTTTGTCCCAGTTATGAAACTTAGAGCCGCCGCGAGGATCTCGAGCACACACATCACTTTGTCCGTTTGAACCCCATAACTGCGCTTGACCTTCTTTGTTGACACCGGGCTTTGCGGAAATTCGCCAGGCGCCCCGCAACTCCTCCCTCATATACCATTTATATCGTATAAATTCCTGCAAAGGGCTTGTACCTGCATACGGGCGAGAAAAGCCGAGTTAGCTCTTTGGAGTCAGAACAGCGTGCTCGGGATTTCAAGCTCTTCTAAATAATCTCCCCGATAAATGCAAACATATTTCTCCGTAATAAAAAGTATAGTTTGCTTTGCTTTGGTAATTGTATGCAACGATCTTCACAATATCGTATAAGAAATACTTGGCACAATTTCCGTGATCCATTATAACTGTCGCGAAACTTAAATTCAAAATGATAACCAAGGATTTGAATCTCGGCTATTTTCAGGTTTTTATACAGTTAAGTTACGAAATAATCGTACCAACTTTTCAAAATTACACTGGTTCATAATATATTCACTAAATACTGACTATAAACGATTTAACAATATTTAAACCTGTATTTCAAAATTATGCTAGCTAATAAAATATGACAAAATATTTTGATCATCGATAAATATTTAAATATTAATGAAATCACAACATAAGGTGTATAATTAATTTATAAATGTAACATTTCAATTGAAGTGTGGAAAATTGTAAAATAAATGAATACGCTTATAGGTAAATAAATTACCCAATACAGAATTATACAAATTTCTTAAAGAATCAGTTTATGATTTCAAATTTAAGGCCCTTCAGTTAATTTGTAGACCATACGTTTTTAGATTAGTCTTTCCAGGATCATTATTGTCTCTAACGAAGTTATTTAAATAATGTAATTTAAAATTATGGCCTTTTTATGTCTGGGTTCATGAATAAATTCTGAAACATAACATTCTATTTTATAAACATAACGATACAATATACTGTTAAGTATTTAGTTATGTATTGGTCGTCCAACTAAATGATTGAGATAAACAGTCTGTAGAAGTGAATATTACAAATTCAGAAGGAATTGATGAATGAATAACCAAGTCTTATTATAATGTATCTGACAAAACCATTTATGGTGTATGCCTTTGCAGTTAGAAGAATAAGTTACCTGAGTGGAAATTAGAATATTATAACAAAATGGCTCCGCCTATTGCATCCTAAAATAATTTAAATCTTTTATTTAGAGGCTGATTGAAATTAAAATTAAGTATTCGAACGGAATACGTTTTCTCTACATTTAGTGATTAGGGAGCTTTTATTGTTATATGTCCAGACATAAAAAACTTTGAAATAAATTATACAAATGAATTTTTATCATTGAAAACTTTTATATTTAAATGAGTAATTAATATAATTAATATATTATATATATAATGAATAACTATCTAGGCGAAAATTACCTTAATTTGTATTCAGTCCAACGACTGGTATCATGCTAATCAATCTTGCGCAAGCCTTTTCATTTTCGCATAACTACTTTATTTGGTATTTTTCCTGTTTCATAGATTTCGCAAACTATCCTGCTTCTTCGCCCGATGATCTTATCCACTCCGCTGGAATGTTATCAATTCATGGCGCTTTACAGTATCTCAGGTCGGTCAGCGCCCTATCAAACTCCGACCTTAAAATTTTATCCCCCAACTTTTCATCATCCACCTCCACTTCATCGTCAATTATGCACTGATCTAAATTTCTACCCTGATACAGATTTTATAGATATTCCTTATATATTTCTGCCTTTTTCTCTTTGTCAAGAATTGGCTTCCCATCGGCTTTCCTGATGTGTTTACTAGTATTTTTATCCTATCCAAATGTTTCTTTTATCTTCCTATAATTTGCATCAATTTTCCCTTTCACCATGAAATCCTCATCCGCTTTGCATTTCTCTTGTAGCCAAGACTCTTTGGATGATTTGCACTTCCTCTCATTCTTCAGGTGTCTGTATTGCTCTTTATCATTTTAATTTATCACGTTTTTATATTAAGGCCTTTCATCAATTTTTTTCTTGTGTTATCTATGCTTTTCTATTGCTCTGAGCTATTCTTCCTATTTTTTCGTCGGCTGTTCAAGTCATTTCTTGTTTCAAGAGTGCCCATTTATCTTCTATATTGTTTCTTTCTTCTTTCTCTATTAATCTATTCTTGATATCTTCTTAAAATATGAAGCAGTTTTTCTCATTCTCATCTCTTTGTTTTAATTTCTTTCTTCAGTTTATTCATTTTCAGCCTGCATTTCATAATCAGCAGATTATAGTCGGCGTTTATATCTGTTATTAATTTTAATAATAATGAATTCATCTAACGGAAAATGAGAGTTGAGGACAGTTCCGTTTGCATGGAAATTATTAGAAATTAAATAATTTTCATAGTGAGTAGTTCAATGAATGGTATCTAAATAAATATTTATCAACATATTCAGAACCGACGACAGAATAATTCATTTTTAAGGAAATTAAATGATGTATTCAGCGTTTACTTTACTTTGGAGGAATCTGTTCGATTTTTATAGATATATTTTCATCTCGTTAATAATAATTCAGTAAATGAAAGGTAATAAACTGATGAAATATGTAAATTATGTCAATTTATTTGCAATTATAATGCATTTATATATATCTGTTTTAGGTCGATGCCAATACAACGTTCATCAGAAAGGAGACTTCAAATTATCGGGCCGTACAATTTTTAAACGTTCAACGTTACAAAATTAATGTTTTATTTACACAACATGCATTGTATTCTCACTTACCACAAGTACTTTTGGAACACGAATTAATAGATTTAATAATTTAATTGTGAATAGTACACTACGATAAGACCAGAAAGGCAAACAAGAATAAATCAACATAAATGTAAAGTTAAATTGTATTAACATTGTTAATTTAAAATTAAAAATGTATTAGTATTTGTAACTTTAATATTGATAAGTCGCTAATGACTACATTGTTGATGCGGCTAAAATAATAATAAAAATCAGTATATGTTGTTAAACGCAAATGTTCTTTGTTGAAACTATTCAGAAGCTTTGAACTATTTTTTCGAAAGCAGTGAATTTGGTGAAAATGACGAAAGATATCAAATCTTAACCAACGATGAAAATGTTGAATATAAAGAAGCGGCTTTATTCGTATCACCAATAATCCATTAGTTCTAGTCGAATAATAGAAATAAGTAATATGTTTTCTATTGAGATACGTTTCAATATAGACGTGCGAGAATGCAACACCAAGGTTTAAAGAAATATGTATTTGGAGAGGTTAAGGCAGGATTCTAGAAAATGTTGAGTTACTAACATTGAAAGTCTCAGCAATGAGAGTTTCCAGAGTACGAAAGATTTGCGTAGTGAAGAAATTGATATATGAAATGTTCTACACAATTTTTCTTAAGAAGCATAATTCGTACATGACCTTTGTTAGACGAGTCATACGTTAGCATTAAATGTTTGTTTCTTTGGTCAACAAGTTTAACATAAGAGAAATGATATACGAATTCAATTAAGGAAAATATTATGAGTATTTAAATTTCCACACTGTTCTTTTCTTAACTAGTTTCTTAGGTAATTAGTGGTTTCAATATTTGTAATCCTTATTTAATATTTGTGAAAATCTGTTGACACATGTTCAATTCAATCATATTTTATATTGCCGTCATTTATTTTATTATTGGCAAAAGGATTCCCCCAAGAACAGTAGTTTTCACACAACAGAAGACTTAGAAGCGTTGTAATTTCGTTCAGTAACCTTCGGCGCTGTTCGATTGATTGGAGAAGCCTTGCAGACGCTAACTGCCACTGTAACAAAAACACGTCTCTGAGGAAGTCGCTGATGAAATAAAATGTATTGCGTTTCAGTAGTAAGGTTTTTAGCATCCAAATGACGATAAGTTTATATATTTTTCTTTAAAATATATATAATATTTTTCATATATAAAAAACTATAATTAAGTGCGTTTGGATCAATTGATAATACTTAAGAAAGTGCTTCTTCAGACTGCAAGCACAAGTTCATCTTTATTTAATAATTTTATTTGGTGCCAACATTCGCTTAATATTTGTTTAAGATGCTTTTAGAATTTACTTGTTAAATAGGTATCTTCGTAGTGAAGAATGACTGAGATTTCTTTATGTTTCAACAAACCTTGGTCTTCAAAAATGCTGTCAGCGTTTCTGTTCTCAAAATAATTTTTCATACTACTTTGAATTTTCTAAATATTATATTTGTGTTGCATTTAATTTTAGATTGTCAACTTACTAATGCCGCTGAAAACTTAAAACATTTGCCCTGTTCGGAGTGTTGACAACGGCTCTCAATTTCAGGCAAGCCACCAATTATGTATTTTTCTTACCAATAAAAATTTATTTTAACCATTTCACCTTTTAACATCAGCCACATTCACATACAGCTATATATATTTATAAATGAGAGGAAGTAAAAAAGTAAAGGGATTTTTAATTTTTCTTTTCAGAGTTTGGTAACACTGCTGAACGAGGGTAGTCGCCAACACTTCTATGCAATATATAACGTGTTGTATATCGTTTAAAATGACAGCTCCCTTGTCGATCTGCACCAAGGGCGGTGATTCGCTTTTTGATTGCGGAAGGTGTTAAACCTGGGGACATTACTCGTCGGATGAAATCACAATATGGTGACAACTGTTTATTGTGAAGAAGGGATACAACGCTTTAAACAATGTAGAACTTCTTTGTGTTACGAAGAAAGATCTGACAGGCCATCAACGTCAACCAATGTGATAGAAGGAAAACTGAAAAATCACAATAGACGAAATCGCCAATACTTTACATATCAGCCATGGTTCAGCGTAATCCATAGTACATGGCAGACTAAATTTACGGAAAGTGTGTGGAAAGAATTGTCAGCACAGCATTAGGCGCAAAGTTTGGATATCGCTCGTAAACATTTGTCCAGTTATCGTGGCGAGGGAGATGAAAACAAACAAACAAAAAAACGTAACCCCAGCAGGCGCTGCGAGAGTTTTCCCAGATCATTCGGAAGGGCGTGAGAATAGCACCCAATGCCCGACCTACCTGATGAAGGTTTTCTAGGGTTTTCCCTGCATCTCTTTAGATGAAACATCACGTAGGATCCTTAAACCATAGCCCGGGGGCCCTAGTTAATCCTTGGCTACCTTGCTCTACCTTCAACACCCCCCCCCCTTTTCAATTCCCTTCCTATGCTATTAAAGGGAAGTTGCCTGTTTCAGGATCACCCTCATGTAGCCTGTTAAATCCCTCCCCCCCAAAAAACAACGTAGAAGGTCTGCACATTAGGAATAAAATTCCCATCTGAACGATGACTTATTCTTTTACGATAGGTCAAACATTAGCAGTGAGAATAATCATCCTGTGAGAAATTATAAGAAGACAACTGGGAAAGTACGATACCTGCAAATAAACGTGAAAGGCTAAACTGAAATGAACTAATATTTACATAAACGATTGTTCAAAACGATCAATAGAGATTTATTATTATTACTTTCCATTTTCAGTTTATATATAGTTTGGTGTAAATATTTTCTATTATCCGAAAATTTTCAGTTTCATCTGCAGGTTTCACGCATTTATATTAGAAAGGAACCAAATTAAATGAATAATGTGCTTAATGTAATGCATCCTAAATAATGTTAACGATTTGCAATTATATTCAAAAGCGTCTCATTGATACAGAGTATTAGTCACTAAGCGCAACATATATGTGCCATTATATTTAATGTTCGTAATTACATTGCTATAAAGAGCGACAGTTAAATATTTATATTGAAATGTCATAATTTGTCTCTCTCTGATATTGGGATCACAGAGTAAAAAGCGGGTACTATCAAGAAATTTCTCGTAGAATGTATTATCATTTGCTTTTTCAATTCACTTTCAGGTATCACTTTAAAACTCTTTGCTTAAGCATTGATGATTTTACAGTGAAAACTTTCTCGATAAATCGTTCAACCCGGGCCAAGGATTGTTTCCACAACGTTTAGACGGAAAATTCCGTCATCGTCGTCAGGAAGACTTCGTCAAACTACCTGACAACGTTGGAGAAGCTTGCCGTCGAAACAAATTTGGTTGACTTAAGAAAGTGTTTATATCATTAATTTTATTAAAATTAACCATGTATTTAATTTTATAAAGGACGTGCACGCCAGCACATCGAAGTCGTATAAGGCTTTTTTACAGTTCTAGGAACAAAAAAACGTTTAATTTACAGAGCATGTTGTTAAGTCTTTGAAACATTTAAAGAAATCAGAAGGTGTAAATTGCTAGAAATAACGTAAGAAATGATACAGTACGGGAAAGGCAAACTCTGGAAGATTTTGTTTTTAACGCGGCGCAGAAAATTTACTTTTGAAAACCGGTTGGGACACCACCGACCATAGTTGGAAATTTTACAATTTTAGCCGAATCATTGAAGAAGATGGCGTTCCCCTACGTTTACGCAATTGAGCACCAGATTACGTTAGTGAAGCGATGCCTCGTCACTGGATTGGCAGTGTTGGGTCCGATAAAATTCAGCTACTCCAGTATCCGTAATTAATCAAACGAGGAATTACGATAAGAACAGCTGCGGTGATTCAAGTCTTCGACGTTCTATGTGAAATAAAGTCTATCCTTTATGTGACATAACAACGGGAAGCAACAAGTAGCTCTGTATTCTTAGTGGCCACTAGAGTAGCGCCAGGTTAGTGGCTGAATGTACAACCTATCAGTTATTGGCTACGTATCTTACATGTAATCTCGTACATAACTGTGGAAATGAGGAGGGACAGATTCTTTATGAGATATGAAATTCTTACTATCAGTTTCAATTTGCCGCACAATTGCTGCATAATATTTAGAAATTGCGGGTGGTAGCACTCCTTTCGGCGTTTACTAAACTATGTTACAGGCACATCGTTCAAGAAACTTAGATAGTGTTTAATTATCGTACTGTTTCGTTTGTTATGTTATGTTTAGCCATTTGCCTATAATTATTTTTTGAAATGTATAATGGATGCTATAATAAATTATTTGTAGTAAATTATATAATTAATAGATACATTTCGGATGTAATGTAACTGTCCGAAGCGTATCCCCATGAATCCTGTGCGTTACAGTAATTAAAACAGGTTTGTAATTGCCACAGAATTGCTTATGGTTGCAACGCAACAATTTATTTTCGTGACACAATAAGTATTTAACTGTTCTAATCGCTATCATAAGTCAACGTATAAAGCTAAATAAGATATACATGCTATATTCAAGGCAGAGTGATACAATAATTTGTGTCAGTGATGTATATATGCAACAAATTGATTCAGTTTTCTAATATATGTAGTTTAAATATTAATTCAGAACTTTTTCTAAATCTTAATGGATTACCGCGGTAATTTTGAGGTCTTTGATGTTGGTCTTCGGTAAGTACTAATAAAGAGTATATATATATATATATAATGAAGCTAGCACCAGTTTTTAAGTATCCAACCAATCAAAAACTTAAGGAATAATTTTTATCGAAGTAAAAAGTAGTTTTAAAATATAATTTTCTGAATTTAAGTTTAGAATAATTATAAATTAACACACGAGTGTCTTGTAAAATGTGTGGAGTAAGAATAGAAGAGGGAGGCAAAGGATGGAATGTAGGATGTGCTAGTTTTCCTGAAATGAAAAGTCCTGCTCAGAATAAGTTAGTATGGAGGGTAGCAAGGGTAGCATCAGACTAGTCTTAAGGACTGAATACAACAACAATAAGTGATTAGTCCTAATTATTTACCACTAGTGCGCACATCTTCATGATTATTTAAAAATCGATATTTACAAGACATTATAAATTATAGATTCCTGACATCAATTTTATTTTACTTATGATTAACATGTATATTAATTTTGCTGGACCTTAATTTTAATTTTTTTCAGATTATATAAATTTATCGTTATGAAGTGGACATTATTAACAGTCAGTAAGTCAGAAAATAATTTTTTTTAATGTTTCGCCGTAACCGTCGCCGGAGATTGTCAGGGACACCAAATGCCTGTAATGTAAATAGTTCATACATTTAATTATTTATCTGAAGAAGCCCGCAAAGTTGGATGAAACGTAGTACTTGTATTAATTAAATAGTAATAAAATTATTTGTAGACTTATTGAACGTCTTTTATTTACTTTAAAAAGTAATTTTCTTAACCGACTTTGAGGGCTGCGCTAAAACAAATACATGTAATTCTTCATTATTTGATCACTACTATGGGAATTGTAACAATTGTCAATCAATATTGAAGGCTTATTATTTATCGTGTATTTATTAAATACGTTCGATGAAATCTCATTTAATATCTGAAATTAGGTTGTTATGATTTAACCTGTTAATTATATTTACGTGTACAATCCACACACTAAGTATTTCTTGGACCGATCATTGGCAATATTCCTATAATGATTAAAATTATCAAATATATCGTTTAATTTTAACCACAGTGTTATAGAGACGAATACAGTTAATATCCAGAAAATTTTATTTAAAGCGACGAAACGGATAGCAGCAATTTTTTTAATTTTAAATTCAAGGAAATAATCCCTCAATCAAATCTTTTTTAGAAATTTCAAAAAATGAATTTTAGTAGTTCAAATTACACATTATTCCTATGACTTTACAGTTTCCTTTAATTTAAATAGTTTTAAGGTACTATTTCACTTAGTAGAATGTGGAAATCAGGTGTCTTCCTTTGTGGAAATTGTGAAATAGATCCCCAAAACAGATTTACATTAATACGGTTTTAATTTAAAACTTGCTGTCAAGTGTCTGACAATATTTTCCATAAAGTTTTCACGGGCTTGAAATACTGCTACTTCAACGTTATTCCTAATATTGTGCTGTTCCTTCTTCCTAAAAACATTTCGCGGTCGAATATTTATGCCGTGAGTTATATAGCAAGATATTCTGATTTGCATCGTATCCGAGGGGCGTCGAGATAAACTTTTCCCCCTTTAGGGAATGTTTCCAGATTTTCTTTGAAAGCCCGTTAACGCCCAGAATACAGAGACAAGCTCAGCATTGTTACAAAAGAGAATATAACGAAGATTTATCATCCCCGTATACGCTGTGTAGTGATTCTCAGCCTCCGAAATATTTTGAAGGGTCATTTTTTATCCACTGCTGATAAGAGCATTGTTCTTCGGTTAATCAGTTCACAGTTGCGATGAAACTCGTACTGCATTAATTATTTACGTCGGAACATAATTTATGAATGCTCGGCGATTCAGATGAAAGCCTCAGTTGTTTACTATTATCAATTATTAAGGTAAATAGTTTTTAAAAATTTCTAATGAATATAAATTGCCATTATTTTTATTCTAGTATATTTGGAATGTTTATACGTCATATAATTAAATCCCATTGTGGGTCACTTTTACAACATTAAAACTTATTAAAAATAATATTACTGACCGCTTGTATAATAGGTATGGAAAATTTCTCTATACTTATATTAAAAGTTATTATGTTACTCAGTTTTAATTGATGTGTTATATAAATTAAAAATTGCGTACATATGAGCAATTATTAAAAAATTTTATTAACATTTTAAACTACTCGCTTAGTAACGTTAGATACGTACTACAACTTCTCCAAAATTTGACAGAAAATCATTTAGCTTCTAATGTTTAATTAAAAGTTAGATACGGTTTAAACCTACATCACTGATATGTAGCATTAACTTAAAACGTTTTGCACTGTAAAATAATTATTCTTAAATAATATAACTTTAGTGAAAAGTAGGTAAAGTATTATTGAAAACTTTTGCGGCTTTTTTAATGTACCTTTGAGGCAATACAAGTATTATATTCTGTTACTAAAATATTTCTTCACCTTTCAAAAACAAAGGAATTAGGCTCTTGGAAAATCACTTTTCATTGATCCTGAGAAGTTTAAAGGCAACTCCATTGTCCCCGTTTTCTTCTCAAACTAATTAATTTCAGCTCCACGGTGGGGCTTAGCGTCATAACGCATGATAGACTTTCACTGGAGCGGGTTATTGGCACGAGCGTTTCAAAAGAACGGAACTTCTCACTACGAATTACACGGACAAAAAGTTATTTACATGGATTGTTCACTAAAATATAGATTTAGAACGTTAAACGTTATATTAGCAATAATTAATCGTAGGAGAATTTAAAAACAATAGAACCTTTAGCTAGCAGATTCAGAATCGTTCAACTGAAAAACACGATTAGTATTGTTTCCCCCTGCTTCACGAATAAAGAAATTATTGACAACTATATGGGTGCCCGGCGATTCCCGGGATAATAATTCTTAAATATAAGTAAAATATTAGATAAGTTATGATGCTTCTCGTTTCTCGCGAACGTCGTCGTCGCCGCCACCGCACGCATTCAGCAGGCTACGTAAGGGCATGTGAATCCTGTTGTATATGTCATTAAGGTAGGAGGGATACAAATAGTGTCGCGGAAAACACAGTAAAAGTAATTGAGTCCGAATAGTATTTATTCGACGGAAATATCGGTCGATTTTGCATATTAAAAAAATTCTGCCCCGCCCCTGAAAGTGGTACCCGTTACGGGTACGTGTGTCAAATAAAGTGTGTGCAAAATTTGGTGCAAAATCTCCACGTGATTAAATTTGTATGAGGAACATATATACGAACATATGTATGAAGTTTGAGCTTTCCTTCCAGATAAACAATGAGTTTCATTTATTTTGCCTGTTTAGCGCGAAATGACTCCTAAATTTAATGAACATCTTATTTAAGCAACAATATTTTTAAGTACTTAATATATATACAAAAATTAATAAAATAACAACCAGTTTTTTGTTAGTCCATACAAGTTGAATTGCAAAACATATTTTGCAATATGTCAATTTTAATGTTTAAACAAGAGCTCTCGCCTAGTTATAGCCATAGTTACATGAAATATAAAATACAAAATATAGGATACGTTATATTCTCATTTGCATATATACGAGGAACCATTTCTCAAAACCTTTCACACCTGTTGATTATTAAAATTTTTGCAACAAAGCTTGTATGGATTTGCACAAAACCTGGTCGTCATTTTATTAATACATTGAAAATAGTCCATCCTAGATTGTGTGATTCTATATACAAAACTATTTATCTCTCTTCATGCATCGCATAAAAAAGACGCTTTGGGCCACTCACAGTGCTTTTTATTTGGTTTAAGATTTATAGTAAATGATATAGGGGTATGTTGCTGAAACACTTGAGGCAATATCTTTCTCTCGAAGGTATTTCTCCATAGAGGGACGACGCGGGACTGCTTTTGTAGAAGCCTAGATCTCTCTCTAATTTAAAGGTTCTCATATGCCGAGGAACCTTAATTTCTTTTAGGAGGTTTATGTATTGAGGTCGAAGACCTTGGGCATGCGGTGAGAGCTGTCCGCTGATTCCATTCGATCAGTCGGCCAACTGCCTCCTAAAACTAGCAGACATGGAAGGGAGTGAGAATAGTACCCAATAACCCGACCTACTTGATATAGGTTTTCTAAGGGTTTCCCTAAATATCATTGAGGTGAATCGCCGGGTAGAGTTCCTTAAACCATAGCCCGGGGACCCACGTCAACCCTTGACTAACTGCTATACCTTCAATTACCTTCCTATACTATTAAAGGGGAGCTGCCTGTTACCCCAAGAATAGGGTATGTTACTAAAATCGGCGCTAATAAAGAAAAATGCGAATTAGGTCAATAGCGTTAAATAATTCATAATCATATTATTAATTTTATAAATTATTATTCATGAGATAAGGTAAATCCAAGGCAAATTCTATCCCTAAATTTGTTTTAATGCCGATCACGCCAATTTAATAACTCGAATGACATTTCAACGAAATATATTCCAAAATGTATATTTGTCGTAACTAAATAATCAGTTGAAGGGATTATAATTTTCATTTCACTTTTTGCATATGTTATGAGAATCTCTATTATATCAGTTCTATCATTTAATTAAGTTTTTAGTCGTATCAAAGACTTAGTAAATATTATCCTTATTTTAAAACGTAAAATTGTATTTCAGTAATGTAGAATATGGTTGAGCTAATAATTTCAAACCACTTTTATACTTTTACATAGAATGTTGTGTACCTGAACTTAATAGTGAAATGTGTCCCTTTGAAGTTCTTCAATTATAATTCTGTTTTTCTTTTTTAAATTGAACCGCACCGACTAATGAATAGAAACTTGTAAGAATACAAGATTTGGCAAAAAGGGGTAATTTAATACGTTCCTTAATGCACTACCGTTGTCAAAGCTTGTGGAATAGCAACAAGAAAGCAAGCAAGATGATGCTTATGACTCTTATTCTTTGTGGCTGTAGGTAAAGAGCGCGTCGTGCATAGCGGACATTATGCTCAACGAGGCGTTATGTTGTTTTCTACCACAAAGAACTAAAAGTACTTACATTCGAAATACTCACACAAGATTCTTTTAGATGTTCTCAGACTGCCAGAACCGCAAATAATTCTCATGGTTTCGTATCAGACGTGAACTCCGTCTCGTTTCAAAAAATTTACTACGCCTACACTTTGATAAATTACAACTTTAATTAATTTAGTACTGTAATAAAATATAAAAAGGAGAAGTTTCCACTCCCTATCAAAATAGTTTTAATAAAAATAACTAATGATCACATAATGCCATAAAAAAAATGAAACCAATTTTCTACGACATATCTTTGCAAACCCTTCTTACCACTGAGAAAATTGTGCCCCGAAATAAACATTTTTAGTTTACGTCAACTAATTTGATTTAGTGGTGAAAATGAAAGTCCTAAATAAAAATGTAAATATTAAGAAATTAATTTTAAAATTTTATTTCCTGATAGTTTAATGTTTTCATTTAAATTAGATTTAACTAATTTTCGACCGCAGAAATCTGTATAGGGATCTTTGGATTATTATTTTCCAGAATAACGATTTACAAGAATTCCAAGCAATACACTTAATTGGTTTTATTTTATTATAGTGTATTAAAATAATTTAATAGACTCTGTTGTATATTGATAATTTATTACACTAAATGAATTTGGCCACATACCAAATAACCTGAATAAAATAACATGTTACATAAATGTCATGTTAAAATGTATAAAATTGTTAATTTAACGATCAAAATGTAATGGTTGTTGAATTTCGTATAAGTCGCTAATGACTGCTTTGTTGATGCAACTATAAGTAAATTAAAAAAAATAATATGATATTTTATATATAATAAACATCGATCATCATTGATGTTCACAAACAAGAATTTAAGAGAAAATTACTTATCATGGGCCTATTGACCCCTTGTATTTTTGTTTATGCATATATTGGAAAAATGTTTTTCCTGTCACCGTGACTGAGCCTGATATTTCCCTATTTGAATTCCAGGAGTAAATTTCTGGCTAATTATGACAAGTAAAGAAGAAATGTTTTCGATTGCAGCACAGCTATGACGGTTGTGAAACGAATTGGAAGATCATAATGAAGAAGCTCAACCAGACCGTGAATCAGAAATTTTTGGTGAACCTGAACTTCCTCGCACCGGTCAAGGATTTTATTCGGATAGCTCAAATAGAAGTGTCCACTCGGAAAGCGGAAATCCCGGAATCTATTCCGGGTCCGGTCAAAATTTTTCCATCCTGATGTTCTAACTTAGATTTATTGAATTTTGTAGTTTAGCAACAGGTAGCATTTGTGTTCAGAAGTTTTTATCAACCGAAATCCATCTACCTTTTCACATTGCATTAATATGATTTTATTCTTAATATAATTGTGAAAATAATTTTGTTAGAAAAAAAATATTACGTCATTGTACGGAGCAATTTATTTTGTATAAACAGAACCCTGTTGACATTGAAACGAATTGCTACTTTCACAGACACATTCCTTCATTCATAATTTTATTTTATTTCTGACGACCAATTTTGATTTAACGTCATACGTTATATAGGATGCAATGTAGACAATTGGCAATATCGATAGGTCATTTATGTTATCGCTTAAATTGTAAAAAATATTATAATTCCTCGTAATTTTGTATGAATAAAAGACGTAGAAATTTTTTTGCGTTACTTTGAAACAATGTTAAATAATAATTTTTATGCAATTAATTTAAATACAACGAAATTTATATACCATTACCACGATTAATGATAACACTGTATTGACGCTTTGATAAAAAAGAAAAAATTAGAATGTGTGGGACTCGGGAAGGAACGCGGAGATCGTTTTGGTCGAGCAGTTTATGTCCGTTTGAGTGAAATAAGCTAAAAAACTCGCCTTGATCCTTATTTAATTATTGTTCATTAATTTATACAAAATCAGGGATAGATTTTTATTTCTGATTAAGTTTAATTTTTAGTGTATTCTGCATGAACTGTTATTCAAGCCGTTTTGCTGTCAATCCAGGAAGCACCTCTGCTATTGTACTCGTTTCCTGTTGTCCGAATGATCCAGCAGGTTGGCTATAGGATAATTTGTTACTGAATTTTAAGGGTAAATAAATAAAGTTTGTGATATCTGCAGATAATTTGTTACTGAATTGTAAGGGTAAATAAATAAAGTTTGTGATATTTAGCATCCTAATAACAGAGCACTGAAAATTAACCAACTGATAAACATTATTAGTCTATACGAAAATAATGATTAATTTAATCACATAACTTTTTAATACAAACATATTAACTAAATTATATGAAAAATTAACGACTGTGAATACAAGACATATAAAGAATTAACGAGCTATATAACAGACTAACACAGTTTTTTTTGAAAAGTTTTTGAACATAAAGTAGACGTTTCGACCATCCATTATGGTCCTTGTCAATAAACTAAATCAACTAAAGATTTTTATTAAAAAACAAAAAGAGCATAGCCAAAATATAAAAGTAACTAAGAATTAAACACACCATCATATAATAATTTAAGTTGTAAAGTGTCGTGTTTAATGTTTACAGTACATTTGTTGCATTTAATATAGCACATTGCCAATCTAGTCAAAATTCTCCATCCTGACGTTCCAAAAAATTAATAATCATGGTGCATGTAGCAAACCTTGAATTTGAAGCAATATGGTAGAGCGTCTCTTGTTCTGGCCGAGATTTTTCCATTCTCATCTTCAAAGAATTTATTTTCACGGCCTTCATGGCTGACATTAAATTTGAAACAATTCTTCTACATTGTGACGTTACTTTACCGTCATACATCCGTCTTGCCGCATTGTCCACCATTGTTTTCCTTCCTACTAATCTCTGATCATTAACCCGCCGTCATGACATAGCACGAGGGTAAAGCAGAGATACTTCGAGACGTAGGAGGAAAGGTGGAGGGGTGTGAGCGAGTGACGTGATTGCGACCCTTGCTTTTCGATTTCGACGTCGATTTGGACGTTAGAGTGCAAAGCTGCCCTCGGAAGCGAAGCGCGGTGTCAAAGAACTTTTAAATGTTTTTCTTTGTTTCTTTTACCGTGAGTAAACTTTTTAAAATTTTTGTATTGTTCTTTTGGATTTCGCTTATCCCTGCCTACCACGTAGCAACCCGAGAGGTCTGAACTAAATTACGACGACGAAAAGGAGAGTTTTGTTAAATATATTATATTGAAATTGATTTCAAGCTTTTAATTATACTGTTTCTCTGTCCAATGATTATCAGCGAGGTCAGAACGATGAAAATATTTTATATTTAGGAGATAAATTTCGGTCATCTTTAATTATACAAAGTAACTTAAACTAAGATTTTATTTTGCTGCAGAATTTGAGAATATGCATATATCATGCTCTTACATTATTCGCATTTAATTCGTAATTCAATTTTAAGTATTGTCTTGGATAAATGTAAACAATAAAATAAAATTTATCAAACTATGGACTAAAAATTTTGAAATATGGGAAAAGTCGGGTTTCCAATTAGATACATTTATCAGTTATTGAAAATTAAGTTACATAATAGTTTTCTGACTTAGATATGTATAATTAATATTTATTGAAAATTAAGTTAGTCTATAAGACATTATCTGATCGTTAGTTAATTATTAGTGATTTTGGTGAATTTATCCATACATTTTGTGATATGAAGTTTCGGCTCCCTCCTTGATAGCAATCTAGCCACTGGAGACTGATCTGTTGGTGACTTCGTTTGAGACGCGCCAACAAAGTTGTGGATTGTTGAGACGCGGAACAGGATAAGTGCGCGGAAAGTGGAGAGTCGTCAACGAGCCATGATAGAGTATAGACATAGGTGGTTCTCGAGAAGCTGCGACCGTAGGTGTATGTGCCTATTGGTGATTTTCCTTAGTAAAATTATCTGACAGCCTGTAAAAGGAATTCCTAGAATTTATTAATCGACGAACTGAACTGGCATCGCAGCGGAACGACCGAGAGATAGAGACGAAGGCTTACAATATCTTAAATTCACCTTATGCATTTTTATTAACAAAATAATTAACATTTCAAACAAAATAGAACTACTGAGATATTATTTTATGACTTTATGGAGTAAGCTATACAAGTGTGTTAATTAAATAACTGTTTTGTTAAATGTTTTTATTTACTTGACAACCTTACAATTCATTGCAGTATCTCAGATGAACATTAACTATCTTAGTATTTTCAGAAGAGTACGAATGATCTTTAGATTCGTGTTTTAATTGCCCATTTCTCATACTTTCACGAACAACTGACCACGTAATATAACAGATTCGGTAAATTTGGTGCTGCATATGTTTATTATGTAGGCAACTTTGCGGAGTGAAATATATGTAATGGCGATATTTATAGCACACACATCACATATGATACAAGCAGGCGAGTGGGGAGGGAATGACAGATAACGGACAGCGTGGCGCTATTCATCTGCCACTTGTCCAGTTATAGCTAGTCGTATTTCAATCTGTCCCCAGCGCAAACACCGCTCCAATTTCATGTAATGACGCCATGTAAATTTCACGTATTTTCTCTCAAACAACGAGAGCTATTTCCGTTATTAACCAATTTAACATTTGTAAGAAGCACTTGGACTCTTACAAAGTTTAAAAAATAAAACTGGATATTATCATGAAGGATTCATGTAGATTCTAAAATAAATTTCATGTATATGAAATGACGGTTTGTTTTCTGAAAATATATGTCGATTTTCAACTCAGAGGCCTTCTTCTGTGATAATGTGTCAACTATCACGGATATAATAGCTAAGAAATTTATATTTAAACGAGTTTGGTGCCCGGCGTAGTTATATTAATCCAGAAACTTAATGAATTCGATTCTAAAAACTTCGATATCACGTGATATGAGTATGGAAAAGGAATCATACTGCAAGGAGAAGAAATAAAAGTCCTACGCTTTGCCCATGATATTATAGTTATAGACGAATCAGAATACGACTTAGAAACCATAATAAATGGCATGAACGTGGTCCTGGAGGAAGAGTTCTATGTATGGGGATTAATAAAGGAAAAACCAAGGTGCTGGAGTGTAGACTGGGTAACAGTGGAATAACAAAGAGTGCTAGATTGGAAATGGATATTTTGAAGGACGTGAAGGAATACTTCTACTGGGAAGCGTATAACAAGGGATGGTATAGTAGATATAAAGAGTAGGATGACACAGGCTTTCACAACAAAACAGGAATTTCCTTACTGGTAATATAAGTGTATTAAGAAATAATTGCTAAAATGTTCGTATGCAGTGCGGCGTTATATGGGTGCGAAACGTGGACGGTAGGAGTTGCAGAAAGGAAAAGTATAGAAGCCTTGTGCTATAGGAGAATGCTGAATATCAGATGGGTGGATAGATTTACTAATGAGGAAGTTGTAAGGAGAACAGAGGAAGACGAACAATATGACGTTGACTAAGAGAAGATTAATAGGTCACGCTTTGAGACATGAGGTCATGAAGGTGGCATAGATGGAATATGCTAAGCTGATTAAGGAGGATGTGAGATGTAGTAATTATGAGGAAATGAAAATACAACACTTGATGTAACTTGTATTAACGGGGTTGATGATTGAAATTACTTTAACCCAGGCAAGAATTCTCCTGGAGTATTAAATAAAAACAGCCTCTTAAGAGAGTGTGCGTTAACAGAGTGGTTATTTAATGGATCTTGTTAGCTGAAGGCAGTTAAAAACTATCCAGTTTATTTAAACGTAGTCCTTAAGGAAGAGAATAATAATCCCGGTATGAATATTTCTGGTATTCTAATGGGGCGAATAAAATATAAAATGTAACTTTTCCTTAATTACAAGACACAAAGATTTAAATTATTATTAACTATAAATTAGAATCTTGTACACAGTAAAGTACGTAGATATTTCTGCATACTTACATTTTATTGTGAATATTAAAATATTTTCTCTATAGATTGTATATAATTGTGTTATCCTATCATCAGAATTTAGTAAATTTAGTCTCTTACCAAATTTTAAATCATAATGAGATAATTTATTGTCAATCATATTCAACTTAATTTGTAATTAATTATGTAAAAAACACAAAATTTATAATTAACTGGGCAGCATAAATTTGGACTCTATTTAAGTCGCTTAAACATGACTTTTAAGATAATTATTATTTTAAAATGAATTACAAACACTTTCAAATAAGCATGTTTCTTACAAAATAATACGACTGTATTTAATTGAATTGTATTGAATCACTCCTAGAACATAAACTTAAATATTTAAAAAACATATCTGTTAACCTCAAAAGTTGGTTTTTAAAGATACTTGTAGTTTTTTCTTATATGGGAAAACTTGTAATATAATTGACTCGTTACAAAACCTCTTTATTACATATTTTATTAATTCCACATATTAGGAAGTTTCGAATCATGATTAAAGTAGAAAACAAATGTATAAATAAAACAAAATTTGCTAACCCTTCAACAGAAAAAAATATTAATTATTTGTTTTAAATTCTCACTTGAAAATATTTTGTCAACTACGCAGTTCACAAAATACTCACATACCCTAAGATTCTCGACAATGATCACTTACGCAGCTGACAAGAAATATATTATACTATAATGATTATAACAATTTGGCTATCTTTTTTGATTACTCGTCGATTTTTTCTAAAGCTTATATTCCAAGATATAATAGGGAAAATTCGGGGTTTAAAGCATAATTATTGGTTGTTGTTCTGTAAAATATGCCGTGTCACATAAGAATCCGGTTCTACTCAATAAAACGGAACCATGAAAACTTACGTTTTTAAAAAATCATTCTCATTGTTTTTTATCTTGGTGTTTGAAGACCAGGATAAATTTGTTCAAATTTGACGCTAACAGAAAATGAACATAGCAGTCATATTGCGCCGAATATAATGTGGGTATTTCCGAGAATTATGTGACAATGCTTTGTGACGTCACAATATTGTGTGACCTACACATAGGCATATTTTTTTAACTACATTTAATTCCACGTTTATACTAGAAATTTCCCCCATCCCCATCCCGTATTTACCTTCGAGTTTTTAAGAATATGTGTACCCAATTTCTCGATACCATACTAAACTCCAATCTGTTTTGTTATGTAGATTAATTTATACACCACATTTCCTTCAATTTTAGAACTGTTATGTTGACTTCGAGAATCAAAATGTTGTAGTACTGTAATTGTATGTAGTTGTTAGTAAATTTAAATTAGTACTATGTACTTTTAAGTAAACGGTAATTATCTATTAAATTAAGAATAGATTAACGATGATGGCTATTTCACATTACCAATGCTTTAGTCGACTTTCGTGGTAGTAATCCGTAAATATTATTATTTATATGTATCATATGTCTGCTTACCGTGTTAAGTCACTACCTCGCATCACGGGTTTGAATCCCGGCGATGAAATGAACGTGTTGTGTATTTTGTGTGATTAGCTCATTTTCACCATAATCACTAAAGTCACACCAGTGCTTCTAATGCCACGTTCACAAGTTAGAGTGCTGCAGTGGGGTTCAACACTCGCATTGTCATAATCGGGGAAGGCAACAGGAAACCAGCGTCACTAATGTTTCCTCGTGCATAGGAAAAAGTTCTCCATTGAGAACATTTCTCAAAAATCGGTATCGGGTCTGATAACCAAGAACACTCATTATCATATGAAATACAGTCAATTGATCAAAGAGTTAACGTTTATGATGCCGAAGTACAGCTGACTTATGAAATGTTTGAAGTGAAATCAGCAAAAAAATGCATTGCTTGTAACGGGAAAACATGAGTCGAATGTACATTTATATGCTGCTATCAGAAATAAAGAAAGGAGTAAGAAAAGGATTCAGTCTGTCGCCCATGCTTTTTAGCTTATATATATATATATATATATATATATATATATATAACCGGCGATGAAGAAAGTTAAAACGGAATATGGATAATGTATCATACTGCAAGAAGAAGAAATATAAACCTTACGCTTTGTTGGTGACATTGTAGTATTAGGGGAGTCAGAATAAGAATTGAAAACCATAATAAATGTCATGAACGTGGTCCTGGAGAAAGAGTTCAATATGAGGATTAATAGAGGGGAAACCGAGGTAAATGGAGTTCAGTTTGGGAAACAGTGGAATAACAAAGGGTGTTAGATTGGGAAGGGATATTTTGACGGAAGTTAAGGAATTCTGCTACTTGGAAAATGTAATAACTATACTAGAAGTATAGTAGACATAAAGAGTAGCATAGCACGCGCAAGGAAGGCTTTCGCGAAAAAGAGGGATTTACTTACGGGTAATATAAGTATGAATATTAGGAAATCGTTGATAAAAATGTTTGTGTGGAGCGTGGCGTTATATGGGTGCGAAACATGGATGATAGGAGTTGCGAGAAGGAAGAGAATAGAAGTCTTTGAAATGTGGAAATTGCTGAAAATCAGACGGGTGGATAGAGTAACTAACAATGAGTTTCTAAACAGAATAGGGGAAGAGCGAACAGTATAGAGGACGTTGACCGAGACATGGGATATATTAATAGGCCACGTTTTTAAGGTCTTGTAAAATTAGCATTAGAGGGAAGTATGGGGTAAGAACAGATGAAGGAGACAAGGGTGGAAACGTTAAGCTGATTAGGGATAACTTGGGATGTGCTAGTCATGAGGAAATGAAGAGGCTAGCGCAGGGTAGGTTAGCATGGAGGGTTGCATCAGACCATTCTTAGGACTGACTACCACAACTATAACAACAACATGTTTCTAGTAATTGTGGATAATAAAAAATTATATTAAGTAAGGTTGGTTGAAATTTTATTCTAGAACTACATAATAGGGATGCCAACAAGGAGTATGTTTCATTTAAGAATTAATGAAATTATTGACCCTGTAATTCATTCCAAAGTTGAGTCTTTATATTGTTTTATCTGAGATGAAACAAGCAGCTTCATCAATTCCTTCACAGCCGTGACGTGATGCAGCACACTGCAACCCATACTCATCACAATTCCGTTATTGCCGCGGTATGTATCGGATATTGAATTGCGTGCTGTTTCTGCTCATGAATTGAGTTCAATAAATTACTTGAAATTGAGTGTATCCTTCGACAGTTTACGGCGGATATTAAATGAAAAGTCAAATTGAAGTTTTGCAGCTTTGACATAATTTTGAATATCAGTAAACCGAGTACTTCACCGAATTCCTCTCTATAGTAAAATTGCCTGTAAGCGTGTCACTGAATGTGCCTGTCTGTACGTATGTTATGCATACAAATCTAACGAGTGGACCAATTTGAACCAAATTAACTACACGAGTTCTTTGTGACCTGGAAATAAGCACAGTTGGGATGAGATTACCATAGAGGAGGGGTTGGAGGGGGTGGAATATTTTATAGAAGGAAAACGGTCAAAATTTCTATAATATAAATACACTCTTGGATCAATTAATTTGATAATGTATATAATTTCTATCTTATTTATATAATTTAATTTTGAAATGTATCAAATTACAGAAACATTTGAAATTAAATTAATCCATTATTTAATTTCAGGTTTACTTTAATCTTTAAAATGAAAATAAAACGAATAGGATTAATAATTTTGAAAATGTTGAAACCGTTCTATATGACACGTCAATATATATGAAATTTTTAATAATAATAAATATTTTAATTCAGTCATAGATAAGTTAAAAGCTATTATAAAAGCACTTACAAATAAAATTACATTGTTACTTTCACTTTTCACCTATTGTTTATAAGTTTTGTTAGTATCTTCTTAAATTTGACAAATATAATTTATCGTTTAGAATTATTATTTCTAATACAAACAACTCCCTTCTTGAACTAGATGTCGGAGTGATGTTAAACCTTAAGTACATAAAAGCTACCTTCAAAACATTTCTATATATATGTTTCTTATATATATATATATATATATATATACTAATCTATATATTTGTATAATATTTTCAGATCAATTTTAACGATGAAAGCAATTGTACCTTCAAAAATTACAGTTTGTTAACCATTTAAATAAGACTCATGCTCTTAATGATCACTTTTTAGCATAATTGGATGTAGTTTCTTTATTGAATTCTTCAACGCATGAGTTAATTTATGATTTAAAAAATAAATAGGGCAACTGTTTTTCTAAATTAACATAAATTTCTTAATATTGTATTACTCAATTTAATTTTGAATTCTACATATTTACCACTTAAAAATATCTGTTATCACGAAATTGGTGGTTCTCCCATGGGAAAATCATTATTTTCTTTCTTCTGAATTATTGTAGCATTAAGTTATTTCAGATATATTGATGACAGTTTATATCATCCATAAACTTATTAAATGATTATAATATAATAATAATATTATCAAAGATTTCCATACTTAATTAAACTTTACTTTTGCTATTGAGACGGAAAACTCTTAATTTTATGCATGTTTGGTCATAGTTTCTAAAATAAAAATAATTACCAGTTGTTACCAAAAAATTCACTTATTAATGAATGGTCCCTATTTAATTATCGAACCACACATGTCCCCTGTAAAAAACCGACCGTTTATAAAATGGTAGGTAGGGAATTAACGTTAGTTCATCAACAGTATCATAAGTATAACAAAATTGTTAATATCATTCTCCTAAATTATCATCCATTACCTTTAATTCACAAATATATCCAAATAAGATTAAAATTAGCTACGAAAATAACAATCTAGTTGTTAAAACGATAGTAATAGAATTATTTTAATAGCCCTGCTCATGTTTGAATACATACAGTATTTCCTTAATCACTAGTTTAATATTTATGGTATTCGTGTAATTTATAAACCTTTTAATAATTTAAACTTAGAACTATGAAAGATAAAATTAAAATTTCAGACAAAATTAACTGTATTCATTGACCAAATAATACACTTTTTCAATGAAAAGAAATATAATTTTTCAAATAAGCTTATTAAAGCGTTTCCAAACTTACTTATTTCAGTAATCATTAATTTGAATGGCGAAGTGTTAAAACTGTAGATGTATAATGTATTTATTACCCTAGAATCATAACACATCAAATACAATAATTCATACATTATTTAGGAGAATTGTAACAATAATTTAAATAAAATTTACGGCTACTTATTAATATTAAAATTTTTGTAATTCAATGTCACGAATGTTTTATCATTCAACAATACGCTTAACAGCTGCTTGTTTGTAGTAGTCATTTGGACGGTACTGCTTGTGCTCTATGCCCTTAACAAATGTATTCTTTATAATTCACGAAATAAATTGTAAATAATGTTTAACAATTTTTCATATAATTTTATTAGGGTATAAGTCATGTTTGTAAAATATGGTTGTTTTTTATTGTTAGATTATTAATTATTTGTTACCGAACCTGACGAGGTTCCAATGAAAGGAACAATACGACGTGCTGTTGTCATTACTATGTACCAATATCTTTTATTAAATTTAATATTATTTATGAGTAATTATATTGTTGATTTAATTTATTTTATGTTATGGGAAATAACTATTTGAAGTGAATGTACATTCGTGAGTTGCAACAAACTGAATTTTAATGAAAATAATTGGATATTAAATTCAAATAAATAGTATTTACATAAGAGAATGCTACTTAGGCTATACTTAAGGATGACCTGTAATCGGAATGCTTATTAAAATATATTTTATGCTGTAATGATCGGTCGTCGGTATGTATTTTAGATGATATTTCAATGTTTTTTGTGTTATATTTCCAAGCGATTGTAAATCGACGCTTACGGTATCCAAGTTCAGCATGTTCATAGTGATCGTGTGCTTTAAAATAGAATTAGTTCCTTAAAGTATAAACTTACTGAAACTACCGTTTAGATCGTAAACTATCTGGCCTTAACGTTTTAATGAGGTTGTTATTAACTTGGATTTGAAGTTGAATATCACTGTTTATTTAACTATATTACAATGTATAGAATTTCTATTTACCGTTGTAAAATGGTGAGGGCGAGGGGACTAATTCACAGAGGCAAGTAAATATGTAGCGAGTGAGAGATAAAACCTCCCAAAACAATTTTTAACATTCAACAGCTGCCCACGGCACACAATATACTAAACTCGCTGGAGAGAAATAAATCCCAGACATTGTCAGTAACCCCATATTAACTGCCATTTTGGGGCTATATTATAAACTTTCATTATCAAAAATTGCGGAGACTGCTAAAAGATTTAATTTTAAAATAGCATTACTTGGAATTCTCATGTCACAAGATGCAACAAACAAGGCAAATGATTTGAAAAAATCATCATTTATGCTATTACGGAAAGGAGTTAAAATTATTATCAGGACCCACGTTCAGAATATTCTCGCGTAAGATGGGTGAAACTGGGCAATCAATAACACCAGGCCATAATAATAATTGAATAATGTACCCTTCATTCCCCAACAGTCTTCAAAAGTAATGAAAATTAAAAAAAGAGTTTACGTGAGAAAACAATGTGCATTTCAGACATCCTGCAATAAACTCGCGAAGTGTATATTTGACGCATATTGGTTATGAAACAAAGATATGTATATTTTCACATTACAAAGTAACCAACGGAACAACACACTTTTTATTTATTGTGTTTATATTTTCATAACCAAGATTGATAAAATCATTTCTGTCGATATCGGTTACAATAGAAAAAATCTGATAAACGAAACTGTGAGAAAACTGAATTACGTGATGGTAACACTGTACATAATGAAATAAACTATTCCTTTTTTAGAATTTTAGATTTTATTAAAACATATAGATTTAGGTTTTGTTGTTGATTGTAATACTGAAAACATTGGAAGTGAGATCTTAATTAGCAGCGTTAGATATTAAATTTCTGGGTTTCAATAAAGCAACATCTAATAGTATGTTTTTTTAAACATTACTTGGTTTATCTTTCTCAGTTATGTCATGTTAAATTTCTAAACATTTTTCAATTGATGCTATCATCTTCGTAATTAGCACGGGCCGAGAGTATATCAAAACTTTCCCACATAAACTCAAAGACTTGCGCGTTAAATTTTACTTCTTAACAATGTCGCATTTTCTCTTACCTTGCTTCCTTAATATATTTTTAGTTGTGTTAAAAATTTGTATACGTTGATTGCATAGTTTAAGTCTTTGTTTTTCGACTCTGGATGCACAGATTATCAGAATTCCGTGCATATGAAATAAAGCCTCGCACTCATCCACGAGCAGAAATGATAATTACATGCTAACAGTCATGCAATCATCACAAATGAATATTTAAGTGTCTCGTCATAATGTATCTTTTTTTTAAAAAAAGGTACTAATGCCAACCGCATGTAATCTGGGGTACATTGCGGTAAGCACAGAGTAATTATGAATGAAAGTCTGGGCAATAACTTGCACTATAAAAGCTTCCGCAATTATTTTCATGGTTTTACTGTTACAACGTAGGTGCAATTATAATAAAATTAAATTTAGCATATTAATCGCATTTTACTTAGTTAAAAAAACAGGTTAGTAATCTGTGAACGTTTAGAGCTATCAAATTATGAAGCCATTATGAAATAATCTAACTAATTTTGATTAAAATCTATAAATTATCTATACGTTGAACTTGTCGTTAATTTTATATTACTAATAGAACATAAATACACCGAATATTATTATCGCCACTACTAATTTTAATTGAAAATTTAATAAGTTATGAAAATTATATTTTTGGTATAGTAAAGCGTAACAGATAATATGCATATTAAATGACAGTATCATATATCAACCTTGACAAGGGATTGAAAAAAATCAAAATTTTTAAGTGAGATTAACTTTGTTAGACAAAATAATTTGCCAACCTCCTGTGGTGTGTTGGTTAGCGTCGCTGCCTCGTAGCACAGAGGTCCCGGGGACGAATAACGAATAATAGCATCGCCTTGAACGACGTGTTTGAGTAACCATATTGTGATGTAACTTCCTATAACAGTATACAGTCGCTAATGACCTTAGCAGTCGGCGCGTCTATAAATATTCTTTTATAAAAATAATATTAATTATCAAAATGCAGCGAGAAAGTTAATCCTTTGAAGGTAAAATATGTTACTAGATTTTAAAAGTAACATTAAATTACATAATTAAACTTTGATTATGTTTCTGAAATTATCTTTTTGTATGAAGAGTAAGAAAATGAAAGGATATAATATAGACTCGCCCGCATTACAACTTAAACGGACGCTGCTTCTAAAAATATTAAATTTTAATAATACGAAATACGACATTACTGTAAGACTATTCTTAGAATGAGAAACAGTTAGAAAGAAAATTTACAATAGTTATAAGTTTCGGTGCAGCTTAGCGTCTTTTCTAACGGTGTAAATATAAGGACTAGACATTAAACCAAAGATCTTAACTGACTTCAAACCTGTTTGGTACTTATCACACATTTTTTGATAATATTATTTGTTTTATTAGTTAGAATTGTATTGAAATGCTAAATTACAAAATTGGTACAATACACATTATCAATTTACTTTTGAGTTTTAACAAAATAATTATATCAGTTTCAGAGCGGATTTATTTCCCGTAGAAGCAATAAATTAATAGTTAAATGGTACCATAAACCAACTTATTATCTGATTATTCTGTCATTTTCAAGTGAACTATTGTTTACTTCTTAGTTGAAAAAGCTATCTTGCGGTATCAACACGAAACTTTAATAAGACTTTAATTAATGAACTGATGAGGTCACAAAAATTGGAGACAAAACGTTTCAATTTAAAAATTATTCCATTCTGACTTTTGGCCATACTTTGAATTTTATTTTGTCAAAAACATTTTTCTTGCCGACATCTACACCATAAATTTGTTTCTTTACCACTTGAAGTAATGTCTTTCCGCTGGAATTTTTCCCAATGCTTTGAAAATCGCCAAGGTAATTCCCCTGTTTAAGAAAGGATCGCCATCCGAAATATCTAATTACAAGGCCATTTCTCTCCTTCCTGTTTTTTCTAAAATATTTGAAAAAATAATACATAATAGATAACTTCTTTTCTTGAATAAATATAAGATTTTTATCAACAGCACAGCATGGCTTCCTTAAAGGAAAGTCCACAGATAGCGCAATGTACGACTTCATTCAAAATATCCAGAATTTATTGGATGAAGGACTGAAGGTAGCTGGCATTTTTGCTAATCTTTCTAAGCTTTTGACACGGTAGATCACCAAATATTAATAAAAAAGATGTAATATTATGACATTCGGGGAAATACGTCACTTCTACTAAGATAGTATCTTACAAACTTCAAACAATAAGTAGTAGTTAAACTAAAGACGGCCAACATAACATGCGGAGTTCCTCAAGGATCAATTCTTGGGTCTTTACATTTTATTCTATACATAAATGATCTTCAATATACGTAAATCCTCTATAATCGATTCCCTACCCGGATGACACAAATATTGTTATTGCAGATAAAAACTTCGATAATCTGATTAAGAAAGTAGACAGCGCTCTGGATGGTCTAAATGTTTGATTTGACGTGAATAAATTATTCCTCAATCTAGACTAAGACTAAGTTAGTTCGGTTTAGTGCTGATGCTAGTAATAGACCCGTAGAAAAATTCTCAGCCAATGCGCCTTTCCTCAGCCTTCGGATTGATGATAAATTAAAGTGGAATGACCATATAGATCTGCTTGCTGGGAAACCAAGTTCAGCTTGTTATTCTCTCACAACACTAATGCGAACCGTTGACAAAAAGTACGTTAAAATAGTTTACTTCGCGTATTTTAATTCAATTATGTGCTATGGCATCTCTAATTGTGGAAACTGCTCCAGGTACAATGAAATATATTTAAGTTGCAAAAGCGTGCCATTAGAATACTTTCTAATACGAATTATAGATTCAGTTGCAAACCTTTCTTCAAAAGTTTGTAGATACTTTACCAAGCGTATATGTTTATGATATCTTAAAGTTTGTAAAGCGCAACATTAATTTGTTTCAAACGAATGGCGAATTTCATGAATACGCGACCAGAAATCGTTCAGCTCTAAGGTCGGACAAGCACCACCTTGCTCTCCTCCAGAAAAGTATCCATAATACCGGGATAATTTTATACAACAGCCTTCCTCCAGAGGTTAAAAATAATAACTACAAAATTTTCGTGAAGCAGAGTAAAGCATTCTATTAAATGGCGCGTTTTACTCGGTACAGGATTTCCTGAATCGTCCCTCTAGTATTTAAAATCGAGGTTCCTGCAAATGTGTTGAATGAGCTACCTTGTAAAATTACACACCACATATCTTTAAACTTTCTGTGCAGTTTTTTCTGCTCTTTTGTTTGTTTCATGTAATGCCTGGAGCAACGGAAAGACAGTTTCCTAGTCGTGCAGCTCCAAGTAGTTTCTCAGTCTTCAAATCTCTTACAATTTCAACGTTACCTAGTACATACATATTATAAAATTCACAAAAGGAAATGGAAGTCTATTTGTTATTTAATGGGGATTACATGAATATAATACAATACACAACACGAATTTGCAGACAAAAATCCTATCTCTCTCCTTTTTTTAAACAGTATACATTATTGAGGAAAAAACTTTGTCTTCTTCTCACCATCAGAAGTGTAACCAGTTACAACTGAAAATTTCTGCTCATATCGGCAAGTAATACATTGTTAATAAATATGTGAATCAGTCTAAGCCTTCGCATATTAGTTCCCTACAAAATACTGGCTAATAGATATAACACTCATAGAAGTCTTTATTGTTTGTAAGTCCAACTGATACTTCACAATTGTTTATTTCATGTCTACCGCACGAGATTTCCAGCCGCTGAGAAGAGCTGACAGATAAATTCTTCCGGAGACGGCAAAATTTTTAATTTGCATATCATTTTCTTGTATTGATCAAAGCGGTATCTTATTTGTGCAGTGCAGTGGGTATTTACGAAATTGAGTGTCACTCTTGATGAGAAGTTGACTTCACAAGTAATAATTTTATTCCTTAGGTTACATGTAAGATTTCTTATTTCTTGTAACGTTCTTTTTTGTAAAGTGATGGAACCCTTAGTTATTCCTTCTTATGTTGAATGTATCGTATTGTACGTATTTTCAGATATGTAGTTTTTAATTTTAATATTATTATTAATATATAATTCTAAGTATCGATTGTAATTTGAGTACATTTTATTATATATTTTTTAAATTACTAACAATTTTACTTTTCTTATTCCTTAGCAGAAGGATAATGGAACTAATGAATATAATCTAATATAATCAACATTTAATCATAAGGTTTTCGTAGAAGAATAAATAGTTAACGTATAGTGTTTTACGTAAATGTTTTTTCTGACTTGTCATATTCAAAGTGAAAAGTAATTTTGCATGATCTGTCCGATGTCACCGGGTAAAATTACGCGTTATAATACTGTGATAATGCAATTACAATTACTTAACGCCATAAATTCTTCCTCTTTGAAGATAATACTAGAATTTTGGTAACAAATAAGCAAAATAGTCTGAAAAATGCTGCCCATGATACACTAAGGCAGGGTCTTCACTGGTTTTCAGTTAATGGCTTGTCAGACAATTGTGATAAGACACGTGTCGTACAGTTTCAGACAAACAATTTTAAATTGAACTTTGAAACACTAACAACAAACAGTTGTGAAATAAGTGAAGTTGAATGAACAAAATATTCAGATATATTTGGAGGTAATAAATTATTTGGAAAGGTCACATTAATATTCACATAACTAAACTAATCTCGGAAACCTTTTCTGATAGAATTATGTTAAGTTGTAGTGGCCCAAAAATAATAAAATTAGTTCATGCTGCATACTTTCACTCTTAAATGATATATGAAATATGACTAATGAAATACATCCGGAAATACCAAACATTTTAATTAACAGAAAAAAGTTGTCAGAATATTATGTCCGGTTCCATCAAAAAAATTCATGCAGGCAGCTCTTCAAGAAAATGAGAATATTACTTTTACTTGCCAGTGATTAATAACAGGCACGTATTCACAATAAACTCCGAAATAAAAAAATGACACAAGAAAGGAAGTATCTAACTATAATACAAAAAGGTTGTTAATTATAATGCTATTAGCATATTTAATAACTTCCAGCCTACGTTAAACAGTTAAAAATAAATAAAAACTAGTTCAAAAATGAACTAAGCCATTACTTCTACTTTGTTGAATAATTTATGGAGTTGAGTGTATATTAGTATAGATCTTAACTTAGATATTGTATCTAAGACAGTATAAGATATTAGCGATATTATTCAATATTATATATCGGGTACAAAGTAAATATCTTGTCTTCTCAGTAGTCCTTAAGCATATCTTATTGTAAGTTAAACATAATCATATGAAAGTAAATAGTAACATAGATTTAATAGTAATTAAGCAATAATAACAATTTATGAACAATCTTTGACTCGTTCCACATCCCTGAAGTTCTAATTGTCTATGGGATATGAATTAACACTAATACTAATGGAAAAGAAATCAAAATTAACCACATAAGTATTAGATTAATTATTATAATACCCATTCAAGTCCCAAGTAGTTAGACTAAAGTTGAGACGCAATATATGATTACAATCTCGAGGTTTATTTTACGAGCCATGAAATAGAATGTTTTATTTAGAGTAATTACTACGTTTTAGACAACGTCGATGGAAAAAGGGAAGCGACTTCAATTGCAAGAATTCTTAAGAGAGTACTGGTAAACAATTGTGGTATAGTATAGCATCTGCACATTTCTTCACTTTTATGAGCAATGTTGAATCCCGTCTCCTGTTCCTCGCCGGCCTTTGTAACGCGAACCCAGCTCAAACGTTGACGGAGAGCTAAACCGTGTAGGCTCCGCGTTATTACAAACATTTATTATCAGAAATGGAAAAAAAGACTTTCACTTTATTTTTAATCATATTGCACAAGTGCTCCAAAACGATTATAACACATATTTTTTTAGCTTTAACATGATACCAATTCATATATAATGCAAAAACAACTAAATAACGTCTGGAAAATGTAATTTCTGAAATTTATTTTGATTTATAAAATGAAAGTTAAGCATAATTGTATGAAAGTAAATATTAACATAGAGTTTTTGTCGGAGATTTTTAATTAGATTCACAGACACATTAATTACCGAAGATATATACAATTTTTGATACGAATGATGCCTGGATAATGTTTTCTTTGTACTTTGAACAAATGAAATGGCATTAAATTTTTTTTGTTAGCTTAAAATACGCCTCAAATGAAATTTATGCATCACCTTATTCGATAATAATGTTAAATATTCGAAATTATGATACTGTTTGATCGTATAACAATATATAATTATATAATATAAAATATGTTTCTGAAAAATGACGATGAGATAAACTTGTACGCGTAATTCAGCAATCATAACAATTTATGTACAATCTTTGACTCGTTCCACGTGTCACGCGTTATTAAAACATTTTTTTGCTCTGTAATGGATAAGACTAGAAAGGATAATAATTTATAAATTAAATTTATAGAGGTTGAAAATTTTTTAATAACGCGTAAAATTCAAACTTATCGTACACACCGTTTGGGTCCAACCCTTGCCGTTACATACATGACTTTTAAAACTACTTTTTAATCTGTGATAGGAAATGAGGGGAAAATTAAAAAAACATTAAAAAGGGTCTTATTCACTGATATGTCAAAATTCCATAAATGTTGTGGTTAGAAACATAGCTGTATGAGAAATTTCTTAAACGAATTACTAGCAATAATGTAAAGTTTATTTTCTTAATGCCGCTGTCACAAGTCCAAGGAAAAGTTAAAGCAGCGCTATATCTTTGGAGCTTTATCTTAACCGAGTGTCTGAGCTAATGCCCTGGTATCAAACTGCGATGGCTCCCAGAGGCAGGCAGGCAGGCTTACCCAAACATTCTGACACGGCTGAGATTGCAATCAAACTTCGCCCGTCAAACTGTGCACTTTTCTACCTCCGACTCCAAAATATATTTCTCAAACATGATCTCTTTAAGTAAAGAATTTGCATGAAACATAGAAATTCAGTACACATTACATTCAATCTTAATTAATCAGAATACTCAAAATACTTTGGATTTCGTGATTGAGAAAAACAAGTAAGCGAGAAAAATAAATTCCTGGACCGTGATTTATGTCTGAAATTCTATACTGCATTTCCCCCATTCATTCACTATTATAACGAATTTAAACTGAAATTTTCTTTATAATTCAACATATAAAAGTTTAAAAAAAATTATTTTAAGTCTCGTCAACTAGTGGCGTCATTAGTGACTACAAGATAATCACGTCTTATGACGGGCTCCATTGAAAGGTTTCTTATGTACTGCTTAAGTATCTTCGAGGAAATTGAAGAGTTTGTTGATCGCTTGACTAGAAGATGAAATTTCACAGGGGTATTGGGTTCCGATGTGTAAAAAAAGTTTGTATGTTAGAACTTGAACTTATATTAATTTTTAGCATACACCAAAGAGCCGATTGAACTGTTATTTTAAAAATTTACGTTTTAATGACGAATACGTGCCGTTCTATTTTAGAACGTGGTGCTACATAATATCCTTGAGTATCACAAGATCTAACGGGTCTACGTCGCATCAAATCAATACCTAATGGAGGAACGGAAATTTCGGACATGATTGAATATCTGGACGCGCAGCCAACAGAAAGATATCATCAAAATCTGAAAGCATTACTTAAATCAATTAACGTTAATTATAACATAATCAGTGAACGTACATTTTCGTTTCTAACAAAAATAAACGCGTTTTATATCAGATATAAATCATGCTTTTTGTCGCAGATTTTTAGTTTGATTCACAGAAACATTAATTACCGAAGATATATACAATTTTTTATACGAATGATGCCTGGATAATGTTTTATTTGTACTTTGAACAATAGAAATGGCATTAGGAACAATTTTTTAGCTTAAAATACGCCTCAAATAAAATTTATGCATCACCTTATTCGATAAAAATGTTAAACTTTCGAAAATTATTATACTGTTTCATCATATAACAATATATAATTATATATTATCATAAAATATGTTCCTGAATCATGACGCTGAGATAAACTTGTACGCGTTTTGTGTTACTGAAAACAAATAAAGTAGTTTCGCACGATATGTTTTTTGTTGACGATTAAATTTAAGTTTTCATAGCGGTAGTTAATTGCAATTTCGTTTAAAATAAAAATTTAATGTTCTAATTAATAAGTTTTCTTTTAATACGCTTTTGTTCTCGCAAAAAAGTTTCATCCTTACTTACAAATATTATTCACAGCAAATGTGTCCTTATATGTGTGATAAGCGTATTAAATTATCTAATTGATAATTATAAATTTATTTAAAATTTAAAAGGATTTTAAATGCCTAACGCGTATATGAAATATCAGGTATCAATATCAATAACTGAAATTAATATTTTATCAATTGCATAAATTTATTGTGGGCTCACATTACATGTCAAAGTTGATCATCATATATTTAACAAAAGGAAGCCACCCTGAAAATGTTTTTTATTAATGATTAAGTTATTAATATCCTTCAAAATAAATGGATAAATAATAAATAAATAAATAATAACATTAGTTCACGATGCAAAAACAAAAATCATATGGTCATGTTGCCTACAACATTTAGTTTATTTTTTTACGAATAATTTTTCCAGTCTAAGGTGTTTCAGTGACCGTTGAGAAAAATACTATCTCGTGAAATACTTTATTGTTGTAAAAATGCAATTTTGGTGTGCGATATGATTTGAATAAAAATTTATTCTTCTAAATAGTATATCGACGTTTTCCATTAATTTAATAGATATTTACTGTCAAAACAGTCGAAGACGCAAGCTAATTATTTTCCAACACACACAAATAAATAAATTAAATGAAAATATCAGTAAAAAGATTTCTTTTCAAATCGGATCCAATAATGGTAAACAACAGATACACTAATTCATGAATAAAGAATGTATATAGAGAAGTCGTAGCCAACTGCCACATCCAATTATTTATTTATAATTATTATTCTCGTACAAATGTTTTAAAATAACTTTCATCAAGAGTTAAAGGTCATTTAAAGACTGGTATTAAAACACTTCAGAAAGTGGATCAGTCTCCATATGCACCGACTATTTCTATTCACGTCAAAGGAAAGAATTATTTAATTCTACATAGGAAAAACGTGTTTATAAAAGCTAATGTAATACATGAGGGCTGATTATCTGCACAGCAAATAGATTTGCTTATATGTGTGATAATAATATTAAATTACATCATTGATAATTGTAAATTAACTTAAAATTTAAAAGTACTTTGGATGACTAGCGTGTCTCTGAAATTAGGTATCAAAATAAATAATGGAAGTTATTATTTCATTCATTACATAAATTTATTGGGACATCACTGACATTTATTTAAAAATAACATTATGGTCGGTATCAGGCACTTGTCGTAAAATGCAGTGTTTGTAGACATTCGTCAAAAATATTGTTTTCTGCGACGAAAACAAACTCTTTACTTCCTGTTTCACTTCATATTCAACGTTGAAAAGTTTTCCACCATGGAATTTATTCAGAAGAAGAAACACATGAAAATCGAATGTTACAAATCCCGACTGTAGGAATGCAAATTATGCCATTACTTCCATACTTTTCTTTGCGATCTGTGCTTGGTTGTGTAGCGTCTTACAATAAACGTCTTTCTTGATTGTCACATTCTTGGGCCACAATACACTTTGTCTATGCCAGAAAACTGTGCCACACCGCTGCTCACCGGGCACAGTTCCAAGACCTTCGTTAAACTGTCTTATCTACTCCTTTACCATTCCATCATTTATTATTTCTTTCTCATACACCTCTCATGATTGCAGGCGAATATTTTCTGCGTAGCAATCCTAGAATTCTACATTGTCTATAGCAATATAGGTCATGATGCAATATTTGTACTTGCTTTTGCAATATTGCAATATTTAATTTCATTCGTAAACCATAATTTAAAAATAATTCTACAAGGAAGAGAAATAGAAGCTAAAATGGCAAATATTTTTTGTTCAAGCAGTTATAAAAGTTAGACTCAGCTAAAAAATTTTGGAAGTTGGTCCCAGTTCACGCAGGTAACTTGACAAGGAGGCATGACAGGGACGCATCCTTCTCTCTCTCGTTTCTAAGGTACTTACAACACGAGACATGTTGACCCGCTTGCGGGGTTTATGCTCCGGGGTCACAGACCTTGGGTTTGCAGTAAGAGCTGTTCGCTGATTCTATCTGAACAGCTGCCTTCTAATCACGGAGAAGAAAATACTTCCAACCAACAGAAAATTCCTCTCCCGTCAATTGGAATGACGTACGACAAGTACCCAAGGGCCCGAAATACCTGATGAAAGCTTTAAATAGTTTTCTCTGCATCGCGTTTAGGTGAAAACTTTGTTAAATCATTAACGTGTAGCGTGGTGGTCCATTTGCCAACCGCTTGCCGCCTTGTACACCCTTATGCATCCCTCATTACAAAATCTATTCCTATGCTATTAAACGGGCATTGACACTTTGTTTCCTCAATTAGTAAGTTAAGTTTAAAGATTTAGAATTAATAATCTAATTTCTATCTCCCCGATAGCCTATTAATTAATTTCTAAAGACTTAAAAATAACTGACTCACTGTTTAGGATTTCTTAAGCAGATCTTTCTACCATTACAATTTATACATTTTTCTTACGGAATTATTATTAAATTATGGTTTATGAGTCTAAATGGAACATGCAAAAACAAGCAATCAATTTATTCAACTTTGATTACAAATATTTGGGAAAATTTAGTCTTTGCTCAAAAGCTTACTAGTAATTGTGGGGATGCTTCGGGGAGACCGCATTGGAAATTAGATTATATGAAGTGTAAGAGATGAACTCTGAGTTAAGAAGAAGTGGTAGAAAAGAGAGAATTGACAATGACGGACTGGCGTTTCGAAAAGTAAGGAACTTCGTTCCCTGTAAGGAAAAAGGCTGCATCAATTTGGAGCGTAATCCTCTTGCAGACTCTTACAAGCCCCAGAGAGACTATTATCTTGGCTTTCTGTAACCGACGACTGGTACCGGGGGTTATGTCTTCTCTCTTGATGTTATTACTCCTGAATACGGACTACAGCTCATATCACAGCTAGAAAGTAAATGCGTAGGAATGCAAATAATAAGCACGGCGCATTAATCGATTCATAATATGCAAGGTGTGAAGAACATATGTAAACAAGCAGATGTCTAAGACCTGGAGGGGAATCGCCGCCTTCGCCGCAAGGGGTAGGGGGGATAGGAAAGAGGTGACGCCTGCGCGCCGACGCGAGGCACCGCGTGCGATGCTCGTGAGTTTCACTTTCCGTGCCGTCTGCATAGGTGGCAGATGGGATTCACCATGTGCACTCTCGCACACGCGGCGCTTCTGTAAATAAAGGAGAGACGCCCTCTCATTGTCCCCAACTCGGCGCCGCCGCTAAGTACGTGCTACATTTCTGCACTTTTGCCGGCGCGCAACGACGGGGAAGTGTGCCAATTCGGAGAGGAAGCATAACCGGGCTTGCGCAGCGAAACAAAACAGCCGACCGCGCCGTTCCGCAGTTGAATGAAGTGTTGCGGCGGCGAAGCGCAGTGCGCTGCATGTGCGGCGGGGCCGTGTGAACGTGTGACTAGGAGGGCCGATTACGAACGCCCCGCTCGGTTCTCGTCGCGTCATTTGTGAGGTGGGCGGAAAAAAAAACAAAACAAACCGGACGTAACTCTTGATGAGCGAATCATTTCCTATTTGGCCTCATGCGAAAAACAAATAAAATGTTCGTGTGTGAGGAAAGCATGTAGATCTGCTGCTAAGACACACACGGCGAACGATGCGCGTACGCTTGGACACGTTGCTGTCTGTCTCGTTACCATTACTCCTGACGATCGTGGTCGAGTATTGTTACCCCGCAACTGTCAGGAACCAAACGCTGAATCGGAGCCAGTCGGGCCGAACCCGCGAGGGCGGCGTGGGTCTTCGGATAGGCGAAACGTCGGGCCGAACCCGAATCAACGCCGTGACGGCCAACGTTTCCTCCACCAGCTCGACGACGACGACGACGACCACAACAGCGACGCCCACCAACGGCGCCGTCCAGACCATCATGCTGGGCGTCGTCGTACCACACTCCGCTTTCGGCTCCAGGGAGTACCTTAGGGCTTTCGCCAAGACCAAGATGGAGATCATGCGGCGCAAACCCGACCTCTACAAGCGCTACGACTTCTCCACGACCTACGTCATGATGAAGATGACACCCACACCGACAAGTAAGTAAACCGACTTGTGGACAAATTACCCAAGGCACCTCTACTATCAGATTAGGCACAAGCTACGTATATTACAATTTTCCGTGATCCATAATAAATGGAGAGTCATTTCGGTATACGATTTAACACGATACTTCAGTTTATCGTGTTATATTTAACATTAATTCTGGTATCTACCCTAGTTTAAGCCAGAAATTTTCCCACCAGTAGGTTTTCTATGGGCACAGATTTCAAATTGTGAACCACGCGGCAGCTTCACTTTGCCGTACCATGTCCCGTAACATCTATTTCAACAAATTTTTCTAACGTCATACACATTTAATCTCCGTATGTTGAAAAAAAATTATAGTATTCAGATATTTATCTAGAAAACGCAAATTTCAAATTATCTGAATACTTTACTAAACAAAAAAAAATATTCATCGACTTCAATTAAGCAGTACATATATAAAATTTTATTATAGTATTTGTAAAATACGTAAGTTACAATGATTACTTTATTACGACACTGATTCTCTAAATTCGTTTAATTATAAAATACGCTTTTCAAAATAAACCTATTAAACTCTTCTCGAAAATACTGCATTAGAGTTAATACTAAATAAAGGCTTGACTATATTTTTATTATACAGTCCTACATAAAATAAACCATTTTTTATTGTTCAATGTGTTGAAGTTAATTATTAAATAACGCAAAGAACAATTGGCACTCTGCCTGGAATTTGCATTTAATTCGTTTGTCGGTGGTGCGATTTGCAGAGATTAAAATGTAATTGAGGTTAGCCATTAGTTAAAAATGTTTGGTTAGTACTTATAAGACAATTATAGAATTATTTTTATTTCCTTCTATTTAAATAATTCCATAAACAAACTCCAATTGAAAAGTGCATTAGTGGTAAAGTTTTATTGTGTCATATTATGAAGCAGTAATGGCAGTAAATGACTGGTTTTTATAAATTAAGTACTTATGGTTCATTAGAATTGGAATCTTTTGAATTAGTAATATTCAATCGTGTAAAAGAAAACTTATTAATTTTTTTTGAACGTTCCTGCCGAATTTAATGTTTGTATTTAATTGTTATTTATTAACCACGCAATTAAAAAACATTCTTGTAATGAAGTCTATATGGTTTATGTAAATCAGTTATGTTTGTATACGCATGAGAAAAAATTACACAATTGAATTTTATTATTGCTTTAGAGTACCGGTATTTTCAAGGAAAATAATATTTCACCTACCCCTGAATTAACCTGAGTTTTTTTAATAATATTATGAAATTAGACTTATAGATGTGGGAAGATAAAATACAGACAGGTGTCATTAATAATAACCTTTATTTGTCGTTCTGGGATAGTCGTAGTGTTGGATCTTGAGGAACTACAACTACAACTCTGAAATGTCTACACATTACAAAGCGTTGTTAAAACTTAGAACCTCTTCTTATGCGTTTGACACAGAATTTAAATTATATATTGGTTCTGGAAAATAATTTCTAAAATAAATTGAAGAAAATATAGTCAATGAGCTGAAATGATACGAAACGACGAAAACTATTTAATTATACCTTCTCTAAGGCGTTATACATTTAAAGTTTTTGTATAATTTAAACCATTGAAAGTAACACTACTCGATCTGAATGTTTTACACAAACACAGAATATAAGTGCAGCTGTTCGGAACATGTCAGACTGATCAATAAGAGACCACTTTCACATCGAAAACTGGAAGTACAGACTGCTGCACGATTCTCCTCCACTGCGCATACGACGTGTCTCTTAATTAACTTTTACAGCGCCATTAGTAGAAATGAGTATCATAAGGTGAGTAAATACTATACAAAAATTAAATTGTTTGATTAAACGTAACAAAATAGTATATTTATCATGAAGTTTAATTGAAAAAGGAAACTCGTTTCTGCTTACACTGTTCTGTTTTATGCGAACATTACTACTTACTACTCTGCTAATTAGAATCTTTATTTTAGTGGAGCTTTTGTTTTAGTTCTCATAAAAGTCTTCAAGAATGAGAATGAACTTTAATTTCGAGAATTTGGAAGAAAGCTGTGTAAGCTTTTATCCAAATCCGAATCTTACTAAAACTCTACAGTTGTAGTTACTCATACATTTGCATAAATCTTACACAAATATATACATGGGAAATATTCCACATTATTTTAACTGTTTTATTAATTTATATTATTTATACTATAATTGTCAGTTACTGAATAATTTTATTGACAAATGTTTAATTAAAATTATGTGCGTACGAGAAAGCTACGTATCATGCAACGAGTTTGATTAAAATATTTTACTTTTTTAAAAAATCCTGTGCTTTAGAAGAGTGAACGGTTTAGCTGTGATAATATTGTTTAATTTTCAACGGGCGGAGAGAGTGAATTTCATTTTAATGATTTATGTGCAACAGTAGTGCACTGAATAATAATTTTGTTTGCCATGCTGAATTGGCCGTGAATTTGTGCACTCGATTTATTTTTAGTGGACGGAATATAGCGGGTGCGGAGGAACGGCTTGCATGCTCCATTGTGATAGCGCAGTTGTGTGTTTGTCTCCGTATCTAACACAAGCGCCGAGGAAGCATTATGACAAGTGGTGACTACGACGAACTGAGACACTTCGGACCGTAATCAATCTTATCTGTTCCAGCAGTGGAGCGCGTCTCGCAGGAGTCAGCTTGTAGAGAGGCTAATTTCCTTTTCACACTGCCGCAGGCGAAACCGTGGAAGCGATGTAAGAGTAACTTCATTTACCTAATTCATTTCCTGAACACGGCGTCAATTCTAATGAATCTGGTAAAGGCAATTGGTATTTACCATATCTTCACAATCATCTGGGTCACAATTATTTGTAGGTTTAAGTGCCTACCCAGCCACTGTGACGAAACTCAAATGGCGCAGAAGGTTTTTCTTCTAAAGGACACATACTTTAAACAAAGTTTCTCTTATTTTCCGTCAATAAATAAATCGTGATTGTTACTATTATAAAATACTGAAAACTACATATTGATCATTAAATATTGTCATATAGAGGAACTCGGGGCAGGACGGGATACCCTATTATTTTGACTGGATAGTGCTGGAATATAGTAAATTCAGGTGAAACATTGTAACTAGTCAAAAAAGTAATCCCGACAAGTTCTGTCTGAGTCGTGTGAATAAAATCTGGTTTTGGCGTTTTACATTTGTGAATTTATAATTTTTACAGCATTTCAATAGAAGGTAAGCTACAAAACTCCTCGCTTTTAACTCTTAAGTGGTATATATTCATACGTTGATTTAAATACCTGCATATATATAATGTTTGAAACTGCTTTATTAAATCTTCGTGAAAAACCTGAAACTAAACCTTGAGTGCGGGGCGGAATGGGCGGGGTGGAACGGGATGCTATTGTATCAGGCGAAATGTAATGTGTTCCTCAAAAAAGGAAAAACTGGCAGAGTTACCTTATAAGTATGAGTTGCAGGGTGCTGTACCCAAAAAAGTAGACAAATAAAGAAAAGGAACGGAACGGAAAAAGGATTAAAATGCTAGTAAAGACTATCCAGTTGCAAAACAATTTCTTTGAGAAAGTAAAAAATTCATAAAGGGATAAACCGTTCTCAAAATAAATATAGTACAGAATAAAAAGGTTTTCAAATATTTCTTAAATTAAATTTCATTTTATCGTATTAGTTGTAAATACAAACTTCCTACACCGTTTCTTTTTAAAAATTCATTAAAAATCTAAATTCTTTATTTAAAGTTATATTGCTATTACTTTAAGTAAATAATAAAAGAAACTAATGTTTATATCTTTATGAAGTGATTTTTCCTTTTTCATAATTTTACAAAAATTGTTAGACAGTAAGAGTACCGTTTCGCTCCGACGTGTGATACACTTTCTTTGGTTGTTTTTAAGATTACGAGAAAATTTTATAAATCCTGAATTACCACTGCTTATCAGGAACTGTCCAATTTAGAATATAAAAACTGTTCGCATCCAACCTTCAAATTCCGCAATTAAATACGAAGAATTTGTAAGAAAATACTGTTGTAACCTAGGTTGAATTATTTTCTTTAATTGTAAAGTTACTATACGTCACGTACCTAACAAAACAACGATATAAGGATTAAAAAGTACTCAGGAATACTTTAATTACTTGTATTACTTTCTGAACAAAAAGTTGATAGTTCCTACGTAGTTTATTAGTTGAAAATTAATTACATTCAACCAATTAATATTTTTCTTCCTGCCTTTCAGAATTTTATCATTTCTAGAATAAAAATTGAATCACCACCAAATTTAATTTCATTATATAAATTAAAACATCATCCTTTGATTCCCAATTCGAAATAATTTTAGGCTTTTAAATGGAAGATTACAAAGATTTTTATAAATAATATATTTTTTTGAATATGAACAAGATGATAAATGTAAAGAAAATTCTTAAGCTCGTATATTTTTCTAGTATTTAATAAAATATGTATCGTTCAAATGTTATTTATAAAATAATTTAGTTCAAGAAGATATTTTTGTTAAAAATGAATGGCAAAATTACCTTTAAAATTTTCGCACACCAAATTTTTTATCTGATTTTATATCTTGATTTCATTTTTTATTTAATATACACCCGAAGAAATTCTAAGTGAGGTAACGCGAAGTCATGTTACTTTTCTATACCAAAGTTTATCTATTAAATTTATTTCTAATAATCTGTTTCAGTTATTTATTGTTAATATTCATTATAAAATTTGAGAAACTATATTCTATATAAAAAGCAGACACAGATCATTAAGCGTATAATATATTTATTAATAACAGAAATATCTTTCAGAACTTATAAATTCAGCAATAATGTTTGAGTTGTTGAAGTTTTATAAAAAGGCTTGTAAATGCCATAAAATATTTCTTGATCAATTAAAAATTGTCTAACATTTTAAGCTAATATATTTTAAATATATATATATATATATTTAATTTTTGGTGAACTTTAGTTGTGAAACATCTGAGATTATTTAAAATAGAAACGAAACATATTTACTGAAAAAACAAATTTTTTCTTAGTAACTCAGCCATATAGATACACTTGTAGTGAAATATTTAAAAAATTGTAATACTTAAGCATGTTTAATTAATTTATTATTTCGTCTTTTAACTATCTTATTCCTATAATGAATAATTATTGATGGTATTTGTTTAAATCTATAACTAGTAACTCGCGAAAAATGTAGCTGTGATAAAGAATTGGCATTATGAGAAAAGTTTATTGTAAAACTTTTGGACGTAATTTAAAAGTCATAAAACATCAGAGATGCTCAAATGAGATTATATATATTGAAAACATAATCACATCGGATGAATAATTATGAGGTTTTCTGTCAAAACCATACTATTTTAATTACGAGCAAAATTGAAGAGATAGCATTAAATTACTTCGTTTCCTTGGTTTATAGAACGAAGCTTGCGCTCCAGTTGAAAGAGGAACAACTTTAGTAATTAGGTCCCTTGATATCCGTTTTTTACAATTACTCTCGCACTGATTCATGCCACAACTTTACACGCAAACTGTTGAAACAGTTTATGATGTCGGTGTTCGAAAGACGGAGAATTATTACGAAGTTACAGCAATAGTTTCAAAGTCGATTAGTAAGTAATGGATTTAAGCGGACTCAGTTTGTAGTTCGTTTTATAGAACCACTCTAAAGCTAATCATTGCTACTTTAATGAATACGATTTTATTACATTATCTATTAAAGTTTAGCCTTTCTGGTTTAATTTTATTTTTATGTCTAACTTAAGAAATGTACCTCAGATGGCTTTCGAGAGAAATTGGCTAAGCTTTCTCTGTTTATCATCGGTGTCTTTTGGGGAAAGCTAAATACCTCATAGCATATTAGGGGTTGAGTTTTTCGTTCTAATTACTCATGAAAGCAAACTGGTTAATTTTTACCATTTGGGTACATGCGTTTGAGAATAATTTAAGTTGTCTTTCAACACAAAAAGCGATATGAACAGACCTCGAGAATATTATTTTAGACGTTTAAATTATCACACCTGTACTATTTCACGTAATATTAAAATCATTTACCCAATTTTAATTGCGAAGTTGTTTGTGTGTTTTATTATATAGTCTAATTTTTATACTATAATTTCAATGTTTATTATTAATATTACATGGACAAATAAATTTATGGAATTTTGTGATGTTAATAGGATTTATCTATGATCTGACTGCCAGGGAAACTGTTTGCATTTAGGAACAATAATATAAAATACTTGCAATATTATGAAAAATATTCAGTAATAATGGAAGGAAAATAATATTACCTTATTGATAGCAGTTATTGAGTTATTGAAACACTGCGGTATAACGGGAATATTACTAACAATTTTACAAAAGAATATAATGGCCAAATTTTGGGAAATATATTTAAAAATGTGGACGACGTATCTTTTTTTGTAACTTGTTAAACTGGGAAAATAAAAATTTTACGAGTTCGAATATCTAAATATGTACAAATAACAACATTTTATATACAAGATATTTATTATCAATTCCTTTCATTTCTTCTCTTCAAACATCAACTGAATTCAGATTTTGTGGAAGAAAATATTAAAGTGTGTGATTACCCAAACATTGCACCTGCCGAAATGACTTTTATATTTATAATTCTGTATTCAAAGTTATCCTATTTTTTACATTGAATGATAGGAATAATAATAAATTCTATTTACAAAGTTAGTGTCAATTTTTACATTGACAGCCGAATTATTGGACTTGTGATATTTTCGCTTAACAGTCTTGAATAATATTTAAATTATTCATCAGAACTTTTGTAATTAGCCAATATAAATTTTAATAATATAATATTTTCATTATTTATTATAAATAAATTATGGTTATGTATATAAAAGATATTGGACAGAAATGAATAATTTTGAAGGAAACAATATGGTATCTGTATTCTTTAGGGGTGTTGTTCCACCATTTAATTAAGTTTTTTGTGAATTATTTATTGGTGTTTTGTATGGTTTATTATTCGATCTTAGTTGTTCTGGGTAAAGAAAAAGGAAAATGCTATTTTAAAATCTCGTAATGGCAAAGTATTATTAAAAAATGTCTTAATTTGACCTTAGATATTGGTAAATTTATGCTACTTAAAACAACAAAACATTAATTAATGAATAAAAGACCAATTTTTTATTAAAATATGAGTTATTATTTTATTTTCCTATTTAACTATTTTATTACACAACAACCTTTGAGACAAAAAAAGAACATTTTTAATAAAAGGACATTTTGTTTTAGAATTAGAACAAAAGGTTTAATATTTCACTGCGACTGAAGGAATAAAATCCTATTTCATACTATTTAATGTCAGTCATCGATTTGAGAAAAAGAAAATTAATTTGCAGACGTGAATGAGAAATTATTGCTGAAAAAGATTGTTGCAAGTAATAGATAATTAGTAAAAATCATTTTGGTGACTAATTTATTACATTTGATTAATTTTAAACAATATAAATGTTTTTAAAATCAGTAGGAAAATTATTTTGTATTGTGTTGATAATAAATTAGCAATATACTCGACTTATTGGAGAGAGTAGCACAAGAACTGTTACGTTAAATTTTTATTATATAACCTTAGATTTATTTTTTATAACTTGATTCGTCTTTTAAAAGTATATAATAATAAGTGGAAAAGTTTATTGCTTTTGAAAATATGGAAATTACTATAAATATTTGCATGACATAAATTTACAGTTACTTGTGCTCTATATAAGAAATTGTATATTTATATCATACCAAGATTTAAAATAATTAAGACGTTTAAAGTTATTGTTTTTATTTTATTTTAAAACCTTTGTGACACGCTTGTCTATAAAATGGAATTAACTGTGAGCGGCCTCGGCTCATGTATTTATACGGAAACACGTATGAGTACAATAGAAGTTATAAAAACTTTTTCATACGTGTGTATGTTTGTTCCACATACGAAATAAACGTTCGGAAAATTTTTACTAAAAATTGTACACGTGTTATTTGCTACGTAGAAACAAACACCGAATTAGTATGACACGACGTCCATCAGTAGGGGTGCGTGTGGAAGGGGCATACATTTAAAGTATACAAAAAATAACGATATTTGCGTCTATGAATGGGGAGTAAGTTATTTTCTCCCGCTGTAGCTTGAATATAATTTCAACCCCATTCAGCATGAGAGGGCAGTATACATACGGTTCGGGGTACAAGAGTGATACATAAAAACAACAAGAAACTATGTTACACCCGAATAATGACAGACGCTGAGTTCCATTCTGACATTCAACATACAACTCCAACTCTAACTGGTCCCCAGGTTGTAAAAAAGAACGGGTGAAAAGCCAATCAAACGAAAATTTTACTTCTTTCAAACGTAACGGAGAATTAAATGGCCTGTTTTTAGACTCAATTAAAGTTACTGTGCTTATTTCAGCCATCTCGTCTGTTAGGATTAAATAAAAATTCCTTCAGTTTAGGTCGAGTGAGTTAAAAAATGTGACGTTCTCGATGTTGGTTTTAATCACGCGTTGACCAAGAGATTCTTGTGCAATTAAATGTGGTACCAGGCTAATATATATATATATATATATATATAATTAAATACCCGGGCAACGCGGTACGCGCAGCTAGTATTATATTACAAATCCAAATTGTACTAACCAACCGTCTGCTGCTTCGCATCACAGAGGTCGTGTGTTCGAATCCTTGCATGGGCATGGATGTTATTTGAAACTGTCACAGTTACCAGTTCTTTCGTAGCCTCTAATAGCGATAATAGTTGATGCGACTCTAAATAAAGATAAAAAAATTCTAATATCTGAAAAAAGTTTATTTAAGAACAATTAAGAAAATGAGATTTATTCTTTGACCGCATGCACGTTCTTCTTTCTCTATCTGAATGACTAAATATATATATTCTTGTGTAATTGTAGTGTGTTGCATTTCGTCACAAAAGAACAATACGCAGGGAAGCTGCACTTTGCAATTGAAAATCGGAATAGTTTGAGTCAGTATTTAGAAAATAGAATTATTTACACCTGGATCGGCACTCCACGAATTCGTTTGAATCGTAAGCCTTATTCTGAGCAGACTAATCCATTTGCATGCTTAGCAAGCGACGGTGTCCGGGTTTGATGCATACCATCCGCCTAACAGCAAAAGTTCGCATCCTCTGTGAAGTTATGCAGCATCTGGGAGACACTATCGCAACGGTCGTATAATAGAACGAACTTCGCCGGAGTAAAGCTCTACATTCTATTAGCATTTATGAGTCCTTGTGACCTCGACAAAGCTGTAGCTGGGATGCCTCGAATAGGTATGACTAATAATACAATGAATGAGCATTTAAAATATACTAGATATATAATATTGAAAATGTCATTTGGTTCATACAAGCAAATGTATTCTTAGCACGGTTACATTGTGATATATAAACAACGACGTTTATATACTCATATAGTGCCAAGAACAAATTTTCGCTGAGTAGACGGCATGATTGTTTCGAACGTACAAAAAATTTACACGTAGAACAATTTAAATGTAATACTCTCATTTCTAAAATAAATAAATCGCACTACTTATATTTTCCTCAGTCACATTTTTCAAACAATTTATGTATTTATTCCTAGTTAGCTGCTTATCCGTCATTCGCACAGAGTTGAGAAAAAATTGTTTAGTGATCAGCATTCAGGTTAGGTTCTGGAACAAAGATCTGTTCTGTGTGTACACCATTGATAGTATAGGGCCTATCGTTTTCTTTAACCCGCTACGTATTGTACAGGTAAAAAAATTATTTAATGCTGTTTCGTTATTATTTGCTGTGTAAACAAGCCTACATTTAATAACAAAGATTCTGTTTTCCTGTTATTAACACAAACCTTAAAAAGTTCACTAATCTCCGCCACATGACTTCATTTGAGGATATATTGGTGATTAAAAGGAGGCTATACTGAAGAAACACTTCAGCCTTATTTTACAACCTCTCCGATGCGATTTTTGTGAACTAATACGAGTAAATGTACTTTAAAACATCTTATATTCATAAAAAATGTCGCCGAGAGACAGTAACGATTTTTCTGTCGTCCCAACAGTTATAATCAAGAACGATAATCAGTCTGAGTCAACTTAGCGGATTGCAGTTTGATTTACACGAGTATCTATATTTTAATCCGTTTTATTGTTAAAAGAAAACAAAGTAATCCGCATAAGCACGACAGAAATTTAATAATACACCGGTTTCTGGCCTTCTAGTGTTTGAAACGTCTAGATGAACTAAAATTATTCAAGTATAAATCTCGTTAAAACAAAACTATTATTTAAATACGCAAGTTGCCCATAGGAAAATTTCTAGTTTTTTCTTAACTGTATATAGGTTTTCGAGTATAAAATGGTACTCAATACTGTGAACACATTTTTGTTCGCGGAATAATAGAGCGCCCTGTTTCTTACTATTTTAACAGCGATTCTCTTGTCTTTTTTCCTAACATTCGAATTGGAACAAAAGCTCTATTTTCTTACAATTTTGGCGTTCGAGTCCTTATTTCATATTTCTTCAAAGACTTACATACTTTCTGACAATTTAATAGTTGAATTTGTGACACTAAGGAAATATTTCTACTTTTTATATTATAATTTGCCAAAACTTCTGTGATGCAATGTTGCTTGAACCTTTAATTATCTAATTAAGTCTTGTATTTTCATGATAATGGTTATGTAGTTGCAATATTCTTTAAAATATTATAACTTCTTTCCGTTTTTATATCTTACGTACTTTATTCCTATTTTGAGAACATATGTTTTTTCCTCGAGTCTGTTTAATTTTTAGCTCATAAGAATATATTCTCCTTTATTTCCGTAGAATACATAAACACCGCTTACCGTTTAAACATTGAGCGGTTTGGTACAAAACAAGAATTAAAAAATTAATTCGATTGATTTCAGTAGAATATATAGAGTTTATAACATTTGTACTGAACAAATTTGTTTATATTTTAAATTTCGATACTTATAAGTTATGCACTAATTGTCATTATTATCATTATTTTTCACATAAGAATATATGAGTAGAAGTATTTAAAAAATTATATTACTTTTGTGGTATGAAAGATCTATAATATATATAAAAAATTAAGGTAAATTATTGCTCATCATATAATTTTCTAACACATTATTCAAGTAAATCTCAATAATAGTATACAATTTTGTTCCGTATTCTAAAATATATTGTAGGCGGACGAATTTCGTTATTGTTAGATCGTAATAGGTATCGCCGAAATTTAAATAAATATATATATATATATAGCTACTTTTTAGGCAAATGACAATGAAGAAAATGAACTAATTTATATGCAGTTTAGTTTTAGATTTCCCACGCTTACAACAAAAATATGCAACCGTTCAACTGCTTACAAAGAACATTAAAATATGTGACAAAGCACTTTGTGATCGTAAAACTGATTATGTAATACTTTTGTGTTTATAAATGTATTTATTTACTATGTGGAAAATATCTCAAAATATCAAACTAATTGTGAAATCTTTGACTTTAAAATAAAAATTACGCTACACAAATAGATTTTAGTTTTATTAATTAGTTTTACGAGAGATAATTTAACCCTAAATTCTATTGAATGTGTAAACTAATACGGACGTATAATTATTCATATTTAAGAACCTCAGAGTATGTAGTTTCGATGTAAGAGACCACAATTTTTCTCATTTGTTTTTGCTTTTATTCATTGCACATAAAAGCCAGTGGACTATTTCTTCAAAATTGATAATACATTAGTGTATAAAATACTGATGGCGTTTGTCTATTTAGAGCACTGAATCTCAATTTCCATATTCGGAATGTGTCATGAAAGATGACTGTCTGCAGGCGACCCGGTAGGCCAAGGCCTTCAATGGGCTGCAGAGCCAATGAAGAAAGTAGAAAGAATATCAGTTCTCTCTGTCAAGAGCTGCAAATGACGGTTATTAACAGTTTGTTAAATAAATTTTATATACGTTCGTTTCATATATTTAAAAGACGGAATATTTAATACGGTTGATATCAATTCTTAAGTGTATATAAATCAAGTTAACTTAATGGAGGGAAAAATACTAAAAAAATGCTTATTTCCAGGTGCTTAAAGTTTAGTGTACATAAAGAACGAAGATTAAAAGAAATATGCATACAAAAGTTAAAATTTAGTAGTAAGTATGCACTTTCTTAATAGTAACTTACTTTAATTCTCGGCAGTATCTCTTTATAAATTTATATTTAAATATGTATTTTGTCAATATATTCATTATTGAAAATTTTTACTAAGTCTGTTATAGAATGTACATTGGTTGTTTTCGTATTATTAACTGCGTATAATTTTAAATTGACGGTTTTACAATAATTAAAGTTATTCTCGAACAGTTTTTTAAAAAGGACAATCATTACTCCAAGCAAATAATACAATGATATAATTATACAAATTTGCAATATTTCTCTAGATTAAGTAGACTTATGAATTCATTATATTGAGCTACATAATGCAAATTATACGTGAGTTAGTTTAAAGCACTAATCATTAATAATTAAATGAACAAAAGAAGGCCCAAAATTCAAATTCAACACATTGAACTGTATTACTAAAGCAGTTTGCAAATTAAATATAAAACTTATTTCTTGTATTTTTATGGTAATGGTTTTATTTCTACAATATTCTTTAAAACATGGTAACTTCTTTGCATTATTTATTATATCTTTTGTACTTTAATCCCATTTTTAAAACATACTTGGTTTCAAATGAAATTATATATATGTAAATATAGTTATATATCTACGTAATAATTTAACAAATTAAATGCTTCACTGAAGGCGTTAATCATGTTATAAACTGGACATATTATTTACATTGAATTAGAAATATATAGAGTATATGTTATTGAACTATTGTCGAAGACGAGTATCTCACGTTTCATAATTCTTTTCAACACTTAACGACGAATGTCCTCTAAATATTTGCTTTAAATCACGAGCGCTAAGAGAATGGGGGTGTTTATGACCATTATCTTGGAATTTCGAATAAAGAAATTCCCTAAAGATTTTAATTTAAACTTGGAGCATCAGAAACTATCTGCAAACATTAATTAAATGAAAACACGTAAAATAAGTTAAAAAATAATTGAAATTTTATAATTTTTTTACTGTATACAAGGACGTTAACGGCAATAAATGTTTTGTTACTAATGCACATTTATGTATTCATATTCTTTTCTGTAAGGAATAACATTTGAATATCCTGGTACAGCAGTGCGATTGCTATTAGTAGGCGAAAATCGACAGTAGATTATTAAATACATCCAGGAGTTATGTACCGAGTTTCAAAAGCAAACTTGAAACTATTAACCGTTCTTGTCTTCATATTACTGCCATTGGTTGATATATTCTGATAGTATATATCATTCTTAAATAACCGTATTCACTGCCTATGAAGGATATAAAATGAACTAACTTATTTTTCCTTATTAATGTGAAGGAGACTTTTAGATGTTACAGTTTAATACGTTACAATATATTAAAACAACCAATTACTAAAAACATTGAAATATTCTTCTTAAAATATAGGGCACATTACTTTTGAGATATAGAAAGAAGTTATGGAGTGTATAAAAATTCTGGTGGACAAATTACGGTCTCTTGCAGAAAATTTTATTATGTGCAATATATTAATTATATTTCCTGATAACATAGTGATATAGCAGCTACTTCCTCTCCCTTCCACATACCACCTTTCAATTTCCTTTCCTATGCTATTAAAGAAGAGTTGCCATTTTATGGATCACCTTCATGTACCTTTAAACATAGGATACTACATACGATCTTGAATATCAAGTAGATATAATTATGTGATATTATACACAGGACATTTAATTAAAAAAAGAATATTTCAACTAGAATCATATTCATCGGGAAAATTGCAACATGTTGTTGACATTTTTCAGACTAATATGTCACAAGTCAAAAGAATCTTGTTTTAATTAGATGTATGTATAATAAATATTATTACGAAATGTGGACTTCAAGGTTTTTTAATTTCACATAATTATATCTATATTAAATTTACTTGTATGTTCTCTTTTGCTATTTTTCAAGTACTTCTGACTCAATAATTCATTAAAATTACAATATTACAGTTTCACTTCTTGAGCCAATATAATATATCGTAATGTTAACAGCAGGAAGTAATGTTAATGACAGGAAGATCGCGGAAGATACTTCTTTGGAATTTGGTTTGAGGTAGAAGGGAACAGAAAAATGTTCAAGGTTCTCGAATTAATAAAATGTAATTAAAATTTATTACTAAGCAAATATTCGTGAACCCTCATTGCTCACTTGGTGACAATTTTATTTCCATTTTTGTATCACTGCACGATTTGTGAATGAATTATTCAGTACTTTATTTATTTTCATACTACAGACAAGCAAAAATTGCTTAAATTTTGAATTTATTTGAACTAACTACATTACAAGATAAAGTTTGAAAATCAGTATTAATTACTGAATTTTTAATGAATATACCAGTAAATTAATAAATAATGAGCTCTTTAAGAACTTATTTTTACGATAAAACTTTTGTAAATTTTAAAATATACCTTTTATTTTTGACACCGATGACCAATTATTTTCTGTTGTGAAATCAATGTTCTTTTAACGTTATTTACAGAGTAATGAGCTGTTAATTGTTAACAGGTGTTGAAGTCTTTATATATTGCCATATAGATTTTCTTTCCGTTTAAGAAACGCACACCACATGACCATGTTAATATATTTTTGATTTTTTAATATAAACTATTATCATAATATTTAATTAATAAAAAGTAAATGATATAACTCGCCGGCAGGGCCCAATAAGTTTATTACAGTGGCAGAATAATTACAAAATCTGTCATCATCCCTTTACATACTAGAATTACCTTTTAAATAAAAAGTAGAATAAAATCAGCATTTTAAAAACCAAAATATTCTTTGTTACAATTTTTTACAGATTTATATATTAAGAATCTATTGAGTATTCAATGCAAACCCTTGACATAATATTTAATAATTTAACATCGCTTTCATAACACGTGAGAAAAAACTAAAAAAATTACTTCAAATAACTTATTCCATTTTATTAACTCTATCAGTAGTTTACTATTAATTTAATGAAAAATAGTCATTAGTTCAAGATTAGGGAAATCTGTTATTGAAAATCAAGATACTTTTGGTGTACCTAATAGTTTCTGACAATAAATAAATGGAAGTTGTAATTTTCAAATTAAAATTTCGGTCTTAGCTTAGATAGTAATTCTATTTTTGATTAATAAATTTAAATAAATTATTATGTTTTCATTACTTCTATTACTAAGCTATAAATAGATTAATTTATACATTTTAATAATTTATTTCTGTTACCTATTCGTATTTTCTTTAATATGTGTAATTTATGTGTCTTGTTCTTGTGTGTATGGATAAGTTGATTGTTTGCTCATTAATAAATTTTCCACTTTTACATTTATGTATTATGTTCAAGATTATGTATTTTATTAATGTGTTCCTTAACTATGTATATTTTTGATATGTTCCAATAAATAAATCTAAATCTATATAATCGTTTAGCAACTATATTTGATGAAAATAGTCAGTTTTAAATTTGAAGTATAAAGCAGTTAGATTAAAGTGAATATTTAATTCATATATATAGAAATTCAGTTTTTCGAATGCAAAGAAAGCAACATAAAATGAAATAAATTTTTACTTGTTAATTCATTTAGAGTTTACCCAAGAAAATTTATTTAATATGAATTGATTTCCTTATACATAAAAGTGTAGAGAAATAAAATTATAAAAATATCAATCTTCTGGTTGTATATAAGATTTAATATCCGATTTAATAAAACATAAAATTTAATAAATGGCGATTTCATCGTTTATGCCACTTAATTCATACTAGAATATTGTAAACCTTTTGTAATTCTAAATCAATATATAATTTAAAGCGATTAACTTAACTAACAAATAAAATGACAATTTTCTAATTTTCATAAGACCTCTAAAATAAATTATGGTTATTTTAAATATCGTGTACTCAACGGAATGATGAAACATTAACTCAGTTGGTAGTTAGTTTTAATTATGAAATTATTGTTTCGTGTAAGTAGCTTTGTTCTTGTTTGCGTGTTTCGCTTTGATGTTTTCACAACATTGGCTTTATAACAGATTTATTGGACACTCATTTAATTACGTAATGTTTCCTCTATTCTTTTTTTATCTGCTTGCCCACCGGGCGCGAAACATTCCAATTTATATGTACAGTTATTCTTGGTCAGTTTACGTTAATTGTGTGGAAGTCAAATATAATCAACTGCAATTAAAGCTATAACAAGAATATAAATAATACACTTATGTATTAGAATAAACAATTTAATGGTATTAATCGTGGAAGACTTTATTTCATTATAATTTCTAAACTTAAGATCAAACCCTTTAAGAAAATGAAATTTAATTTTTTTTACATTTTCGGAACAGTGACCATAGTACAATTAAGTGTATTTAAAATTGATACATTTGTAAATCTATCATTTTATTAGTAACAACAATAATTAAACACTTCCTCACATAAATTTAGATCAAAGTGTCATATTTTTATTATTATTATTAATATTTCTTTCCGAAATTAACAAATTATTTAAATAATTATAAATTATTCGTGTAAGTAGCTTTGTTCTTGTTTGCGTGTTTCGCTTTGATTTTTCACAACATTGGCTTTATAACAGATTTATTGGACACTCATTTAATTACGTAATGTTTCCTATATTCTTTTTTTAATAATAATTTAATAATAATTTTTAATAATAATTTTATAATCAATAATTATAAATGGAACTGCAAACAAGATCAACCGTTTCACAGTACACTTATAGTTATGAATGCTTGAATTTTTTACCTTTTTATTAGAATATGCTACGACTATTTATTCTATCGTCTGATTTAATTTCTGACAACAAAGGTTTTACTCGAACCTGTACGAAGGTGAAAACAATATTCATTATGAAGGGAAAACGGATTTAGTACTAATATTCTGTTATTAAATTTCTCATCTAAAAGTTTGTATTAAGTTACCGTCTGATGACTACTGTAAGAAAATTTAACGAGTTAACTTTGCAAATTTTTCCAGCAGCTTAATTTACAATTTTAAATTTTTTCTATTTGTTCGTGAGACACTGATTTAAATTCAAATTTATTAAAAAAACTTTGACACCCAGCCATTATTTAAGGTCTAATAAATATACTTCTCATTCCTTGCATGCTTTTGCATTTTAATTTGCTTGATTTATGTTAAAGATTTCGTCCAAATTCACTCCGACTGTGTACATAGTCAAGATGAGGTACTGAAGTATTCAGAGAGCACCAACTCGTATTCTCTCCCACACAGTTGGAATTTTAAAGGGATTCGGATAACGGCATAGTCCTCTGTCGTATTAATGGTTTCTATAGTGGCAAAGCGACGGTGCGGCGCTATGAATATGATTTTATGGTTTGTATTGTGAGATGCGCAACAAAAGATTTAATTTTCATTGGAATGAAGCAGCTGGCGAACATTAAATCCTATTCAAACGAAATATCCGACATGAATATAATTAACTGCTTTTCGACCGGGGAAAATAAACAAGTAAATGTAACACGACAGTATGAAAAATTGTGAAATTTCTTCTAACATCTCCATTCAATCGTAGTTGTTCCTCAGCAAACAGTAATAAGTAAAAAAATACATATTAGGACAGAAAAACTCCAGATAGTAAAAGGGATTAAATAATAATTGAGACGTGAAATTTTCACTTTGATTTAAAATATAATAGTTTTTAAAATATGATTGGGTTTATTACTCATATTTCTGACATCATAGTTACAATGATAATTAACTTTGCAATATTATTTATCAATATAAGAAACTGTTGCTTCAAATACATTTTACCGAAAAATTTATATCAAAATTCGTCACTATATAAGAGTAATATATATTTTTTAATTCATACTGTAATTACTTGCGAACATACAGTAAAAGCATGACCAGAATATTGAGCTACACTAATTCTGTGACAGCATGAATGTTTTCTCAGGTGGCTGTCAATGTTTTGCTTCAATTCAGCTGTAAGCTATTTGTTGTTATAGACAGAAAATTAACAGAATGTTTGAACAAGGAAATTAAAGAACATTAGATTCTTTAGTGCAATGTTAATTTTTTTGCGCTATACAGGGGAGCTGGAACTCATCCGATAAACTTTCAGAATCTTGCCAATATTTATGCCAAACTGAATTACTAGAAACAGAGGTAGTACAAGACAAAGATTGTAACCAAAAAAAATGTCACTAAAAAAATATGATTTAATAAACCGTCAAACGATAGAATTTAACACAATTGTGTCTTGTTTACAGAAAATTTATTACAAGCATAATAAAGCACTTATTCTCAAATTTTCATCGCTAATTAAAATAACAGTATTATCAAAACTAAAAGGACCGCCTCTAGTGACTAGGGTCATAACCTCGCACCACAGACATCACGAGTTCGATTCCTGACTGTTTGTGGGTGTCTTAAGTTCCCTGACTGAGTATACCCGACAAGGAAATAAGTTATCCAATTAGAAAGTCACTAATGACCTTGTTGTTGGTGCGAGAATAAACTGAATTAAAAAATATTAAAAGTTTGTTTAATGCTCAGTCGAAGATTAATTTTCCTTTAATTTCCTTAATTCTAGTTAACAGGGATTGTCTGATCTGACCAACATAAAAATAGAGAAGCATACTTTTATGACTTTAAAATTTACAATAAATAAAAAGTCGGCCAATAAGTCAGCATATAAATTCATCACTATTACATCACTATACTGACTTATAGGCCGTCTTTTTACTTATTGTAACAATTAGAGCAATTCTTGAAAGAATTTTTGTAATCAACCTTAAGACAATAAAAAGTATTGATAAAATATTTACGTTTTTTAACAAAAGAAGACAAGAATTAAAAGATTAAAAAAATTACAGAGATATTGTGTTTTATGAATAAAATTTAAATTTTGTAAATAGGTGATCATAAGAAGGTAATAATACAATTTTATTATTTGATGTAGAAGTTTTATGGACAAGATTTTTTGTGATGCTACAAAGTTTTAAATTTTAAGAGTACGTAATTTTTACAGTTAAGTTAATAGGAGAAAAATAGAATAAAGGATTTGAATACATCATTAATTTCACTTGAGAACTACGGTAGAGTACACCATCGAAACGTCGTGGCTTCAACTCCATTTAACCCGGGTGGAAATCCACGATTTGTTTATTCAGAATATACACCGGGAAAACCTTCGATCTTTCATAATTAAGGTTATCAGAATAATGGGAACTATCAGACAATAACAAAGCATGGCCAACAAAATTAATAACTATTGTCTGTTTCTATTAATGGGACGATTAGGCAAGAAATTCAAAACTCTGCCAGAATAAGTTGATTTGCGTAAACAATTAAAAGATAAATGATGTTTTTAGGCGTTAAGTTGACACACTAAGAAAATTAAGGGAACAATCGCTTTCTAATTCAAAAGTAAATTTAAAATTAGAACAAAAATTATTAGAAACTTTCATTAAATCATTCAATTTGTCAGAAGAAATAATGTTCTTTTGATTTAAACTTTAGTCCAGGGGGCCCAGTCGCCCATGGCTGCCTGCTTTTTAAAATACGCTAATTGTCCTTATATGTTATATACATATGAGTCAGGAAATGACATTGTCATGTTAATTAAAACAATTAATAGGGAAAGGAAAGGGAGATAGAAAGTAGGTGACTTATCTGAGGTTCATAGATGGTAGACACTTTGTAAGGTTTAGAGTACTTGAATTTTCGGAGGCACCGCCCCCTTCATCAGAAAGTTAGGAAGACATTTCCAGTGACCTATGAAAAGGTCATTTCCTGTAATAGTTGTTCTTACTGCTTTATTGGTCCGATTAAACTATCTCTATCAATTAGAATTAAGGAGCAAAAATATAATCTAAATGTTCCTTCTTATAAACACTCTCCTATTACTAAATATTGTCTGGAACAAAATAATTAGTTTAATTTTGATAATGAAGTTAATTTAGATACGGAAGTATATTTTAAAAAGGCTGATTTTTGAAATTTTCCTTATTAATACTCTAAATTTTCTGTTAATATAAAATATGAAACTTATAAAGTAAATAAAATATATTATGGTTTATTAAATTGTCTTTGTTATTTTGGTTTTGTTTTATTTTCACAATTTTTGGTGTTATTACTTCAGTCTATTATGAATACTGTCGAAGACCGAAATTGTTGGTCAAAACGTCTGTTTAAACTTTGAAAATTTTATTAATTATTTTTTAAACAACAATTTCACGGGTCGTTGTTTTTTACCTAATTTATGCTCTTTAGAGACATTAATTGTTCTTACATACATGTATATAACGTGTGATCATCTCGGAGTATAGAAATTGATCGATATCTTAGACATCTGGGTTTCTTCTCGATTGATCGTTTTCTGTTTCTGTTTTCAGATTCCTTCCTTATAATGTTCACATATTTGTTATTCACTTCTTCATTGAATCAAGTGTGGAAGTCCGTTCTACTTGAAATCATTCAATAATTCTTTCCCACTCTTTTTAAGCCCTTGTTTGTATAGAAATAATTTTTTTACTATCCACCGTTATAGTAGACTGTGATAACTTTATATCACGACTTCGTTGTTCCGTATCTTTATCATCAATATTTTGATGGGCATGAAGGAAAGTACAATGAATCTCAATGAGAAGATGGAGCAGACTGACGTTGACAGTCAGGTTTAGCAACTTGAGCATAAACACACCAACAGATGTGTTCAATACTGTGCTGCACCTACAAATATCAAGTCTGTTTTGATGGCTAGATTCATTGTTCAAATTCTTTTTCCGTATTCATCCAATAAAACAAAGTTGGACAACATGTTGTAGTGATTATGGTGACCTGAACGCAGTGTACGCTCATTAGTCAAATATGTTGGACCATTACATTAATAATTCATCTAAATATTTCGTTACGCATCGAGTTATTTGCAATAATGTCAATTTAAAAATTTCTTATTTTACGTATTTTTTACAGGTTTTTTTATTCGTATTAATACTGATTTCTTTGCAGAGAACCTTTTTGATTGAATAATATAAAAGCAGTTTAGTAGTGTAGTTGGTGTATATAATACTGTATAACTCATTGCATTGTTGCATCAGTAAATATAAATCCCTTAAATATACTATCTTTGGTTTTAAAGTTTTTTCTTGTATACCTATTATTAAAAAAGAATTGTAATATTTATATATTGTGTATTACTTAAAAATTAACTGAAAGAAAACATTTCTTTTTTTAGATCGAAGAAATTATTTGTCTCAGTGTTCATTTAAATTTGTTAAAATTAATATTGTAGTTCAGTTAAATTGAAAATATGTTTTTAATACTACCAACCAAGTTAAATTAATATGTTTGTTAATTAACTTGAAAATACTGGTTGGAGAACGTATATTTAGATGTGTTTATTGGTTTGTGATCCCATATCCATGGAAATGACAGCAACTTTTATTTTTAATATAACGTGTTCCACTAAAATTTATTAAAGGGATCGGAATATTTGACCTGAACTGAGCACCGTTCAATAACCAAATACTAGGAAAAGTTAATATATTAATATTATTTTAAGTTACTGTAAAATGTATGCTTATTTAAAAAATTCTTTTAGAGTGAATCTAAAGTCGGTATACGACTGCAAAGCGCTGACAATTAAAGGGTGAAGGCATGGCGCCAGGTTTCGTGATTGACGTTTTCATTAAAGGAATTAATTGGATGAGTATGAATTATACTAAAGCTTTTAGCGTCGCTAGAAACGGTGTCACTAGTATTGATGCTCTTGAGGTTGATTCAAACCTTCAAAAATGTGTTTAACAACCGGGTAATAGATCGTGCTCACCTGTATGTTAATTGTTCCATTATTATGAACATATACGAGGCGACTAAAAATATTGCCCTAGTTAAACGATTATTTTGATAGAGTAATCATGATTAATTCAACAATGGTACTGATATTACCAGATAGAATATTTCTCAAAGTTTTATAGTAAATTGTACATATTACTGGTCTTGACGTTTGTACGTTCATTGTTAATACACAATTTGCGTAACTAGGGCAAACCGTTTATACTAACTTTGTACGTATTGTGTTGTATCAACACGTCAATAAAATAATTTCCGAGTTAGTTAATTGTTTGTATTTTTGTAGATGACGTTATTTATTTAGACAAACGTTGAAATGATTCATATTTCCGCTTGTGAACTCTTTGTTTTTTTAAGCGTGCTTAGAAGATATGGTTATAATTAATGTAATCAGATCACAGCGATTCTACACTTTTTGACGGAGTTAATTTAAAAACCATAAAAGATAATTTCATAAGAGAGCTGTCATTGCCACGGGCAATTAGATGTAACGAATGCCAGTGTGAACGTGTTTTTCTTCAGAGTAATTTGTTAATATATATTTCGGCTAATTTCTATCTATTAAATTATTTTATTGAAGAAACCAATTTTCAGTCTATATATTTATTTTAAAGTCTTCTCAGGGTTTTCATATTATTAAAAGTAATAATGTATGAAATCATTCTTGTCTGTTTAATTTCCCTATCAAATTTTAAAAACGCTCGCTTTTACGTCAATATTTAATAGAGAAGAAGAATGTTAAAGATGAATATGATTAATAAGATGGGAAGGCACAGAAGAAAATAAAAAAAATAAATGTATTGTGCCTGAAAATTTATTTTCAAATTAAAGAATTTTGACCTCTAGCGTACTTAAAATTATCAAAGGGCTGTTCTATAGTCCGTACATTTCTTCCTGTTATTTCAAGTTTAATTTTTGTAGTGGAAAGTAAAGAGAAAATGAATAACCGAAGTACAAACACTGATAAATCCATCCTAAATATCGCATTTTGGGGAGTTGGTTCTGTGGGGTGCTTATAAATTCCATCCAGCCGGAGAGAATAGCGGCGTTACGTATTACAGAAATATTTAAATGAAACGAAGTACGTATAATGAGTTTATAATATGAAATTTAATATTTCATTTAAAACGTATTTTTAATAAAATTCTACATAAATACACTTCGTACAATTTTATTAGTTTTAAATATAAAATGATTTAAACTGATTATTCTGAGGTTATAAGTGCGTATTGTAGGTGTATAATATTATATATGAATACACTAGTTTGAAACAAAACTACACAGTGTGTAGACGAACAGATGAATATCACAACCATTTATATAAAATGGAGAAAATGAAAGACGAATGTTATCTGCCGACAGGTTGCTCAAACTGCTCTTGTGCAAAACGGTTAAAAATTGTTATTTAGAATATAAACCACAAAAATTTTGAAGTTACTAGATTATGTTTGATTTCTACTGAATAACTATCGGTGTAAAGTCGTATAATAATTAGTTTTAGAAATCACATATGACAATGCTTTTTCAACGTTTATTGCGTATTTAACAAAATAATTAATACGTACAATTATTTATAGTATTCATAATAAGCAATTTCTATGGATTTTTATAGCCAGTTTGCTTTATTTTATTTATTTACATTTATTAGTTTCATCTCCATCCCGTCTTGTTATTTCCTCTGTCACAACCGACAGATGACCGTCCTCCAGGCCGCTCATGATGACGAGGGTTCAAGCCAGAACTTTCTTCCTCTCCAGCCTTATCTTTAGGCGATGGATCGAGGATGCTTCCTTGTTTATGTTTCATTGTGAAAATAAATTTGTGCTTCTTATCATGAGACCGTTTCTATTCAGGCCATTAACTGAAACTGTCTGAACATTCTGCCATTCCTCTGCTCACGCCTTTTGAAGCCACTAAATATTACAAAAACTTATAAGTTGTACCTATCTCGGTTAGTCTTATATTATTTACATACTCTATAAAACAGACACATAAAAATATGAAATAATTATATCTTGGAGTAGTCGAGTAGTTCTACATCGATTGCCAACACGAAATTTTTGAACTAATAATCATAACTATTGAATTGAAACATTGTATACTTGTAGTTTACACTGCCGTATAATTTTATTCTCGTATACTTACTTGACTGATACTGCAGAAATGTGTGAATGCACATTTGACAGACCTTCTTACCACATTGTCACAAAGGTAAAGAACCATAGTCTACCGTGAAAAAGAGGCGGAATGATTGTAACCTTCTACACAAATAAAGAGCAATAAAAGTAACTGTTTTGTTTTGGGTAACAGGTTACATAAAACGGATCCTAAAACTAGCCACTGCTCTTCAATTGAATAGGCTGTTGTAGTGATCTTTCCAGAGAAAGTTTCTGTTGCAGTTATGAAATTTAGGTTCCTTCCTGTCCCATTTGAGGCCAAAGATTCCCACGAATTTCTTCCCTAAGACTTTATTTGTCCTTTATTATTTCCTATATCGTTCAAAGGTTATTTCCTAAAGATATATAAAACAGGATACATTATTCCTTCGCGAATTAGCCAAGTGAGATATTTAACTGCTGAATTTGTGCGTGCGTCAGTGGCAATAACGATTTTGCGTAAAAAATTAATAGGTATCAAAACTAAAATTAAAAAAAATACTGATATTAAAGCATTACATCACGTTGTTCACTACAGGTTAAACACACCATTTTAAGCTAATCAGACCAAAAGGAATATATCTGTCAAGCATGTATAATATTTAAATTCAATTAACAGTTTTATATTGAGAAAGAAGAACTCTTCAGAAGACAGTCAGCAGTAATTAGAATTGAAGGGCAAGAAAAGAAAGCAGAAATAAAGATAGGAGTTAGACAAGGATGCAGTCTGTCTCCCATACTGTTTCAGTTATATACAGAATAGGCGATGAAGAAAGTTAAACGGAATATGAAAAAGGAATTATATATAATTAGAAGAAATCGAAACCCTACGGTTTGATATTGCCGTATTAGTATTAGAAATACATTTTCAATAAAGTAAAGTACTGTTATAAAAACCTTACGCTTTGCCAACGATATTGTAGTATTAGGGAAATCAGAAGAAGACTTGGAAACCATAATAAATGGCATTAACGCAGTCCTGGAGAATGAATTCAATGTGAGGATTAATAGAGGGAAAACCAAGTTAATGGAATGTAATTTGGGAAACAGTGGAATAACAAAGGGTGTTAGATTGGGAAGGGAAATTTTGACGGAAGTTAAGGAATTCTGCTACTTGGGAAGCATAATAACTAGGGATGGTAGCAGTATAGTAGACATAAAGAGTAGGTCAACATAGACAAGGAAGGCTATGGCAAAAAAGAGGAATTTGCTACTGGTAATATAAGTGTGAATATTAGGAAATCATTGCTAAAAATGTTCATATGGCGTATGGCGTTGTATGTGTGCGAGACATGGACGGAAGGAGGTTCAGAAAGGAAAAGAATAGATGCCTTTGAAATATGATTCTGAAAATCAGATGGGTGGATAGAATGACTAACAAAGATGTTTTAAACAGAATAGGGGAAGAGCGAACAATATGAAGGACGTTGGCCAAGAGAAGGGATAGATTAATGGGCCACGTTTTGAGACATGAGGGTAAGTGGGTGTGATAAGAACAGAATATGGAGGCGAAGGATGGAATACGCTTAGAAGATTAGAGAGGATTTTGGATATCGTAGTTATGTGGAAATGACAAGGCTTGCGCAAGTAGGTTAGCATGGATGGTTGCATAAGACCAGTCTTAGGACTGAATACCACAACAACAACATTTTTTATAAGTAATGATACTACTAATTTGTTAATAAATATTCTAGATGTTTTATAAGTCACAGTGCAGATGATGGAGGTATGTTATATAAAGACCAGGGCAACACACCTTCCAAACCATTTAAAATAAGCAGGAGGATATCCTGCTGGGAAATGAGTGAGAACCAGGTGGAGGTTGACTTCCTCCTTCCTGGTTTTTCCCTTTCCTTCCCCCCTTGGTCCATGGCCAAGGTAGCTAATTTAAGACTCCTGCAGGCTGAGACTACTTTGGACAATTTTAGAGGTGTATGTACGGGGGTCGAAGACCTTCGGCATACGGTAAGAGTTGTTCGCTGATCCTATTGGACCAGTCGGCCAACTGCCTCTCAATACTGAACAAGGCACGGAGGTGGGTTTGTTGCGTTCCCACAGCAATCCAGTCTCCCGTCATCAGAAGGGCGCAGGAGTAGTACACACTAGCCCGACCTACCTGATGCAGATTTTCTAGGGTTTTTCCCTGCATCACCTTTAGGTGAAACACCGGGTAGGATCCTTACACTATAGCCTGGGGGCCCTAGTCAACCCTGGGCTACCTTGCTCTACCTTCCACATCCCCCCTTTTCAAGTCCCTTCCTATTCTATTAAAGGGGAGTTGCCTGCTTCAGGATCACCCTCATGTAGTCTGTTACCCCCCAAAAAACATACCCAACTTTTATTTTTTAAAGAATTTCACACTAATCTGACCGAGGCGATGGTTTAAGTATCTTAGGCTTGTAAATATAATCGAATGTTTCTGTATATTCTTCTGTATGCATTAAGATAACAGTAGATTTATTGACTAGATTAAAACACTGGTTCACGCAATGGCTATGATGTCGGAAAGTAGGGAGGGTGAGGTAGTAAATTTTCAAAAATTTTAACGCTCTTCCTGATGATTTGATCGCGTGTTTATAAAGAGATTCCTGTGGGATTAAATGCTGTAGTAAGTTTTTCCAGGCACGCAGATAGTGATAAAGTTGAAATGCTGCAATATTGCTGACTAATATTCTATGTGTCATATTATAATACGTGAATGATTCATGACTCAATCATAAAAATTACACTTACAGATTAAATGCTGGATTACGTTTTTGTATAAACTGGCTTAAAATAAACGATGAGATTATAAGATTCAGTCTAGCGATTGTGAGAATTTCTCAGATAAAAATCATTCCCATTTAATGCATTTTTAAGTTGTTACTTACATCTTGTTAGTTACATCTTAATGAAACTGTAGAGTGGACTGTGTTTGTTTAATACACAATATTTCTCTCTTTCTTTTGCCATTTTTCGTCTGTAGAGCTTTCACGGTCGAGTGATCACAAATATTTACTAGCAACTTTGTGCCTTCTTTCTCTTGTTCAGGGCTCCAGGCATCCGCTCCATTCTCTTCTGGCTAGGGATATATTCGAAACCATTGTGGTGACCCCACATTAAACTGGAAAAGTTTCTGCAGTTGCCACTGCAAGGAACAGAATTATGGTATTCCACTGCATTGTAGGGAATATCTTTATTTAGCGGCGTTCAAAACTAACGTTTCTGTCTGACTCATAAGAAAATTGTCTAAGGAGTAAATATTGAATTGATAAAGTAATCTGATTACATTTTAACAAAAATAAATTCCTTGATTAAGACTCGGGAAAACTTTCAAACAATTGGACCATATTATAAAATAACGAAAGCTTATGTTATTTTAAAAATATTTATATTTAACAAACAACATTATCGGTATCATATATTTAACTTAATATGATGGCCATTTGAAACATATCAGTTGTTCACTATAGTGTAATGTCTACATAGGCCCTTATTTCAACTAACTTTTTAATACTAATACTAATATTTTATAGATGTAAAAGGTTATATATTTTCAGTAATACAATAATATTAATTAATAGTTTACCTTACATTGAAATAAACAATAAAATGATTTATAACAGCTTCTTTGTCAATTTTTATTTTATTTAAACTATGAAATATACTACGTTTCGTCTGTCATTTGAGACTTCTCATATTGGTTAGAAGTCTGATATGGAGATGAATAATGCTTCGAAGTCTCTAATTACCATTTCATACAAAAAGATGATAATGGGTTACATATAAGAGACCCATTTATTTGGTGGTAGCGTATTACTTATTAGAATACCTGAAGAAGACTCAAATGAGAGAGACGAAACGTAGTATATTTTATCGTTTAAATCAAATCAAATCTTACAAACATGTCATTTAATAATATTAATTATTAATTATAATAATATTAATTATTAGGTTCAATTTCATGTTTAGAATGCAGTAATATTTGAAAAATATAAATAGAAAAAATTACGTCTCAATCATTACTGACAGATAATTTATTACATTAAAAGTTAATACCTCACTTTCGTAATCTATTCTCTGTAACATAATTAATTTAAAACAAGATAGTTTGCATACGGCTAATTATGAACTAAAATTTTTAGTTTCTAATTCAAGTGAACGGAAACGTTTTAATAGCATAGAAAATAAATTGGAAAGAGGGAATGCCGAATAGAGAGGAAGGTAGCTAAGAGTTGACAAGGACCCTGGGCTTAAGGTTTTTAAGGATCCTACCCGATATTCACCTGATAGAGATGCTGGGAAAACCTTAGAAAACCTCCATCTGGTAGGTCGGCCTATTCGGTAATTGTCTCATACCCTTCCGAATGATGGGAGAGGAGTTTGCTTTGGGGTCGCAGCATTTTTCGCCGTTCGTCGGCTCTTTGGGAGGCAGCCGAGCGATTGCTTCAATAACATTAGACGACAACTCTTACAGTATGCCCAAGGTCTTCGACCCCAGTACATAAACCTCGTAAAATAGATGAAGGTGGGTCGGCATTTGGGAACATTTAAAAATCCACAGATTACGAGGCATCCCGAAATGTAATCACGGAAATTAATCTGGGGAGAAATTCCTGCGATAGACATTTAAGTTCCCATGGGTCCCCGGGCTCCCCGAAGGTAAGATCTCAAAATCACTCTGGGGAGTGAAACCTGCGAGAGCTGCAATAAACTCTCACAGGCGATTCTCTCCCATCTCGTATGTGATAAGATTTTTGTTTGCTTAAGGTGAAACATAAAATAAAAACTCATAATTAATACAATAGAAAGGGTTTATGAAAGGGAGAAGAAGGCAATGAATGGCTGACTGGGGGTCCAGGGCGATAGTTTAACCCTTTCACTGCTGGCTAGTTGAGAACTCGCCCTGACTCAGGCGGTTTTTGGGTGCTGTGACTGGATGGAGTTTTAATCTAGGAAACTTTAAAGGAAGTATTTAAAATTATGATTTCTACATGATGGAGGGTTGCATCAGACCAGTCTTAAGACTGAATACCAAAACAATAATACAAATGACTCATTCTCTGTAGTTTTTTAATGTATGGTAAATTTCAAAGCAATTATCCACGCAAAGTGGTTTTTTGCATATTACGCTATCTCTGAGACTTTTACTTTACAGTCTCTTTATAAAAAGATTCCAGTCAATCTTAGATGTATTTCGTCGGAGTTTCTTTTACCTCCTCCTACTTTCCTCTTTCTGAATTGAATTTTAACGTTATTTGCCCCAGTAATTGAAGATAAAATTTTGTGTTACCTTCTTTCCTGATGCAATTAAGTAGGTTGAATGCGCATTGAAAAGAGATCAACCAAGAAGATAAAAGAACAGTTATTCCTCTCGATTCATCAAGAGTACTGTAAGTACTCGATCACCGCGTTTTCTCACTCGTGTGCGCCAAAAACCACCACTTCCGCATATAATACACGACAACTGCTACGATTCATAATGTGCCAAGTGTAGCAGGATATCAAAATAACTACGTCATACTCGCAACACATTACTGTGCATCTTCTAAGCATCTAATAACGATTCGCACCACACGATACTACTAAGGAGCGGAAATAATAATGATTTACAACAGTTAAAGCGAAGAAAGTCAAAAGCCATATTAGTTGCGTGTAGCGTTAAAAGGAAAGTTTTTCTCGAGCCATTATGTTGGCTCATAGCACAGGGCACACGACATTCACCTAAAAGAGTTGCCGGGCAAATACTAGAAAATCTGTATCATATTGGTCGAATGACGGAAGTGACTGAGACAAACTCATAAATGTTAATAAAAATTTACTTTCACTGATTTGCCTATGATCCTCATTTAGAATACTGGAAATAATGGATTAATCACAGAAGTATAGTGTATCTGATAATTTTCTAAGATTATCGAATGTTCAGTGATTTATTTTTTTATATCTGTGGAAGTGGGGATCGTTAATATATGGCTATATTGTCAGTATAACATTATATATACATATATATTTAATTGTTGCCTGGATCTACTACGGTAGGCAAGATTCCTGGTTGCGCACTCCAAGTAGTGAAAACTCCATTTCGCGCGTTTCTCAGTGTGTGCGTGTAGTGTTTTTAATGACTTTAGCCTACATAATTTCCATTTAAATTATTTATTTGAAGATAATTTGTAACTAATACCTTATTTTGTTCCTAAAATTATTTGTTATTTGTAATGTATGATGTATTCTATTTCCTCAATCGAGGACTAAAGGAAACATCAATGAATCTAAATCTGTATTCTTGATTTAATGTGGCACGTTGCCAATTTTTGGACTCCCCTCAATTTTCTGGAACATATTTTGAAGTAAAACTACTCTTTCCCATTAATGTTTGATACTAGAAATTTTCTCGTTGATTTAGGAAACCAGGGATGCCTGAAACGTGATTTTAATCACTGCCCTTCTCATTATGTGACGAGACTTGACTAAGACTTTCGATTACTGCAAAATTGAAAAAAACACTATTATAAATTACATAATCAAAGCTTTAGTTAGCATCCATGTTTGTTTTGGAGTTTGCCGTTGATGATCGTAGAGCCGAAAGGAACGAGGAGCTTATGTCTGTAATGAATTTCGCACATGTTTACGTAAATTTGTACAAGTATGCATTTTATTGGTTGATATTGTTTATTTAAATTGCTAAAAAAGCCAACGACCAGAGAATGGCTTCCAAATTGGAGATGAGAATGGAAAAAGTGTGGTAATTTAAAATAATTAATAAATACAGGAAGAGTCTCAATAAAATATTTCTATGGTTTTATAAAGGTTGATTCATGGTTCTGAACTGTATGCGTATAATTAAATCTGAAAGGATAAATAAAATGTATACATCTTACAAACGAGAATTAATGTGTGAGAAAATTGAAACTCGTCTTTTGTTCTCCCAGAGATCAGCAACAGGGATAAATGCAGAATATAAAAGTCTGTTTGGCGTATCGACGGTAAAGAGAGAGATAGAGCTGGCAACGTCTCTGATAAAGTTCAATGGAAGAGCGCCAGAGGGAAATCAGGTGGAACTCACAGAGGAATTCCTCAGACGAAGACCTATGTTCTTCACTAAGAAAACTGCCGAACCCTGTTAATGGACTCGGGGGCGTCGGCTGAAAAGTTGCCTCTCTGTTATGCATGATCACGATCCTAGTCTGATTGCAACCTCGGGCCCCTCGGCACTGAAAAATGGAGCCAATCACTAATTAGTCCTGTGATGATACAACATGCACGTCGATAGCTGATTGCAGAGACAATCACCGGGCGTCTGCTCGCACGTAATGCTGTTTGGGTTTTAGTGAGCGAAGTAGCCTGCGCCTCAGCACCCGGCAATGATTACGTCCAACAAACGGAGGGAATGTATGTCAAACAGTCACAACTGTATTGCGCGGCATCATTAACATAAGTGCTTACCACACAAATCATTTAAATTCACAAATTACGATACGCAGCTTTTGGAGAACAAAGGCTGTACACATGAGGTAAAAAGCGTCGTTGGAAATTTTAATAGGAAGACTTTTTTTCGTTAGATCGAAACACGATTTTGATTACTTGAAAAGTGTATTTATCTATAGCGGTAAATAAAATAGAGCCTTCCACGAGAGCTTAAATTTGAAATTTTAGTGTGTCCAATTGACATCTTTTTTCGAAATAAAGAAAATATAAGTCATCAGTTGTGGTGAAACGATGATCTACGGCAGATTGTAACTCTAATCCTCGAATGGGGGATGTTACAACAACTATAATAGCCATCTAAATGTCAGAAGCTGTATAATTGAATATTGGGTTAAACATTGAGATTAATGTGTACAAAACCGTGCGGAATGTTCATCAATACCAGAGAAATTTATGATTTGTGGTGCAATTCCGCCTTTTTGTTCTGGTATGATATGAGGGAAATTACAGCAGTTCTTAGTTACTTTCATTACTTTCTTTTCCATTAAAACGATTTACTAAATTAAATATTGTTGTTACTGCTATTAGTTTTGAAATATCATTATTTTGATAACACAAAGTCATGATGAGAACATTTTCCGTTCTTAAAAGCCATAAGTAATCAAAAGGCATCAAAATATTTTTTCTCTGATCAATCAGTTTTTTGTTATTGGCACCCATACAAGTTGAGCGTTTATAGTTATCCCACAATTTTTTAGTATTTAAAAAAATGGAATATTATGACATAAATAAGTATTTTTGTCTATACCTAGAAACTATGTAAGCACTATTTGAAAAATCAGTGTTACTGTAACATTTTTTACTTTCGTGTTGGCGAAATGATATGTACTTTAATAGTTAAAATGAAAAATTAACAGAAACGATTTTAATTGAAGTTTCTAATACTCAAAAAAATATAAAAATAATAACCTTACTCATTAAATACCAAAAAAAGGTTTGAAAATATGTCAAATTAAAAACATCGGTTCAAACTTATACACTCAGGATCGTATTGTGTGGTAGAATCGGAACACGTTTTCAAATAGACTAAAATTTTGATATGGTTCGACCTTGGCTATGCTTGGTATAAAATTGAACAATTCACAAACCACATGACTTCAGAACCGTCGACCGAAAGTGTTGAGAGGATCCTAGCTCACGGACTCAGGACCTGCTTCGGCTTAGCTTGACGTTTCGTAGACCTCGATATATCAGGTGCGAATATTTCTCAAAAACATTCAAGCTCTCTCAACAACTAAAATAAAAAAAACTGATGAAGGAGCATCTCAACACTTTTCACGAAAACGTCATCAAAATGACCATTATTCTGCCAACTGAAGAATTTATATGCTTTTGTGCTCTGTGATTATTTTCTCAACCAGTGGTAACAAGTTGTGAAAGACAACCTGTAGCTTTTATCAATTCGCTATGGACATAAATATTATTCCGTCCCTCTCGAACAATACCAGATCCTTTCAGCCCCTAGCTTAGTTATTTCACCGCCCACATCTGGAATATTTTGGGAAAGTGTGTTGCAACGCAATACTTTACTCAAGAGTCTGAAACATTCTCACTAACCTGTCGACTGGTTTATTTCGAAATATTGAAAAACCAACAACGTGAAAGAAATTTCACAGCTTGAAATGAATATGAGGGGTATTTACTATTTTTAATATTTAAAATAAAAAATAATTATATAAGTGTAAAAGTCCCCTTTACCCAAAATTTATAAATATAAAATATGCAATCATTTAATAAATTTTACTTCACAAAGCCGGCTTATTTTTAATGATTAACAATATATATTAACGAATTAACACAAATTATATATCTTATCAACTAAAAACATAAGATCTATTCTAGTGGTCGTCTTAGCGGGCCATCTCATGGAGAAAAATACAAACACAAATCCTACGCGCTATTGGCAGTACTAGAAAATCGAAAAAAAGGTTACAATCATTATTATTACCCGTTCTTCTCAGTTAAGCCACAACTTGCTGCTGAAGTTGGATACGTTGTACGGTCCAACGCTCTGCTCCACCAAACGTCCTCGTTGTTATAATGAGAATCTTGCCCACTTAATTTTCTTCCTTGGCCTTCCACCCGTTATTCAAATGTCCATGGCCAGTCTAATCTCCAATCTCTTACTGCTTTACTTACTACTTAATGCTTAATATATTGAACTTCTAAAAATACTAATGTACTACTAATGCTTAATCATCACTCTTAATGTTCTGAATACTTAGTCACCTAATGCTCAATCTTCACTCTGAATGTCCTTTATCCTTAGTCACCAAATATGCTCAATATTCCCTATATCAAATTTTACTGGGTTTTTAATACCTTTACGTCACTTCATTATTTAATTTCCGTCGGTGGTTATTTATCTGTCGTGTTTGGAAGTAGCCGTTCATCCAACTCCACCGATGTTTTGGGGGAAAACACGATATCCGCTGAAAGCCCGATGTCACCGAAAGTAAAAGACTTGAGAAAACCCAGACCGTGCCGATTTGTTGGTTTTGTACCCTTCTTCAACTTCTCTTGCGTCGCTTGCCTTTTATTTCGTACCACCAATTTCCTCATACAGTTGCGTTTTACTATTACAAACTGTTACGACAAACTCTTGTCTGCTGGGTTCAGAGCATCTAGCATACACAGCATAGGTCAGAATAACTGCTTCGACTGCTAAGGCATGAATGATACTTTCAAAATGCTGAGTCCCGAAGTAATACTTTGATATACTGGGGCTCGAAAGACCAGTTTGCTTAGTTTAAATTTGGTCAGCTCGAACCATACCTTCCATAATCGTCCTCTGCCAATAAAAATTTCAAGCAGTCGTTGTGTGTCCTTCTATCTTTCTCACGGGAAAATATTTCTACGAGTCGTACTTTCCCCCGGCGAGACAAGTATACATTTCAGTCGGCGTCACATCCCTTCGCTATTGTTGCCGGATTATACCTGTCTAGACGACGCGGCGTCTCAGAAGAGGCAAATTCCTTTGACGGAACCTAGCCACTATCGTAAATGCTCTTTAATCCTGCATTTCCCCCTTTTATTATTTAGCGAATTTGAACCATTACAATTACATATTTTGTAATTTTAAATTCATGACATCTATTTGAAATTCAAATGGCATGAACATGGTCCTGGAGAAAGAGTTTCATATGAGGATTAATAGAGGGAAAACCAAGGTAATGCAGTGTAGTATGGGAAACAGTGGAATAACAAAGGCTGTTAGATTGGGAAGGGATATTTTGACGGAAGTTAAGGAATTCTGCTACTAGGGAAGCGTAATAACTAGGTATACATAAAGAGTAGGATAGCACAGGCAAGGAAGGCTTTCGCGAAAAAGAGGAATTTACTTACGGGTAATATAAGTGTAAATATTAGGAAATCGTCACTAAAAATGTTCGTATGGCGTATGGCGTTATATGGGTACGAAACGTTGACGATAGGAGTTGCAGAAAGGAAAAGAATAGATGTCTTTGAAATGTGATTCTGAAAATCAGATGTGTGGATAGAATCACTAAAAAGGATGTTGTAAGCAGAATAGGGGAAGAGCGAACAATATGGAGGACGTTGGCCAAGAGAAGGGATGGATTAACAGACCACGTTTTAAGACACGAGGGTCTTGTAAAATTAGCTTTAGAGGGAAGTGTGTGGAGTAAGAATAGAAAAAGGAGACAAAGTATGGAATACGAAAAGCAGATTAGGGAGGATGTGGGTTGTGATAATTATAATAAAATGAAAAGGCTTGCGCAAGAAATGTAAGCATGGAGGGTTGCATCAGACCAATCTTAGGACTGAATACTACGACAACAACAACATTTCAAAATCAAAGCTGGAGTGAAAGAAAAAATCTGCTTGAAACTTGAAGAATGGTTCAATTTAAGTAAGACATATTATTATAAAAGGTATTGAAATTACACTTTATTATGAGGCCTATTTAAAATTTTGTGTCATTTCTGACGTAAAGACATTATATTATTCAGAAAATATGAAGACCTACATAAATTGAGGACGTTCTGAATTAAAATAATTTGGACCGATCATTAAGCTTTTAATTATACTTACTTCACAAATATAGGAAAATTTTCGGCTGATTAAAAAAATTATGGGTTCGAAAACGTATGTACATTTATTTCAGGCATTTACATATCTTATATTCAATTTAATTTTAAAATAACTTTTTTATTTTACTTGTATAATATTTAAGAACAATTTACAATAAGGGAAGTAGGAAAACGAGCCAGAAACTGTTCGCCAGGGGTAGAATTTTCTGCATTCAGATAAAGGAACATTTCTTCGTCTTGCTTGCTCGTTAACAACCATATTTTTTCTGTAAGCGGAAAACATTAGAGGGGCGCTGCACATAATGTCAACCGTGAAAAGTGAACACATTTCTTGCTGGAGATTCAAACGTGTCGTTTTTGCAGACAGCGAAATTGTGTTAATCTAAGTACAATGTTACGCGAATAACATTGTACAAAATTTCACGAATTAAATAATATTTATGTGAAGCATTTCAGATCCGTAATATACACGTAGTGAGAGCATCTAACACAATAGCATACTTTGGAAAATAATGCAACGCTTTCAGTTATTAATTATACATGTTTCTTCTTCTAAGATGTAAATTTCAAAATATGTCTACGTCAGTATGTTATTCATGACTCATTTCAATAATATTGCACAAAGGTCCGTTTAGTACATTAACCAAATAAATGTTAATACTTATGTATAATGTTCACAAACATTATATTTTATATTTCAAATTGTTTCGGAGTTGATTTCCGAGATTTTGCGTAAATGTGTGTCGTATTTCGTTGGATGTTGCGTGTGCGTACATTTAATTTTAATTTTATGATACATGCTCGTGTTCCAATCAATTAATTGATTTTTTACTTTATTCATTATATGCAGAACGTTATATAACTGCGTACCATAATATAATTTGAATTTATTTATATTATAGTTAACGATCGACGCAGAATTGATTCATAGCTGTTTAGTCTTTTTGTTTCAAACTTACAATAATTTCTTTCTCATATTTTTAATTTATTCATACAGATTTTAACTTACATGTTGTTGAACGTTTAAATATGAATGGTAATTAATCAGCTTTATTATAAAATAAAGCATTTTATACGTATCTTTTTATTTTATTTGTTGCTTAAATAATTATGATGTTATAGATAATTATGCTTGAAAATTAAAACTTAAGTTAGGATACATTTATTGACGATGGTTCATGTTTTATAAATTGAAAATGCTTATTGCTTCTATTTTTATATTATATGAATTTAAAAATTGACAAAAGACTCGAACTATACTAACAAAAATATATAAAACTCTTACTTTTACAATTTCATCCGTTTGGAAACAATTGGGTCTCAATATATCAATTACTAATTATAATTTGTTTGTTTTTGTTCGGATTTATAATAGTAATAAGTTCCTGAGAGATACCCGTTTCCGCCAGGGGTTGACCATTATAACTATTATTTACTGCTAATTAATAGTAGACATGATAATTATAACTAGTAAATACTGGAAATTATTTTGTATAATTTTATTACTTTAATTTCAACTAATCTTTGTCCATTTCATATTTCGTGTAAATACTTAAGGAATTTGTTTCCAAGTGCATTATCATAGCAATCTATAGGCAATTGTAAAGAAAAGGGAAACGAAGACAAAAGGAAATGAAAGCAGTAGCGGAGACTTCGCCATCAAAGAAAATTATTTCCAGCAGTGGAACTTCTGAAAGTTCGTTTTTATGGAAGAAACGAACCGTCGACGTACTTTAACGAGGGAAGCGAATAAGTAATGAAAACGACAAGTGAAAGAAATTTTTCCCTACTCCTGATACTGAATAGGAAGATGTTTATGATTCATGGTGTACGGCGCGCTTTTTGAAATTGGGCAACCACAAAATTAATTTGTACATTTCAGTGAAATTTCTTGGGATTAAATTTATAAAATATCATACACAATTCATATAAAGGTCTTAATTACTAGCTTCGTTAGCATAAAATATAATGTGCCTTTGCACTAAATTGTATTATACCACTTTAAATCTTATATAATACCATAAAGGTAAAACGAAAATTAATAGAAAATATAATTTTGTTAACGTATTCCGTTTATAAACAGAAAGTTTTCATTTAAATTACCCCAAAAAATTTCTATTATTTTTAACTAGTTAAATACATCAGAATAATTTTTTTATATTTATCTAGTCTAGGTGCAGATTAAACAATTTTTATTTACGTAGGCTAGAGTTTTAAAGACAACACAGCCAAGGTGCATGCATTTTGAGCGACGCCCTGAGACGCCAAGGGAAACGTAACTGTATTTTGCCGACGCTGCATTTGTAGGCATTGTGCAAGTTCTCGCTCCAGCACGCGACCAACTTACTTAACTAAGGGAACTACAGCTCGATGTTTTGCCCTATTACTGTAAAAGACTTATTATAAATCAAAATGGATGTGACTGTGTGTGGATTTGTGTTTGTATGGTCCACATACAAATTTAAACGGGTGGAGGAATTTCAAAGAATCTTGAAAAGCAAAAGAATTACGATCCGGGAGTAAACACGGTGTAGATAAAATAAAAGTACCTCTAGTAGTAGGGGAAATATTTTCCCTTCTAAATAAATTTCTAATTAAATCGATGAAATATATTTTCTTTAAAATGGCTTGTATTTTCCTTTGATAGTAATAAACTTTCATCTTGAGAACTGAAAGGGAACTAGAGATTATAAAGCGTTACAACAAGGGGAATATTAATAGTTTCCCTCTCATGAAAACATCACATTTTCTTAACAATAGCTAAATCATCTACTACGCACTAAATTAAAATTCAGGCTTCGTGAAATTGTACGCGTTGAGTGAACAAAATGTTAAGCAAGTAGTATAGGAAAAAATTAATTAGAGTATTATATTATGTTGTTGGAAATAATTTGTGGCTTGTTGCTAAATCTAATGAAATAATTTTAATTTAATTTGCGGACTGTATAATATAAAAATGAGAATCAGAGAATGACGCAAAGTTGCACACTTCAGACGTAACCGTGCTGATATTTCCAAGCGTGGAAAATTGATTAGCATATGTGAGATCGGGATAAAAAAACGCCTACGTTAGAAAAAGCGTTTGAAAACGTGAACTAGAGCTCAATATTAGGAGTTTGAAGAGCACAAGAATAAAATATCGAAAAAGGAGGCTTACACATAACCTCTACAGAAGGCAGTCATCAGTAATTAGAATTGAAGATCAAGAAAAGAAAGCAGAAATAAAGAAAGGCGTAAGGCAAAGATGCAGTCTGTCACCCATGCGGTTTAACTTACATATAGAACAGGCGATGAAAAACTTATGGAAAAGGAATCATACTACAAGGAGAAAAAAATACAAACCCTACATTTTCCGATGATATTGTAGTATTAGGTGCGTAAGAAGAAGACTTGGAAATCATAATATGCAGCATGAACGTGGTCCTGGAGAATGAGTTCAATGTGAGGATAAATATAGGGAAAGCCAAGGTAATAGAGTATACGGGAAACAGTGAATAACAAAGGGTATTAGTTTGGGAAAGGATATTTTGATAGAAGTTAAATAATTCACCTACTTGGGAATAATAACTAGGGATGGTAGAAATATAGTAGACATACAGAGTAGGATAGCACAGGCAAGGAAGGCTTTCGCAGAAAAAGAAGAATTTACTTACGGGTAATATAAGTGTGAATTATCACATCGTTCTAAAAATGTTCGAATGGACTGTGGCGTTGTATGGGTGCGGTAGGAGTTGCAGAAAGAAAAGGAATAGAAGCCTTTGAAAGGTGGTGCTATAGGGTGGATAGAATCACTAACGAGGAAGATCTAAACTAAATAGGGGGATTGAGGACAATGTGGAGGACGTTGATACGAGGGTCTTGTAAAATTAGCATCAGAGGAAGTGTGTTAGGTTAGAACAGAGGACAGAGGCCTAAGATGGAATACGCTAAGTAGATTAAAGGGAATGTGGGATGTGGTAGTTATGCGAAAATGGCAAGGCTTGCGCAAAATAGGTTAGCATGGAGAATTGCATCAGACCAGTATTGGGACTGAATACCACAAAAAAAGCGTGATTAACCATTGTATAAATGTTATTCCTCATCCAAGTCTTGTAAATCTTCTAAACAAACTTTAAAGTTCAAGACGTAGTAGAATATTGCATTTCATTCATCGTTACTGAAACAGAATTTTATATATTCTTACTATAATTATTTGGGACAGTATCACGAAGAAATATGCCATTTTCACTTTGATGTAGACATGATTGGTTATTATGCATACGCTGTCCCCATTTCCAAACTCATTTTTATGTTACAAACGTTCGGTCCAACCTTTTAATATTCATGACAGCCATGTACCTATATTGAAGTTACCGCAATTAGTTTCAGAAGAGCGATAATTTAAAATCTATGAAAGAGGAAGAGCAATACTTCAAAATATTTTTAATTTCAGACAGTAGAATCGAAAAGGAAAATAGTTATTAGATCTCACACACTATCTGATTAGTAATAACTTCATCAATTTCAGCAACTCTAAATCAACTGCTACGCGGTGCACTTTGATTCAGATGAGCAAAAAAAATAGTAAAAGTAAACATCTTTTCGTGAGTATTATAGGTGCAATCAGTATGAACAGAAATGATTGTATGTTTATATGTTTGTTTGCCTCGTTTGCGCTTTATTCATTTGGTAATTTCTGCGCCCGCCCGCGAATCCTCTCAAAACCCTTCTAGGGTTTATACGGGAGTGGAAAATATTTTTAAAAAAATGCATAAACCGCCGTTATTTGCGTCGAATAATTTTTCTCAGGATCAATAAGTTTGGTACTGTTCTTCCCTAAGTTATTTCTGTATAATATCATCCCCATTCGTCATGGGAAGGGAGCACACGGAGGTATATAAATAACGCTAAAAGAACCGAGAACGGTGTGAATTCTCGGGATATAGGAGTTGATGAAATTGATTGTGACATTCAAAATGCAACACAAGTTATACATCAGCTATGCGGGTGGAACGGATAATGTCAATAGCGCGGGGAGGGGACAGGTTGTTGTCGAATCCGGCGTTATGGAAGTCACTGAATTTCTTTCTGATATTGTACATGTCGGTTAATTTGTATTTGAACACCTAGGAGTGAGGTTGAAGGGTAAAAGAATTGCGCATACAATCTGAAACGCCTGGAACAGTTTAAACCAAATTTTATATTCATACTCCTTCCGTCCTAGAATGAAACAGTGCAGGGAAAGACGCGGCTACAATCTAGGGCCGGGGATGGAAATATTAACATATTCAAAAAACGATTGATATTTGCGTCGAAGAAATATTTTACGGGTCAATAAGATTGACAGTGTTTCTCACGATTTTTTTGAGTACAATTTAAATCCCATTTCATTTGGAGGGAAGGACCCTTTGGTGTTGGGTGGAGCCACGCAAAAATCCGAGAAAGGTGTCCATTATGAGGTTATGAAATTCACTGAGTTTAATTCTGAAATTCAAAATCCGGGTTAAGATTTAGGTTAGAAGGGGCGTGGGAGGAATAGGGCTAAATCTGTTTCACAAACATAATACGAATACGATTGAAATTGCAGTTTAATCAGGGATTCCATAGCTTGTCTGACTCTTGCAAATATGTCAGGTCTGTCCTTGGTACGTTACCATGTCGACTAAGTCGCGAAAGGTATAGAAATCCATTCTCAATTGAAGATTACACTCAAATGACTCGATAGTCTACTGTGAATGGATCATATCCAAGCCTTCCCGTCTCATTCAAATGTCAACAAAAGAACTGAGTACACACATTCGCATTACATAGACGTACTTCCGCGGAAAAAAACATTTTCAGCTGTAACTTCGAAACGACACATCATAAGATATACGTTGTTTAACAAGCATGACTCCTCGATATATCAGAAAAACGGATGCTACCCAGAAAGTAATTGATAAATTGCTCATGAATCATTTTAAAAAATATCACTCATTATTTTATAATCACTTGACTGCTAAAATTATGAGTAGAGTACGTTTCATTGTGATTCAAAATATGTGCGCTGTGTGTGAGACGGAAAAACAAACTCACTTCTGGAATTTGCAGAACCAGAAGAAACTGTCAACGATGTCGATAGGAGCAATCTTCTTAGGATGTTGAAAATGTATTAAATTAAATACAGAGAGCGAAGGAAGACAGAAGTATTTAGAATTGCAGTATGCAGCATCGAGAAGGGAATAAGACGGGGTTTTAATCTGTCTCCTATTCTTTTTAATCTGTTAATTGAACGAGCAATGAAGGAATTAAAGGGAAATTTGGTAAAGGAGTCACAAAACGTAGTTCAAAGAAGAGAAATTGAGTCACCATGGTTTTATGACAATATTGTTATTTTATCACAATCTGCGGAAGATTTGGACTTCTTAAATGATATGAATAACTTCTTAAAAGGCAAGTAGAAGAACATAATTAATAGAAACAAAACTTATGTAATTGAGTTAAGTGAAAAGAAGAGTGGGATGATTCAATGGATATCGGGTTAGGAAATAACAGTTTGAAGAAAGCAGAGAAATTTTGCTAGTTGGCACCATTGATAATAGATGAAAAATAGATATAAAATGACAGCTAATAGACGCGAGATAGTTTGTTTTCATCTATTAAAAGTTTTGAGACTATGGAAACCATTTTCAAAAGGGTTAGTGTGGAACATGATGTTGTTTAGGATCGAAATTTGAACATTCGGCAGTGTACAACAGAAAATAATAGGAAAAGAAATGTAGTAATGCAGAAGAATGCTAAAAGTAGGGCGAAAAGATCCAGTCAGAAAATAGTAAGTCCTAGAATAGAATTGGTGAGGAGAGAACATAAAAAGTACATTGGCTATTTGCAGGAATATAGTATGCATTAAGGACTCTTTAAATTAGTATTAAAGGGAAGGGTAGAATTGTAAGAGGAAGACCAATACTAGAATTTAAAAGCTGATCTATTATTGTCCAGATCTAAAGATAAGCACTCGATAAATTAGCAGAGGGAGATGCATCAAACCTGTCTGTGAGCAACAACATGTATGAGGTATTCGTAAATACATTAATGGATAGGATGTATCGATTTCGTTGAGAAATACCTATTACTTGTGTATAGTACAAGTCATGTAGCTTCTATGGATATTTTAACACGAGAAGCCACTTAGAAAAATAATAATTAATGGATTTTGTACTATATGTTACTTTATTAATGTATCATTACGTCTGATTGCATTCAATATTTCAATATTAAAACAGAGTAAACATAAGAAGAGGTAATACTCTTTGTCAGTCATATTTCAAATTTAAAAAAATTGTAAGTGCTGCTCCATTATGAGTATCTCTCCTCTGTACAACTGAAAGTTGAATAATTACATGTGTAAAGAATTCTGGTTTCTTTTTAAAATTTAACGTCACCCAATTTTTATAAAAAGTTCATATTTTCAACGGAATATTTTCGGTTGGAAGAGAAGTGCTTCCAATAAACAGTTATTTGCTTTATGTTTCACATAGGAAAGTTATTAAGGTTAATGCGAGGTAAAACTGTCTGTTAAATAGGTTTACTGCATTGATAACGAACTAATGTTATAGCGCCGTATACCTTTGTCTCTTCCAATTGTTTCTCGAAGCCTGACTCTCAATAGAAGCGGTTTCAGCCTTCAGTACTGACTTTGTTTCCGGATGAGTAATTCATTTATTCACTCACCGACTTCATTGTGTCGCTAATGGAGAACTACGAAAACTATTGCCCGTGTCGTGGAGTCTGAGTAGATAAACCAAAGGGTGGAATTCAAACTCTCCTAATCTGCATACCTTAGGCCGTTTTTTTTAAATAAACTAATTGTTTCAGTATAATAATGTTTTGTCGTACACATTTTAATGTAAAATTAAAATTACATAGATAAGAAGTTCTAAATTTTTAGTATAATGGTTTGAGCATAAAAGTTCTGTTTACATTATGGGTAGTTAAATTTAATATCACTATAATCATGAACATTAATGTAGAAATAGAGCTCTGGAAACCTCGGGTTTTCTTCTTTTTATTTTGAGTCTCAACTTTGATTAAAGTAAGGAGAAGGTTTCGTTGCAGTCTGCTCAGGTTTCTGATCACGTCCTGAACCAATTTCGTAGTTTTCAATACAGATATTGGTAATGTGTATCAGAAATGAACGTGGCCTAAATATATACCCTCAAAATAGAACTGCTTGGCAGAAATCTAGCAAACCGAGCAAGAAGAAAAAGTCCTATATCTGTCTTCATGAAATATATAACTCACAAGGCTTTTAAAATAAAGGAGAAATCTAAATAAGTGAAAATTTTTGTGATAAGTCAGAGATGTAGTTGGTCAATAAGTTTCCGTTACGTATATGTGCATCAAGAAAAAATTAGTTCGTGAATCAAATTTAAATTACAGTATATTACCATCTTAATAATGAATAAATAAAACCTTTTTATGGTTTTGAAACCGGAGAATGTATTTTAAAATACGTGAAATTAAATGGAAACTTGGCTGGTCCACAACTAAACTTAATGCCAATCCTATATACTACAAAAGCTGCCATATGGAAAAGATTTAGTACTAATGAAAACTTCAGTAATATGCCTATATTGAAATAAAATCTCACGCTGTGATTCAACAGACATAATATTATACAGTTTTGGGAATATCATAATATTACTTATAATATAATTAAAACTCATCTAGGAACTGAATTTGAATTGAAAACATTTAATTATAATTACGTTCGGTGAAAATATTGCAGTAGGTAGCAGAAAGATTTGTTTACTCTCTACGAAATGGGATTTCTGACAATATTTTAGTAACTAAAATGCGACCCTAGTCGTATTTGTCAAATAACATTAGGCCAGCTTTCTCACTTATTGCATTAAACCTGGCGGTTTTGTAATTTGTAGGGAAATCATACATCCCTCCTTTAAATCCTCTATAAGCCATACATTTCGTCTTATTGAAAAATATCCTCCATAACGGCTTCCCTCTGCATATAAAGATATGAAAGCCGTATCTGTTAGAAGGTACGTCTTTCAATCGAATGCTACACACGGTATAAAATACACATATGATTCAAAATATGAAAATAAAATAAATAAATGTTACATTTATTTTTAGGGTCATTTGGAATTACGTTTTTACGAATGAATTAACGTTTGACATTAGAGATAAATTAATTGAATTGAGTTCAAACATTAAATGAAATAAATTAATGACCAGTTTTGCAGACAGTTTTTCATTAGATTGAACGACGTTTTTCCGGTGTTAAATTTTGATGAAGAATCTACTACTACTAATAATAGGAATTTATTTATCGTGTGTCAACGATAAAAAGCAAATCAATTAACGTCTGTTATAGAAATTTGAATATCCCAACATCACACGTTAATTAATTTACTACCTATCAGTTCAAAAAAAAAGGCTTTCGCTGTGAATTTGTTTCAAATACAATTCAGGGTCAAATTTTGTTTACACAACGTTTCGTCATCGTCGATTCTGTCGAAACGTTGTGTATAAAAAACGATGATTCGAGCTGAAACCCTGAATTGTATTTGAAACCGTTAAAAATTTGAAACATGATTTCATGGTTCTTACAATACAAATATAATCTCTCAAGCGTGAATATCGCTTTCAATCTTGACTAAATGCATGCATCATATCGTTTACATGTGAAATTATCACTGTACTGTTTAAATTGACGTAATCGAAATCCAAATCGAAAATAAAGCACGTTATTGTCACAATTAATAGAAATTAAGTAGAAAAAGTGAACAATATGAAAACAATAAACATGAATACTAAATGTCCTACGTTTTACGTGTGTATCTAACTAATTGTTTTCAGAGAAGTAATTCAAGAAGCGTTTTTTGCCGTTATCATGTTTCTTGTGTTGGGTCGGTTCAGCTAGTGAAGACCTCAGTCAATCCCTTGAGAATATGTTGGCTCTTAGTTTCTGGTCATTAAAGCAGTACCATTCCTTAGAGGGCTAACACGTCAAAATGTTCCTGCTACCAAGTGCAATGTTTTAAAATAAATAAAACAAAGTAATTCTAAGAAACGATTTAAATTCAAATTGAATTTTTAGATTCCATTTAAAATGTTTTGCAAGTAAGCATATTATGCTAACTAACCGTGCAATATTACTATTATTTATCAACAACGTGGGATATTTCTTGTTTTCTATATATAAATTATAATATAAATAGTTTATTTTGAACTAAAATTATTTTAAATAATTAGAGAATTTTTATGATTGCTGTTTAATAATTCTATTAATTCAAACACCCAGTTTCACAGCAAAACTCCATACGTTTGCATATAATGTTTGAATGTTTATACCAACATCTGTTGGCTCTCAAGCTGTTTCCATGTAAATCGATATATCGAAGCTCTACGCTTACTTCCGGTCGAACACTTGCTGCGTCAATCAGCGTTTATCAATGAATTAGAAACTAAAGATATAATAAAGGTTTTAACACACGTGACTTGTTTAATAAATGCATTTATTTAACAAACTTTAAAAAATATGATAAACAATAAAAAACAATCGATTTAATAAAGAATTAATTTGTAATGATTTTCTATGGTATTTGTAACAATTATACAGAGTGAATTACAGCAAAAGAAAGTACATCGTTATGTCAACCTCGAGCATAAGGAGAATTCCTCAGAATATAAGACCAGGCAACAAGACCTTTGAAGGGGTGACGCTATTAAAAAAAATAGGAATATACATCAGTAATCAGTGCGATATGGCGAACTGTATCTGCAAATAGAGCATATTATGCCAACATTAAATAGTTTAGAAGTAAACTCACATCCAGAACTACTAAACTAAAGATATACAAGATATTGATACATCCGGTAGTTACTTACGGAACTGAAGCATTTTGATGACGAGTATAACTTATGATGTTTAGAAATAGTGATGGCTGGAGAACGAGAGGTAATCATAAATTAAATAGGCTGATACAAGGACAAGACTTGGTGAGATTTGTAAAGAAAATATAATATAAAGGTTGGGCCACTTAGAGAGGATGCCAGACAGCCGAATACCTAAGAAAATTCTGAAAGGGAGACTTTTCCAGGAGAAAGGAGAGAAGACCAGAAAAGAGGTGGTTGGACAACGTTATTAAAGACCTTTCTGCAATGGGTGTGAGAGGATGGAAGTGGGAGGTGTATGATAGATAAAGATGGAGAGACATTGTCCAAGAGGCCAGAAGGTACCCCGGGTTGTAGCGCCAGGAAAAAAGAAGTGAACAGAGACTTTAAGTTTACAGAATTACATGCACGTTTTTGAGCTGATATTCTGGAAGATTGACGATCTTTCACCAGAATAATAATATGCCATTTTAGTTTGCGTGTTTTCTGCATTCGTGTTCTGACACAGCTAGGATGTGCCACCTTTAGTTTTAGAGATATTTTGCTGAGTCTGCAGCCTCTGGTCTTCTGGCGCGGCCTCGCGATGATTTGGGATGACACTCACCTCGTTGCTTTGCACGTGCAAGTCCAAAAAAGACCCTCTTGGTCCATCCTCCAGATACCGTATTTTACTCAAGTCTCATTGACCGGCTCTCACTTTCCATCGTGCTTTCCCAAAAGTTACTAAATTGTCTCCAACATTTCGTCAATAACATCTCTTCATCTAATATATGATTTATTTCCACCACCACGTGACAAAAATGCCTAATCAAGGAGACTTTCTAGCTGCAGGGTCCACTTGTCTCTCTCGCGCGGGTACAACAAAAGGAATTTCTTAGACGGCTATGCCAATGAATTAATTGCCATTAAGGCTAACGTATGATGAACTACAACGGCAAGAATTGTCTAACATGTTTAACACAGGAGTGTATAAATTACAATGTAATCGTGCCGTCTCCGTGGACGAGCTTCAGATGAAATACGGAGACGAAACTTGTACAGTGGAACCTCGCCTAACGAGCGCCACCCAAAACGAGTAATTTGCATAACGAGCAAAATATATTGTAACGCTTAACGAGCGACTTTTCGACGTGGATAGAGGAAACTCCAAATTGAGCGATGGACGCAACTCACCTGCCCATGCTCCAGGACTAAACCATGATCTCCTTGAAGAATACAATCTCAACAGGATCTAATTTCTGCTTCCATACTTTTTCTCCAGTCTATGGACCAGCAGCTCTACCCAAAATATTCTTTTAGCGTTATTTTGAGATGATTGAAGGGACCAATTTTGCTCCCACAGAGTTTTGGAAATACCACTTCTACATTGTTGCCTGCCTCAAGATGATTGAAAAGGCATGGAAGCAGTTACTAAGAGAACTTTCACTTCGGCTATGGCCGGAGAGTGTTGTCGAATGTGACGTTTGGGGGGGTTTGAGACAGTATCTGAAGAGACTGTAGTATATGAGATTGTGTGTCTGGCCAAGATCTTGGAGGCTGGAACTAGATAACGACGATATAAATGACCTTGTGGAAGAACACAGACAAGAGCTGACCACCGAAGAGATTATTGAATTACAATCTGTTTCACAAGAAGAAGATGTGAAATAGTTTGTCAGTAGAGAAGGCGGTAACAGAAAAGAAATAATCTTCGGGATAAATAAAAGAAATGCAGAAAGCATGGTAAACTGTTGCATCGAATATTGAAAAGTATCGCCATAATAAAACGGTAACTATGCGCGCTACAAATGTACTTAATTGATAATTTGATGTCGTCTTTTTAACAAAATTTGAAGCTTTGGCAAAGACAAATGTCGCTAAACAGTTTTATAATGAAAAATAATTACAATTCTTTTTAAAATCGAATTCTCATTCCAGATTAGTTCGTTCCACCATAGAAGAAAAAATGGAGATGAATTATATTCTTTAACAATGTATATGTAATGTTTTTGTATAAACGTTACACATTTTGAGTATTTATGTGAAAATTTCATTTTTTGTGTATTTTGTTTTCGGTATGGAACGCATTATCGTATTACACATTACTTTATACGGTAAAAATGGTTTCGCTTTACGACTGTTTCGCGTTAAGAGTAAGACTCCGGAATAAATATGCTCGTTAAGCGAGGTTCCATTGCAGTTCACTCTCCCTTCCAAGCTCAATAATGATTACGTGACTGCTCCTGCTTTTTCCACGCCAAGTTATCTCAGTAATTTTTTTTCTTTAATTAACTAAGTATGTTAGGGTGAAACCTGCTCTGTACTCAATTGATCTATCTGATATCATCATTTAATTTTTTTTAAATTGTACAAGTCCATCTTTATCCCTTGTTTTGTTTAATATGGGTGCATAGCCCTTTTCATCTTTGTCCAAAGAGAACGCGATAGTCACCAATACCAGCTCACTGAATTGGATTTCAATGATTACTGCTACTACTTCGCGAAAGTACGGAAGAGGTACAGTGAAGCTAAAACATCCATCCGATCCGTGTAGTATACATAAATAGATCTGTATACAGTCTTATTTATTATAATACAAATATTTTACCAAGCATTAATTAGAAGAAACAAGTGAATTAAGTATATAAAATATAAAAATAAAGTGTATAACAGAATTATGTAATCAATTACATTAATGTTTTATTCGTCTAGTAAAATTATTTCAATAATACATATAAAAGTTGTAAAGAATTAATGACAATATTAAAAAAGTGAAATTGGCTCAGCAACTACGTGTGCTGGCGATATATATACAAATAAATACGCATACGTATTTATATAGTCTGGCTGACAAGTCTTTAAGGCGAGGATGGGTGAACATATTTTTTAGGAAAATAAACGGTATATCGAATAAAAAAAATTCTTAAGTATATAACTCTTTTTATAAAAGTAGTAGCATACAACAAGGCATACAAAAAAATGTTACAATTTTAATTATTACCAATACACACATTGTTCAAATGTAAATAAAATTGAGTTTGATACTTTTAAGTAAAATTAATCTTTTACATAGTTCCGGATCACGCTTTAAAAAATCATAAAATTCCAAACAGTTCATTTGAAAGTTGCTTGTGCTTCCTTTTGATCTTTTTCTTCATTAGCCCACAAAAAATCCACCATATTATTCCTTCGACGGGGGCATTATATTCAGGGAGACACAAAGGGAATTCTACGATTTTACTAACGTTTTTAAAAACAATTTCGTTTGTTGTAAAATGTTACAAATTCTCAATCCACCTTTGATGCTTGATATTTTGTCACCATTCGTCAAATTTTCGTTTGTGAAGTATTTTTTTACACACGAAACTTCAACAAATATCTCACAGTAGAATACATTCAGAGGCCATTGTTTCAAAAAAACTATAGATTTCCTCTACCTTGGCCCACAAAGGGATTTCGCGTAATGTGACCCATTAAACAACTCTATTACAATAAAACACGTAACCCAGTTACTTAGATAATTTATGCACTTTGATAAATTAAGTCCTATCAATTTATGTTTACTTGATAAAACATTATTCTTCTTTTCTCTGAGAACCACCAAAATTGCTGTTGGTATTGTCAGTACATATTGAAAGGATATCTGAAGTTTCTCCAGAAAGCTTACTTGCATTCAAAGCTTTTACTGACACCGCAATAGAGTAAGAATTTGTTTGTTGAAGTGTCCGCTTCTTTGTGTTTTGTTGTACTGAATATGTTGTGTAATTGATGATCTGACACTGTTTGCTAAAAAATCTGGCAAAAATTTTGTTTATTTGACGCGACTACCAGTTATTTATTTTTAATAAATATAAATTCTTCTTTTATGTTTGATAACGCTTTTTTGCGATAAAAATATAAATTATCTTGTTAAGCTTTATAGCTTGGGTATTGGATAAATATACGTTTTCAAATGGTGTTATCAAAAGAAAAAGTATATCATTTTAACTGAACGTATATAATACCCAAATACGAAAATTTTGAAATAATAGACTACTCATATGCAGTCAGTGTGTAAGTACTTGCGTAAAATTATAGTAACTGATGCGATGTCCACGTGTGATCTGTCCTGAGGAAAGGAATAAACTATGATAAGAAGGGATACTCAACACTAAAAATCCACATGAGCCGCCGAAGTTTGACAAGTGGCGACGAATACTCGTCAACGCTCCCAAGTTCGGATGGTGACATACTGAAACTAGCGCGCTCTATCTTGTAATGCACGACACGAAAACAAAACTAGAGCTGACGCAAACGAAACTATCTTGTTCAAGATATTATTAAAAAATATTTTTTTTTGCGAAGGCTTTAAAAAATTAAGAAAAAACGCCTATTTGAGAAAATAAATAAAGTTAGAAAATGGAGCAGTGAAATAAATGACTTTTTTTTGGTTAACAGGCTACATGAGGGTGATCCTGAAACAGGCAACACCCCTTTAATACCATAGGAAGGGAACTGAAAAGGGGGATACAGAAGGTAGAGCAAGGTAGCCAAGGGTTGACTAGGGCCCCCGGACTGTGGTTCAAGGATCCTACCCGGTGTTTCACCTAAAGAGATGCAGGGAAAATCCTAGAAAACCTGCATCAGGGAGTTTGCTGTGGGGTCGTAGCATTCCCTTCTCCGTGTCTTCACCAGTTTCACGAGGGATCAGCGAATAACTCTTACGATATGCCCAAGGTCTACGACCCCCGAGCATATACCTCCTAAAATAGGTGAAGGTGTCTCGGCATGGGAGAACTTTGATAAAAACCCCAGGGAGAGTACGAGACATTCCCAACATAATCAGGTGAGCCCCAAGTCACTCTGGGGGGAAAAGCCTGAGAGAATCTCTCACAGGCACATCTATCATGAAATAAAGGACTGTTTTTGGAAGTTTCGTAGGACAGGTTGATATTTGTGATAAATAAATAATTTCAATGAAATATCTTCGTTGTACTCATTCTCCAAAACCACATTCATGTCATTTATTATGGTTTCCAAATATTATACTGAGTCCCCTAATACCAAAATATCATAAGCAAACCTTATGGATTTTATTTCTTCTCCGTACGGTATGATTTCTTTTCCGCATTCATTTTTAACATTCTTTATCGCCTGATCTATATGAAAGTTAAACAGCTTGGGAGACAGGCTGCATCCTTGTCTCACTTATTTCTTGATTTCTGATCTTTTTTCCTCGTCAGCAGAGTTTATGGATAGCTCGTCTTTCTCGATGTTTAATTTCTGTCATCAAATATGTTACTAAAAATTTTAATGTGGTCATATTAGCTCAAAGATTACAGGCATCAAATTATTCATAGCGTAGAGATCAAATTATGATGACACAAACGTATTCTAAATAATACAAGTGTCAGAAGAGGACGGGATACAAGTAGTAAGCGACAAGTTGAATAATTCGTCAACTTCTTTAATTTTCGTCTGAAGTTGGGGTATCGTGGATATATAACTGTTACGTGAATATCTTATAAACTGTGTATCAACTTAAAAATCTGTGGGTAGATAAGTTTCTTAAAGAACTTTACTCATGCTAAAGCCTTTAATATTCATATGAATACAAAGTTTGTAAAGTACGTTGGAGCCAGATATATTGAAATTCCTTCGGACTTTGAGAAGGCATCATAATTTTATAACTTCTTTAAAACTCTAAATTATTGCAACTATACAAAAGTATACGAGTCTCAGATGAATCATAGTATGCGCCATGTGTATATAAAATGTAACAAATTGCTTCTATTGTATGTAGAAGAAATGAAAACTTATTTATTTAATATAAATAAGTAGTAAATTATTGATCTCTTTCGGCACACATTTCATGCTAATCTATGAAACTGCCTTAGTGAGTATATATATATAATACTATCTTACCGTGACGAATCAACTATTTTTTATTCCACAATTGATTACAGTTAATATGATGTGTGATGTGCAATATTATGTAACAAAATCTTTATTTTTACGATTCTTTAGCTCAATGTACAAAAGAAGATTATTAAAAAATTTAATTTTTTTGGCTGATTAAAATTATTTTGGCATAATATAAAAATAATAAAACAAATATATGTAATTGTAAAGTATTTTGAAGAATAAAATAATATTGCAATAGCTAATGTATTATTATAAGCTGTTTATTAATGATGAATTTTACTCAAGTAGTATAATTATGTTTTTAATAATAATTTTTTAAAAATTTTCTATTCAGCTATAATTTTTACTCCAAACACTTTAATTAATTTTTCTTTATTTTTTAAATTTTCGTCTCCTAAACATAATATCCACTGGCCCCTTAGACGATGCAACATCTCTACGATAATATTACTGCAAGCTATTTCTCCAAATGATATCCTCATTTCCAGAAATTATTTGCATTGCACTATTCTTCTTCTTTTTCTTCTTCAGTACTTCTAATGAGAATTTCAATATTCTCTGTGTCTTTCAATATTTCCCAGTAAGTTATTCTGCATCTTGGCATCATAGTTTACGTTCATTTGAATTCACTACAGATCTATTATCGCCATTATTTCCTTATACCGACCGAATACCAGTAGATTTTTGAGGAAATTTTAATTATTATATCTCTCTGTCGGAATAAAACAAACGTGGAACATTATTTGGTTATTGGTTCCAGTAATGTCCCTCACTAAGACTGGTCTAGGAAACCTATTTTAGGCTAACGGCTGGATAAAAGTTTCCGCGCAATTGGCTTGTTCGCCCTGAACTTTCAGTTGTGGAACGACTGTATCGTTTCCACCTGTCGGCTTCCACCCAGAAATTGTCTGGAAACTTTTGCGTGACTGCTGGGAAGTTGGAACTACTATCGCTAGTAATAGCTTCCAGACTGGAATACTCTCGCTCACATACGCTGCTTAAAGAGCATTGATTTCAAATATATCAAAATGTCTTTCAAAGTACGTTGATGAGTCATTTATGAACGCCCAATGAAATAACTTTCAAGAATTCCAGGAAATTAATTTGCATCCATTCATGACAACCAATCATCTTTTACTTGCCACATCGGTGGTGAGTGAGATTGGAAGAGTGGATGGAAGGATGTCTAATTAAATGTGAAAATGACCGAAATTGGCGTAGAATTTAGAGCTTCGGAGGTCGCTGAGATGAATTGCCTCCAACCCACGTTATTGTGTAATTAACGTATTTGAGTTAAAAAGTGACACATTAACTTATATTCCTTTATTGGAATATTAAATGTATGTTGCCCTTTGTAACGTAATAAATCTGTCTATCTAGAATTAATTGGTTAAGTCACGTGTTCAGCCATCATCGGTTGGCGGCAGGTTTAGCAGGGGTTAATTACAATATATTCCAGATTACCAAGTGATTAGAATTGAAATAATTATAAAGAAAATAGAAAGACCGCCAATAAGTCAGCAAATAATTTTATTTCTATTTAATTAATACAAATACTACGTTTATATTTGAATTAATTTCTGTTAACGGTACAACATGAATTTTTTAAAAATATATATCCGGTGAAATACCAAAAATCAGCCAGAATTATTCTAAATCACGGCCATTGTGAAAATTGAATCATCGTAGTAGCCGCAGTTCACTGTTACATAGCCTATTGCCACAATCCCTATCGGAAGTCAATAAATACACGAGTTAACTGCAACGAAATACCACAAAAATCAGTATGCTTATTTTAGCAGAGGTAGTAACAACGATCAAATTTCATGGTTGGAAGAAAAATAATCAACTGTTCCGAAATGTTAATTAATAGCGGAGTTTAGGGGCAGCCATCTATTGAGTGAATATTAACGGAATAATTACGTCGTTATTTCGTACATTGTAAACTTAAATGAGGCATAATTAAAGGCAATACCGTCTGGACCTGAAACAAAATTACAAGGAGGGTGAGCAGCGGTTGTCGATAAAAGGGGAAAATAACATTTTCGTTGGATGGTAGATACAAGACGAAGTAGACTTAATAGTATAATTTATTTCGAGTACGGTCGTGGCATAATCAGTAAATTGACCAAGTAAAAGACTGAATTTGACAGAATATAACATGTGTGAAACGTAAAAATAAATTGTGTTTGTCTCATTGCGTTTTTTAGGAGATTGGAAGGATAATAAAGTAACAGATGAATTATTTTGTTTAAAAAATGTTCTTATGTAATAGAACTACATAGTTTTATCTAATAACTTGCTGGGTGCCTTTTGTTGACCAATGTTTCTTTATATTATCTCAGTTCAGTATTTAATTTGACAGTAATCTGTTTGTCAACACGTAATTAAACCTTCGGACAGATCGCCACATCTTTGAAAATTTACATTTTCACACGCCCTATCTGCAAAATCCCATAAATGAACGCTGAATATAAAATGTTTTAAGTCAAAGGTACTAGAAATGCGTCAATTGAAGCTCATGTAAGTAGCGTATTAGAATTTAGAAGAAAGACGAGAATGGAAAAATGTCGACCGGCCCCTGAACTTCCCGTTTTCCGTTGAATCGGTCCTGGGTTCGAGTCCTTGGTTCGGTCGACATTTTTCCATTCTTGTCTTTCTTTTTAAGTTTTATTTAGGTCAAATGGAATACGTCCGAATAAGCATGTGTGTAAATAGTAATTCAAATAATGCAACTTTATCATTTGCACACTTCATTTGATCAGTATCGAATTAATTGACAAATAATACACTCAGTATGCACGAAATTATAATAATCAGAACATAGGAACTCTGCAATCCGAAATCAAAATGTCAACAATACCAAGCTACGACGCAATGAACTTGCGCACTTATTGATGCGTAAGTCAATTGCCACAGATTATTCAAACGGTCAAGCTGAAAAGTTGGGCTTATTTGTTGTTGTTTTGTTCTGTGAGAAATTGAAACAAAATACAATAAACTAATTTGGTCGGAACAATAAAAAGAATTTATGAATATCTACAACAGTGCCACCTACCAGGTCCAACTATAGTTAAGAATCAACCTGGTGACCCGATCAAAAAAACAAAAAAATCATCAATCCAAATGATCGTCAAGCCGTTTAGGAGGACAAGAATTATGAACACACGCACACCGGAATATTATATATATTTACTGGTATATGGTTTAATAGTTTCTGTACGAACGTGACCAGTTTATTTATCAAAACAATTGTGTGAAAAAATTAACGCTGATTTAAGTGTTACCTTTACCAATAATGCTTGTCTCGAATAGGCTCCGAAACGGCTCAACGGATCAATGAAAATTTGAGGGTTTTAAAAAAGGAGATTTAATGTAAATATTTGTGCATATTTCATTTCGATATATTGCTGAAGATATTAATATGAATACAGATAAAAATATTAACTCTACGGGAATATTTCTTTGAATTGCCGCGGCGTGTAAACCAACTGCGAGTTATAAGTCCTATTACGCGTTCCTATATTATTCATTTCACTTCCTATCTATTGTTTCAGCAGGCTGAGAAAACATGAACTTAATTCGATATTCAATACGATGTATACATAAATTGATAAACTGGTTTCATTTCTCGCGTCGGGTAAATTAAAATTTAGTAATTGTTAATATGAAAATAAAAAGGAAACTATTGAGTTTGGTGTAATGCGAGTCATTGTGCCTCATTATGACCTTTAATATGCGATTTAAGTAAAAATTTGCCATTAATTGGGGAAAATGTTTATTGTGTTAGAATACTGAAAGTATATTTATTCCTGCTATTGTACCGGGGGTATTTCGGACTCTCTCGAGATACTGGGAGTATATTTGAAGCTTATATTGTGAAGTTTTCAATGTCGGTTTAGTTATGTGATGAGCCAGAATTAAATAATGTACCGGGATAACATAAATAAATACCCGGGCAACGTCGGATCCCCAGCTAGAAAGATTATAATTTTGAAATATGTATAATAATACGTCAGTATAGTCGGCATGAAAAAGACTCGAATACTTGTTTGCTTTCCACACAAACAATGCGAATAAGTTAGTCACGTCAGTGGATTGAGGGGCAGAAATACAATAAGATGGAAGAATAAACAAATTATTATTTCGTAAACTATTAATTCTCTCACTGATGTTACAAAAATTAAAGTGAGAGACGTGAATAATCGGAAGGTGAAGAAAATATAGGTGGGATACTGAAGAGAAGTAGCAGTAGAACTCCGTGTGCAAAGTAGGACACAGAGTATCGGATTGTGCCTGGATGCGGAGTACAACAGATATGTTAATAGAGTAGAAGAGTTTAGTAAAGGCCAATGTTTTCTAGGAATGGTTGCAGCAATATTTTAGTTGACCGAATTTGGCCATTAAGCCGCACTCCGCAGTTAGTGTACGGTCATGCTAGCGACAGTCTTCACTATGCGTTACAGTTTGGGTATGTAGTAGTTGACTTCTCGGACGACCTAATGACGGAAGGGCAGGCAGTAAAGTCCATAGCAGTGTTCGCGTGTCATAAAGCTGGCGGTACCGCTGGGATTTGCAGCCTCTGGTGCGGATCCCCTGGGAACCGCGTCCTTCCCCCGCATAGCGCAATGAAGTGCGTCGTAACGGCACCGGCACCGGCACAGCCTGCCTGCCTGCCTGTCTATACGCCCCGTGCCCTCTGCTGACGTCGCAACTACGACAACAAATAAAATAATAAAACACTGACACAGACGTATCGCCTTGTTTATTTTGGACTGAATTCATTACCAAATATTCTACTAAAAATCATAAAGTTGCAATAGCTACGACCGGGAAATATTTTCTTTGTTTCGTTGGAAGAAAAGAAAAGTCGCTTTGAAGCAAAATATGATTATTCTTAGATAGATAAGTTCAACAGAACAAATAAAATTTAAGTCGTTAATGTAAGGTAATTAATACAACTACCTTCAATACGAAGAATGCAGAATAAATTGTAAAATTGCCAGTGGGGGTGTATTGGAAATAAAAGTGAATGTTTAAAACTAAAATTTATAATTGCATTAACAATTTTAAACCATTTTCTAAAACGGCTCTTTCAACTCTTTACCCAATTACCAACCATCAAATATTATATTAAAATTATGCGCTTATTATATTTATAAACGTAAATTGTTGGAAGCCGACGGAGGTCCCGGGGGCCAAATCCTGGCATGGGCTTGAATATTTGTGCTGTCGTGGTCACGGAGACTGTGATTAAGACTGCTGGACAATCGATACGCTGACCACGAATCACTCCAAATTCGGAAGATTACAGTCTGAAGTCGACCCGGTAGGCCAAGGCCCTAAATGGTTTGCAGAACCAAGGAAGAAGAAGAAAATATCGGAAACTATTCCTGATAGTTTACTAGCAGTATTCCAGGATACTGACGTGCCAATACATTTATTCATTGATGTTATTTTTAATCACAAATAGGCACTTATTTTTGAATAATTCTGATATTCATCCCTTCAATACAAGGAACAAAAATAATCTGTATAAATAATGTAAAACATTGTCAATTGCACAGAAAGGTGTGCATTATTCAGGGATATCCATCTTCAACAGACTGCCGCACAGAATTAAACAGTTGTCCGATAATCAAGGTAAATTTAACACTGAATTACGCTCATTTTTGCTTAGCCACTCCTTCTATTCAATAAAAGAATTTATAGAAGAATCGGAGAAGAGTAATTTATTATAGTTTATAATACAAAACTTTGTTATAAGTATATTTTCTTTTATACAATAAAATAATGTAATAAATGTACACCCTGACCCATTCCACATCCTTGAAGCTTACCTCCTTACAGGATCTACGGATATGATTATTATTATTATTATTATTACTTATTTTTATTAGTCTGTTACAGTATTTCATTTGAAACTCGTGTCTTGTTCCATAAGTGATTTAACCAGTATCAAGTGTGAGTCACTGTTTTGAACTTTTTTTTTCTCGCCGACCTATTGACGGCATGTTTACTTCAGTATAATGATTCATATTGCTTTAATAGACTCAAGAAATCTCCTTGTAGATGAAATAAGAACGCTACGTCAAAAGAGTCTAAAAACATCACCTTGCATTGAAAGAATGAAAACTTAAATTTAGTTCTAAATTATCGCTGGATTCTAGAAGAGTCTACAAAACACGCGGAAGCAAAAACTTGCCCCTGTACGTTAATGGTGTCCGGTCCCTATGGTAATATTTTTTTAATTCTCTCGATATTGCCACGTAAATCACAAACTCTTCAATCAAAAGGCGTTTTTGAGAAGACGGAATTTAGCGTCCCCCGTCAATTTATTTAATACACGTTGCGTAGCGGCGAACTTTAAAATCCTGCGGGCCGCACGTGATTTGAAACCTGAAGTATGAATTATGATGTAATGTATAAAAGGAGTAACGAAAAATGTCAACTCTTCGATACAGAAAATACTAATTCTATGTAATGTCGTTAATTCTTTGGAATTCTCAATTGAAAGTTTCCGTAATCGTCAATCAAATCCATTAAATTATCAAGATTGATTGTTTTCTTTATCTTCAACTATTCTAATAAACACCAAATAAAAAAATTATGATTCTAAAAAATTATTTCTTAGATTATTTTGTCATCCTTTTCAGTTGAACACAAATCTATTTAAATGATAATGATTAAAAATCTTAACTACTTATTGCCCTTTTATCTTTCATCACAATTGTATTGCCAGAGATTATTGGGCTAAAGTGGAGTTGCCAGGTTCTGTGTAACGTTGAAATGCATTCTTAAAAAATATACAAACTTACTTCTTAGGAAAACCTATCGCATTGTTTTTTTATCATCTTTCCATGTTTTCCTGGTGTTTACGTTGTAGAATTTAATTTATCACAAATAACAGGCATATTGCGGGCAGTTGAAGATTTTGAATTCTCATCTTTATTATCGGTCTCCGGTGACGTAACAATTCTACGCATACTGACACATATTTTAAATATAATTTGCCCCACCTTTGTGTAATGGGTTTCTCACCATCACTCTTCCCTCCCTGAACTATTCCTCGGGGTTTTCAGGAATATCTGAACTAAGTTTTGTTATATTATGTCAATAACATAAAAACAATTATAAATCACGTAATAAATAGTGAAACCAAAAACAAATGCATTTGTAATTATAACATCAGAGAGAATATCTAAATTAATACTACCACGTTAACAACATAAATGACAAAATATACATAGTTATATAATAGATGTTTTACTTATCTGTGACAATTACAATATTAACAGAGCTACAAAGGTGTATTAAATGTTTCAAACAATTTTTTTTCAAAAATTTTAATCCACTCTGTAGTAATTATATTTTAAGATTATGGTGAAAAATTTCTGCCAAAATTAGTCAGAATTAAAATTATTTATTAATTAAATTATATCATGACGTTTCGTTCCATCGTTTGAAACTTCAGGTGTGAAAACAATCTACAAAAATAATTATAATTTGAGTAAATGAGATGAATAAATAAATCGATTAAATATGCTACATATAAAATACATAAGATGTACGTACAGAAAAATCCAAAAGTTGTATAATATCAGATTTCACAAAGATTTATTTACAAATTTGTACTGAAGCCGAGGCTTTTTGTTGAACGACTAACCAGAATTGATGATCTTTCCGCATTCCTTTATGAAATTTACAAATTTTAAGTAAATCTTTGTGAAATCTGATATTATATAACTTTCGAATGTTTTGGATTATTTTTTCTGTAAGTACATCTTATATATTTTATATATAGACAGATTTAATCGATTTATTTTTTTCATCTCATTTACTTAAATTATAATTATTTTTGTAGATTGTTTTCACACCTGACGAGGTTTCAAACAATGGAACGAAACGTCGTGATTAATAAATAATTTTAATTCTGAATATTTATTGGCCGAAATTTTTCACCTTCATTATTCGATGTACAGTCAGAACAATTACAGAATTTGTTTTAAGATTAAGGTTTAAAGAACAGTTGGCTATAGCCACACAATTTCACCCTTGAAACAATTTCTTTAAAAATCACGTCACAACTTGTGTTTATTAGGATTACAAGTTAAATTAAAATAAAAATATATTATAAAAACAATTTCACAAAAGTACAAACAATATTAAACAAATGTGTAGCTTGACAGACGGTCAAGCTTGCAAAACTTGGAAATATAAATGAATTTTACGCCCACTGTTTTTTGCAATGCAATTCATATTCATGGACCAGTTTTCCGGAAGCTATGATTTGAGCAGTTACCAAAACAGAGAGTTATATTTACCGTGCATAAATTTAAGAGTTAATTTAAGACATTTCACTACAGAAATGATAGTGAATCACTTATGGCATGTTGTCTGGCCGCAGATCTCGTTCCAGGCTTAGGTCTCGGTGCAGGCCACACGTTACGATCGATAATATTAGTGGAAAAGAAGTCGCCTCGGTACAGCTAAATCAGGATTATTTGCCCCAACTGTCTCGTAGGAAACTAAGAATTTTTCCAGAGGCCTGGAAAATGTTTTCAAACCACGCGTTGAAATTTTATAACTTTAATATTGTTTTCGCTATTGTAACCTGACTATAAATTTGGAGCAATGTTCACTGTTCGACTGCGTGGATCTGGCCTCTTCTTAGCTTCTCCTGTTAAAGTGCCATCGCCATTTCCCTGAACTGTCCCTCCAACCTGCGCTTCATCTTACCGTCTGTATAAATTATGGAATATTAATCACGCTCTGTGTCGAATTATAGGTAATATTTTACAATGGTGACCGTTCAGAGAAAGGGGTTTAGTCGTAGTGCCGAGGCAACATTCACAAAATTTTGCTAATATATAATATATAAAATAATATAAAACAAGTTCATTACAAATTAATTTTTACAACCAATACCCTACAATGCTGGCTACTTACAGCTGCTGTATATTTAGTATACAATGTATAAAAAGTTACAGAATGATAATCACTTTTAATAAATAATAGCCAGGACACTACTCTGTGAATATTAAAGATAGTTATTATATTATTTTAATGTGCTTTTTTTTAAAGAGATTTTCTGTTATTAAAGTTAATTTCGTTGCGTAACAACGATAGTTTTTTGGGTAAACAGGCTTCATGAGGGTGATCCTGAAACAGGCAGCTCCCCTTTAATAGCATAGGAAGGGAATTGAAAAGGGGCGATGTGGAAGGTAGAACAAGGTAGCAAAGTGTTGACTCGGGCCCCCGGGTTGTGGTTTAAGAATCCTACCCAGTGTTTCACCTAAAGTGATGCAGGAAAAACCCTAGAAAACCTGCATCAGGTAGGTTGGGCATTGGGTACTATTCTCACGCCCTTCCGAATGACTGGAGACGAGTTGCTGTAGGATCGCAGCATTCCCTTCTCCGTGTCTCCACCAGTTTTAGGATTCAATGGGATGAGCGGGCAACTCTTGCTTTATGCCCAAGGTCTTCGACCCCAGTACATATACCTCCTAAAATAGGTGAAGGTGTCTCGGCATATGAGAACTTTGTTAAAAAAACAGAGTACGAGGCATTCCCGACAAATAAGGTGAGCGAGAGAAACTCTCACAGGCCTCTATATGTCTTATATTCTTATATTTACATTTTTTATTCTGCTTTTTATAGTCACACCAACATCCAGGGTCACTGGCAACTTTTTAATTAGGCAACTTATTTCAATTCAAGGAACTTGAAGACAAACAAAAATCCGGATCCATGCCAGGAATCGACTGGGGGATCTCCGTGACGCTAGCCACTAGACCATATTAATTTTCTTTAACCGATAATGCTGTCTGAAATGTTCCACACTGGGAAATATTATTGATCATGATACATATTAAATACAGAAATTATTATTACAGTGGTTTCTTATCTTTTCCCCCCGCGTATTAATATGACAACAGACAGCGAGCAGATCTATGGGAACAATTTTTCAATGGAAGTAAATATAATTTTCTCTGGTTTGATTATGTGGCCGCCTTTGGAAGATGATTTTTATAGGCTGTTTAAATCATGCCTCCCAGTACATTTTGATAACATGACGAAGGAGCATGAGTACTCCTCCAGACTCCGGATAAAAAAGTTTATTCTGGTAACTCAAGTATTTCGGACTAAGACATTTTTCCAAGTTCCATCAGCCGTGAAAGTATTGTGGAACCCTCTATGTCGGCCAATCATTCTCCCCAGAATTTCGACTCCGTGAACGTGTAGTTCAAACGGTTTCCTGGCATCTCGCAGGTGCATGTTCATCACGTGAATGCGCGGCCGACACTATCCGATTAGACATACGCTCATTACGGGACAACGTGGGCGGCACCATCCGATTATATGCCTTAGAATTTATGGTGGTAGCACATCAAAACCGTAAGCTAACCCATTTTAAATACAGAAAAAATTTTATTCACGCGACACAAAACTGTTTATGTGCTTTACTATCGGACCAATTCTTTCGCACTCTGTCGTTTTATTAACTTAAATTTTTAGATCAGAACATTCGTGCCGAATACATCTTCTGAATACCCTGTAGAAAGGGAGTTTTCATATTATTTCATTTCGATCGAAGTCGGCATCCATAGTTTTTCCTGGTGTCATGTGAACTAGAAATCTTTCACTGTACGTTTCATTTTTTATATTTGCATTGACTTCAAATAGACATTCAAATTTACCGAGCCAATTCAGTTTTATTCTATACATAATTGTGAAGTAAAATGCGAATTTGTGTTCAGTAATTTGTGTGGCTACAGATTTACGATACTTGTGGTCGTATTTAAATTTGAAATAAATTCTCTTTCTTAAATAATGAAAACAACCACTCAAAACAGGCTCACAATTTATTTTATTTAAACACGTTGAAAGCTTTCGACATTTGTCATAATCATTCTGTGAAATTCAATTAAACAACTTACGTAACGATTTACATGGATTATTCTTATGTCATTAATTAAGTTTACTATACATTTATGTTACAAAGCTTATTTAAAAGACTGAATAATGGTAGTGGCGGGAAGTAGTCATTTGGTAAAAACACTGAATTAAAATTTATCTTGCGTAGCCTAAATTGGCTGTGTAAATTCTCCCGCTAACTGACCGATAAAGTGTTTTTGTAAACACGTTACAGAAGTCAATCGATAAGTCGACAATGATCGATAGTATATTATCGTCATAATATACCACATACCTATGTTTTAAAATAATATTGCCATAGCTGATCTATAATAGCATCATAATGCGTCCCTATTTCTGCACCTTGTGTTTTATATTTCATTAACTTAATTCTATTTATATTAATATATAGAACTTCCGTAAATCTAAGTTTTGTTCTTAGTCTATTTTTATGGAGGATTAATGACGATACTGGATATATTAACTCTTAAACAACCACCCATGGATAACCGTAGTTTTGTTCATTGAGTAAAAAATAACCATTTTCGAGGATTAATCATAAACCCTTAATGCTAATATAAGGTAAAATGTTTTCCCAGTTATTGTCAATTATTTTTAGTGTAAGATGTATAGGAATTTTGGTAAACAATTTAGGTTACATCGTAACTTGTTCATTTTTCGTCATCATCAATTATAATATTAGTTAACAGATCCTTCAATTGTTTAGAATGTATTATATTTATATTATTCTTATTATTGAAAACGATCAGTGATTTATTAAAGAATTTTGACAAATTGTAGCAACAGCTATCAATAGCGTCAACGATAGGCCGTATTGGTAAGTTATCTTTACGGAAGCTATATATTAATATAAATAGAATTAAGTTAATGTATTATAAAACAGAAGGTGCAGAAATAGGGACGCATTATGCTGCTATTATAGATCAGCTAAGGCAATATTATTTTAAAACAAAGGTATGTGGTATATTATGACGATAATATATCAATCATTGTCGACTTATCGATTGACTTCTGTAACGTTTTTACGAAAACACTTTAACGGTCAGTTGGCGGGAGCATTAAACAGCAAACGACGATTGCCAATTGAGGCTACGCAAGATAAATTTTAATTCAGCGTTTTACCATCCGACTACTTCCCGCCACTACCATTATTGAGACTTTTAAATAAGGCGTGTACACATAATTTTATACTAAACTTAATTAATGACATAAGAATTATCCATCTAATCGTTATATAAGTTGTTTCATTGAATTTTACAGAATGATTATGACAAATGTCGAAAACTTACAACGTGTTTAAATAAATTGTGAGACTGTTTTAAGTGGATGTTTTCATTATTTGATAATATATACCCAGTCTAATATTAAGAAATCGATTCTCCTTTTTATAACTAAGGCTTTGTGTTCCAAAAATACATTTATCCTTTGTTTCTATAACCGAAATGTCATTCTCCTAAGACCAACTGTTCCTGTACTTATCCTTGTGTGACAAGATGAACCCGCTCGGAGGAAGAAGTTCCCACCTACACACATGTTTCGGAAACAAAAAATTTCCATAATGCAATGACCGTTAAAGATATATATATATAAATTATTTAATATAAACGTTTTGATAATAGAATATAATTGATACCTTCAATGAGATATGCCAAGTGAAAAATTTTGTAAAAATTTTTTACGAATTTTATTTTCTTAAAATCTCATTTTTTTAAGACGTCAACTGAAAATTATTGCGAAACACAAAGACCATATTCATTACATAACGGTAGAATATGTATGATTTACTGATGTAAAATACTTAATGGATTTTATACAGCAGACGCAGTCTGAAGGTTGAACCTGTTAAACTTAATATATTGCAGAAATTATGCTATGGTTCTCTTTGTTAGCTTACGTATTCTTCTTTTTAGAAATTTTTATTTAAATTATCCCTTCATACACTGTGATACACACAAGTGAACGAATTTGCAGGCAAAGAGCTGATGTTGATATTAAATAATATGAATAAATAAATACAAACAGATTTCTTTAAATGAATGAAAAATTTAACACTAGAGGGTCGTAACGTAAACAAAATAATAATTACAGCTGGTAGATAAATACTTATACAGATGTTGTGACTGCATACCAACATTCAATTTAAAAGACTTAACGACGAACAGAGTTCTAAGAAATATTATCGTCTTTATTCTCTTCTCAAAATATACGCACAGTTGAGTTTATTTTGAAGATAATTTTTCACGCGTTTTGATTGATATAGATTTAGGTGAAATCGTCACAACTGACAACTTTACTGTGGTGGCGTAGGTATTGGCCTACTGGCTGCCAAAACGCTGGAGGCTAAGAGCTGGCTCGCGGCTGCAGGTTTTGCTGGATGTTCTCTCTCAACTCCTACTCCTCAGGCCTTTAGACTTCTATCGTGGCGGTCATCAAAACTGGCCGAGAAATGCAGCTCGAGACTCTTGTTCCTGCCGCTAGTGAATACATATAAACCAAGTATACGCCTTGTCACAAATCCAATTCCTTCCCTACCAGATAGATGCTACTCCCACACTGGCGAAACCCCAAACTACGTAATGCTTATCGTGCATAGACATAATTATTTTGTTTGTAACCAAACATATCCAACTTATTCTTATTCTGGTCATCGGCTTTTTGACGATAGCTCCTTCCCGCCAGTCAGATATCATCTATTCGCGATTCAAATCTAAAGTGACAGATTGAAAATCTCCCGTTCGTCCTTTCTTCACCAGTGGTATCACTGCCGCTGGATTAATGCCTCCCTAAACCTACGTGGTAACGATTAATCACTGTATTTGGAATTGTAATACCTGAGCGCTGTGTCCAATTTTTTTGACCACTACCGCCAATGTTGTTTCTCGATAAGAACTAGAAGAGTAATAATATTAACATCAAAATTATACACAATTGATGTAAAATATAAACAAAATTAACACCTCATTACATTACAGGACAGTATAAAACGTCAAACAGTGGTTTCCTACGGGAGGCGTCTTATTATCTCCACCCTTAAGCCGAAAAAACTCGGTAAGTTATAAAAGATGTATGCTACGTAATCGCAGCTGATGGACATAAGGCAGGAGTAATTGGTTGTTCTCATAGGAACAGTTGGTCAGCTATCTCCTAAGCTTCTCGAGGCATGTAGGCGAAAATGCTGCATTCCCACAAACGCCACTCGTCACCGAAATGGCATGCGACAAGTATAAAAGGAGATAATAGAAATCTGTGTCGAAATACAATGGTCCACTTGTAGTTGGGGTAGGTTAGAGTACATTTAAACGCGATTTGTTGTTAAGGCAACTTGGAAGTGTAAAAAGCTATTCTGAAAACAAAGTCGCTACGAAAAATATTGTATTAAATTCAGGATTCTTTCACGTCTAAAATCATCAGTAAACATTATGCGATGATAAATAACAGAGTGTGATGAAAAGACCTTGACGCTGTCTGTATAATCAGTTGCTCAGAATATAATGAACACTTTAAAAAATGCTGGCAGAAACTGTGCAGCGACTATTATCGCTCAGGACAATACTTTCCCTCCAACGTTTGCCCTTATTCTGCTGTGCAGCTCACACATCATGCTATTGCTCGCGACCTATACCAAAAGTTCAACCTACATTATGAATTATTTCTAGGGGATTCACCGCATTACGTTTCAGTTAACGCTTGTCTACTTTTTTCTCCCAAATTCCATCTTTCCAATATCTTCCTATGCTATTAATAATCTATAAAATTCAGTGGTACTACAATCACTTTCAACTAACTTTTCTGTTTCCCTAAAATATTGCTCAACTGAACACAAAATCCAAAAAAAAGCCAACGAGTATCTCATAATTTCAATGGAATCGATTTAATAGTCTCTCAGAACCCGGATTGTGTCCTGAAAGCTGACATCTCTTAATAAATGCTAAAACAGCCTATAAGTCATTTAGGCTTCTTGGATTGTGAGACAATCAAAACTAATTTCTTATTTATTTTAATCAAAATGTGTATAAAATTTTTCTGTTTTACTATTTATTGATTTCCAAACAATCAGATATTGAAATTGATTGAGTTATCTCATAAATTATATATACTGCATGTAAAAAAATATTAGTAACCATGTCCTATCCTCATTAGTCAAAGACGCGAACACTTTTATAACAAATGTTCGATTTATAGATTTCAATTTTTAAATTTAAGTATAATTTTATTAAATCGTTGAGGTCAGCGTAAGATTCTTACTTTTTAAAAAAAGAAGATCCGCTCCATTATTACGATGAGGTATTATTATACTTTTTTATATTTTGTATACAATCCCTGGAGAAAGTTAGCTACTGTGACTGTATACACAATAATAGATGATTCATTGTCCACAGTTTTATCCTTTTGTTACAGATACATCCAACATTGAAATTATCTCTATAATATAAAATTGTGTATCTTTTATGAAAATTTAAATACGTGTCTAAATTGCAACAAAAATTGGTACACACAATCTTGTAAACCCGGAAGAAAACGCTGTGGGTTGTGAGGAACCTCTAGCTTAACGCGGAACTAACTTTACTTAAAAAATGTAAGAAAAAATCTTCTACGAACGCAGGTCTGTGACATCACGTTAGTACATAACTGTTGAAGTTTCAGTTACGAAATGAGGGTGCAGGTCTGTGACGTCCTGGGTTTGTTTTCCAGTTCTCTTTACGATATTAATGTAAAAGGAAAAACGTTAAAATGATGATAAAAAACAATTAAAAAGGTTTACGACCTGTTGGATAATCAGTTGGAGAGTCTAATTTTGTTTTCCTTGAGATACACCTTTAAAATAAGTTAATTCGAACCTTACGCATTTTCGTTTTTGTATAAAACACATTACAGATTTACATCTGTTTTATTTACAACCGCCTTTTAAATGTTTCACATGACATTTACCCAAACGTATTACTCATTTTAATTTTTATAGATTTTTTAATAATTGCAAAGTCTGGCGAAATAATTTCGATTTCGAATTACGGAAAAATATTTTTGTGTATATTCTTCATTTTAGATATATTATAATAGCTAATACAAAACATGTCTTCAATAATCGATATTTGATACATTTTGACTCGAAAAATAATAAAAAGTAATATTTCCAAGAAAATAACGACAAGTTGATAATTTTCTATTGAAGAATATGTAGATTTTGTTACTTTTTACAACTTTTGTTTGAGGTGCATAAATATAATGGCATCCCATATGACGATCATTTGATTACGTTCTTATAACTCTTATATAATTTTTAATGTATTTATTGGTGCTGTCTTAGAAACAAAAGTGGCGTTCTATATGGCGACTATTTGTTTACCTTCTAATGAAGCGATTTTGATTTATGGTCTGTCGAATGAATGTAATATATGTAATACATTATATATATATATAATTACCACTATATATATTGGGTCTTATAACACGCATGCACTGCAATTATATTTTGACGCAATAATTTTCAGCATTCCACTTCAAGGAATATAAGCATTATGTGTTACCCAGTTAGTAATCTATTTGTCATACAAGAGTTAGTGAAAAGCAATAATTAATTAATAAATAATAAAGCCGTTAAAATGAGAAGACAAGAATGAAATAATTACCACCGGACCCAGGACGCAAACCCAGGACCTGCCACAGTCGGGAAGGCAGTTTAGCACTGAGCTAGTCCGAGTTGACGTTCCGAGGATCGATTAGAGATCCCTCCACTCCTGTAAACCTAAGCTAGGCCCACCTACAATTTACTAATTACAGCTTTCATAAGCTAATATCTACAAATTCAGTGAAGAATAGACATTGTGTAAATTGATGAAAGGGGCATGGAATTCAAGACAAGGACAGAACAAAATGCTTCAGTTGAAGCTCTGATAGAGAGCTGTCCTCTGGACGTCAACTCTGACTAACTCAGAGGTACGGAGCCCGCCCGGAAAACAGGATTTCTCGGGTTCGAGTACTAGGTCCGGTCAAAATTTTTACATTATTTTCGTCTAACTTTAGCTTTACGCTATTTATTTGAGCTTCACTTAAAAATTTTTTGCTCCCATTGCCTGTTAAAATTTTTACCAAATTAGACTTATTTATATAGTTGTCTCTTTGTTAAGACCAAAGTTTACGTGTTGAAAATAACAGTAGTGCAGTAGGACCTCTCCCCAAATTTTCATATTTATATATTTACAACAATACAATCTCGGAGACAGGACGGCAAGAATCTCAGGCGCCAGGGTGTCCTCTGGAAAACATGTCTTTCTGCAGCTACAAGAGATTAGGTTGATTTTCTGAAAGGACAGTAACCCTGAAAATTTTACCAGTGACACTATTCCCTTTAGCATCACAAAAAATTCCCGCGACGGGCGTAGGTCGAATAAAGATGGGTGAACACACGTTTCGTGGGGTTGGGCTTTCCCTTGGAGAAAGGGAAAGCAAGAGTTTAGCTGGGAGGCGAGAAGACGAGAAATTGTGAAAGTGGGTCGAACGTTGAAATGACGAGGAAGCGTAGAGGAGAGCAGTGTTGCTCGTAAGTTGAAGGGAACGGGATGCAGAGGATGTAGGAGAGAAGAATAATGAAAAAATAAATAGTCAGTGAAGCTTGGTAGTTGAAACGAGGAGCAGTAAGTCAAATTCTGAAAGAAGAAGGAAAGTCACTTCCGTAACTTATCGAAGAAAGTACAAGTTAATCCTAAGTCTAGCATACTAGAAAAAGATATAACGACTGTCAAGGAGGAAAACTGGTTTTCTTCAATCACCGGGCAGAACCATGTCCAGAGCTTCTCCGTCAACCGAGGGAAAAACCACAACGCGACATAGAAAGTCTGAGAGTGAAAGAGGATAATTCTACTACGCGGATGTTCCGGAATCGCTTAGAATATGGAATAGGTTCGTCATGAAAGTACATAAATTCTCTGTAACACGTAGTTAGCCCAGTAATTAACCCTGAGAACCCCTTTGATATTTAAATAGTAATACTCATTTTATATATATATATATATATATAATTGTAAGAGTGTGAAAGACCAAATAAGAAATTGTTTTGATACATAAATAAAATTATTATATCTTTTAAATACTCAATAATTTTTCTAATTAAATTTTAAATAATTAACGCACCCTAGCGATTTACATAATATTGTTCATGAAAGCACAAAAAAACAGGCAAATTAATTTGACTGTGGCAAGTTATAAAATGTATTTTGGTCTCCTTTATTTTGGTAACATGAGTATTTATGACACGCTTAAGGTATCTGGAGTAAGTTTTTATTCCTTTATTGAATTGGGAGTATTATTAATTTTTAAAAGTTCTCTCTCTCAAAGAATCTGGATGTTTCAGACCCTTTCAAGAGTACGTGCTTGTATTGTATTTATTAAATCTGCAAATGGGCAGATGCCCGGTGGCAGATACATAGAACTTAAACAATAATTAATAGACTGGTCGTAAGGACCATATTTAACCTATAGTTGAAAGTATAATTATATTCAATATAAATAAATAAGTGTGGAATCAAATTATTAGGAATGATTTTTTTAAAAAAAGAATAGTATTGTTTTTGCCTAAAAAAATAAACAAAACAAAAAAAATGGAAATATATTTCACTGTAGTATATATTTAGAGATTTCGCAGCACTGATCACTTCACTACACTGCACTACACTACACTAAACTTAGATTGAGTCGAAATTTTCTTTCTGTTAGAGGAAGTTCCCCAAGCACTCCTGCAGGCAGATTGTTCCAGTCATTAATTGTCCTATTTAGGAATGAGTATTTTCCAACGTCTGTTTTTTGATGCCTTGCTTGTAATTTAAACAGGTGATCACTCCTCCTCCCGTTCCGAGTCGATTCTTTCATTCTATCTCGAATCGCTGCCAAGGTTTTTGACCTGCAAAAGCTCTGTAAAAAATGTGTAGCCTAGCTCTTTCTCTTCTTGTCTGTAGCGTATCCCACCCTAGTCGCTTTACCTTTCCGTTCCCATGCCCAGGTCCTATTTGTACGAATTTTGCAGCCTTTCTTTGCACCCTTTCTAAGGATTCTATTTGATCTATCCTGTACGGATCCCAGCATGCTGCACCATATTCCATAAGTGGGCGTACTAATGACAAATATGCCAACTCTTTAGATTTCGCATTCCCCTTCTTGAGTGTTCTCATGACAAAGTGCAAGGTGTTCCACGCTTTCCTTGTAGCATAGTTTACCTGCCCCAGCTTACTGTTAAAATAAATGCCTAGGTATTTACAGTTTGTCTCCTTGATCACTGTTTCCCCATCTATTTTATATATCAAGGCATATTGAACGCGCATTTTAGTAAAACTAATCGCCTTACTTTTACTATTGTTGATTTTGATTTTATTTCGCTTAGCCCATGTACTTAGAGTATCTAAGTCAGTTTGGAGAGCAGCTGCGTCTTGTTCCCCATTTATTTCCCTGTAAATTACGCAGTCATCTGCAAAAAGTCGGACCTTAGAATTTATATTATTAGGCAAATCATTAATAAAAATGAGAAACAATAATGGGGCAATAACTGATCCTTGGGGGACTCCCGATGTTACAGATCCGAGTTCTGAAGTTTCTTTCCCAACTTTGACTTTTTGTAGCCTATTTTTTAAGAATTCTTGCACCCAGAGAACTACTCTTTTCTCAATACCTGTCCCATCTAACTTCTGGATCAAGATGTCGTGAGGAACTTAATATGCCAGGAGAATTCTTGATTTGTTCCGCCAGTCATTATTCCGTTCATTTTAAGCTTACCCCTAACGACATAGGTTGCGGTGGATCAACGGTTCAGTTAAGTAATGGCCTCGATGTCTGTTAAATCACGCGTTGACCAAGACGTTAGTCAAGGGTAATATAAATAAATACGCAGGTAACGCCGGGCACTAAGAAAGTTTAGAACATTTTCACAGAATAATATCATGAATTTGAAGCCTCTTGCGGGAACTTGCAAATGACTCTGCTGAGTTTCTTCCTGCCATCACAATCCATCCTAATTTCACTGTCATCCTTGACTCTGGCAAGAGAAAAACCTTACAATCTTGAGTTATAAACTTTGCTCAATTTACAACATAAAATTTAATTCAACGATAATGAACCGCAGAGAAATAATTGTAATTAAAAGTAATGAATTTTTTTATGTGCGTTACAAATTAATTTATCGATTTTAACTATCGACTTCCGTTTACGTGGGTTTCCGTCGCATATAACATTGCAGTCCTTTACAAATTTTCCACTTTTCATACGATTATGAAAATAATTGACATTTTAATAAAGTTAATGGACATTTAACACTCAGAGGAACACATTTCCGACCTAATCAAAGGGAATACATTTTTGTAGCTACTTTCTCCCCATAGTTTTGAATTGGCAACTCGAATCCACTTATGAGATATAAGTTTCATTTTTCCGAGTTGTAAACTGTTACGTGCCGATTCAAAAGCTTTCAGCATATCGATATACACACCTGTTATTTTCTGCGTCCTGAAACAGTCTGAATGAGCCTGCATATTGCAGTGGCCACGTATTTTCGTTTGTAAAATCCGTCATGTGAATCGAATTGAACAGACAATATTTTCTCTAATAATTCATATATTGTAAATAGAAAAATTAGCATAGTGCACACAGAAAATTGAAGTGAATGCGTTCTAAGTACACCCTCCATTTCTTAATAAATATGACTTTAAGAAATCTTGAATACAGCCAACCTGATAGGATAGCTACTGCATTATCCTTGTTTTACAAGAACGTCCATCACCGGGAAATTCGTACGCTATAAACAGCTACGAAAATAGTAAAGAAAAGAATTAATATAAAATGGTACCTTTACTTATTGACATTATCTAATATATTTATTGATGTCAGGTGATGTCGTGTGTGACGCAGGGGCAGTTACAAATCTCCGCCTGGGCTGTACTCCGCCTCCACCACCACCACCACCACAAAGCGTCATCTGTGGGCTTTGTTGAGATTTTGAAGAGAACGAATGATCGATATTTGCTTTTAACATAAAGGCAGGAAAGCGCCATGTCCGCGAGCAAATTATCTGCACTGTTAGCAACCGCTCAATGAACTGAGTGTTGCAGCACTCATGACAGACGGATATGATTTCCCCGTTCCCAAAGAAAGGCCATTGTATACTAGTAACGATTTTATGACCTGTTACAGCTTCAAATAGACGAGCAATTTTATATGAGCACGCGCCAATCCTGAGATCATTCTTTGAAATTTTATGAGGCGTAATAACGCACCTCGCACCCAAAAATAAAGATAAATTTGATCTCTTTTATTCTAGTGGAAAATAAAATGATGGTTGAGTAAACAGTAATGTGATTGTTTAATTTAATAATTAAACTATATGGAACTGTAAAATTGAATCCATACAAATAAAATTCGTCCAACATTAACCACATAATTGAGAGAACTGAATAACAAGTTAATAGATATGTAAGTAATATGACGTTAAACTTGCGGGTTTAGATTTAGATTTATTGTTGTTTCCATTAGTCCTCGATTGAGGAAATAGGATACGTCATACATTACAAATGAACAAAATAAGGTACATAATTAAAGACAAATAATCTTAAAATAAATTAATAAAAGGAAATGTATATAGACAAAAGTCAATATAAACACAACACGGACGCACGATGTGACACACACTGGGAAACACAAACAAGCACACAGTGAGAAACACGCAATGGAGTTTTGACTACTTGGAGCTCTGCGACCGGAAAACTGTCCTTCCGTCGTAGCTCCAGGCAATACATGAAACAAACAAACAAAAGAACAGAAAAAACTGAATCGAAATTTTAAAGATATGTGGTTTGCTATTTTACAAGGCAGCTCTTCCCTAACTTTTTGCAGGAACCTTGATTTTAAATACTAGAAGGACGATTAAGAAAATCCTGTACCGAGTAAAACGCGCCATTTAAAAGAATAGTTTTACTCAGCTTTACGAATTCTGTGTAGGTACTGTTTTTTACCTCTGGAGGAAGGCTGTTGTATAAAATTATCCCGGTATAGTGAATACTTTTCTGGCGTAGAGCAAGGCGATGCTTGTCCGACCTTAGAGCTGAACGATTTCTGGTCGCGTATTCATGAAACTCGCCATTTGTTTGAAACAAATTAGTGTTCCGCTTTACAAACTTTAATATTTCATAGTTATTAATAAAACAACAATTCATCTCGACGCCGTTTATCAGAAACTTTTCTGCCTTCACTAATTAAAATCAGAGATAAGGAAGAGTTTACAATGGTCCACGTAAATTTCAATAGTTTACAATGATCATGGTACACAACATATTTTTTCTTTGGGCTCTATTTCATTCAGAATTACCCTGTATATGCTAACTATAGCTTACCAGGGGAAAATTGCTATGAAGGAGAAAAAAACCCTTACTGCTGGTTACCCAGAGGTTTGCCACTCCTCGCCCCCTAACGCATGTAATTATCATGCGTCCAGTGTACGCATCCTGTTCATTATATTAGTTCGTATTAATGAATGTGCATGCAGGATAGGATGAAAAAAACCTTCAGTTAATTTGAGTAAGATCTGGTTGTTGTCTGGTTTAAACCTTCGATTATTTCTTTTTGAATCTCAAATTGTTTCAAGGCAAAAATAAATGATTTGTAAATTTCCTCACGTCCTAAAATTTATGAAGATTCCAGTTTTTGGTAGTCCTGAAAGTTGTCATGCCAAAAATCACATTACTATACAGTGTGGTAAGGTGTTTCATCTTCCTGTTTGCAGAAAGAACGCGTAGAAGATTCTATTAAATTTAACTGTTTTAATTATATGGTCATGTCCAGAGAATAATCTAACTACTTCTTTGGTTGAAGTTATGAAGTTGCGTTGTAATCGCGAATCAACCATGGGTATTAATTTCTTTGACCAAAAGCATTTTTCAATTTTATCCCATCTGGTTTGCCATTCTTTCAGCAGCCAATCTTTTCATGTATCTTTGGATTCTACAGATTTGTTAGTAATTTGGTAGGGTAAGTTTCGAGTATTGTGTTTTAAGTGCTACAGTGCAGTTAAGTCTATTGACTGTCATTTGAGGCAATACATCAGTTTGAACAACTGCAACATTATTCGTAACATGTACTAAATATATCACGACTATCTGGGTGCCCGGCCATAGCCCGGTACAGCATTTATGTCGACGCTAATGTAATTTAAGCCGCTTACATTAGGATAAAGGATAAGAGGCTACAAGGTGTTAGATGAAAGTGGTAGAGTCTGTTTGGATGCGGTATAATGAATTCTCTGAAAATCTCGAGTAAGGATTTGGCCATTCTAGTTAGGTCGGGATCGCCGAAGTCCGTGTGGCATTCGTTTGTATATATATAGACCCCGATTTTATAGATGTAAAAAGCAAACCACGTGGGTATTTTCGGTTTTCTCATAAAATCCAATTTTCCCCGGAAAAAATTGACTTCTTTCAAAATTAGGGATCTGTATATTTTTATTTTATACATTACATATAACATTAACACATCTCAAAACCTGCAGCCATAGCTCAGAATATGAGAGCTGGACTACAGAAATGAGTACTCGGGTTTGAGTTCCACTCATCGATTATCAGTTTGGACAATAATTATTAAGTATAATCAATATTAAAAGAATATAAAAATAAAATAGAGTATATAATTTACATGATAACGTGAAGGTAGGTTAATCCATTTAATTAACCTACTTTAGCAGAATGGGTTGGGTTTATTTATTTTTGTGAGTACCTGAGAGGCATACGGCGTGGGTGGGTGAGGGTAGACAGGCGTTATTTTCTAGTATCTTCTGTTTTGAGAATGTTTTGTTTCTGGAATATGCCGCGTATGTATAAATTGAACTGGACCTCGAAGTGGAGGCAGTCTTTCATAGTACGAATCTTTGTACAACACTTCGTGTTAAATAAACATCTATAACCTCTATCAGTGTGTGCTACTGTTACTGTACCAATAGATAAAATTGAAGTGTCTGTCTGTCTATCTATCTGTTTGACTGTCATGTATGTTTGTCTCGAATAGTCCCCGAAACGGATCAACGAATTTAAATGAAAATTTGAGAGTTTAAAAAAGGAGATTTAATTTAAATATTCGTGCATATTTAATTTCTAAATATTGAAGAAGATATGTATATAAATAAAAACGTTAATTCTACGGGACGATTTCTTGGAATTGCCGCGGTGTGTAAACCAACTGCGAGTTATAAGCTCTATTACGCGTTACTATATCATTCATCCAACTTATTATCTATTGTTGGAGCAGGCTGAGAAAAAATGAACTTCTTTCGATCGTCGATACGATGTATTCATAAATTGATAAACTGGTTTTATTTCTCGCGTCAGGTAAAATTAAAAATTTAGTATTAGCGAACTTGAGTTAAGAGTAGTTACTTCTACTTTTAAAAATCATATACTACTCTAAATCAATCTGTTTTATGAACCGAAACTTAATATTATTATAGAAATAAATATTAAGTATAAACTTTTGCTTCCATTAAACCTAGCAGTGTTAATAGAATAGATTCGTAACCTATTTTATGAACTGAAATTTAATATTTCAAACCAAAGTACGAAAAAATGGAAGGATGAGCGCTTACATACATACTGTAACGCTGAAACAACCTTCTCCACAGACCTGTCTTTTCCACCCACGGTTTTTTTATATTTTTGGACAACTGAAGAAGAACAATTCTTGGACATAGTTTGGAAGCTAACACGCATACCTCTTAGCCTTTTTCAAGAATGTGATTGGTCATCTTGTTCCGCAATAGTATAAATGTGTAAACAGTTTTGGAGATTGCTTAATATATTGTCGATAATACTTATTGACGTCTGAATCGCTTACACGTGACTGGCCTTTTTGTACTGACCATTAAACATTTATGACTATGGTAAACAGTTCCATTATTACTGACGATAACGACCAGGCAAATTGCCTAGGACGTCTTCCTCGTGCAGAGTTTAAATTACTCCTGGAGTTCAAGCGTTAGAACCCTAAGACGAAATCACATTTTAACGATGCAATTCTCCTCTGATTGAACTTGATAAGCTAATTATTTCAACTGACACGCAGAAGACTAAGATCCCAGTTGTGAACTGATTTTTGCTCCAGATAAAGTACAGCGCCGAAGTATTACAATTTTAATCTTCAAAATTTACGTTTCCTCTGTATTCAGAAAAGAGTATTAGTAATATATCATCATATAATCGACTCATCAGAAAAGTTGCTTTTCATTGTATGTAGTTTCGTGGTATGGAGTAACATTACAATGAATTTGATCTCATGTTAATCTTTACTTCTCTACTTAAAACAACTTCTGTTCAATGCATTCTTTTATTTTAATTTTTTAATATTTTATATAAGTTTTAAGTTACAATTTTGTTTCCATTAATGTATTAGAAATGGAAAATAATTGTAAATGTCCAATTCAGTCATTACGGACTACTTGAATCAATAAATATATCTCTAAATCGCAATACCAATGGCTTTACGTGTGTTCATCTATTACTTAGGGAGGATGTGGGATGTAGTAATTATGTAGAAATGAAAAGATTAGCACACAGTAGAAGGTTGCATCAGAGCAGTCTAAGGACTTAGCACTACAACAACAACAAACTAATGGAAAAAATAATAATTAGTTTCATGGTATCAAATAAAAATAATTACCAAAACTGAGTCTCTAGTATGCAGTAACAAATATCATGTGATAATTAAGTTTAAACTGAGTATAAGACTAGTTTGATATTACATAGCAAAAGTATTTATTCATAAATACTTTCAATAATAATAAAATTCTGACCATCGTTCAAAGAGAATATAAAATGAGTAAAAATATTGTTTGCGAAATTTGGTTTTGTCGTCTTTTAGAGAAAGGCGGTGTTTTCCATGCTATCTTTCCATCTACATGTAATATGCAAAAAAGATACAGTTTTCTCAGCGATCTGCTTATTCACCAGACTTGTTGCAAATTGAATATGTATGGGATAAGTTCGGTATACAAGTTATCGTCAACAGCCTCCAGCAGCCTGCACCAATGAACTGCGGACACAGATACGCACATCCAGGCGAATAATTTTCCAGGAACAGTTCCAAAGCCCATGCGACTCAATGCAACAACGAATTCTAAATTGTAGGGGTTTCACAGAAATATAATTCATGTTTATCGCTCTGAAAATTCATACATTTTTGTGTCGTGCCTCAAAGGTTTTTAATCAGTTATGATAAAGAACTTTAAAACTCCTTAATAATTTAAAACAAGTATATTGAAACTTTTAGGACGATATTTATTAAGAAATCATTAATTATTTTATTAAAAACCATTGGGAAAAAACGAAAGATACAAAATTATTTATTATTAGTACTACTGAATTTAAAGTTCTTGATGAAGAATTTCAGAGATATTTGACTAAAATACTAATATTCCTTTTACAACATTTCAAAACTTTTAATTGAAAATCATGCATTATTCACAGTACTAGTAAAAAGCACTGTCCTCAAAAGAACGATAAAATATTAAAGAATTTAGCATCTCAATCCCAACGAAGACGTCTACACGTTTTGATCTTGAAGCACTTATATATATATATATATATATATATATAAGAGTCTGAAACGAATAGGAGGATATTTATTTTAATGCAATATTAATATTTTATTTTTATAATGAAAAATAAAAATATCTACTTTATACTAAACAAATTTTCATAAATATTACAATTTTCTCATTTCTAAACATTAAGCCGGCAATCCTGTCTTCTTTAAACACTATAAATATACACGTAAAAAAGATACAAATTAATTTATTAAAACTATCAATTCTCGATCTCTAAACTCAGGCTCTTATGATATGGGCCTTCCCGTAGATCAAAATATTCCACAAAAAATCTGCTGGGACCAAACATTATACGAGATCAGCAAAAAGATACAGGGATAATTACTATGTCTTCATAATGGACATTCCAGCGTTTTCCTCGATGCAATTTCCTTCTATTTGGGTCGTACTCAATCAAAATCAGAGTCACCGCTGCTATTTTTCCACGTAAAGGACAATTTCCAGTTCATCCTCGATAATGTCGATCATCTACTCGTCTCAAAAACCTGCCTCTAATCTCCAATCTCCCCCTTGCGGGGCGACCCTGAACCGAAAGGAGCAATGTGCGCGGCCGACCAATGCCGTCCTTAGGGGAAATTGGGTGCCCGATCTATCCTTCGGTAGCCCGTAAGCTCACCTGGAGGTGGCATGTTCACGTCTCAAGCAAACGCACGTTGGAGTTGGACTCGAGGGCCTAGTGATTTCGCGGGCACAATGTTATTCAGTTTTTCCCATGGGGCAGGACCCCTACCGCTCGGGGTTTTAGACAACCAGTTGTTCCTCGTTGCCTCCTTGGAGATTACGAAAAAAGGCCAGGTAGGAACCAAACAATCAAAACAAAATCTCATCTGATCACCGCTCTCGTATCCACAATCTCCCTTGCCTAAATTACAATAATCTGTCTCTAAATCTGTGCCAAAAATCTCTCTGCAAGCCTTTTGAATACCTCTTCCCCACTTCTTTAGCTCATATTCCGAAGGTGGCCGGGATGAATATTAACCAATCACATTAATGGTTAATCTTCTCTGGGAGTAGCAGTTTGCCCTTCTCCCAAAGGTTTTTGGCGAAAAATATTACCAGCGGCTGCTAAATCTCACTAAAATTGGGAAATACCCCAGGCAATTAATGACATAATAATTTGATTGCCAAAAGTTAACACCGAATAGGGACCTCAAAAATACGCACAAATAATTTAATATTAATTTCATGGATCATAGAACTAGTTTACAAGTTCAATAATTAAGAAGGACGTTTTGAGTTTCCACCGTGGAAATGTTGTACAACGACGTTTCGGTGGCTATTAGTGCTATCATATTCCAGACATGAATGCAGTTAAAGCCGTTAAAACATCATTATTTAACAATTTACTCAGGTAGAAGAACTTTCTTAATTCGATTCACCGGGTAAACCGTCGATCTTTAATGAGGTCAATAATGACTATCATAGAAATATACTGGACGCATTAGGCTGTGAGCATATAAGTGAACCAGAAAATTTTTAATGTGACCTAAATCTGCCTAGAACCTTAAGTTAACTTTCTTTAATAACGCAAAATGAAACATTATTGGAGTGGGAGATACCATATAATGATTTACCGTTTATATTAATTCTTAAAATAAAGGATTCAACAAAATAATGTTTTTAAAAGTTATTATTTATAGTTAAGCGCTGAAAAGTAATTGGTTTCGTCGAAAAACTACTCTAGATTATGGATTTTAAATATTGTTTAGATTTATTGTTGTTTCTATTAGTCCTCGGTTGAGGAAGTAGGATGCGTCATACATTTCATCAAGCAACAAATAATTATAACATCAAAATAAAATAACATCATTAACAACAAAAATCTTTAAATACGTAACTAGAACAAGAAAAGATATAGTATAAAATCATTGGGAACACATCTTGCGTACTAGTGAGCACAAAAATACACTCCGACGGACAAACACATGAGTTAAGAATAAATATTTTACAACTTGGAGCTGCATGACGAGGAATCTGACCTTCCGTAGCAACTAAATTAAATAAACAAACAAAGGAGCAGAAAAACCTATACAGAAGAATTTAAAGTTACGTAATAGGGAATTTTACAAAGCAACACCTTTCAAAACTTTTTCATGAATATTAAGTTCAACTATCAGGGGAAAGATCAAGATACAGAGTAAAACGCCATTTAATAGAATAATTTTACATTGTTGGCTAAAAAGAATTAAATTTTGAATACAGTATCAGGGTTCATAAATCTCAACAAGACTGAGAATCAAACACAAAACCTACCATAATTACGGGTTGTTCTTTTCGAACTGAGCTGACCGAGTTGACTCGAGATTTCCATCCATTGTACAGACCTGAATACAGACTAACCTTCAACATACCGAATCAGATTCTTAAATGGTCAAAATTTGGGACTTCAAGTAAAGAATTGGTATTACATTTTAAGTCATCAAAGGTGAATTTTATACAGGAATAGAAAGAATTGATAAAGTACGTTGAAAGTATTTATTGTATTCTTTAATTGCTTCAATGTTATTTATTACATTTAATTTAACTGTTACATTTATTAATTAGTTTAACAGTTTTTTGTAGTTTAAGGTTCTTTGTTCATTGAGTCAAATTATACAGACTACATCTATTGAGTTGGTGTCAATGGTTAGGAAACCGGCTCTGCACTTCGGGGCATTGTTCCCACGCTGTTCCGCGTTGATTGATGCGCCTTGTTTGCGATCCCCGCGTTGACTCATGTTGATCCGCGCTGATGGGCGTTGTTCCACGATGTTATCCATGCCGACGTTGACCCAAGAATACCCCACTGCTACACCAACAGGATTACAACTGTTTTCGTGGCTCGTACGAGGAATAAACCACTTCACGGCGCTACCTTGGAGTAATTAAAGTTCTTCCATGATTACAACTCACTGTCGGTGCTAATTTACGTCCTTTGTGTACACAGAAACTGTCCGCTCGGATCCGCCAGGAAGGCTTGAGCACACAACGAACACCCTACTGCATCTGCACAAAATAATTATTCTTATAAGGGATACGGATCAAGGAAATCTAGCAGAGTCTCTAGCCCTCCGTGTGTGGCATTATAAACTGTTTTATAGTCATTGTATCTACATATAAATGAAATTTTACTCTAAGTTTAATTTGATATCTGTATTAAAATACTTGCTTTTGAGCCGCATTTTATTCCATCTTGGAATAACGACCTGTGGGAGCATTCTCTCGAAACATATTTCTCCTCAGTTAGGATGGGGCACCTACATCTTAATTATTAGGAGATGTATTGGAATCGAAGACCTTGGGCATTCGGTAAAATTTGTCCTTTAATCACATTTAATCAGTCGGTCAACTGCCTCCTTCAACTGGTGGAGACGCGGTAAAGGGAATGCAGCGAATCCACAGGAAACTCATCTTCCGTAATTCGGAGGGGCATGAGAATAATACCCGCTAGCCCGCAGGTTTTCTAGGGCCTTCCCTGCATCTTTTTTAGGTGATTCACCGGGTAGGATCCTAAAACTATAGCCCGGGGGCATAGGTCAACCCTTGCATACCTTGCCTTATTTCACATCGCCCATTTCCACTCCGTTGCTATGCTGTTTAAGGTGTTGCCTGTTCTGGAATAGTCTTCAGAGAAGATGTTCACGCACATTAGTTTTGATGGTCGTCGTACATCTTTTTTGATAGTCACGGCAATATTCGTGAACGTGTGAATGTTATTCAGTTACGTTGCGTGACGGAATCTCACATTATTAGACTGCGTCTCACGTACGCGGATCAAAAATATCCTACAAATATCAAATATACTCCAGGTGCACTAATCAGAATCAATAATAATAAAATAATAACAACCTTCATGGAGCCACATACTCCTGGTACCTTAAGAGCGTTAACATTGTAGCTCAGTAGGACCATCCTAATAATATTACAAGTTTTAGATTTTTAAATGGTAAAAATACAGCAAGAATATTTTAACTCGGAGACAGGCAGGCAAAAGATGGGTTTTCCCACCGCCAGAAATACCGGGCTGAAAACGTGCCTGTCTGCAGCTTTACAAGATTAGGCTTGTTTTTCTGAATGAATGTTCACGCTTCCAAATTTCCAAAGGACATTGTTCTCTTTGTCAGGGAAAGTTTCCTGCGCTGGGCGAAGGACGCATAAGGATTGGCGAACACCCGTCACGTGGGATAGCGATTTCCATTGGAGGAGGGGCGAGAACACAAAAAATAAGACAGTTTGGTTCAAGGCGTTCAGTGAGATGAGGAGTCTAGAAGACGTTGAAAGGGTGTGGAATCAGAGAAGCAAGAGTGTTGCTCGAAAGTGTAAGGGAACAGGAAGACCAGAACTTGGGACTTGTCCAGAGTCTTCTTCCGTCAACAGACGGAAAATCCACTGTCAACCTGCAAGTGTGAGAGTGGAAGAAGATAAGGCTACAACGCAGAACTTCCAGAATAACATAAAAATATTTATTAATAGGGTTGAGTAAGGAACGTGCAATCTTATCTTTATCTTCCATACAAAATAAAACTGAATGACTGTACGTATGTACGTTCCGCATACAAATTTAAGTACGAAAATAAATTTCTAACACGTTTTGTGCACAATTACATTTTTTGTTCGCTTTCTAGAAATATTGCCACGGAGAATTTAAGATAATAGGAAGCGTATTCAGAACTTTTCCGTCAATAGCAATCCAACCTGAACCGAAACTTTGTAAACGCCCGGTTACCTAGTTTTGAAATATGCTTAGAAATATATATATATATAAAATCTTAATAAGCATTTATAGATAAGGCGAATGCTGAAGATAAGATAGGAAGATAGAATCACAAACGAGGAAGTTCTAAACAGAATAGGGGAAAAGAGAACAATATGGAGGACGTTGACTAAGATAAGGGATAGATTAATAGGCCACGTTTTAAGACGCGAGGGTCTTGTAAAATTAGCATTAGAGGGAATTATGTAGAGTAAGAACAGAAGAGGGATGCCAAGGATGGAATACGTAAGCAGATTATAGAAGATATTAGGTGAGGGAGTTATATTGAAATGAAAATGCTTGCGCAAGATAGGTTAAAAGGATGGTTGCATCAAACCAGTCTTAGGACTGAATACCACAACAGCAAGATAATACATTACTTTCAGGTTACTGATTTTCATTAAATGAGAAATTTCTCAGTAGTGTAAGATGCACATTTATCTAATTTATATTACATATATGTTACCGTAAAAGTGACGAAATTCAGATAAGAACTATGAAATTCGAATGACAAGAAGTCGTAATAAACGCATTCCGTGAATGGTGGCTGGCAATCCCGCGCAGCTGTTTCCCAGCGACATCACATCTAAAATTCCTCAGGAAATTCTTGGCATTCAGGTTGTCCAACAAGATATTCTGCGTGTTTCACATATCAAATCCATTGCTCCAAAATCAGGAGCAACGTTACGTTTCTCAGAGCAGATAAATGTCACGGCATCTCCTTGGCAAAATGCTCTAGACATAATGTGACACGGAAGTGGTTTCTGAATGTATATTAATACTTGACGTCATATTTACGTTGAACAAGTCGGTCTGGTTTACCTATGAACATTAAATTATAATTTATAAAATAATGGAAACAGTTATGCGAACAGTTTACTTAAATGTTTTCTGTTGGTAGGTTTAAAATACATTAACCTGTAAAAATCGCCTTGATTTATAACTCTATACAAGTGTGAAAGAAATGAACTGAATAAATGCCAAAATCATGCATTTTTTAAAAGGACATAAAGCCCGGGAATTATAATACGACTGAAAGGGAACATTTATTACATATTATTGATACACATATGGCACCTAAAAAATGAAAATGGTTTCATCCGCAATACAAAGGCGCCTTACAAAAATGTGTTGCGAAGTTAATAATAGTGAAAATAACTAATATAATGAGCGCCCAGTTTTATTCAAGCAACTTCCGGAAGCGACTTTTTAACGAGCTGCCAGTTGAGATGAACAGACATTGTCGGATTCAAGATATTTCTGGGAAGCAATTAGGAACTTTTATAATTCACGCAGTAACGATGCAGGAAACCTGTTAAAAATTTAAATGCATAATGTTAGAGACCAATTAGAACCTATAACACTACGCAATTTGGTTCATATAAACCGCCCTGTTTTATTTAAGGAATGGTGCATTTAGAACAATTAAATTTATTCTTCTTATTAAGAAGCAAAATATATAATATGTAATGGTGGGAAATGTAGAACGAATCACAGTGACTTCACAATAGATGCGAATATTAAGGTATGCAGAGGGAGCCGGGCATTATAAAAAAATATTTGGTGCCACAAAGAATTACAGAATGTCTATAGACACACGTTGTACAATATTTAGCTTTAGTTTGTATCATGACCTTCGATTCGTTCTTTGTGACTAGGCTGACAATGTGTCCCGCCCTCTGTCTTTTCCGTCATATTATGTTTCTCTTCCGATGAAATTTTCTTCGTACAAGCTCATCTAGTCTACCTATCATTCAACTTTGTCATACATGTAATATTCTTTCAGGACATTGGCTACCTCAGTGATTCCCGATTTGTGTGTCCCATAGCTCTGGGGCGTCAAACAATTTTATAACATCCAGTAAAAGGATTCAGAGCATCATCCTAAATGCATTGAATTAAGTTCGCGATCGGTTGTGATGTTAGACACTGCATATTTTTATAAATAAAACACAAATAATGGTCAAAAGTCGGAAATGGACGAAACGTATTCAAATTATTTTATGTTTGACTTTTGGCCATTATTTGTGTTTTATTTATAAGATTTAGTCAGATAATTTAGTTACTTCACTTATAACTATATACCTCCCGACGTTGAATCCCGGATTGGTACCAATGAATCGCACGATGATGTCCACTCAAGGCCTACAGATTGATCTCCATTTGTTGGCTTGATCCTCAGCGTTGTTTTGCGTGGACAAGAGGGTATTTAGAAAAAAATTTGGAACTTTTTTAAAACGATCCATACACGCTAAGCTCTGCCAAATGACTGTCCGCATCTCCATCATTTATATTTCTCCCAGTAAGCAGCCTTCACTTTTTCGGGATTCGGAAAATATCGGCCAGTAATAGCGTCTCTTCGATTCGGCGGGAGCGAAAATGGACAACAAAGCGAGTAGACAATGATGCGACTTGAAGATTAATAATACTCCCTTAACATTAATAATAAAGTTAATTGCGCACTCGCCATTAAAAATTTTGCATTATGTAGCTACGATTCGAATAATTAATTGCCGTACATCCAAATTAATTGATTTTGTGATAATGATTCTCTCTCTCTCTCTCTCTCTCTCTCTCTCTCTATATATATATATATATATATATATATATATATATATATATATATATGGGAATCGCTTGTGGGAGTTTCTCTCGCAGGCATTTTCTCCCCAGAGTGACTGCGGGAATCACCTGATTATGTCGGGAATACCTCGTGCTCTCTCTGTTTTTTTTAGCAAAGTTCTCATTTGCCGCGACACCTTCACTTATTTTGGTATACATACTTGGCTCGAAGACCTTGGGAGTATGGTAAGAGTTGTCTGCTGATTCCATTGGATCAGTCGGCCAACAGCCTCCTAAAACTTGTGGAGACACGGAGAAGGAAATGTTGCGACCCCACAGCAAACTCGTCTCCCGTCATTCGGAAGGGTGTGAGAACAGTACCTAATGCCCGACTTACCTGATACAGGTTTCCATGGATTGCTCTGCATCTCTTTAGGTGAAAAACCACAGCCCGGGGACCCTAGTCAACCCTTGGCTATCTTGCTCTACCTTCAGCATGACCCCTTTTCAATTCCCTTCCTATGTTATTAAAAGGGAATTGCCTGTTTCAGGATCACCCTCATGTAGCATGTTAACTCAAATATATATATATATATATATATATATATATGGTAACATGAAAAGTTACGAAGAACAATGCAGGCCAGCTTGTGAGTTGCACGTGTCGAGGGACGGACGCAACCCGGGCCAACATGTGGTCGGGCGAAACGTTGGGGGGTCCGGAAAGGGAGGGGGGCAGTCGTCAGGGGGTGATAGGAGAAACAGGTTGTGTCGGCGAGACGACGAGAGAATGACCACGCCCTGCTCATGTAATTTTTTTTTAAGCTCTGATTGAACTAAAAACTATTAAAATCACTTTTTGGCGTTTCTATGAAAAATACCTGGCACCCTAAAGGAATTATAAATCACGAGTACAGAGGAACGTCGGATCTGCTACAATATATATATATATATATTATTCATAGAAAACATTTTCTTCTAAGATAGTGACAGGCTACCAAATATCATTTAATTATGTTGAACTCATTTAAAATAATTTTAAGCCTTCAGAATTAAAAGGCGGCATTAAATTTTAATATATCAATATTATGCATTACTCTCCTTGTACTATGATCAGATAAATGTAATTGTCCTTACTAATATATAAATAAATATACTCAATGTATATACTGATTTTTACCTTTCAAATATTTGTTAAAGTTCCTCACAAATTTGAAATACAAATTAAGTGCGCCGCATTATCTTAAAGTGGTGCATAACCAACTATCAAAAAGGAACAATTTTAACTGTACTGAAAGTACATGTATCTTTAATCTGATTCTATAATTTCAACAATTGACTATATTATCTAATTTAATAGTAAAAACTATAATTTTTCGTATGCATGAAATATTTTTATTTTCAGACAAGAAGTAGTAATTACGTTTTTAACCTTAAGTACTTGGAGTCTAATTATATAACCACACATTAGAAAATGCGTTGTGATCTTATACATTGTTTTTGTAACACGCGGTGAAATGAGACGACCGACTTTTAACTCTTCATAAAAGTAAATGGCATCTGCAGTAATTTCTCTTGGGAATGTGCTGTTGTGTTATCGACGGTAGGAAGAGAAGAGCGTTTATTTAGTCGACTATTTTGATGCTATCCTTTTCTTTATAACAACAAGGCGCTTGAAGTGAGAGCCACTGTCTGCTCTCAAATATGTCAATTTGATTTCTAATAACTTAAGAATTATATATAATTATTAGTTTATTTAGCATGATATTTTGATATAATATAATTTAAGAATTGTAATAATAATAAAACATATTCACAAGCTATAGATTTAAGGTAAAGGCATACATATATTGAAATAAATTGTAAACTAATTTAGTCTAATAACTTAAGAATTATTTTTTGCTTTATAATTTTACACTGATTACAGAACTTATAATGTGATTTCAACCACAGTTGATGAAATATGATTCTCAGATACATGAAAACTCGAATTTTAAAATTAAGAAATATAAAAATAAAATAAATGTGTTCAATACGTGATAATAATACTATGAAGAAATAATACTGAAATAAGCTAATATTTATATATAATAGATGACAACTATATGAAAGAATATACAAATAATTAGGTTGATGAGATAAGACATTTTAGCCATTTCCTTAATAGCGTTTGTTAGGTTTATGGAGAATTCTGATACCAGATAAGAAAATAAGGAGGGGGATCTACAAGTACGTCACGTAATTTCTTTACATTATAGGTTGAATAATTTTGGGGGCCATCTTGGCGACTTAAATGTGTTTAATTGTGTTGATATAAGATAAATTATCTGCCCAAATATCATCGTTAGTTCACTATCACTCTCCTCAAACCACTCTATCACAATTCAGACTTGGTAACATTGGAATGATATAACGCCATGGAGGAAGACGTAAAATATAAAGTAATTTTCAACTATGGGCTCCGCGTAATGTGCATCGAAATGTATGTTGCATTATACTTAGCCGCCAGATTTGCCAATCTTGTTCTACAGATCGAGGACGACTCCAACCTCCTTCGATCTTTGATGCGGCACGGACGTCCAACCCATAGCCGCCTACTCGGCAATATCACGTATACAGCCGACCAGCTTTGCTTTTGCGAGATGCACGAACCCAGGCTCTGGACCATAACAATTTTCGTTTAAGTCATTTGCAGCTAATTCCTCATTCGTATCTGTTTCGTTTCTATACTTTCCTTATGGCGTCAAGTACCCGCAACGTTACCTGCTGACATTCAATTTCGCACTGGGTAATGGTCTAATATTTTGACTCATTAAAGTCTATTAAATTACAGCCTGAAAAATATTTCTTAGTAAATATTTCTTTATATTAAAGATCGAAGGTTTTCCCGGTGTATAATCTGAATAAACAATTCTTGGGTTTCCATCCGGTTAAGCCACGACGTTTCGATGGCGTACTCTGCCATCGGTCTCACTTAAACTCCATTTAACCCGGGTGGAAATCCAAGAATTGTATTTCTTTATAATATATTATTGCATAATAATATTTATCTGATTGAGAAGCAAATACGAGTACGTGTCATTAAAGAAACCACTAATTAGAATATATATTCAGTTTGTTTTTAATTATTAAAAATGTGGAATATTTACATCAAAAAGTGGAATTAGAAATGTGTTAGCGTGTGCGGACATATTCCTGTAAACTAAGACTCCAAAGGTCACATTTGGGAATGGGAGGGGACAGAAATCTGTGCAAGGTCTTCTTATTTTCATTGAGAATCTAGAAACCTTGGAAAGAGATGAAAAAGCACAAAATGAAACAGTACAAGCTTTTAGATAATCGCAACACAAATAAAACTTAGCCCCACTTTCTGAGAATATTTCCGTTTCGTCTGAGAGCTTTACTACTTTCCTCTTGTTTTGTAAGTGGTTATTACTACAGTATTCGAAGCTAACGTTAAAGGAACATAGATTTCCTGGACGGAAAAATGTTTCATTGTTTCTGCTTTTTATGTCGTTCCATAACAAGACTGCTGTAGTAAAGAGCAGTTGGCAGAGTTCTCCAGCAGTGTTTACAGTAGAAATAAATCCATTCAAACGGAAAGGGGAAAACACATTACTCAGACTTTCAATTTAAATAGTCTGTCAGAACGTTTCATTTGAAGGATATTCAATGTGTTACGTCTATTACACGCGTCAATTTTTGCAAAACTTTAGTTTGCTTACAATTTTTAAGCGTAACAGTTCCTCTACTACGCTTTTCATTTGTTAGAACGACACTACATAAAATATCGAATTTTATACATATGTACATACAGAAAAATAAAATAAATAAAGTGATATATATAACAAGAATTTATATATTTTACATCATGACAGATTCGTAACACAGTACATGAACAAGTAAGACCATGAACATCTTCCTGCCTCTGGTCGGAAAAATACCTATAAAATGAAGTATGTATTTTTCATCGAACCTATATTACCCGTAAGCCATAATGAAATTCAATTGGCCAAACTGTTTCCTATCTCGCCATATTCAGGCGATAGTCTACAACACACGTACCTGTCAGATAAGTGGCAATGGTATAATAATTCTTACTAAATTCGCACCATTAGCATTATTTGCTAAAATTTAATTAAGCCTTAGACTGCAGAACTATTTAAGAAGTCTTTGGAACATTGAAAAATCAATTAAAACTCTTCGTTAAAGAAGTACAGGTATATTAAGGTACATCATATAATAAAAATGAACTTTTAATTTCATTAGCCAGCTACCGATTAAAGTAACGGAACTTGCTAAGATGGTTAATTTAGTATCTGTAGTTGGCACCAATTTTTCTGAACGATGAAAAGTTTCCAATTTTGAAATTAAGAAATATTGACTATTTACAATGTAGTAAACTTGCAAATATAATTCAAACCAATGTTTATTCCTTGATACAAGAGAGAATTTTTTAGAAACCTTGGTGAATGTAATTTAAGCCAAAATTGACATTTTTAATATGTCCACAGTTTAAGTGATTAAATTCCAAAGCGATGACGTGCTGGATTCTATTTATGTTTAGGCACAATAAAACTGAATCAATTATTGTACCAACTAATAGCCTTATAATATTTTTTTATATGAAAAAATAAAATAATAACAAACTGAAACTGAAATGATACAGAATATGTTTGTCGTCACGTATCTCCAAACAATGATACAAGGATTTCCAACTCTATAAACATTCTCTCTAACTATCGTCTTTCCTTCCAGCGATATACTCCTTTTGCCCAGTCGTATTACTCTCGTCTTGTCCCTCTTCTTTATGCTAAAAATTTATACACAGCTGAAAATCATTAATAACCTTTGTAGTGTGGTACGATTTGGAATACCACGTGGTCAGAGATTTTTGGCGCCTCCTGCGTAGGTTCTTTACGCAGGAAATAAATAAAATAAATATCGTAAAGAAAAAATGAATTTATTATAAAGAAAACAAAATTAAATATGAAATATTTATCCGTCTGGCCTAAAAATTTACCAATTCCGAAAGCTAAAAATGAGACTCCTATTCCCAAGGATAACCGTGGTGGTTTCGGTTACGAACCCGCGGTCGCGTGATCATTCGTGGCCAACACTTACCAAAAGCCGGAACATTCAGGAACTCTCGGATGCCGCTCGTTCTGTGGCGCTAACAGGACCATCCACATATCTCGCCATATTTATCAGAAGTGTCTGTCTCTGAAAATCTCAGAGACGACGGTAACCGTTTCCTCCCTTACTCTCTACTTTTTCCATCCTCTTATTGGCTAAACCCAATATCCCCTCCTTAGCCCTTTCTGAGAAAGGGGGCCAAAATAGACGTGTTTGTCCCTTTACGGGATTTTCCAGCGTCACCCTTTGTCCCGAAATTCCAACTCTTGCCTTTGTGCTGGCCACAAGTGAAATTTTTATAACTTATATTATAATGCACCATAGTAGTTACATAAAAAATTATTTGTTTTATAAAGACTCTCGTCAAAAAGTTTGGGCGCCTCTTTCCTTAGTGAAACAATAAAAGGAGTGTCCCTTAGGTCGGATTTATTCTACTCGTGGTCTATCGAAAAATATAGTTTCATTACAAAGTGACTATCAAGTAATGCACGTTTTGCACAATTTACAAATATGAATATCCAATAGCGTTCCTTGTTTTTCTTTTAAAAATGTCAATTAATTCCATAAAAATACTTAATATATTATTCACAATAACCTTTCATGAAATAGTGATTTTCGAGTCTATATCTAATTAATATTGTTATAGACCCTAACAGAATTCTTAATTAGCTTAACAACTAGCATACAAAGGTATTAATTTATTATTTGGTATATACAACAACATCATAACGTCACGGACAGTTCCATAATTATGGAATTAAGGAACAGTAATCCCAATTTGAAAAAACTGGCAAAATAAGTCCGGAACCAAACAGTTATAGACCGATTTCACTAATAAACAAATTATTCCAAACTATGGATAAATCCTAAACTAAAGGATTAAATGGTATTAAGAATAAAAAAAGTGATCGGGCCACAGCTATTTGGATTCAGCAAAGGCCATCCCACAATTTTTTACCTGGTCAACCTCGATATTACTATACGAGGGGCTTTTAACAATGAACAACACGTGATAGCCGCGTCTGTGGTCTAGTGGCTAGCGTCACAGACTCGCATTACAGAGATCCCGGGTTTTGGGTGTTTGTGTGTTTTCACGTTCTCTGAACAGTCCAGTTAGATAATCGCTTATGACCTGTGATGTTGGTGGGACTATAAACACAGAATTAAAAAAAACACGTTCTAGCCGTTCGATATCGAGAAAGCCTACGGTAGAGTATGGAGGAGAAACAACTTAAATCAACTAAACAGCTTGGGAATCGTAGGAAACATATTCCATTCCGTGAAAAATCTAAATTCCAAAAGATATTTAAGAACTAGGGTCAACGGACAACTGTCATCAGAAATTGCAGTAGGAAACGGAATACCTCAAGGCTTCGGACTCAGTGTCACTCTTTTTCTGAAAGTTTTAAACGAAGTAGACAATCTTATCCGTCCACCGACCGAAATAAAATATCCAGATGACATTCTGCTCCTATACAAGGGATATAACATCAATCATACGCCACAAAGCATACAATTGCTAGTAAATATCCTCTCGTAATGGACACTCAAAATAGTATTACATCTCTCTCACAAGAAGAAACTAAAGCAATAATTTTCTGCAATAACAACATCCAACCAATGATTACTTTAAAAACTGGAAAGAATACTATTCATATCGAGAAAAACCCGTAAATCCTAGGAGTAAAACGTTCTACAGATCACTAACATTCACAACGACCACATCAAAGACCTAACACATGAATGCAAGCAGAGATTAAATATTTTTATAACCTAGCAATTAATAATGGGGAGGAAATAGCGAAGTAGCACTACTTACATAAGAAATCACTATCAGAAAAAAGTTGGACTATACCTCCACTTTATATGGTTCAGCCAAAAAAGAAAAAACTCCAACAACTAGACTAAATCACTAAACAGCGCGACGTGATGCAACTGGTATTTTTCGGACTTGCCCAATTAGAAGTCTACTAGTTGAAGCTCAAGAAACAATTCTCTAACACAGAAAGGATCACTGTTTGCCATAAGATATCTCACCTTAGATAACTCGATAATGCTAAAAAGTATAACACCATGCCACCCCATGTACAAAAAAGACCATTTCAAGTATTCATCCTTCCACGAAAGACTCCAAAATTTAAACCTTCAACTAAACATCACATATCCAAATATGTAAGCAAACCGATTCTGTAATATCCTTTCCTGGAAACTTCACTCAATAAAAACCGCTACAAACGTGACCAAGTTTTCTAAAATCTACAGAAGAATGGATACTAAAATTCAATCAGCTACATGAAAAATACAAATACAAAGTATATACTACACGTTATATGGACAGCTCCAAAAATCACAATGTTACAGGCTGCGCTACATGCTTACGTAATACTTCCATGTCACTAAAACCTACAACATTGATCTTAACCAAAGAACTGCACGCTATCCTATTGGCTCTCAAACATATCAGTACTTTTACATTAACCAAAAATTACAGATTCACTTCTCTCTATACAAAAAAATGAACACAAACTCCAAATGCAAAAACAGGAGATTTTTCACGAAATCGCTGAACGTCATTGCATATCAACAAGCAAAGAACGCCACCAAAAACTCAGACAACACAACAACAAAGGAAATAAATACCGTCCGGGATATCGGGAAACATACAGAACCCAAACTTCAACAGCTGTGGGAAACCAAATGGAAAGAAATGAAATCCAATAATTTACAACGCACAGTCAGTCACCTTCAACTCCATAAAAATCATTCACTCCTGAAATAGAAGGGACCAAATAACTGACATAATGGTCTGTACCTGTCACTCCACAAAGTATCCGCCACTCCCTCCTTCTGTTCCCAATGCAACACCATCGTTACCATAAAACATATCATCTGTGAATGCAGGAAATTCCAACAAGAAAGGGACCACATATTTGGAAGCCTCAACAAGATGGACTACTCCCTGAAACATCAAGAAAATACTATTTAAAATGATAAATTAATATAGTGAAATCTAATGTAAAAGGCTTTAATGTACAGTTGCTAATAACCAGTACTTGTTGAAGCGATTTTAAATAAACCCATAAAAATTAAGTGCTAAGAAGTGGCAGGGCAGTTAGTCCAATATCTTCTTCCATGGTGGCGCGTCGGCCAGCCTTGTCCATCCTGTGCCGCAACTCTTGTGTTGAAATCTTAGCGTACCCCATCTTCCCATCTACCCGACAGCCTTCCTCCTCCAAAGTCTCCTGTGAATACCTACTTTGGAACTCGATGTTCTTCCATTCGATTTGAGTCTCTTGAACCAGATGATATGCTGCAGAGACACCTCTCCATATCTGGAGTGTAGTTCGTTGTTGTACCTAATTCTCCATACTCCATTGCACGAATACGAGTCCATAAGTTCTTCTTGGGATTCTTCTTTAGACGGAATCGGTAATTTCTGCGACTTTCGTTGAGATGGTCCAAGTTTCGCTTCCATGCATAACTAACAATGCGAGTATGAGTGTTTTATATAGCATTATCTTTATTCTAAGGCTTATATGCGTTTCTGAAGAGAGGTATTACAGTTGGCAACCTGTATTTCTGTCATTGCATCGTTATTGATGGTTATATCTACGCCAAGATATTTAAATTCATGTACAGTTTCCACTTAAAATCCTTCCGGTACTAGTTGTTTATTTGTGTACTTCCTTCTTCGAGCCTGTATCATAACCTTTGTCTTTTGTTCATTGATTGTAAGTCTGATCTCCTTATCTTCCCTACTCAGGTCTTCAAACACTTGACTGTTCTTGTTGTTCTCGCCATCAGATTAATATGATCAGCGTATCCAACTAATTGAGTTGTTTTATATATAATAATGACTTATTGTAGTCACGGGATTCAGTGTAACCCACATAATTAATTTCTTCCAACAGAAATATATTAAATAAATATCACTGGTGTCTTTAATTGTAAACTAAGATATTATGTAAGATTAACAGAAGTCAACAAAAAAGGAGAAAACCGTTTTAGATCATATTCTTGTAAAGACTCAAAAAGCTTCTATTGTAATTAAACCTGACAGAAAAGGCTTTATTAATAAACATTATGCAAATGTGAGTAAATTAATTTATTACTGCCTGTACTGACATCAAAGACGATACATGTCAATATGTAATATCTACTTTAAATAATCGTTATAACTAGATATTATTAGTTTGCTCAGAAGAATTTTATTACAAAACATAGAAAAGCTATTCGGCTTTTATTATATTTTTCGATAATTATTACGTTATATATATAAATATAGATTTTTAAAATTTATAATTTTACCTGGCTACATTTCAGGACATTTGTGACATTTATTATTCAAATGTAAGCAAGGAAATATTGTAATTGCGAATTTGTGCGAACAGTTGCTTTTTGTAGGCGGCTTGTTACTGAAGAAGTTATCTTGTATTCAAGAAAATCGTGCTCCAATAAACAAACGGGATAAATTGTGTTCAGAAAGCCATCCTGTATTTTATTCGACAAGAGTTAGTGTATGGAATTTTAAGACCTGTAGAGAAATAACATGTGAGTTCACAGAGAGCAATAATGAATTAAATTGAATCTGTAAGAAGAAAAACACACAAAAGATGATACAAAATGTTATATTTTTAAATTTTCAGATAAATATTTCAAGAAAGTCGAATCCTGTACGTTATATAGAGGACAAGCTTTAAATAGTAAGCACTGTAAATTGTTATAAGATTTCCGGGAAAATTCGACAAACGTATTTAAATAAAAATGAAATACAAAGAATGATCAAAATTCAGAAATAGAAGAATTTAATTTGAATTTAAGCGTTTCGTCTTCAACCTGCTCAGTTCACTAATTAAAATCTTTCAAAATTTTATTTAGTGAACTGAGAAGGACCAGAAAGTTTGGGTATGAAAGGTTTAATTCAAATTAAATTGTTATTTTTCAGACTTTTGGCCATTCGTTGTAATTTCTTTATAATATTAAGTCAGATTAATGCAATTAAATAAAAATGAATTAATATAAATTGAAATTGTGACATGTAATAACGACGGCAATTTCCTAAAATGATTTTGAATAGGTTTATGGCCATGACGCTTGAAAAATAATATATTTAAATTAGAGTTATGTCAAAAACGATGGTATTGAATCAGTTACTTTATTTCATTATTGCACTGATTACGAATAAGTGTTTCGATATAGTGTTTTCAGTCACCCTATCTTCATCCCTCACTTAGACTCTATTTTTCTCTCTCAGACACACCACTAAAACCCTTGTAGAAGCACAACTAAATTGGTTTCTCCGTGGAAAAAGGAAGAGTTAAAAAAGTCAATAGATTGACTTTGGAGTTTCTTGGAAGGAGAAAAACACGTATGGCAACCTCACTGTGTATAAATCATATTAATGGAACAAGTTTGAAAAGACGTGCACGTGAAGATAAATTGGTCAATTTGCTAGGTAGAAGTTACCGTACCTGCGAAATAGAATCACAGCCGTTAGTTTTTTTTTTGCCTTATGAAGTCACTTTGTCCTCATAGCAGTTTCTGAAGAGAGGACGGGAATTGTTTAAGGTATCTCGCGAAGACAAATTCGTTACTATTGTATTTTTTAGTTGGCGATATTTTTCCACCCATTAATACTTAGTGCATTCAAGATATGCTACAAAGGTGGGTAATGATGGATGTACTTACGTACAAACATTAAAGTACAAGTACACCATCGCCGGTTATGCAAACGCCAACATAGCGCGACTAACCCGCCCTATGGCGGTTACACCATGAAAATCGGAGTTAATCGTGTATTTTATATATTATATTAGAGATGAAAAATAATGAATACTATAAGCAATGTTGATAATGAAAAATACGTAAGCCAATATATTTTTCACAGCTAAAAGCCCGTTTTATTTACTGAATATTAGTCCGTTTGCTAATCGCCAGGTTCAAGTAACAGGCAGATCTTTCATGACGTTACCAGTTTCCATAATTATAGGTAATCCGTACAATTCAGTATCCAACTATCATTAAATTAATTAAAACATAGTTTATATTTAATTGCAATTTTACAGAAAAACTTGATTCTAAGCCGAGCAGGAAAGAAACGACATTCATTAAACCTAATACATTAACTCCCAGAATAAATTGATATTTAACTATTTATTAACCACTTAATTTTCTGTTAATATTTTTAGCTCACCATGACTGTGCAGTAGAAATATAAAAGCCAAACCTTACACTATCTACTTGTTTCATTAATAGATGGAGAGAGTAGCAGACTAAACTTAATTTGTTTGAAAGAACCGTAATATATTAATTCCATCGTATATTTCCCTCTTTGGTTTATTAATTCAGTATATTTTTTTTACTGGACGAAAATTGAACAAGTTTAGTTTTCAGTCAGTTCAAAAGCAATTTCTTTCCACTAAACCAAACATTTAATGACTCAACGGCGTTGTAGACTTGATTGTGAAGGTCGTTACTGCCGGTTATAAGTAAGTTCAGCAGCTTTCTGCTATTTTTGCCATATTTATCTTAAAATTAGAACCCATTTGTCATATTTCAATTCGAATTAATTTTTAGGAGTTATAGTCGTACATAAATATATAACAAGAATTTTGGCTGAAAGCTTAATTCTAAAGTGTGCTATCTCTGTTACATGTTTTCTTCGAATTGTAGAGAAAGGTTAGTCACAGTACATTAACGATGTTATAGTTTCAAAGATTATATATGTTACGACGGCCATAGCCCGAAATTCGGCCATTTGCACTTTGGCCAATGTCCGATGTATTTCAAATAGCCAGTCTATATCCTATTTTGGCGGAATTTTGCGGAGTGGCGGCTAATCCCTGGCCAAAGTTCGATGTGCTGACGTAAGGTCATAATTTAAAAATAAAGTTGTAGGAGAGGAGGCTACGGCCCGATTACAAGTTAAGGAGCAATAATAATAAGAAGAAGTTACAGGTAATATTCGATGATAAAAAGTGGGTATAGTCCCATTAAAATGATAATTCAGCATTTATTTGGTTTGTACGCATTGTACAATTCTTTTTTAAAGGTGAAATTCTGTTTTTAGTCATCATATTTTAATAATCATGTGGATTGCGATGTAAAATTATTGGTCTTATTATGGTTACTTCTGTTGCGAATATATACTTGCTAACGTGCATGTAAATAATTAGCCAACATTTGATATGAAGATCAGGTTCTAACATACTTTGCTGCAAGAAAAGGAAACAATAGTTGTTTTCTCACCAGAGACAAATACTGCGCTAGTTTTGACTATCGTCGACTAAAAAAAATACTATGTTATTGACGTTGACGGTAAAGAAAGATTTTTAGTAGCAGTATCAGAAGACCACAGCAATATTATGTACTATGTGCATACAGAAGAATTATTTGACTTGTTGCACGAAGATCGTTTGAAAGTAAGACATGGTGGTCACTCAAGAATGGAAAAGCTACAAACCAGGTGCAAAAATATCACGAAAGAAGAAATTACTCTTTAGCTCCGCTTACGGAAACCATGACAGACCAAGTTATTTATAACTAAACCGTGTAATATTTAAAGGATTAAACTCAAGATGTCGGGTAGATCTGATAGACATGAACAGTAACCCTGACGGCGAGTATAAGTTTATGTTCTATTATCAGGACCATTTAACCAAGTTAATATTATTGCGAAGTAGTTTCTCATCGGTAACTTGATATATTCATTACTATGGATATTACAATCAGATAATGTGAGAGAATTTGCGAACCAAGTTATAATGGAACTAATGAACCTGTTGCTGGAACCTAAATTGGTACACGGAAAACCGGGGCATAGTCAAAGCCAAGGTTTCGTCGACCGTGCCAAACAGGATGTTCAAAATATGTTGATGACAATGGATGCAAACAAATAAATGAAAATATTGGGCTGATAGTCCCCAATTCATTCAATTAAAGAAAAACCGATATTTTCACCAGTCGCCATATGAGGCCATCCTTGTCAAATCGTACTTAGTAGCTCAAACTGCACAGAGAGATTTAAGTTGGTTCGATTACAGACTAGGACGTTGCGTTCGTTGAACAAGAAATGGAAGATGATGTAAATATATGGAGTGTCTCCGCAAATGAATCTTCTGCAGTGGCCTAGAAACTTTTGGAAAGTCCAAACCGATTGATTGACAATACATCGCAATAACATTCTATACAGTGTGAAAAAGAAAGTAGTTTGTATTATTCTTGTGAGTCCTACTGCAAACTTGTTCTTATGATTTGTGGAATAAGTATAATGGAATAATATAATGTAGGAGAAAAACGGTACATTTGCAGACTCTGTTATGATAAGGAAGATGTCAGGAACAAGAGTTCAGCGGCTCATGCAAGTTTGCAAACACAATGTGCGAGAAGGTTAAAAGTTAATATTAAAAATTCTCTTCGGGTAAATTTGGACATTATGTACGCATCTGTATATATATATATATATATTGCAGATAGTGTAATACTCAAGTTATTTTTACTTTCTGAGAGTTTTTGAAAAGTGCTTCAAATTCGGCAAAAGATATACATTGAAAAGACTCTTTGAATACTAACCTTGTATATTACAATTTTTTATTCTTATTTAGAGCATATTTTCCGGCACAAAACTTTGTTGGACTGATAGGACTAAAGGTTAGGAGGGGTGAACGAATTTTACAAGCCGTACAAATCATTATAATAAAAAACGAATAATTTTAAAATGTTATGGAAACGTTATTTCATTTTCAGGACTATTATAAAAGAATTATGGTAAGCGTATTACCGCATATACAACATGTTAGTGTGAAATTTAATAATGACGATACGACACTCGCTACCTGTAATGACACGACAAATGGAAATATTTTAATAATTTTCATCTTCATGAACTTATCGTAAGAAGGGTGCGTAACTTGTGAAGAGACCATTGTATACTGGCACTAAGTTTTGATTATTTAGTAGTGTGTGAACAAATAAGTCAATAAATAATGTAAACATGGTAGTTGATTTTACAAAATTAATCACAACGGGCTTTTATATAACTAAGAAACTAGGTTTTAGGGATATGTAATAAGTCATAATATTATAAACGTAATTTTATCCTATGTGTTATTCATTCACGTTATTTTCTTGAAGCCATAGTGCTCCAATTGTTTTTTATATTTTCTTAGAGTGAAGAATTTTGCTGGTATTTTTAATATTTAATATTTTAGTGTTATATTCCATTTGGCTTATCTCACTTTACGCTCTTAAAATTATAAGTGAAAAATTTTTCAGAATTGAAATTATTTTTATCACTATTTCTGATTTTATGTTTAAAAAATTATCGCTTTTATCAAATTACTTATTTATTAATAAAAATAGAAAGCCGATTAAATTGTGAAGGATGTGTCTGGTTGAGAAAGAGGTATCAATCAATATTTAGAAAGAAGTTGCAAGTTTCATCCGCCATGAGATCCGCTTGTGGCGCCTGATACATCGGCCAGCTGCCTGTTTATGAGTCAATGAACCATTCACGTGTGACTTGGGCATTTTCCAATCACTGGCGCGAAGGGTCAGCTCCGCTTCCTACATTCGGTAAATATGATTCGGGTTCACTCTTACTTTATAATATTTTTAAATAAAGCCAACTTTTAGTAGCTAGAAATTATTTACAATCATGCTAAACAGATTTATGTATTCGTCATTAACCTTACATAATAATAGCCATTAATAATTAATAATTCCGTAAATATTTTGAGAGTTCTTTAATTATTTATATAAACCTTAACTCAGCCCTCCTCTTAATTAAACAATTATTGGAGAAATGTTTCTGAGCCTCAGAGCGGATGCAAGTCTTAGACATAATTACGTAAGAAGTCCTTAAACAGACCATTACAGTTCATAAATATTTAGTGCTCATATGTTCATTTAATAGTATATCTGGCAGATATTTCTTAATTTTTCCATGAGTAATTGATTTGCGGTCAAATGCATTCAGAACTATTATTGTCGTTGTAGTATTCAGTCCTTCGAATAGTTTAATGTAACCCTCCATGCTAACCTATTCTAACGGATTCCATCCTTTGTCTCACTCTTCTGTTCTTAACCTACACAATTTTACTAGCCCCACATGTCTCGAAACGTGGCATACTAATCTTAACCCTTTTCTTGGTCAAAGTTCTCAATATTTTTCTGTTTTCTCATATTCTGCTTAGAACTTCCATCCATCTGATTTTCAGTATTCTTCTTTAGCACCACATTTCGAAAGTTTTAAAAAATATTAGCATTCATTACCTTCAAGTAATTTCATACGTTGTTCTAAGTAAGCTCTTCAGATTTATTTTGCATTTTCAAGATTTTATTAGAAAAATTATATAATTTATAACAGTATACCAGCGGGACTGCTTTTATGCAATTGTTGTTACAGTATTTTGGTTCTGATGAGTGAAAAGTTTCGACAGAGTACACGTTTCAGATAATGGAAAAAGAGTTACCTATTGTGTTTTACGGACTATAAGTTGCTACAGACAGTAAGACACACCTTAATTTTCAAGCAATTTTGTATAATAAAATTTTTACTATTTTATTAATAGATTACGTAGCTATACTAAACAAAAATTCTAAGTTTATAAAACCGACCTGGCCTTTAAAATCACTGAAAATCGTCATCTGAACTTTATTCTTCTTCCTCCTCTTCGTCGTCATCGTTGTTCTCTTCATATTTAAGATGGACTTCGCTAACATCGAGAGTGTTACGTATGCCGCACTTCTTGAAAGATATAACAATAATGTCTTCTCTCACTCTAGACCACGACTGTTTCATCCGCTGACACACTTGTTTGATTGTAGGTCGTTTTAAGGTCCCTTCGGCGTGAATTCATGTTGGGTTTCATCCATCATCCATTTGTTCCATTCTTCTCTCATATACACTTTAAGTGGTTTATTTATCGAGACATCAAGAGGTTGCAATTGTAAATTAAGCCCTTCCGGAATAATACTAAGCATTGTCTCCATTTTTCTTTCACATAATTTTTCGAATGACTACTAAACTGATCTAGCACAATAAATAAATCTTCTTTACTTTTCATCCACACTCTGTTAATCCATAATTTCATACCAGTATCTTCCATCTAACCATTGTCATGCACGTGAATAGGAAGGTTTTGCGCTTGAAAATGATTATTGGATTAAGTTCAGTACCGTCAGCATAACATAAAAGGACAACAGTGAAGTGCATTTTTTCCATGTCCACTTCTTTTTATAGTTACGTTTTAGTACCTTTCATGACAACAGTTCTGTTACTCGGTACTACAAATGCCGGAAGAGTTTCGTCCATATCAGCTAATTGGCTTATTTTTACACTGATGTTAAATAATAAGGCGATGCGAAGATAGTGCTTTCTTTTCATACTCTTGTGGGATTTTCTAAAATATTTTGGTTCAGATGCTAAATGTATGACGCTTCATAAACGCGTAGCACCAACCAACAGTGGGGTTTGTGATGGCGGGGCAAGCTTGTGAATTTCCACCAATCACGTTCGTCGCATCGGCCGGCTGCTGCCAGTTGAATCCAATGTTGCCAGATAGAGATAAATTTCCCGCGGCTTTGAATATATGGCCACTTTTAAGACTGGCGAGAATTTTAATTCAAACTCTGGATATTTTTTACTTTAATTTCCAATATAAAACGCACCTGAAATTTGGAGGCAAGTTTTTGAAGAAAAACGTGCGTCTTATAATACGTAAAATACCTCGTCATTCTAATGGAGTCAGCAATGTCTTAAAAGGCATTTGTTTGAGATAAAAAAACTAGATTTATCTTAATCAATTTTTGACTACTTGTAACAGTGCTCAGCTTTGCACCACCGGGATATACTAACAAAGTAAGAGGTAAGTGTAGAAAGATGTATGTCAAAGAAGCACAAACAGCCTTGCATATCTAGTAATATACTCTACAGTTAAACAATGTGTGTACATAACGCCGGATTAAGCCTATTGTCATTGAGTTGCGTTCGAACTCTGCAAAGTCAGGTCTTTTTCCATATTCTCATCTTTTAATATGAGAAATCAATGAATTTAAAGAGGGAATGAACTTGGTCATTACTAACATTTTGTCCCTTTGCATTTTTGCCAGAGATACAGCATTACTGCGATACTTGTGACAAGAAAATTGAGAAGTAGAATGGTTTATTAGAATTTCGAAGTTTCAGTTTGTTTTCTAACGAGACCACTTTTTAGCTGTTCAATAGTCACAAGAACTACTGGGCTGATGCAAACCCGCACAATTTCCAACAGACATTTTCTGTTAATGTGTGGTCTGGCACTGTTGCAAATGTATTAGTTATACCATTCCTATATTTATACATCTATATGTTTGTATGATGGTGAGACGGAAAGCGCGATTTTTGAATTATAATTCACAGTTTTTTTAAAAAAAAAATTGCGGAGTAATGACGCGTCTCTGATAAAAACTAAAACAGGAAAGAAATTTTGCATGAACCCCCTTTATCCCATCCTTAAAGTTTATGAACTTACTTGTTTTTCATACCTTTAACGTTTATAACATACGTTGTAACGAATTTCAGAAACATAGGAATGTGTGAATTTCCATTAAATGTTAATTTTCCTAGATAATAAACTTATTGATCCTCTTTTTTCGAGTCGGGAATAAATTAATTATTTCAGTTTTTATGTAACACTTGAATAATATGAAAGTTGAGGTAGAGAAAAATCTACAAAAATACACTAATAAAAACTGTTTGTCGTCATACATACGTCCATGATATATTTTGCTACACAGAAGAATTGAACCAATAGGTTTTACATTCTGCTTGCTACAATGCACGAAAGAAAGATGGATAACCCTTACCAGTGGGCTGTAAAATGCTTACAAAATAAATATGCAGCAGGAGAGAGGTCGCCTTATGCTGTAAGCTGCAGAGGCCACAGGAGACACGTTCGCCGCTTAAAAGCCACGTGTTCAGCGTGTACTCCAGCCAGTTCTTTCCCCTAGGATGGCCTGGATCAAGACTCCGCTCCACGCCATAGTCAACTCCTCTGGGGATTTTATAGCGCCAGGATTGGCTATATCCCTGTCCTGCGGTCCCTTACTGGCCTACGTGAACGGCTCCTCTCCTGCCTTGCTGATTCACAAAGTGAATTGCACTCGCGTCGTATTCACCACACTGTGATAATCCTCCAGGAGGGTGCTGATATGATTGTCGAGCATTTGAAACAATGAATGAAATTTAAGCAATGAATAATAAATGGTCATTGTTAAATACGAGTGGGTTTCCCGTCAGATAACGATGATTGCATCACACAAATGCAGTATATTAATTAATATGCATTACAATATTTCCATCGAGCTGTCCGTTTTCAGGGTCAACGTAACCCTTAACAAGAATTATAATAATTAACATAACGTTGTTATCTAGGATAATAAATTGTAACAAGAGCAAGGCAATAAGCTTTTGTAGGCGTCGCGTAGAAATAGTACTTAATTATAAGCTCAGCGGTAATGAAATAGTACAAGAAAGTAACTGTAAGTATTTGGGTATATACTTGAGCAGTAATATGGGTTGGGAATATCAAATAGACCATGTGACTAGGAAAGCATGGAAAGCACTTCATTTCGTCATGCGGATTTTAAAAAAAGCAAACTGTGAAACACGGGAACTTGCATACAAATCTCTCGTGCGTCCAGTACTAGAATACGGCTGTATTTGTTGGGATCCGTTCCGAAAATATCAGGTCGAGGCACTGGAAAGGGTACAGAGGGGGGCGGCAAAATTTGTTAACCGGTGTCCTGGTCACGGAAACGAGAAGGTTCGTCAATTAGGGTGGGATATGTTAGAAAAACGACGACAAAATTTACGTCTCGGGGCTCTTTTTAAAGCGTACGCAGGCCAACAATCCTGGGAAGATATTGCATCAAAGTTTTTAGAAGTAAATTATTTCAGTAGAGGGGATCATCATTGTAAAATTGGGCAGTGTAGCTTTAAAACTGACGTTGGGAAATTTTCATTTTTAAATCGGACTGTAAGGGATTGGAACAATTTACCTGCAGAAGTTTTCGAAACATTCCCTGCCAATAGCAACGTGTTTCAGGGAAGAATTAGGAAGTGTAGTGAAGTGCAAGTGTAGTGAAGTGTAGTGTAGTGCGACGAAACAATATATGAATAATGGGTACTTTTTTATCTTTTTTGTTAGAATTTAATTTAATTTATATTATATTAGTGTAATTATTATCTATAACATATTTTATTTTTAAGTTTATTTTTCGTAACTGCCACCGAGTGCTACTCAATTGCAGTATTAATAAATTCAATTCAGAATCATCCCGTCTTATTTATCCTCTTTTGTTACTTCTGTATTTACCATTATATACACCAAGGGCTCAACATATACAGTATTATGTACTAGCTTCGGTACCCGACGAGGCCCGGGTATTCATTTATATTAGCCCGCTACAGTATTAAATTCGACTTTAATCTCTTTGTCAGCGCGTGATTAAACCAACAGCGTGTTGGTCACTTTTTAGAAAATTTACATTTTCACGCTCCCTACTTTATGAGATCTGAATTTATTCATAACCACTGCAATTACTTTGCGTCTTAATCCAGTCAATAAATTTACTGGTACCTTAAATAAGCACAATAAGTTTAAAAAGGCTGAAAACTGTACAGTACCGAGAGATACATTATCAATCTCACTGATTCGCATGCGCGTATCTGCCGTTTATTAACGTTATAAATTTCCTTACCTTCCACTCCCAGTCGCAATGAACTGGGGTACAAAATTTGGTTAAAATTACGGCACGCGTTTAGATTTGTATGCGACACTTACAGACACAATATTGCACCGTGACAGTCAGTTATATTTATAAGAAGAAGATACTTGAACCATATTTTCGGTCTCGTTGCCGTGAAATAATGTGCTTCTGCACATATCGACGAAAATAAAAATGAGTGTATGGGGGGTCCTGATATATTTCTTTTTTGGGTTAACAGACTATATACATATATGCAATCTGAACTACGACTTATAAAACATTTTACATAATTAATAACTAATTAAAAAATATAATTACTTAAATAAAAAGTTACTCAAACGTAGCTCTAGAATTATAATCTTACAAATAGAGTATTTGTTGGCAAAAATTCGTCGGTTTGACTAGATCAATAAAAAATAGAAGAAAATGTTAAGAAACCATTCCCAAAATATTAAATTCCTATTTTTAACTAAAAAACAGATTAAAAAATATTTTTAATAAGTGCCAACTTATGTTAAAAATACAAAAAGAAATATAAAATAGCAACATATAATAAAGTTCTTTAAAAGGAATAAAAGTTTTTAAAATGCGTTTTTATTCATGTATTGCTTCAGTCTTCACACAAAAGAACGTGATGACACCATAAGCATTTATAGCAAATTGTCTTTGTCATCCTTCTCTAGGAGTAAGGGCAGTAAGTTTTGTAATTTCTATTTCTTTGTTCGTATACGTCATTAGATCGTTAGAGAAGAAAGACAGTCTAAAGCATGAATAGAGGTGTGGGACCTGGGAGGACGTGTACCAAATTTATAACTTATGTTCTTCCTTTTTTTGGTGTGCTTCCAGTTTACCTGGTGAACTAATTTCTTCCTAAACTGTCAATAAAGTATCAGAAATATTTTCTTTAATAAATTCAATAGTTTCTTTTCTTTGTTTTATTTTTCCAGGAGCCTTATTTTTCTTTTCATTTTAAACCATTTCTATGTGAAAAATAGATTCTTCTGTTTCAGCGTTAGGAACAAATTAATCATCCGAGTCACTGTTAAAATCACTTAGAATCTTTTAATACCCTAAAATTTAGAACCGAGGAATCGTTTTCTAATAAGCCAGAATTTCCTCAGTATAACGATCACGTTCTATTTATAAAATAACAAACATACGTATTTATACAAATATATTCGATTGTTTTCATAAACATACGTGTTGATAAACATACGTCGAAAAGACCAATATAATTGTAATTATTTTGGTAAAAATTCGTCGATAGGACGAATATTAATTTATATGTTTTGTTAAAAATTCGGCGAACCGACGAAGTGTGTTGCACTTAACAGCGGAGTCTGTTCACATGATGGGGTTACGTTTAGAGAATTAAACTTGGGAGGCACTGCTGCAAGGTGAAATGAACCCCTATGATGGTTGGAAGTTCAGAGGGAAAATATTGGCATGTACATCGTATAGACGACCATCTTCCATTCGAGAGTTACATATTATTACTCGTCCAACATCAATTCAATTATCTCGCTTGGCAGGTTTGACACTTGAGGGCATAATCTATCGATTTGCAACTTCAAAATGTGTTTAGGGTAGGTTCTCTTTTGACCCAAATCTTTAAAAGATCAACAGAAAACTTCTCTACGGTGATCATCGCAAGGGCGCCAAATTTTCACACATCTGGTCGTGTACAGGTCCGTGTGGCTTCGGCGCGGCAATTCAATAGCTTTACAAATATTTATATCCATAAATGCTGTGGGGTCGCAGCATTTCCTTCTCCGTGTCTCCACCAGTTTTAGGAGGCAGTTGGCTGACTGATCCAATAAGATCAGAGGATAGCTCTTACCGTCTGCCCGAAGTCTTCAGCCCCAGCGCATACACCTCCTAAAATAGGTGAAGGTGCCTCACAACGTGAGAACTTTGAATAAAATCAGAGAGAGTACGAGGCATTCCCGAGGAAGTCAGATGAGCACCGCAGTCAATCTGGGAAAGAAATGCCTGCAAGAGAAAACTCCCACAGTCCTTATGTCGCGAAATTAAAGTTAAAATTTCTTTTTTAACCGATAAAAGTTTCATTAAAATCCGTCGAATCATTTCGGAGCATATACGTTACAAAATTTCAAACAGACGTGTACTTAAATTTTATTTATTGTTATAAATATCGATGCACATTATTAACTTAATATGTTCTGGTATGGATTCCCCATAGCAGGTCAAATAAGAAATTCATTTCTTATTTTAAAGGCCTATATATAACATTATGTGTGGTATATAACATTGTTTAAATGACAGTCGCGCCTTCTCTCTGTGGCATGGATCCGAGCGGTCCCATTTTCGCATAGATCCGGCTGAATTTGACCGCTGGTCTTGGTTATGTTGACTTAAGGGCATCGCTTGATTGCGGTTTGTTGACACACACCTGCGAATTCAGGACATCCCACAAGAAAACGTCACACGTCACTTCTGTGAGAGATAACCATATCATAAAATTGTTCATGCAGAATGTGCATCGTGGCGTCCGCTTTGTGGCACGTAGTCCCCTCCTACTGAAACCTCATGTCGTCTATGCCCATATAGTTCAATTTGGGCCCAAATAAATCGGCTATTTTCGCTCTGTAGCGATCGCCGTTGACAGTGATGGTCTCATCAACGTCATTTTCAAAAACGTAAGGAATAATGACGACGCCGGCCCAAAATCAACACAAAAACAATAACTTTTTGTGGATCTGTTGCCATCTGGTGAACATCGTTTGGGTTGACGTCGTCCCATATACGGAAATTGTGCTTGTTAACATAGTCAATTATCGAAAAATGCGCCTCGTCGTTAAGATAATTTTTCGGACAAAACTGGGGTCCTCTTTCAAACGTTCTCAAGACCACAGTTCCTGGATCACTTGGGTCTTGTACGCATGTGTAGCGCAGTAGAACCCGCGTCCAATTTTTTTTATTATTTAAGGAGATTATCGACGCTTGTGGCGCGCCATCAACAATACCTTCCTGTCGGCAAGTCTCAAAAGAAGCCGACAACAGAGGAGTAACTTCATGTTACAATACTTTATACCAAAATTTTTAAAAGATATACAGTTCTTAGGACAAAGAGGTGGAGAGAGGAGATTGGCAGCAGAAAAGTTATGGCGAGAGCAGATGTATGAGGTGGCAGCGGAGAGGTGGATCATGCTTTGATCAGTCCAGGAAGCAGGGAAGAAGGGTCTTAACAACTCAGGTTCGTCAACGAACAAAAAAATCTGCTACACGTGGTCACCCAAACCATTAATACCCTGAGATCTTTAATACAATCCCATTTTAATTAATTATTTTTGTACATAATATATACACGCACGAATCACATTAAAATTGTGTTTACAATTAATAAATGTATATATTTAAACCCAATTATTAATTTCATTAATTAATATTCCCCCAATTCATTTACACATGTTTACCCAAGTCCCAACGGAAAATTTGCCAAGTTAATGTCTGCGAAAGAGCGAATTCTTGTGCACAGATTAGGAATTGACTACCTCGGGTTCTCCCTGCACACTTTAACGGACCATGTCGATTTTCTCGGCGTTCCTTTGAGATACGGGCGTTAGGTGATTGTTTACTGAACCTGTCGTCTCGATTTGGCAACTAACGTTGTAGAGTAGACTTTGAAAGGCTACCGCGGTTTGGCGTTAAATGTGCGCAACGCGCTCAATGTTTGCACTAACGAGCACTTATTTTGTTAAATAAGTTTTATCAGCCGGTCTCTGTGGTCTAGTGGCTAGCATCACTGCCTCGTGCCACAGATATTCGGTGCCTAGCAAGGGGTGTTTGTTTAAGTGTTTGAGTGCTGTTGGCCAATCATCGTCACACTTGAAACTCAAACAACTTCGACATCAGAAGGTATATGGAGGACAAGATTAAGAAAGAAACGAAAAAGAAAGTTTTATCATTTGGACTTACTGCTCAATCTATTAACCTGCCATAGGGATTTGGCATCAGTGACTGAATAATAAACATCAGATTAGACATGGCCGCCACAGGCTGCTAACATTGACCCTTCCCAATTCAAACCCACATACAATTTATTTATTTTCATTACATTTTATTGCAGTATTTGAATACGTCTCGAATTGGCTTAAATTTCGAAACTGATAATTATGTATAGACTAATAACAGCTTCTTCTGCAATTATAATTATGCTAAATTGAGCACTTTTAGTCAGGTAACATGAGACCCATGATATCTATCTACTAAATATTTGAGAAATGTGTTTCCTGTCGGACATGGAGTTAGCAGCCTTCAATTTCAGCTCTCATTCCTGTCTCTATTGTAATATACGCACCTTATATATTTATTTTTTAATAACTATGAATTGTTTAATGCCACCTTGAATGTTATGTAGTAACTTGATTATATAGTATTACTCTCAGTGAAATTGACAAAGTTTTGAATGTTTCTAGAAATTATTTATGGTTCTTCTTTCAAAACTATGCACATTTGTACCGTCAATAGACCATTATTACGCACAGATTTTGATCTTCCTATATTAATTCTTTTATTTTAATACTTTACTTCTATTACATTTTTGTTTGAAATATGTCATTTTGTTTATCACATCTAACTGATAAATTGTTTGTTGACAACAAATGCAGTTAAGTTTAAATTCATCATTGCCTATTTATTTTAACGTTTTGTGTTTAATCTGTGACGAAGTGCGTTTTGAAACATATAACCGCAGGATTGACCTTTTTCGTTCAATATGCTTTCCTGAAATAAATTATTTAGCAAGTCAACCAATTTAGATTCTTTTACTTTTTGAAAACTCTGTTTTAAATAACTTTCTTAAAGATGTAAAGAATCATGACAGCATTTTAATCACATTCGACTGACCAAAATAATAACGCTATCCATTAGGAATTGTGTTGTGTTAAACAAATTTCAACAATAAGAATTGTAATACTTTTTACTGTTTTCAATACTGAACCTATAAATTATGAGAGTTAAATTCATAATAGCTTGGTGATGCGACATGACACATTGATAAGTTGATTAATTTGTAATTCATTGCTAAAATGATCTATTATATTTACCGCGAATAATCCAAGACTGCGTATCTTGAACAATCTATCTAAAATATAAACGAGCTTGAATGAAATATTCTTGGGCTTCCATCCAGGTTACATATTGATTATTACAAACGTTTGTACGAAAAGCTCTGCCAGTGGCGAATATTTGTGTTAAACTATTTACGGTGACAGATTTAAATTCCAATTTGGGGCCAGTAAATGTTTTATTCATAATTTAGAAGAGGAAAGTCCTCACTCTCTTATAAAAAAGGTCTATTCAGAAAACAGAATGATTACATTTAAGAGCCTAATTTATTTCTATTATTAAAAGATTCTACATATACAAGAACAGTGTCATTTAGACGATGAAATGTTACTAGTTGAGGGATCTTAGACATTGATTAAAACTTGGTACATTCTTGATGATAAGCTTAAACTCTTTTCAAAGGTTAAAGTTATTGTATAGTGCCAAAAATTAAATATAACTGTGTGATGTAAAAGTGAATAATTTGAACTTCAAGTGCATAGTTATTTTCAAAAACGAGCGAAACAATTCACGACACAAAAATTTAAGGGTTTCTAATCGTTTCCTCCACGAACTCTTCTTTGAAGACTTTCTTTAATCAAAGTTTCGGAAAGGAAACATCTACTGAGGCGAACTTTCGTGATTATAGAGTAAACGAGGCTTGTATCCGATGCTACATGCTGAAAGTAGACTACGGGTTCCAGCTTGTTTTCTCATCCCGCACTTTATCTCCCTTAGTCAAGATATTCAAGAAATAATTATTCTTTGTAAAAACACAATTCATTTCTAGCCAAAGTTTGTTTATATAAATATATTTATTATATTACAGTACCTACATACTGAAACCCACTTCTATGAATAATCTGAATAGACATTCTTAGAACACTGACAAATCAAACTCTGTGAGGTGAAAAACCCCTGGCAAACAGGTATAATAAATTTTAGTACAATTATGTTTGAATATTTTGATACCATTATGATTCTGGTAGTATTTTTGACTCACTTAAGGTACCGGGACTTTATTTATTCATTCAACGTATATTTATTTCTGTTAAGGTACTGGCAGTATTATTGACCCCATTAAGGTTGCAGGATTAATTTTAATCCTGTCAGATACTGGGACTATATTTCACCCCCATGAGGGATATTAACGACTCCCTTACTGAACTAGGGTTACTATTCACATCCTTAAGATATCATGGAATATATCTTATGGTTGTTAGATGTATATGGACTAGTTTAACGTATCAGGAAATTTTTTAAGTATCAATTAACATTTTTATTTTCGTCGTCACCCTCGAGAACATGATTTATTTATATTTTGTATTACGGTTCGCAAATTCCCACTGGGAAATTTAAAGAATAGAATTAATATATGAATATGTTTTAGTAGAAATGATTTGTCAAGCATTTGGTGCTTACATCTCACTGAAGTTTGTTCAGTAATAACATCATACGAAACTTGGATGGGCTGGAATCACTTTGTGTTGTGGCGCAAATAACATTTTCTCGTTGCTTTGATCTTGGGTGCCCTGGGTACTTTCACTACATCGTCACCTAAAGGCTTTTGGAAGCTGAGATTGCCGCGAAAACTGCAGTTTTACTCTATATTAATAGACAGTGCGCAGCTTTAAAATTTGGAACATCATTTACCTTAAATGCTTCCTTTCACTTCCTAAATAAAAACTAATGCAATCCGTTATAGCTCGTAAATAATTAATGCCTTTCAAAATTCGGAAACTGATTTCTTTGTCTGCATGATTTCTCGTTTTTACATAGTAATAGGTATACTCACCTGTACTTATATAGAAACAATTATTAATAAGTACTTGTCCGAATTATCACTTTATTAGCACAATATTTATAGAATATTCGTAATTGTTTCTATTAAATTACCGTAGAACGGTCTCTTTATAAAAATATTATTCCAAGAAAAAATTAACTAAAAGGAACAACGTATTTCCAGTAAAAAAAGGAGCACAAACAGTCTACAACTACTGGCAAACAATTATAAATTATTATCGGTCAGCTATATTATAAAGGAAGCGTTTGACATTAATAACCATAATAATCTGAAATTAAAAAAATACGAACAATTATTATGAATCTCACAATATTGTTACTGCAGATTACATTTCTATAATTCAAGTTTCATCTAATTCCCGTAAAAAATTGTATTTTATTTTATTTCAGATGATTAATACTAATCGTGGCGAAAGCTTCTATGACATTACAGGCTGACTATAGTTTATAAATGTTTCCCTCTGAAGGTAAACTTATTGGATTAGATTAATTAATTTCACTAGTCCTCTTCTCAGAAAGAAGGACAATGCAAATTGATATTGATTACGATTATGAATATAATAATATATAAATACATAGATCTTCAAGACTAAACGAAAGTAGAAGTATAAATATGGAAAGATAATGTATTAAAAAATATACGAAATAGAATAATCGAAAAAATGTTATCAGTAAGATAATTCACGTAAATAATAGTGTATATGTTAAGATTACAGCACATCACAAAGAACAAATACTAACGAAGTTCGAAGCTTATAATGATGAGAACCGTCGAATAATTAATATAATTTAAATAATTTTTACTTGGATTATATACAATATTGTAAGTAATATTTAGAAAATAATATACATTGTTTCTCACTAAATTGTAGACAAAAATTCTAAAGAGGTCCGAAAACTGGATGAAATATTCTAATTTCTTTTCGTAATAAATTGTACACTTTTATGACTGACGGCCATCTATTTATTTATAAAATGCGTAAGTAAAAAAATTGTTAGTAGCATAAGCTTAACTTCAGAAGTATCACCATATTTCACTGTACTAATAACAGGACACTTTATTCAATAAAAGAAGATGACGAAAGAGTCTACAATTCCTGAAAATCTTAGCTGCGAACAATTGGAGGAAAAGCCAAAAAATGTTATATCTTATATCTTACTTACCTTTACTGCGGTGGATATATATATATATATATATATATATATATATATATATATAATACGGCCCTTGAATATGCTTTTAGGAAATTAAATGCAATTCAGAACGATGCATTAAGAGTGATCACCGGTTGTATTTAAACCACCCCAGTAATTAGGCTTTGCAACGAAGGAAAAGAACTCCCCTTCAAAATGCGGCGGAAAATCAATACTGCTAAGCTTCCACTCAAAGCATTGAAAGCAATCAATATGAATATCAGATCCCTTACGGAACCCGTTCTTACTTTTACCCTCTCCCACATCATCATCCCCCAACTTTCCATGAAACATCCTCTACGATCCTTCACGGAATGGATCTTTCACTCCGTAAAATTGATTTCTACTCAGCCCCCACTTTCCCTCCTTGGAAGCTTCACATCTTACCCATTATTACTTCTCTATAACATCTCAAGAATAAACCGTGCTCCCAGTACGCCAGAGCGGTAGGCAACCTACAATCGAAATATGATAACCCGATTTCAGCATATGTGGATGCATATAAATCGACTGTGTGATTATTTCTACAAACCATAGAGAATCCCTCGCAATCAATAACTTGGCATCTAACAAGACAACGGAGATTTTTGCTACTCTTAAAGCTACGAAATTCTGAACAGAATCATGCTGACAATTAGATCATGCAGTGATTGACTATATCAGAAATGGGAGCATAAAACTAATTAGAGAATACTTGTGTGACAATATCAGACTAAAAATGAATATATATATATATATATTTTTTTTATTACACTAATTACACTAATAGCCTGTTTTCTTGAGTATCTATAACAGGCCTTATTTTCATTTCTTACAATGTTTGTGTTACAGATTTATTCTATTTTATTTTATAAATATTTATTTTTTTAACAATAATAAAACTAATAAACTAAAACTAAAGACAGAAGGGTATAGGGTGAAGGGTGAATGGGAGTAGGAGGATTGAAGGGAAAGTGCTGTGAGATCACAGCTGGCGGAATATGGAAGGGAAGAAAGAGCGGGCGCTCTAATTTGAAGGGAGAGGAAAACTATGTTAAGTCATAGCTGCTTCCATCTTCTTTTACATTACATTACAGACTGAGATTTTTTAACACTTTTTTATAATACTTTTATATATATATATACATCAAATATGGAAGTATATTTTTTGCAGGGGGTCTGTAGAGCAGACTGTGTATTATGCAGACGCTCTCCCTGCATAAGTTCTACCAGTAAAGATGCGTGGAGACGCAGGAGGTCAGCCATTGCTCTATTCTTGTCTCCTGGGCTTCCTTTTGGAGGCAGGAGACAGTCTTTCAATGTTCGCTTCCTCCACCCTTCCTGCATCTCCACTTCTCTAGCACAGGTTGTACTTCCAGCTCCGGAATTCCGGTTTCCCTCATTTTCCGGCGTCCAGGATATGAGGGTTTAAGCTGGCTTCGTCAAGTGTATTTTTTTTTCATTTCTACCGCCAAATTGATACGAAAATGTCGGGAGTGTATATCCTTGTCTGTTCATATCTGTTTTACTCTCCGGTTCCTGGGATTACCGGTCCAGGAGAGTGGTGTTGTCAGTCACAACATCTTTGAGGGACCCAAAGAAGTGTCGAATTGTTTGAAGCAGTTACAACCGTCTTCCTCTCTACCCGCTTTTCAGAGAAAATCGATTTTTTTTCCTTTATGACCATGGAGCTTCCATCTAAGGTTGTGTGAGATTCTACAGAGATTGTTTGCAGTTATATCTTCCTAGCTCAATCCGGGATATCTGGTTTGTTATATTTTCGAGCACTGTTATTAAATACGGATCCCTGATTACAACTTTTAGATCCATGTCCTTTAAGGCATTCCGTTCATCTTGATTTATGTCATATCCAGGGCAATCGAACACTACATGTTCAGGAGAGGCTAGCTCTTCGCACTTGCACAGGGTGTCCTTGTTTCTTTTTATCATACTAAGGTACAGCCCATATGGTCCATGGCCTGAGAGGAAGTGCATCAACCCTTTTATTGGTTGGAGGTGACACATGGCTAGTCGTTCTCTAACATCTGGTAGAAGGCCATGGACTCTTCTGCCAGTGCTAGATTCATCCCATCGTTTTTGCCAAATATCAAGGATAATTTCAACAATTTCTCTCTTGCATCTAGCTTCTCTGCCTAATATATCATTTATTTTTCGTTGATTGTTCCTTTTCAGCCAAAATTGAGCACCTCTCTTTCTCACCTCTAGGTCCAGAGGGACTATACCCAGCAGAACTGTTAGTGCGTCTGTCGATGTAGTACTGTATGCCCCAGATATTCTGATCAAGGTTCTTCTCTGAATTTGGAGGATTTTCCTACTTGGGTTTGCCAGTTTCAATCTGTGTGCCCATGAGCTAGCAGCATATCCCGTTATCGCTGCTAGAATGGTCTCATGATATAGTTTGAATATGAACATAGGAAGTTGAAATTTGGCAGTTGCTATGCTTGTGATTTTGTTCATTATTTTTGAACTTTTCATATTAACTTCTTCTATGTGTTGGCTAAAGTTTCTGCCCTCATCCAACCACACCCCGAGGTATCTTAGGGTCTTAGATCTCTTAATCGAGTCGTTGTTAATTTTTATAACGGGATTCCGCTTGATATATATATATATATATATATATATATATATATATATATATATATATGTATTTGACATGGACACAATCTCACTGTGGTGGAGAAGGAAACGAGAGATCCCATGCATTGGCTGCTGATGCAGTCTCTCAACTTATCCAGGACGACAACTCTGATACATACTGAAAAAATACATAATTCAAGAAATATTCCCCCAAATGGAAACAAAATGGCATGATAACAGGAAAAATAAAAATAATTGCCTATTCCAGGGTTTCCCAAACTTTTTCCTCAACGGAACACTCGGCTTATTTTTTAGGATTGGTGATTCTTAGTCGTAAAAAATTAAAAAAGAAATAATTTAGTAATTATTTTTAAATATAGACCTGTAATATAAATATATACATAAACATAGTACTTAGTGACTTTGAATTGCATATCTTATTGCTATCAGGCACAATATTTGTAAATGGAATTCGAATATCTCGTGTGGCGTCGGGCGTGTTTCTACACTTTGACTTCATTGCAGCATAATACGAAAATCCAGCTTCGCATAAATAGGTTGTAGGAAGTAAAACAATAATAGCTTGTTTTGAAATATTGGGGTACTCTTTTGAACTAGCCCAGTAATTACATAAGACTGATCATTGCATTTTTTTCACTGATTAAATCAATTAGATTCTCATAGTCCCTTGCACCTAAACCTACAGTTTAACTGTCACAGAATGCTCTACCTTCCGCAATCCCCCAATTTCAATTCCCTTCCTATGCTATTAAAGAGGAGTTGCCTGTTTTAGGATCACCCTTATGTTGCCTGTTAATCCAAAAAGAAATTAATAATAATTCTGAACCCAGGAATCGACTGCAAAAGAGTTGATTTCAAGTTATATATATGTTCTAATAACATTTTGGAAACTTCATCTTCTACTTTAAAATTTTCATACGTTCAGACATTCATGTATGGCAGGAAAACAATTAAGATCGTTAGATTTAACTTATGAAATCCAATATTATAATTTTTTTATCAAAAGATCCCATTTTATATCTTGTATTAAAAATTATAAATCTTTCTCCTTATAATGATTAGTTCGTTGTACTTTGTGAAAATATCTGACAGATATGCGAGTTTAATCAACTATGAAGGATTTGGTAAAACGTCAACAAAATGTTGTCCTGATTTATTTTGTGCCTTCAGCAAGACCAACAACTCATTTCGAAATTCAAAAAGTCTTTATAGATCTTTTCCTCTGGATAGCCATCTTACTTTTGTATGTAATAAAAGTATTTTGTGTTCATTAGTCATGTTATAATTGGGATTGAAGTGGCGACTGAAGTTTTCCGGTTGACCACCGCTTCACTAAATGATCCTGACAAGCTGAAATTATGTGCTGTTGAATTAAATTCCACAAAAAGAAGTTGTATAAGATTGGCTTATTGTTTGGTCAAATCTGGTCATTTTCAAGTTAAATAAAATATTAACTGTACAATTGTCACACTCGTGAAGGATTCAGGTTGACTGAACAAGTTCACACTTGTTCATTGTTACTAATGTTTCCTATTGTAGCGGGAAACAAGGAATAGGGGTTCTTTCTTACGCAACGTTGTGATTCGATTTTCTCCCGTTCGATGCAAACGGAGTTTTCGTCATTCAAACTGATTAATTGGTATTATAACATGAAATTATAATCCATTTGTTTGCGGAACACCTATTCATGCCCCGCGGAACGCAGTTTGGGAAACCCGGGCCTATTCCATCAAGAAATAATCAATTACTCAGCACCGTTGCAACTGGTAGACCCTCCCAGAAGACACTAAATAATTATCTGCAGGCTAAGAATCTTTCATACAAACCTCTCATTGGTTTCTGTTTCGCAGATCCCCTGAACCTCGCTGTGAAATCCGCTAACCATCCAACATATCCTCTTCGATTGCAAGAAATACTTTGCCATCAGAAGACGACCATTGATGATTTCTCAACAATAGACTTGTGCACGGATGTCAAGGTTACCAGCAGCATTCTGACCTTCTCCACTCAAGTCAAACTAAACCATCTGTTATGAATATTTAATTTAGGATCCAGGTTTAGTGAAGTGCATAAGAAACCCCTCGCCCTGTCGCACAATGTATGTAAACGTATGTTGTATTGGCTGCTAATGACAGAGGTATGTTTTGATGCGACTTAGTAAACCAAAATAAAGAAGGAGATGATATACAAATTCAAAGTGTTGTCGTCTCCGGAAGAATTCACCTGACAGATCTTCTCGGTGTCTAGGAATCTCGTGTAACCAATATGACACTTAGACACACAAACAATAGAAATTTATGTTAGCTTCGCATAAAGTAACAAATATTTTATAGAGAAAGTATGAGTGTAGGTTGAGGCCTATTTAGAAATTCAATAATACGCGCAGTGATGAGCAAATTTTTTATAAATACTTTGTATCTCCTTACGCTTTTGATACTAAATAACTTTTTGCCACTTAGTATTGGTATCGCACCTTTCTGTAATTTATAAATTTCTGCTGAGCGAAAGGAAAGTCCTCATCTTAAAATTCCATAGAACGTGTTTAAATACAAATATGCAATATATATATTTTGTAGTTACATACATGTTTCATTAATAATTGGAGAGAGTAACAGATGGAACTTAATTTATTTGAAAGAACTATACTTTGTTTCGTCAACTCGAACACCGAGAAATAATGCATACCCAATTATTTGGTTCATTAATTCACCTTTTTTTACCGGACGAAAATTGAACAAGCAATTTATTTCCACTGAACCAAACATTTAATGACTTAACGGCGTTATCGACTTTATTGCGAAGGGTTTGGTCGTTACTGCCGGTTATAAATAAGTTCCCGTCATCGATATAATAAACTGATATCATATTTGTGGTACTATCAGGAAGGTCATTTATGTACACAAAAAAGAATATATTCTGAAATTAACGCTTGTAGGACCGAAAGTTATTACTTTCCAATCAGTGACATAAAAATTACCGTCATTGTTTTATATGGAAACTTTTTTGCTTTCGATTAATAAAACATGATTTGAACATCAAACAAAGAAGCATTTACCTTAATCCACAGATCTAAAGTTAACCGGAAATAAGTTTGTTTTCAACCATGTCGAATGCTGTGGAGAGATATGCAATATTCCTGTTAATATTAATTCATAATAAGGTTATCAAGTTAATTAAAGTATCCTCAGGTATGTTAACAAATTTATTTATTGCACCGTCATAATACAAAAATTTAAACCTTTTTAACTAATAGGTCAACTTAAAATAATTTAAAGTTCTCTGTAAATTTGGGCCACACGTCCCACGTCAATCTATCTCCTACAAGGAGACATACGTAAATTTATGTATCATTGTAGGACAGTAGATTAACGTCGGACGTGTGGCCCAAATTTACAGAGAACTTTAAATTATTTTTAGTTGGCCTATTAGGCCGAACGTTTTCAATTTTTAAGTTTTGACGATGCAATAAATGTAATTGTTAACATATCTGAGGACTAACTTATATGTAGACAGGTCATGAAGAAAGTTAAAACGGAATATGGAAAAGGAACCATACTGCAAGGAGAAGAAGTAAAAATCTTAAGGTTTGCCGACGGTATTGTAGTATTAGGGGCGTCAGAAGAAGAATTGGAAACGTAGTCCTAGAGAAACAGTTCAATATGAGGATTAATAAAGGGAAAACCAAGGTAATGAAGTGTAGTATGGGAAACAGCGGAATAACAAAGGGTGTTAGATTGGGAAGGGATATTTTGACGGAAGTTAAGGAATTCTGCTACTTGGGAAGCATAATAACTAGGGATGGTAGAAGAATAGTAGACATAAAGACTATGATATCATTGGCAGGGAAGGTTTTCTCAAAAAATAGGAATTTTCTCAATAACTAAGAAGGAAGTCCTCCGCAGAATAGGGGAAGAGCGAACAATATGTAGGACGCTGACCGAGAGAAGGAATAGATTAATAGGCCACGTTTTAAGACACGAGGATCTTGTAAAATTAGCATTAGAGGGAAGTGTGTGGGGTAAGAACAGAAGAGGGAGGCCAAGGATAGAATCCTAAGCAGATTATGGAGGGTGTGGGTTGTGCTAGTTATAAGCATATGAAAAGGCTTGCGCAAGTCAGGTTAGCATGTAGGGTCTTAGGACTGAATCAACAACACCTGAGGACACTTTGATTGGCTTGACATACTTATAATATTAAAGTACCATTGTACCTTAATTATTTAATTCATATTATAGTGAGTACTGGATTTACGTTATCAGATCGTTAATTTCAGTACATTTATTTTTGAGGAATCCACTTTATGTTTTTATAAGAAGTTTGCAGCACAAAAATTTATAACCTCCACTAATAGTTTAGAGAAATTTGGAAGGACGGACATAGGTCGCCCTTCTAAATACGAGAATTTATTTAACTACCTTTAAATAATCCATATAATTTTACGTGAATTAACTACGTATTTAATTAGTTCTGATATTACTTCTGTGCATTATTTAATAAATGTATTGTCGATATAGTATAAATCGTTTGATTTATAGCAGTTTAAGTTCCTTGTTATATTTAATACGTCCCCTCTTCAGTTAGCGGTAATAAAATATTGAATGATCCGACCCTTTTCTTCACGTTTGGAATGAGATCGTGAGCATAATTGTCCGTATTGTATTACTAAGTAAAGGTTAAACGCAGAAGCTGCTTCTGTGTTTTAAATACTTTTATCGTCTTGTAGAATACAGATTTTCTTTGCATCAAATCTTTATTTTCCCGGAGTATTAATTATGACAGTTGAAGGAGCTCTTAATTTAAATATCTCAATTTATGTACCTACATGAAGCTACTTACCTAGCTTAGGACTACTGTACGTATGTTTTGTTGCGTGTATAACACACAAGTTTTCACGGTACATTCGGATTCCTTTCGTAATCCAGGAATTAGGAAGTTTATTTCATTTAACGGTTAGCTTTAATGAAACAACCTCATTAAGAACAGAAATAAGGAGTTACAGAAAATTTTGGAACATGTAGCTCACATCATTCGTTCTACTAAAAATATTAACCCACGTCAATGAATTTATTTTATTCGATAGCTTTGCGTTCTTACTTGGACAAAATATTCTTGTATTAATAACCCGATTTAAGGATTTAATTTTGCGAAGTGAATCTTGGTTTTAATGCATTTGCTGACGTTTATAATCAGAGAATCCGGTGAAAAGAAAATTTACGCAGTAAACCTGTTTTTTATGTTGCATATAATGCAATCCCTAAAAATTTACTATTGACTATTTGGACTATTACGACTTTTCGCATTTTATTGTGGCGTATACATCACATTATACTGCAGGTAGTTTTCGACACTTAAATAATTGGACAAACTAATATGCATGTACATTCAAGTTGAAAGTCTGCTACATGGAAATTTAATAAGTAAAATAAACTCTAAAATCACCATTCATAATGTACACAACTGCTTTATTTTCATAGCTTTAAACGGCTCGTTTGTGACAGTTAAATGATGAATGAATATTGACATTCTGTTTAATTACAGAGATGTAAATGCATGAAGGATAATTTAGGTTCCCTTGTGTGTTACTGTATTTTAATGTGGCTTGTTGAACGCGAAGTACTTTGTATTATTCGGCAGTATTAATTGGCAAGATTAGAGTGAGTTTATATTCGTTCACACATGAAAACGATCGTGGGTCTCTATTCACTTTGTGTCAACAGTACAGTCGCAGTTCGAACACGTGCAAATTATTGTGAGAACGTTACATTTAACTAATATTTAACCACGAATATTCTCGTAATTTGGAAATATATTACTTAAAATATTATTATGAAGAACAAATTGTTTTAAATCATTTTTGAGAAGTTCATACTTTTATGTAATTCCGTCTTAGGGTGTCGCTTATATCACATAAAGTATTTTATCTAATTTACAATTACATTGCTACAAATGCAATTACAACACTAATATCCGAACTTATTAATAACAGTCAATTAAAGAGTAACTAATAATCCATGAAAAGCTATACGAATTGCCGTTACAATTGCAGTGAAAATATTTTGTTTTACACTGTCTGTATTCATGCTTTCATTGTTGAGTAAACGGAAGGGATTATTTATGAGGGATGAGAGCACATTTTACAATAGTGAGCGTGATAAATATTGAAATAATTTCTAAACAATACCTTTAGTAATTATTTTCCGAAAATTATACCGTAAATCGGAACAGAATAATTATTTCAGTTCCATTGCAGATTAAAAGTTATTAAAATGCAATAATGTATCTGGAAACTATAATGATGAGATGTTTTATTGATAAATATTATTTTCAAGTAGTATATATAGATAATAGTTGAGGTTCTGGAATAAAATTCATCAAAAAAGTACTTCTTACTCAATATATCTTCAAGTGTTGATTTCAACTTAAACTTTGAGACACATATTCTTTGATATAAATTTTACATTTAGTCCAATTTAAAAACATAGAATTTAGATTACTTTATTTTCTGAGACTATAAACATGGTCAATAAATTTTATTTTATTTTTATGTTACAACAAAGAAGGCAACCAAATTGAACCAACAGCAATGTGTAGTATTGGGCTGTTTATAATATATTAAGTAGTAATAGAAATCTTTTTGTCAGTATCAAGTAATATTTATTTTATAAACTGAATTATTATTATTATTTTAGATTTAATCATGATCAGATTAACTATCGATAGTTGTAATGGAATCCTGGCATTCAAATAAAATATGAGGTTCGTGGACAGCGTTTTTGGCAAAATAAATTTATATGTTGTAATTTATATATATATATATATATATATATATATATATATATATATTGCAGTTAAGTAATGTTCGGTCTTTGGAGTTAAAGCCTGGGAGGTGTATTTAAGTGCCATTCGACAGGAGCGCCCTTGCCTGAGCATTACAGAACCCAGTTGGGAAATGGAGCCCATCCTCTTCAACAAGCGGCGGCTTCGAAGTAGGTGAGATAACGAGAGTAAGATTAAGCAAAATCCCTTGTATACTAATTATAATTCTCTTAGGCAAGAGCTTTGGTAACTTGGAATATCCTAGAATATACATGTTTAAATTATCATATTATGTTAATTGCTATAACCTATATGGGAGCGTAGCAAGAATTTGCCTTTGGGTGCAACGATGAATATCGTTTAACCGGCAGTGTAGATTAATGGAACATAAATATGGTTTGGCCCATTAGAAGGTAATGAGCCAAATACGAATATAAACGTCTGAAACGCCTTTCGATAGTGAATTATGAATAATTTTCCTGAAATCCGATGTCTTTAAACACAAAACAGAAGGAAAAAATTAACATGAAGGAGAAAATATTAAAATAAAATAAAGTTATGCACATTTTTATTAATAAAACATTTACACATAGAGGAAACAGGCTATGCTAACTGTTCTATTTAACATTATTTATTAAAGAATTCTCGACGTGTATACTACAGATGTTAGGGTGCCTGCAGATAGAGAGATAAGTAATGAATTTTCAAAATAATTTTTTTTAAAACATATAAACTTCAATATTCAATAATTATTTAAAATATATAATTTAAAGAATTTAAACTTAATTATAAAAACAATATACACTTCGGTTTCTTGCCCTAAAATGTGGATAGAATATCATAAAAACATCAAATATGATGTTCAAAATCATGCTGGAGTGTTCACGCGCATTGCTCTAAAAGATTTATTGAGATTGGCTAAATGTTAGGCTTTTGATGAGGAAATGAATTATTTGTCAAGAGTATGAAACGCTACATATCCGGAGGAATACAAATGATTTCATTGTCAAGATGAAACTAATTATTTGAATAAAATTTACAATAACATATTGTTGGACTGTTTGTATTTTTTGTAACATTAATCATCTAATTTGTCACTCTTGAAATTTAGGAGTCTACATTACCATCACATTGTTAAATAACATTTTAGTCGTAGCAAAATTCTCTTCATATATACGTAGTATTGTCCATTCAAAATGTAAATTATATTAATTTTAATGTCTGTACATTTCATATTATTACGAAATTTTGAGGAATGGAAATTTATTATTTCTGTACCTGAAAGGGTTAAAAAAATCTGGACGAAACGTCTTGAAATCTATAGTAAGTAGTTTTACAAAAAATTTAGTAGTTTAATGAATACGATTTCTTTTACTTTACTTTTCGTACTATGATTTTTGTTATAGAAAATATGTATTCACACGTTACGATGTCTATCTCTCAAAGAACTTCTTTTCAACTTTGTTCATTTTTTATCTTCTTAATCCGATCTAGGTAGCGCAAATTAAAAAAAATTATAATCGTACCACCGTTATTGATATTATTTTTAATTTAAGATCCCCGATTTAATACTGCGTGATCTTAGACTGTTTGATAAATTTTAATGAAGATACATTAAGGCGAATTTAATTGTTCTGTCATGACGTTCTCGACGCAAATACTGCAGTGATACACTACATGCATTGGACACTAAATAATGAACAACTTGCGATGTTTTTTCATATTTAAGAAAAGATCAATAAACATTTCTTCTTGAATATCGGAATCTGAGTAGGACACTATGAATTTGTGTTCTCGAGTGAGCCCAGAAATTAAATAGAAAAGTTGTTAGATTCAAAAAAATTGGTATCTCTCATATATTTTATAAAAATAGAAAACTGACATATAGTAATTTTGCATATGGAGAGATCGTTGACATCTATCTGTGCTATAGTTCGTGCTGTAAATTTACGGAAGCGGATTATTCTTCTTCCAATGGCTCAACAGCCCTCTTGAGGGCCTAGGCCTACCGAGGCGGCTGCGGACTGTCATCTGGCGTGACACATTCCCAATTTGGGGTGAAACGTGGTCAGTGTATCAATTCCCCATCAACCTTAATCCCGGACCTCGCGACCATGACGACACAAACGTCCAAGCCCATGCCAGGCTTCGAACCCGGGACCCCTGGGTTGTGAGGCAGCAACGCTAGCCACCGGAAACGTACTCACTCTTAAGAAATTATTTATAAATAATTTATTATTCATAAACAATTTCTTTTAATCAACTAACAAATAATTTTAGATCGAACAATTAAGAATATGTGTAAACGAATTATGGGATTAGAAATTCTAAAGCATTCGGCTAAACTCAGAATTTAAGTGATTAATATTTGTGTACTTTGTGCCGTTTCTCTTTACACATTCGGCATATTTTAAGTGAATTGGGTGAGTGCGGATAATTTATTCATGTCTTCCTGTTTGAAATATGAAAGGGATTTACTTTGACTGCTTACGGAAGTTAATTGGTTATACATTATCCATTAGCCTGTTATACCTGTGATTATCGCCAAGCAATATATTTTGCACTTTATGCGATGGAACATTAAACTTTAAAGGCGAAGTCGGTCGTGAGTTTCCATTTAAATGTTTCCGAAGAGAGCGCAGATTGAATTCCTTAATTATTCTACGAGTCAGTTTCATTATTTTCAATTAGGAACAGGAATATATTCTAATGTTGAAAACAAGCCATCGTCAATGCATTTCAACTATTCTGTTTCATTGCCACTTTTTATGTACTGTATTCCAGAATCGGTTAAGGAGAGATTACTTTGCAATGAACAGTCCAACCGGGTTTAGAGGTTTAGTTGTAGGCCACGTGAAGACCTGTTTCAAAATTGATTTAATTCTAGGAATTCGTAAAATATGGAGCATGAAAAAGTTATTCAGAAAATTTGATGTGCTTCTCTTTGACGTATTGGCACCATCGCAGCTGCAAGAATTTCCTAACCAGAGCCGCAACCTTGTGCGGAGGAGTACAACATTCCTGACATAACAGAACACCGTAAGCCTCCGGGCAAGCAGCTTCTAAAATACCTGTGTACGACACACGTAAATTATTCTCAACAAGCTCTTCTATATTGAAACTGGCGCCAAAACAGTTTGACCCATGAATTTGAGATATTTTAATTTGCATAATCCCCATCAGAATAAGTATCGTAAGAAAGAAAATTGTGACGTCACATAATGGTTTTATAATAGCATCGGCGAGCCTAAAATTAAAACTCACATTTTAAGACTATCCACTAACTTTCCTTTAATAAATTTTAAAATATCTACTTATGACTAAGGTCTATCTACTGTATTTTCGTGGTCTGCGTACTTTTCACTCACTGCACATTACAGAAGATCAGGTGGTTTTCTTCGTATGAGTTCTCTGATACGGTGTTGATTGTCCAGTGGTTATCGGGTCACTGAGTCGACGTGGAGGTGAAGCATCGCTTGATGCTTTAGAGCAGGGCTGTTCAAACACTCGATCGCGATCGACCGGCCGAGAACTTTAAACGTCGATAGCTGAAGTATATTCACGTTCCTACAACAAATTAAAAGATAACCATTTACCTTATGGCAAAAATAAATTGATGACAAAAACCTCTGCTGCAACTTTAAATCTATGCAAATAAAAGAAAATGTTTTTTTTTGAAGGACAAGCTACAAGTGTTATTGGCTTTTGGTGGCTCCCCTTTAACAGCATATGAAGGGATGGAAATAGAGGATGTGGAAAGTAGAGCTGGTAGTCAAAGGTTTACTAGGGTCCCAAAACTATAGTCTAAGTAACTACCCGTTGAATCACCTAAAAGTGATGCACGGAAAACTCTAGAGAAACCTGTCTTAGATAGGTCCGGAATGTGGCAATACTCCCCCGAAGACAGTGTTTGTTGTGAGGACGCAACAAACCAGCTTTAATACCTCGGCCAATTTTTGGGGGAGAGCTCGCCAAATGGTCCATTGGGATGAGCGAATACCTCTCACCGTATAACTAATGTCTGCGCCTCCGAAACATACACACCCCCAAAACTGACCAACTTCGTCTTGATTTGAGGGATACTTGATTTGAAATTATTGGTCTCAGGCCAATTGAAAGAAATTTCTTTGTACAGCTCTGGATATTCTTGACTTGTCGGCAATGTATTTGGGGGGGGGGGGTAACAGGTTACATGAGGGTGATCCTGCATCAGGTAGGTCGGGATAGTGGGTACTACTCCTGCGCCCTTCTGATGACGGGAGACTGGATTGGTGTGGGAACGCAACAAACCCGCCTCCGTGCCTTGATCAGTATTGAGGGGCAGTTAGCCGACTGGTCCAATGGGATCAACGAACAACACTTACCTTATGCCGAAAGTCTTCGACCCCCGTACATACACCTCTCAAACTGTGGCAATGTATGCTGCTCCGTGAGGTTTAAATACCGCGCCTTCAACAACTGCACTTAGAATTTTAATGCTTGTCCTACATCATTCACATTATTGTTACGAAAATTTCATGTTCACCTCAAAGAATGTTTCTGTTGATATTTAGAGGATTTAGGATCCCTCCTTCCCCCATTTCAGGCCTTTTGTTTTTCAAGAACCTCGTCGTCGCCGTATTTACACGGCGACTATTAGTAACCTTTATTGTGGTTCTGAATTTTAAATGGTTCGCCCTATATTGATTTAATCACGTTTAGATGCTTTGCCGAAGAAATTGTAGTATTACGGGGAGTCAGAATAATATTTGGAAACGTAGTCCTGGAGAATAACTTCAATATAAGGGTTAATAGAGGGAAAACCGAGGTAATAGAGTGTAGTGCAAGAAACAGTGCCATAACTAATTTTGTTAGATTGGGAAGTGAAATTTTGAAGGTAGTTAAGGGATTTTGCTACTTGGGAAGCGTAATAACTAGGGATGGTAGAAGTATAGTAGATATAAAGAGTAGGATAGCACAAGCAAGGAAGGCTTTCGCGAAAAAGAGGAATTTATTTACGGGTAATATAAGTGAGAATATTAGGAAATCGTTGCCGAAAATGGCGCTTAAGGGTGTGAAACGTGAACGATAGGAGTTGTGGAAAGGATAAGAATAGAAGGCTTTGAAATGCGGTGCTATAGGAGAACGCTGAAAATCAGTTGGGTGTATAAAACCACAAACGAGGAAGTTACAGACAGAATAGGGGAAGAGCGAACAATATGGAAGACGTTGAGAAAGAGAAGGTCTGGATTAATAGGCCACGTTTTAAGACACGAGGGTCTTATAAAATTAAGGAAGTGAATGGGATAAGAAAAGAAGAGGGAGGTCAAGGATGGAATACGCTAAGCAGGTTATGGATGATGTTGGATGTGCTAGTTATGCGGAAATGAAAAGACTTTGGCAAGATAGGTTAGCATGGAGGGTTGCATCAAACCAGTCTTAGGACTGAATACCACAAAAATAGTCAAAGAGATTATTGTCACTACCCGTAAAATGACACGTTGACCCATTTCAATACTATGCCATATAAGTAAATACAAGGCAACACCGAGCACCCAGCTAGTCTATAATTTATAATGCAACGACATCTACATATTAATGCAACAAATTTATTACTTTTGTGTTTTTAAACTTAGAATCCTGTAAAAATATAATTCTAGTTAAATTGGATATTTATAATAATAGAATTCAGATGTTTGACAAAGGACCAACAAAAGCTACATATGTGACGTCACAGAAACAAATTCATGATGTCAGAACGTAATTTTGTTCCCGTTCCCGCTATCTTACTTTTATTTTGTCTGTCGCTTGCACATATTTTCTTTGGTGGTCGATCGTTGGCAGAACATGTCTGAACACTATTTTACAGCATACCTTTTAATTTAGTTCTCAGTGGTTGTAATCTGGATTGATCGGTGTGTTTCGTGACAGTTTAATTGTAGTGTCAACAGCCACAAAGCCAGGTACCGCACAGCCATAATTGTTTTTAGTTTTTTTTTGTAAATCTGAAACTTGTTGGAGGTATAAAGCTCGGAGTTCTTCCAATTAGTCAGTACAATTGTATTTATTTGAATAGTAATCTCTCAATACTATTGTCTTCATTTGAAGGTTAACTCCGCTTTATTTTCCCTTAACACGTGCCTTCCACTTAAGTTTGGCGTGTAAAGCATGCGGGGGCGCTTGGCGTTTTTCACATTTGGGATAGTGATGCTATTTACATATAGAAACGGTGGGTTTTTGGATTGTTTATTGGTAAAGATGATATGAATAGTGTTTTTTGTTGGATTATGATATTGCCTTTATAACAGGATGAAATAAAAATGCATTGTTATTCACTATTAATATTATATTTAACTATAAAGGCACACTGAATATTGCATTTAGTTGTCCTAGAACATTTGGCCACTCCATTGCTCGTAGGCACAGGTCACAAACGCAACTGAAACACACAAAGGAGCGCCCCTCGCAGGTAATAATCCAAAGATCTGTAACTAACTCAAGAGTGCCAATTTCATAACAACAAAGACACTAAACGTCAACAAATAGCTTATCCTGCATTGTTTACTCCAGTCAATTCTTTCATTGCTGGCCTACTGCGGTGTCTTCTTCATATTTAGCCACCTGAGTTCCATCTAATTTTGAGTTATCGCTAATATGGACCGAGTAAGCTGCCTTTGAGTACTCCTGCTCTTCTCTCTTTCAGTTTGAGTTTTCATTTGCTTGTTTATTTATTAATAGCCTTCCTGTGATGTACGACGTTAATTTATCTTCATATAACTTTGGTAACATTTAGTTCAGTTTATGTATAGAGACCCCGCTTGTGACGCTCCTAAGTCACTGCTAAACAGAACTGTTTTACTTCCAGTGCTCGTTCGATAAAGACAGTTACTCTATGCGTTTGATCCATTTTTGAATGATTTTTTTATATCCTGTTTTGAGTAATAGCTTCTAAAACAGTTTTGAGATTTTTGTCAACAGAGAAACCGGTCAGCAGACTTTAACATCATTGCAGGTTTCTACTGCCTTCAGCAGTATGATCAATTCTGGGACATTTTTATCTGATTGCTGCGTTTAATACGTAGGTAAGCGTAATTATACTTGTCCTAGGCCGTTGCTTTAAAGCCTCTCCAGTTGTTATAGCGAATCCGGATGCTTTATTTTGGTTCAGATTTGTAATTATTTCAGTAGCTACTTCTCCTAGGGAAGTCACATAATCTCTAAGAAATTTAATTTCTATTTCTCTAGGAATATAAAAAATTTGATGTATCCATATATAAATATTATTATAATGACTTTATGCATAATACAATTTATAATTTATTTTAAAATATATACATTTTGTTTAATTGTCAGTCGTAAGTATTAGTTTTAGTAATAGTTGCATTTTATAAGGTTAGATGGAAGAATTGTATACAGGAACGCATCGAGAGGCGACAATAGGACGGGGACCACTAAAAATATTTACTTAATTCATTATATTTAAGATGAAAGGTATGTTTCATATTTTATCACGGAGAACAGGTGACATTATTTAAAAAATTATTTAATATAAATATAATTTTATCAAAAATCTTGGTTAATGATATCCAACTCTCTATATATAAAAATAATTGATTATCTCGGAGTACTGTGAGTTTCCATAAGACACAGAGGTTTTAGTAACAACCAAAGTTAACAGGAGATATAAATTATTGAGTCGACGTGGCTTAATTTGGTCTAGTCCCGTTCTTTGAAGTTACGGTTAGGTTCGTGAACAGCAGGCAGACAAACTACTGAACTATTGCCGGCGACTGAGTCGTAGCCTCACGTGTACCACGGGCTGGCATCCATCCACCTGTCAGAGGATACCAGTGAACTCTGTCCCAATCAAATCACTGGATGTCTAACGGCTTATGCAAAAATATCCCCTAGACAGCAGACAAAACATTAATAGAAGAAATATATTTATCAGTGCGTCTCTTTCAACTTACAGATGTCGTGACTCCATTCGGAAATTTCCATTACACTGCCTAGTCACGCATTGTTATACTTCCTTTGCATATGTTAATGTCTTTATCTTTCATTATAGCTTTATTTAAACCATATTTTCAATAATTTGAAATGCCTTAATTAATTAATTACCAATCATTAAAATGTGTGCTTTGACATATAGAAGGATCTCAGATTTAGAAACCGATTCATTTATTTTAATAGAATCAAGACAATTACACTTTCAACTAGCAAGGAAACTTGTGTAAAATATTTTCGGAGTAGTAAAGGCTAAATGTAGCGTCAGTTATGATCCTACTTATAATCGATCACGGATTATGCCTATTAAGTCACGCGTAGACTAAGACATATATAATTAAAATGAATGCTTTAAATATATAATCTGAATAAATACTGATTCACTTATTTCAATACATAAAGCAATATCCAAGAGAATAACATTTTTTTGTGTAAAATATTATTTTCGTCGTACTAAAGGAAAAGATTGCATCCCGTTATGCGTCTCGTATCTTTCACACACACACGAAGTAGGATTAAGGTGGCGTTTGTAGATTTGTATACATTTCACCTGCACCATGAAAATACTCATGAGCATTTCTTACGGATATGTGATGCCAGCAGTAGAATACGAGAAGCGAAAGGGAGCGACTCAGACTATTCGTAATGAAAGGAGTTCCTGTGTGCTCAGTCTGCAGGTATGAAAATTTCCGCATGAATTTCATTCATACAAATATTGACGCGCAGTGCCACTAAAATAAAGGGTTTTTCCCAAGCGCTGTAGTTAAATTATGAGATATGCACAACAGTTACATGCGTGAATAATTATGAAGAAGCACTTCTACGCAGCGTTGAGATGTCATTCCAGCCTTTCGTCGAGTGGCGAGTGGCTTACGCTCTACTACACGCTAATTTTAAGCCTGTTTTTACTCTTCGTTGTGCGCAAATCTCTGTGTCACAGGAAATAAAGCTACTGCTAACCCTAAACATTATTTATGCCGAGATAAAATTTCTGAAAAGTAATAACTAAAATATATTACGAAGTTTTTAAAATTAGTATCGTTTTGATATATTTCCGCTGTACTTACGATAATGTCGCGATCACAGCCTCTATTCATTACAAAACCAGACGCAGCTGTGAAACATTATCACTTTGTGTTTTACTTTTAGAGATAAATGATTCGTTTCTCGAATGCAAGAAATGTCAGCAAACATTCATCAAAAATTTGTGAGAAGAAAAAATAATGGGTTATGGGTTAGCGAGAATGTGGGTTAGAATGTGGATCAGCCGCTGTGACTTCCTGTGATCACATTCGTCTGGACAGACGATTCGGCATTTCTGTTTTGTCTTCACATTTTTTACAAATTTCAAGGTCAGTCCTTTACAACATTGTAACTAAACGCTTAGCACATACAGAATTGTGTTCAAGATTGGAGCCCAAATTTTCTATAGATGAACACAAGACCAAGCGATCTGTTGCTGCAATGACTTTTCTCATGTGGTATGCTGAAGACTCACATCACTTTTGAATCTAAGCAAAAATCCTTGCGTGAAGAAGAAATTCAAATAGACATTATTCATCTGTCGAGCGTAAACTAATGCTTAAATCCAAGTAACATTTTATTTAAATAATGATACGATGATATTTGATTTTCATGAATGTCGTCGTCGTTGCCGTCGCAAGCACGCAGTGGATAAGACACTCTTAGTAAAATGTAATAATGGTTAAGCACGACGAATATGTGCACGGTTTTCTGGGATATGGAGTGCTACATTAAACAAAGATGTTTGTTGTGAAATTTTACGAAACTTCCGTCGTGAAATACAGAGCAAAAGGGCGTGGAATGCATTCGCGTGGAATGATTTTGATTCATGAGAACGCCCGACGATACACCACCAGATAAATCAATGTCTGGTCCGATAATTTGTTTGGAAACAATTCAGCCACATTCCCTACAGTCCTGATTTGGCACCAAACTATTTTAATCTGTTTCTTCATGTGAATAAATTCCTTGGAGGAAATAATTTCGACGATGATGACGTGAAAGAGGAAGTTCTTTCATCACATCTTTCTTTGATGAAATCATATGTTGACGCCTGTTGCGAGAATGGTTGTTGGTTTCGCCACCGATGGCATCTGAGTTCTGGTCGGCAGGAGTCCTTTTTCACTCACTCTATGTTTTGCTATCGGTCGATGGCGTACTGCTGGCTTTCTGAACCCAATTGCCTGTTGCGCTAATGTGTGTTGGATCTGGACGGTGTTTTATTGGACACCGAGTGAAGAAATAGGACACGTTGGACGCTAACTATCTTGCGGACGACTACCTTTAGAGGAAACCGGCTTCTGGCTGTGAAGCTTTCTTTGCGCCAGCAGGGATTGAGACGGCCAGGTACTTACTTGTGATTTCTTCGTGAATAGTTGTACTTTTGGGCGTTGTACATTTTCCATCACTTGTTATCGTGTTGCGATGCTATTTATCTTGGACTCGTTGAATTTAATAGGCGTTTCCGTGACGGGGTGAATAGAACAGAAACTTAGTAAACTTTTCTTTGATTATACTAGTACATCTATCCTAAACTATCCACATCCAATTAATCCTATTCACCGATCTTACAGGTTGAGGTTGTTTCTTTGTCAACCCCCGAATAGTATACAAAATCTGGTTTCCCTTTACGACAAGTGCCTCAATGACGGCGGTGACTTTGTGGAGAAGTAATGTGAAGTGAGAGGTTAAGATTCAAACAATGTTCCGTTGGTTTTGAAATAAATATCGGTACTTAGGTATAGCAAAATTTAAACTTTGATATAGCTATAAATGCAGAACAGTAAAATTTAAATGCCAGAATGCGATACACATACAATAATACATTTCTGCTTACAATTTCCCCACAGAACTGATATAGCATAAGTATTTTTAATTGTTTATTCAATTCATATTTATAATATTTCAATTAGCTTTGTCTTGGATTTGCCCGTCTTTAATATATAACACTCAAATTTACTGTACAATAATTGGGAGATAATTTAAAGACGTGAAAACAGCAGCGTCTTCCTGACGATTTTACAAGAACCTGTTTCTTGAATTGTTAAGGATTGTAACGAAGGTGTCAAAGTGTTATGATTTCAATTCCATATTGTATTTCGTTTGTTACTGTTTTCACCGAATTTTAATGCTACGCGACGGACTTCGTTATTGTTTTCGTGCCGTCGATGATTACTTTATGAGGAACGTTTCACATCCCTCCTAAAACATTTCTATAGTTATGCGTAATTAATCAGCTTTGCTATGTTACCGTCATACTATGCAAAAATGTTGGAGTTACTTAAATGATTCGTAACAGACCATCGTCTAATGGCAATAAACTCTCTTAATAGGGAGTTATGTAATATATAAAATATAATATCAATTTCAGAATAAACTCCTAATGATGTACGGTAAGTGTCCATCGATTGTAAGAACACAACAAATGACTTTGTGGTATAGCGAGATTTAGAAGATAGCTGCTCACCTTTAATCTCACTGGATGGAGGACTCTGGAATCTAAATTACAGATTCAATATTTGCAGTTTTTGCACGAAGAGCTAAAGAATTTGTTGTTATATAGATGATGTAAATAATCAGTGAATGATATATTGAAATTAATTTAAAGTTTTTTTATAACCGGAAGTGTGATAAAAGTTTGTGAAACAGTAGGAGTAACGAAAAAATTGTTACGAGAATTGATTTTTTTCAGTCTTATGTTTATTAAATTTACGGTATAAAAATTAGCATCAAAATACTTGAAACTATTTTAAGGTTATAATTTAAAACATTTGGTGGGAAAGGCGAAACCCTTCGTCAACCAACGCTAATGTGTATTAGTAATTTTTGTTGTTAATTTCTTTATATTTATTTCATAACTTACTGCTTGGCCATTATACATTTTGTATTTCCTTTTTATTGTATAGCTTCCTGAAATAAATCCACTGAGACAGTAAATATTAATATACGATGCGGAAACTTTAATATGAGAGTACTTATTAAACTCTTATAAGTGCACATAAAATTATGGTTAAATTTGCCAAATTGGACGTATTTTTAACGTTCTTCGTCGTCTTTTTTATGTATTTGAAAAAGGGAAACTTATAATACAAATCAAACGCGTACCCTTGGTCCAGTAATCTGCTCTAGACTGTGAAATTTGATGCTAAACCGGTAGTGACACACTGTTCATGAATTAATAAACCGCCCCTATAAAGCCTTTGTATAACCTGTCACTGGAATACAATCAATCTCTTCATTGTTGTAACTGCCAAATTTTTTTTTCACTGGCCGCCATCTAAGCCAATAGCCTCATTATCTACGGCCGTGCGGATGCACAGTATAACGCTTGTCCTTGTGAGAGCTACTGTAAGTTAATTACAGTCGATAAATAATTATTTAGATAATATATAAAAGCATTGTTTAAATTAACAAATGGTTAAAGGTTTTTCTTACTGTTTCATTAGACTGAAATATTACAGTTATTATGATACTAATTAGAGCTCTGGGTAATGAATCCAGTCCAGCACGTTGTGGTGCGTGTTCTATATATTGGTAGGCGGGGGAGATGAATTTTAAATTTCGACAATTAATACGGGATAAAAAAATTATAAGTTTTAATTTTAACAAATATGGATTTATTTGATTATATTTTTAAGGGGACCCTCGCTTACTTCATCGGGAACATGATTGACTCTATCTCAAGGAAAGCTAAATGCTCAGTGGGTATATAAATAAAATATGGGGGAGGGGAAGCGAACACTTTATAGACAAACGACCAGAGGCGAGAAACAATAAGGTGGGTACATCACCACGGCCTCCTTGCTGGCTGATGACTGCTGGGTGTCGGCTCCCAAGCGTCGGAGGTATGCTGAGCGTCGCTTTCTTCACTCCTGGGCTGCTCCTAGACTCGATACTTCAGGTTCTTCAAAGATGGACGGATGGTTGTTAGATTTACGTCCAATGAAACTCAAATTTTTGTCTGACCTAACTATTTGAATTTTGTAATTGATTTCTAAATGCGTCCGAAAATTTTTCTATATAACTGCTTCCCGTCTCCTAGTGCACCCTGGTTTTGATCTCCTCGCCCCGCCCAAATCTCTCCTGGTGGACGTGCACTTTCTACTTCCTCCGTATGGAAGGTAGGATTCTGAAAATTGTGTATTTCGGCTTTCGGAGGACTCGGGATAAATACTTGACCTGTTTAGCAGGTAGCAGGTCCAGACGTTAGGTCAATTTTTCCTTTTCCCACGGCTGACCAGATGGATTGCTGTAAATACCATCTGTCGCCCATGTCTTCCGCAGCCTAGCCTTGACGCTACCTCGCCCAATCATACTGTACCGAACCTTAATTTTTCCGTTTTCTGGACGAAGAGATGACTGTAATTCGTCATTTAATTAACCTATCGCGTTCATTCAAGTTCCCGACTCCGTCCTGCGTAGATCTCAATACTTATATACATTACAAATAATAAACGAAAAATACAATTTAATTAATGTAATGTGGTACAAGTAAATTGCGTACCACAACGTGCTCAGGTGTACAATGTTTGTTTGTTCATCACCATCTGAAATATTCTCAATTTTAATACGTTGACGGTCACCGGTCTGGTCTAGAAAGTTCCATCTTGTCTCTTTGATTCGCTGAACGATTGCCATCTGTTTCTTCAAATTAGGGTCACATATAGAAATCCTTTCGGAACAATTGTTATCACAATTAAATAGAATCGTGGTCATGGCGATGAAGGGTACTGCTTGATCACCCACCATACAACCTGAACTTGGCTGCCCCTAATTTTCAACTCTTAGTTCACGTGAAACCCAGGCTAGGAGGACAGCATTTTTGCGCAGACAATAACCTGAATATCAGCGTAGAGAATTAGCTGAAAGCCCAGGCGGCGGTCTTCTAGGACGAGGCTATTGGAACGTAGGAACCACGCTGCGACAGACTGGTCGCGACAGTCGCTGAGACGACTATGTAGAGAAGTAGCTAGCGGGTTTAGCCAATTGTTGCAAATAAAACATTTTAGATTTTCATGATATTATTAGTAACGAGACCCAACGGAACTTTTAAAAATAATTCTCAATAAACAAACCACTACCATTACAATGAATTATGATTTATTTATTACTAGTTGGATGCTCGGTGATACCCGGGAATTCATAAATTACCCACTACAGTATTAAAACCTCTTTGTCAATACTTTATTAACTCACCGCGTCACATTTAAATTTTTTTTTATTACGTCAAAACAAACACGAAGACTTAGTAGACTTCTTGGATCGATTATGATACTGATACGTTAGATAAGCACATAACTGCAAAAAAAGAGAACATACTTGAACCGTCTCTTCGGCCTGATTCACGTGAAATATTTGTAGATACATATGTAAATCATCATAAAATAAAATTTGGTGAGTGCGTCTCTCGTCTTTATGTAAAGTAACTTAATAATTTGCCCTGTGACTTATAAAAGATTTTACATATTTATTAGTTAATTAAAAGTAACATTACTTCAGTAAAATGTTAGTAAAATTTAAGTAATATATTACGCTTGACAGATTCTCTTTGGTCTGATTATTTGAAATTGTATTTACCGCTGACCTAGCCTGTCAAACGTTAAATGATACTTAAACGTAACTAATATTTTATTTAAGTTCGATACTTTTGAACTGTTTTTCGTCGTCGTCGCCGCTACCGCACGCACTCACGCAGCGGATAAATATCTCCCATGGCAGGCTTCCTGAGGGCGTAATGTTTCCTGTTGTTTTTTGTCTTTAGGGTTGGACCGTTGAATGGCGTAGGAAATGATAAGTGACAAAAACGTCTTAGAGGAGAAATTGACGTGGGATCTTTTCGGAAAGAAGGAATCCTAAATGTTGGAAAGATCGACAGAAACATATTTTTTGGGGGTGGTCAGCTCTAAACACAAAAAATTCACTGCAATCAGACGAATAATATAGGAACGCCGAATTGCATAACTTAAAACTCGCATATTTGGGCTCGCCGCATAGATTGTCTCTTATTTATCTGGATTTAACTATTTGACAATGAAATAAGTCCATCACGCATTCATACATATATATACTCTATAGTTTATACGATCTTTTAATATAGATATATCACAATTTATTCGAATGAAGGCGCCAATAAAGAAGAATAAAGAATTTTTTATGTTTTACATAAGTGCACATATCAAAATTATTGTCGCTTACACGTTAAAGCGGATAAAGCAAGCGATTTGACAATGAATTTAATTTTAGGACTGGCACAGACTAGATTACTGGCAAAATGTGCCGGTTGATGAGTTCCCATAATTTATCAACAGCGAACATGCAATAATTTGGCAATTAATACCACAGACGATTGAACCCACAGTTCTTCCCTCATCAAACAAAATGTTTTTCTGTACACGACTTCCACTTTACTCCTTTCCTTTGCACGCCATGTCGACCTAATTGCGACGCGATTTCATTGTTGGCTGAACTCTGCGACAAAAAACAGTCTTTAGTGTGATGGATCTGGAGTTCATATCGTATTTAACCACATGTGAGATATCTTCAAATGAATCTGTAAGTTTGTAACGAATTTCGTATTTTTCACATAATATTTTGAAGGGATATTCATCATGTTTTACGCCTGTAGCTTGTAACATGAGAGTTTCAGGTCTTATTAATCCACCAGTTTCTCTCCAAAAATAAATAATTATACTTTTGGATAAAACTAATAATAAAATGCCCATCTTCATAAGCATCGCTATGTAAATAAAAATTAATTGATTTCAGAATAATTTTAAAAAGTTTACAATCAAATTTGTTGAAATTAGATTACACGTAATTAATTTAATATACTAGACATACTACGATTCAGATGAATAAGTAAATATAAATCGTACTTATTTAATATTAATTATTCCATATTTTTGTAATTGTTTGTAATATAGACTGTTGATAGTGTGGTCGTTTTGTATTGTACTGTATTCATCAATATGATGTCATTTGAATGCATCCCCTTGGCAGTTGGCTTTCCTCCAATTGTATTCGACGTCTGTGATTAATCAATTAAATGAACGGCAGTTAGTAACGCCATATTCATTACGCTTGTAATGATAGAAATGCCAATACTTGGGAGGGGCATCTGATCATCTCGTAGCTACTAAGTTACTTAATTCATAATAGGATTGTTAAAGGTGCACTGTGCATGATTAAACTATAGTTCAGTGACGGGTATTTTCTTGCATATTATTTAAAACCAATCGGAATTGGTTCAATGCAACGCAGGTAGAGGCAGTGCATTTATTCCTTCACATTCATTTTCTGACGACTTCTACACGGGTTGATGTTAAATTACCTCTTTGAAAGAAAAACGATACCTCGTTAAACTCAATGCTGCTGCATAAGAGCTTCTTTAGTCTGTACATATTCTGTAGCCAACGTCAGCGCTTTAATGCTGTGCTACGGATTATAATTTTCAACAAAAGCGTCCGTGATACAGCTCAGCCCTTATTGGACGTGGAAACAATCTTGATTCATACGGTGCTACGTTTAATTAAAAGAGTTACAGCTCCCCTTGAATAGACCTACAACAAGCTTCAATATTCTCTGGGAGGTGTTCTTCCAGCTGGAAAATTTGCGCACAAAGTTGCGCGTCGATCTTTAGGAAGGAACAGAATCATTTTTAGCGCAGAACAGAGTGCAATAATTAGTTCACTTGGATCCAGCTACATTAGCTGTGTTGCGTAATAGGTTTATATTCCGTTTAAAAGAGAAATCGGCAGTTCTCGTGTTCCACGTCGCGTGGAAGTTTATTTTTATGCATTCAATCGAAATTCGTTCGTATATATAATTAGCAGTGAATCGTAAACCTGATGAGTCACGCAGTGCATGCGGCATTAGTTAGCTTTATTAAAGCTAAATTATCAGAACGGAAATATCTCGAGAGGATCTGAAATAGAAACCGGATCCCCTCTGAGCTACTCTTGTCAACTCTCCGTCAATCCGTGATTAATCAATTAAATTAATTGTTGTAGACCAGACACAAGCTCATCTATTAATTTAGATTCTCAGACTCTTCACTAATACTGCAATTCACATTCTTCACGACCTAATTAAATGTTTTCTAGGTCGCGAGAAATAGTTTGGCGTATGAGATGCGCTGTAGTAAACTGGAAGAATGTGAAGCGGCGTATTATCAGACAGAGGCAACATTTGAAAGTATTTTCTATTGTTGTTAAAACTATTTTTTTGCTTAGGAGCGGGATACTCAAAATGCGCGAAAGTATTTTGACAACACACTATACTTGGTATTAATTGTTACGGTTGAATATTTTGACTTTCAACAATTTCTGAACTGATTGTAACGTGGTTTGCGTCAGTGTTTTCAGAATAATTTTTGCAGTAGCAATGTGCCTTAATGAAATTTCGTGATCAAGTGAACAACTCCCACTACAATTGACCAGTGCGCATTATATTGGGGCTTGACAAAATTTGTCTCTACTGCTATAACTGTGATATCGACTATTCGATGGAGCCTTAGAAATAGGCAATGAAGAAATTAGTAAATTGTATATCAGCGTTTGTCAGGTCCACAAAGCAGATGGCAGTGACTCGACCAGAGTAGCTCATTAATGAACGTAGACTTTCCCGGGTTAATAATTCCGATGAAATCTTCACGGTTAACCAACCGTGTCAGACTTTAAAAAACACACTACGTTTCAGCGGCCTTTTTCTAACGTCGTCTTCATATATGAGAGACGGCGGCAGAAAATGGCCGCACTTATGTTGTGTGTTTTTTAAAGTCTGACTCGTGAAGATTTCATCCGAAGAGTAGCTCAGATTCTAGGAGAACTGCGTATCAAGAGGTGGTCCTTTTTTTGATTCCCGGTCTAATTGAATATCTATAACCTGACACGTTAACATAGTTTCAAATACTTAAGTGCAGAGATTCATTTGAAAAATATTATTTTTAAAAAATAATTAAGGTTGTGTGTCATCTTCGCTAGTTTGTTATTATGATGTATTTCAACATTTGAAAATGCTTATTTTTTAAGCATAGGATCAGACTAATTTATAAGCTTTTTGTTTCAAACGACTACTGTATGTAGTTTGACACTTGGTCATCTTAGTCTAAGGGAGGATAGTGATGATCACTTGTGTAATGTTTTTAAATTATATTCTATGTGAATTTAAAAACTACTGTTCTCTGGCCATAAATGCTTTCAATTTAATTATTAACACTGGAAATGAATATTGCGGTTATCGCTCTATTTCGTTTCGTGGTTAGAACGCATACTTACGCAACGTAACGAACTAAATTTGATTTTCGGTGATAAAACCATGTGATAAGTTACATATAGTGGTTAAAAGTAAATAATGGTTCACTTATATATGCCACATCTTAGGGTGAAATTGGCTTCCTGTCGCCTTTTACACTTCCACGCCAATCCATTAGCAACCGACATGTCTGGGTGTCGCATGGCGGCCGATTGTAGTTCACTAGGGAAAGAGGGGGGAGGGGGAATTAGCTGAAGTCATGAACCCAGCTGGGTTAATAGGAATCTATTTGCTGATTTCACACACACCACACCTTATGTTCTCGACAAAATTTTCATCTAGTCGATAATTAACTTTCAGCTTTAGCCATCTAACTTCAAGTAACATTAAACTAAATAATAATGAGACTGCTAATAAAAATATGAATGAGATATTTCATGGAATAGAGAAGAATTGAAATAATCGTATAGAATGAATACTTGTTCATGACCACTGATGATTCTTGTACCGGCCTTCAAACATTTTTTTCTCCTGCCATATAACTCGCGTGGTTATTGCCATCCATTTTATTCCTCAGCTATGGACTACTATTCCTTGAAATAACTTCTCTAATTCTCTTTACATAGGCGTTGATAAGCATTTTCAAAATACATTATCACAGTGTTTTAAGCATAAAATTCAAGCAAGGTACATTCCAGGCTTCCTCTGCGCGTGACGTCATCAGGGCGGAAAGCGTAAACCTTTGACTAAGTAAACTGAGACATTTGGAAAAAAATAGCGAACTTGAAGCTCTCAGTTATTTTACACAAAAAATATTTCAATTGTTTCTTTCCATCCGTCTGGTGGTACAGCTATTTTAATATTTAATAACGAATCGTCGTTTTAGTGAATATCACATGTCATTTGCCTTTGTGGATGGACGCATTCCTTAGGACACTTGCGATATAGGTTGACAAACCCGGCAGTACCGCAGGAATGCTGACGAATACTGACATATCAGCGAGGCCAATGACATGTACCTCGCGTCTTCAAAAGACTCTCACTCCAAGTTTTCAAGTGGTGTGGAGTCGATCACTTAATGCTATGCCGAAGGCTTTGCTTCACTTCGCTGTTCTAATCTAACAGTCTCTTATTCCTTTCCCACTTCTTACAGTCTGTAATATTGACTGTAATTATACATATCTAAAACTACATATGTGTTTTAACTGGTAAACACTTCAACCTTCCGATTCTTTTCTAATCAGAATCAGGAGAACCTACTCACACTACCCAAACCGTCCTAAACGTTCCTTGAATCTTTACAACCCTTAGAGATAAGCCTTATCTCATTTCCTTTCCATGTACCATGTTCCGGGCCATGTTCCAGTGCTAATTCAAGGCCAGACTCTGCTACATCGAAAACTGCAAACGATCCCTACTTTTCCTGTTTACGGTTCCCTGTGAACATACAATCTCAAGTGAATATCCCATACTTTCTGTAGATGGGGTATAGAAAAAATAAATAAAAATTGCTATTCAGGTATAGTTAATTTCACATTAGAAAACTTTTGAATTTTGGTTTTTAATTTTCTTCTCCACTTACATTAACTTAATTTTTTCCTGAATCTCGTAACTGTAATATATTTGTGTTTGGGTTAGCACAATAACTACGTCTAGAAAAATATGGATATTACGCATTGGTAATATTTTCTCAGCCAATTTTTTGAATATATGCCAATCATAGAAAAGAAAATTTTCTTCCAAGGAATTGCAAACATCTTCCATATTTATTGTTAGTCTTACCAAATCCTCACTGGGATATTTAAGTTTGTAATAAAATTAATTGGGCTAGAAAGTATCTTTATTTACCCTGGTGTAATTATTTGCAAGAACCGGACTAACATATATTACAAATATTATAATAAATTGTTTGAAAAATTAATGATACGGAATACATATTTTATTCATTTCATCCACTCGTATTTCACAGTGGTTAAAAATGTTTAATTAAAATAAAGAGACTCGTGTATCAGAAAAATATACTTGATGTTGTTGTAGTAGTAATCTGTCCTAAGACTGGTCTGATATAACCTTCCATGTTAGCATATTCTGCTCAACTTTACGATTTATACATAACTACCACATTCCACATCCTCCGTGATCTGCTTAACGTATTCCATCCTTTACCACCCTCTTTAGTTCTTACCCCACACACTTCCCTCTATTACCCTATCTCCCCTTTTATTCCTTTCCCCAAGTCCATAGTACCCTACTACATCACTTTCTCTTCGTTTTCCTATTACTTCGTTACAGTCACCCGTTACTTTCAAATTCTCGTTACCCTTGACATACTTAATTATTTCTTCTATTTCTTCGTAGATTTTCTCAATTTCTTCTTCCTCCTCGGCACTTGTGGGCATATAAACTTGAAGAATTGTCGTCGGCTGCGGTTTTGTTTCTAACTTTATCGTAATTAACCTTTCGTTATATTGTTTGTAATAACTTATGCGTTTCCCCAGCATTCTATTCATTACGAGACCTACCCCTGCATTTCCTCTATTTGCTTTTGTGCTAATCACCCTATATTGATCCGAACAAAAATCTTGCTCCTCCTGCCATCTAACTTCACTAATTCCTACTACATCTAACGTTAACCTTTCCATTTCCCTTTTTAGATTTTCTAACCTACCAGCACGGTTTAAACTTATGACATTCCACGCTCCGATTCGTAAAACGTCACTCTTTGATGACATCCTCCCGTGTAGTCCCCACCCGGAGATCCGAATGGGGGACTATTTTACTTCCAGAATATTTTACCCGAGAGGCTGCCAACATATTTTTATGCATTGAGCTTTGCATGCACGCAGGAAATTAAAGATACGGCTGTAGTTTCCCCTTGCTTTCAGCCGTGCAACAGTAACACAACCATTAAAGCTGTTCCAGCCATGCTTGTGTTTGTCCAACGTTGAACCATTTCCGGATCACTATCCTCGTGCTTCAAGTCGGTAATAGTGAGGCCTGTTGCCCCTCACTATGTTAGTTTTTGTCCGCCCCGAAATATCGTGGTCCCCACTCCGCAACCTGGGGAGACGTGCGATGGAGGACTAGCATCCACACACGGTTATTCTAACATACGCACATACATACTCATATAGCCCTACATCCTTCTCACAACAATCCTAACTGATGGCCAACACCGGTATTCTTTCCTCGTTAACTTCACTACAAACCTTTTTATTCTTACGACCTAACCAAATTTATTTATTATATTAAAACTTTTTACTGTTATTAAAATTATTATTATTATTAAGTATCATAAGCTACTTTCGTTATAAGTTACTTTTCGAGCATTCGATACATCGATATCGTCTATGTTAAACATCGAATTACTTACATTTACTTTTGAACTATAAGTTAACTGTTGCATAATGTTTTTCAAATGTATGTCCCATTACTGCCTCTAACATCGGATAAAGTTGCTGCTTGTTCTAATAAAACATGCTATTATTCACAATGCTTGCCTAAGACTGGTCGTATTGTCGTAACAATACTCCTTTGTGTTCGTCGCCCTATGATCTATATTTATTACGGCCTACAAAAGTTAGAGTTAATTTATTTAAATCCACAATTAATGGGTCAGAATTGATATTATACTTAAATTTCCAAATATTACCGTTCGTTTGCAATCAATCACGTCCGTTATGAATACGCGAGGTTCGTAATAGAAAGAAAATTGAAATTTCTTGTAATGGTCATTGCTAATTAAGTTTATTTAAATGGACAACTAAATTGTAAATATATTTGCCCTATAAATAAATGTGGTTCCGAAGATCTCTAGTAACTGCACTTATCACGCGGAGAACAGTAAAATGAATGCATTTAAAAACTTCGTAGTGGTTGACATGGTTCATTACTAACAAAACCTTCCTTAACAGTAAATTTAGCTTTAAGCTGCATTTTTTGCAGATAAACAGCCATAGACCGTTAACATCTGTATATATCTATACTAAAAAGCACACATACGCAACAAAAGAAATAAATTTACCTGCATTTTCGGAGAAACCATGCACTAGCACCCAATTCTGCAACTCGTCCGGACTCCACAGCATCCCCCATATTTTAAAGGCTTCTATTCTTTTCCTTTCTGCGAATCCTACCATCCACTTTTAGCGGCCATATAACGACACACTCATACGAACATTTCTAGCAATGACTTAATAATATTCACACTTAAATTACCGTAAGTACGTTTATCTTTTTTTTCGAAAGACTTCCTTGCCAATGCTATCCTACTCTTTATGTTAAGTATACTTCTACCATCCCAAGTTATTATTCTTTCCAAATAATGTTAATTCTACACGACCGTAATGTCTGAAAACGTTGTTTACTAATCCATCCCTCGTCTCAGTGAAAGTTGTCCACATTGTTATAAAAAGTATATTATTTATAAAAAAAATATCGTTTTGTCCTCTTTTGGGTCCTCTTATGGTTTTCATAATTTTATAATACAAAAAAATTGCCTCTTATAACAGATAATCAGTTATCTTTAACAATTTCATTTACTCTTCTGAAAACCTACAAATAATTTTTCACGAAAAGAAAAATTTCAAGATTTCCCAGGTGAAAACCCGATAAACTTTTCTTCAATTAATTCACTGGGAAACCTTCGATCGTTAGTATTTTTTCCCGTACTTTTATCATTAACAGGATGACTCTCAATGTATAATCTCTCTTCCGAAATTGATTCTTCAGGCACATTATTTGTAACATCCTTACTTGATTCGTAACAGTTTTTCAACCTTTTTGCCTATTTTCATACAGCTTGTCTAACCATTTATTTTCATAGAAATCCGAGACAATGTCAATACAGCCCGCCCTAGCTGGTGCAGATTTTCAGTGTTTGCCTTGCATCTATCTCTTTCAGGTGAAAACCAGATATAATCATTAGACGATAGGCCTTGGGCCATAACCCTTGACTACAGGAATACTTGTACCTTCCGAGGAACCTTTATTTCTTTTTGGTGATAAATGTACTGGCCGCAGACATAAGAGAAGTTCACTGTTCAAGTACCGGGTAGGATCCTTAAATTGTAGCCCTGGGGCCTTCGTCAACCATTCTCTACCTTGCTCTACTTCCACAACCTTCTCCTTATTAATCCCTTCCTTTGCTATTAAAGGCTTGTTGCTTGTTTCAGGATCACCCTCATATAGCCTGTTACCCCCTCCCCCAAATAACCCTTCGCCGCCTTCCTCTTCCTTCCATATCCCACGTTTCAGATTCCCATCCTGTGCTATTAATTGGGGGTTGCGGGTTGCTGGTTCACCAATATGCGGCCTGTCACTCTAAAAAATCAAATAAAAAAGTGACAGCTTCTTGGAAGGGTGTTTTTAGTTTATAAATTTAAAATTCTCTGTGGTGTGTAATTGACGTAATAGTACATCGAAAATAACCTCAAAACTCCGTAGAACATACGTGGCAAAAAAATGAAGTATGCTTAGTAATAAGTATAAAAGTATATTTATGTACTTACCGTTCATTTTATTAATCTTATATTTTCTATGGCGAACATAAATTAACAACGTTCGGAAATGAAAAGTTTCTGATGCCAGTTCCTTTATATTTCTTGTTACAATTTGTGCAACTAAGAACAGCGCACTACGGCATTGTATGTATTCTTTTCAGTATAAATGCATACATCTTCCTTCCACTAACAAAAACTAACACACACAAACAAAATTCCAAATCGACGCATTCGACACATTGATAATCACAAGAAGCTAGCTAGCATCGAATTCATGCGCAGAAAAGAATCAAATTACGTATGAAATCAGTTTCACCTATATACATCCACCATGATTAACACCAGTGTCTTTACTCCATCACCACGAGATGTTTTGCAAACCCTTGACCCGCCTAGAGTAATGGTCAATATATCTTTGGCCGTCCGTATAAACTTCATTTCGCCCTGAAACCTTTTAACGTTTATTGCGCATCTTTTATTTCTTCACTTGGGGCTAGTCTCTCTTAGCCTTCTCTCAGGTAACTGGCCATTTGTTGTCGACGTAGCGTGCGAGAACACTAATTTTCTTTTCCAAATTAATACCTTATTGGATTTAATGTTTTTACACCATACGTAATACTCCATATTTAACACATATATGCAAAACATTTCAATATTCTTTGCGTAGAGTCAAAAGGCCATTTTAATTAATTTTTCTCCACTACTCGTTTTCGATTAATGTGTTCAAAACAATATTGTCTTTCCATAACCCTTAGGTTTAATTTATTACCATGTTTCAACAAATTACACATTTCAGATTAAATTTTTCTAAGGTTTTAGAGTTAAATGCACAAGATTGTTATAATGGTTTGTCTGTCTTCCAGCTACTGGTCAAATGTTATACATTTTATGTATCCATTCATGGTATTAGATAAAGATTTTAACTATTATGTTACACAAATTAATAATAAGAAATTAATCAATGTGTAGAATGTCACGTAATATTAAATCAAGCGGAAATAATGTAAACCACAATAGTAATTTTTGTAATTATGCTACGCTCCATTTATGAAAAATTCGTTTCCATCCCGACCGGAGGGTCATTTTATTGACATCTCATTATTACGTGGCACGGTTTATATCAACTAAATATAATATAATTAGTTAAATAATTAAAAATCGCATCAATAGGATTTTAGGAATTTTTTTAATTATTGATTTACAGTCAGGAAGGTATACGAGGCGAGCAATTGTTTTACACAGCCATGTCATAAATAAACTTCATTCAATTAAAATGCTAGCTGGGCGTAATTTTTTTCCGCAAAATTAAGCAAATTATAAATTAAAAACGGGTAACACAACAAGCCACGAAAATGCTTAGTACAGTTTCTTTCCAAATCAAAGAGCTAAAACAGTATTGAATTGTTAGTGAATGCTAAATACGAATGCTACAATTCATTTATATATGCCAGAATAACTATGAGTTTGATGAATACCGCAAATACGGCATTAGCATTCTAGCTTCGTTACGTTCTGAATAAATTTGGAGCTATACCGCTTTCTAAACCACACTGTCGCATCCTCCTTCCCACAAATTGACTTATTTTTGTCCATAACTATAGTCTGTACCAACGGAGCTTACCAATTTAAGTTCAAGTTCGGTACAATGAAAATTGTTTAATATTTCCTAAACGAAAGCATAATTCTGTTTAAATTTTTAATCACTGCACACGTAGACGATTCTTACGCAAAAAACTCTTAACATTAACTGGACACAGTTGGAGGAAGATGCATTATAATAGGAAAAGTTTATTGTGAGTACAAAATTAGGGCATGGAATTTTCTATGGCAGAGAGTTTCACGAAACAGTACGCGAATGATTATTACTTCCTGAATAATATGCTGAATTCTCTGACACCTTTCCGGAACTCTCAACTCTAGAAGATTTATATTCTTGTGAGTGATATTGAAGGAGTGTGTGTATGAGTGTATATAAAGCGTGGAGAAATTTCGACTAAATTTTGTAAACGTATGCCTTGAGACCGCAAGCAGCGGGTTAATAACACGATAAAAACAGAGATCGGTGTTATGGGGTTATTGAAGTCGCTGAATTCGTTTATGCCTTTCAGTATCACGACTAAGTTAATGAGTAATCCCTAGGATCGGGGCTGGTAACTTCAGCGTAAAATCTTAAATGCGTGGAGAAATTTAGCCTAATTTTAGAACATTTGTTCCTTGCCACCCGGATGATAAATACTATTGGCTAAGCCACGGCTAATGCCCTTAGGAGACTAGGTGAAAATATTACAATATGGGTCATTCCACGTCAAATCAACCCAAAAAAATACGATTCGACACCCATAGTCTCAGATTTTAATGAAACTTAGCATGTTTATTCTTTTCATGGATATAAGAAATGATATGAAATATTTCTGCTCTATCACAAATGGTTTTTATTTTACAGCCTGCTAAAGTTTTTGAAATCGCGTGTTTTTTTTCGATCGGCGGATGAAATGAAATTTGTTCTCCCATAGAAAATACATTATATCTTCCTTATTTACCAACCGATGTTGATGAAATTTTTTATGGGAATACTTCAATAGGAAAGGAAGCCAGAAAAAAAAATATTGTATCTATAAGCTATCTGGAAGTGGTCTGAAAAAAATTCTGAAGTGGTGAAATTAATTTTTTTTAATGAAATATCACTATCGACGCGAAGCGGAATATCATCGTGAGGGAAAAGGATAACGACAAAAGTTTTTTATAATTATTATTTTTAAATATATACACTACCACATGAAAAAATAAAATTGATGGTTTTTTCACTCTTTCATTGATTTTTTTCACTTCAAAAATAGTAAATGGGTCGTTCCATGTCACGTGGCTTAGTTTTCAGAACCGATCCCCGAGCAACCATTTTCGATTTTGATGAAATTTTTACAGTTTGTACTATGAGGCCTTAGATGAACATCTGAAAAATTTCAGTTCGAAATATGCATTTATGACTGAAATGCGAGTTTTTTCGCACAAGGCAGCCGTTCGTCAGAGTAGACGTCGTTCCAAAAATGCCTCTTTTGAGCTTTAATATTGCGGCACATATTACAGAATAGATCCTGAAAATTATTTTCTAGGATAAACCTAATGCTCAGATTACGAAATTAATAAAGAAAAGTATCATCCCTAGCCAGCAAAACGTCCAATTAACAGTTTTATTAAATTTTAATTTTCTTTAATCACAACCGTTTCACTTTAAAAGCCAATATTATCCTAAACAAAAAAATTATCTTAATAAACCGCGATTTTAAAACAAATTAATAAAGAAAAAAATTTAATTACAAAGTATATGATTATAATATTTGTCAAAATGGAAAATGTTACAAAACGCACCAAGAAAAATGTTTCAAACTCTATGATACTGAATTTGAACTTCCTGTACACTTTTTTTAACTAGATTGAACATATATAATATATTCTTAAGAGAACTGTTAAGTTCTTCCATTCATTGTTTTGGGAGGTTCCACAATTGCAATGCATTGGTGACGGGTACCACACATGTATCTACCTTCTGGGGCCAGAAAAATTATGCTGATGGTCCACGAGGAAGTAAAAAATTTACTATGGCATCATGTTCTTCTGCATTCACCTCACTCACCATACCAAAATACCATAATGTGTCATAAATACAAGCGATGAAACATCCAGGATATAAATCTTTTTTCCACAAATAAAGTATGTTTGTTACACAAGTTGAAAGTAAGAACCGGTGTTTCATCACTACTTATTTTTCTAGCCTCAATTATTCCAAATTCATTTAATGGCTGAAAGCTGTGAAAAATCTTGTTCCTCGAATAGTTTGAATATCTTTGAAGTAACTTTCCAGATTTAGGCGAGTTGTATCAACTGCTCCTTTAGAAATAAGTTGGAAGTTAATATTTGTAATTTTATTTTGGCAAAACTCAAAAAGATCATTTGTTGTTATTTGACTGTCCAAATGTCGATGAAGACTTTCCTTTCTAGCTAAACGGTTTACAGTGCCTCCTATACAATCACATTCTCTTTCACCATGACTGGTTGCAAAAAATGACCACTGTGCTTTGAGTCCTTCTCATGCAAACACAGATTTATAAAGTTATACTTATTTTTATACTGCCCAGCACAACCATCACTGAAATACCGATTGTTTGTTACATGTGGGTAGTTCTCTTTAGAAAGGACCTCACAGTTTTTTGAATCTCATATATCAAACTCAAAGTTTCAGGTCATCAGACATAATACATAGTAGTAAAATCAGTTTTTTATTGCTTGCATCATTGCAGTGAATCATGACAGGATGAATTGTGGATGAATCTGAGGTCCAATGGCAACCTTGAGCTGCTGCTTGTATTGTGAAAGCATAGTTTTCACTAAAATCCATTGAGATAACAGCTGTATTTAGAGTGGCTGCTCCCTTTATTTTTTGAAAAACAAAGTCTAGTTTAAACGTGGATTTTTGATTGCTTATGATACGTTTATTTAAATAACGATTTGATTGTAGTTTAGAACTTCAAAGTTGTAAATCATCTGAATTGTAGACATTCGTGTAGATATGCAAAGTATAAAATATAAATGCCGTCAGAATTCATTGAAAATCAGAAAATAAATTAACAAAATTTTTATTGGCAACTTTGGAGACCGATGCTGGCTAGGGATGATACTTTTCTTTATTAATTTCGTAATCTGAGCATTAGGTTTATCCTAGAAAATAATTTTCAGGATCTATTCTGTAATATGTGCCGCAATATTAAAGCTCAAAAGAGGCATTTTTGGAACGACGTCTACTCTGACGAACGGCTGCCTTGTGCGAAAAAACTCGCATTTCAGTCATAAATGCATATTTCGAACTGAAATTTTTCAGATGTTCATCTAAGGCCTCATAGTACAAACTGTAAAAATTTCATCAAAATCGAAAATGGTTGCTCGGGGATCGGTTCTGAAAACTAAGCCACGTGACATGGAACGACCCATTTACTATTTTTGAAGTGAAAAAAATCAATGAAAGAGTGAAAAAACCATCAATTTTATTTTTTCATGTGGTAGTGTATATATTTAAAAATAATAATTATAAAAAACTTTTGTCGTTATCCTTTTCCCTCACGATGATATTCCGCTTCGCGTCGATAGTGATATTTCATTAAAAAAATTAATTTCACCACTTCAGAATTTTTTTCAGACCACTTCCAGATAGCTTATAGATACAATATTTTTTTTCTGGCTTCCTTTCCTATTGAAGTATTCCCATAAAAAATTTCATCAACATCGGTTGGTAAATAAGGAAGATATAATGTATTTTCTATGGGAGAACAAATTTCATTTCATCCGCCGATCGAAAAAAAACACGCGATTTCAAAAACTTTAGCAGGCTGTAAAATAAAAACCATTTGTGATAGAGCAGAAATATTTCATATCATTTCTTAT